>OZ020510.1:103225771-104425771 GCA_963971375.1 Platycheirus rosarum
AGAATATAATTCCCATATCTGGGCGGGTGCTCAATCAACTCACTTGAGTCTTTTGGATGGTATTCAGAGAAAAGCTTTCAAGTTGATTGCAGATGATATCATCATTAGAACCTTCACCTCACTTGAACATCGACGGAATGTTACATGTCTCTCTCTATTCTACCGTTATTTCTACGGTCAAGAGAAATAGCCAGTATAATTCCCCCCCTTAAACAGTTTCACCGTAATACTCTCGCTTCGAGGAATGCCCACCAATTTACCCTTGAGCCCAATTTCGGCTGTACAGTCAAGTACAGTTATTTAGCCGTACAACTCGAATGTGGAATCTTTTGCCTAACTCTGTATTCCCTCACATTACGATGTTCAGAAGTTTAAAACCAATGTGCATCGGCAACTCCTACTAAACCCTCTCCTTTTGTCCTAAGCTCGCGCTGTGTCCACCGACATCAAAAGGGTAGCCCAAATCCTTTTAGCGTGTGCAAATTATAAGAAAAAAAATTACTAATCAGCGCGTTAACTGACTTTTAAGCTAGATTTACACCTCCGGTTTTGTGCCCGGTGTACGGTGTTCGTTGTTTGACGAACGCGGAATGTCTAATCGTCAAACCGAACGAACGAATGAAAACTGAACAACTTCAAATGTGGGACAGATTTTGATAAAATGTTGTTTTTTAGTTTTTTTGAATTTTTGATATTTACGTATGCAGTTTTTTTGAGTTTTAATATCCATGAGATTGTAAAATTTAAAATAATTTTTTTTTGATTAATAGTTTTAAAAATATTGATTTAAAATTTCAAAAATTATTTTAATTAGAAAAAAAAATATATTCAAAATTTTGATATGCAGAATTAATTTGGCTACTTAGATCTTCTCAAATACAAAATTCGACAGGAACCAAAGAGCCGCTATCGAAAAAGACACAAATTAAAAAAAACCATTATATGAAAGGTAAAGTTAATAGACTCTTCCCGTAAATTTGGTTTTGATCAAATGATAGCCAATACTAACAAAAAATTCTCAAGATAAGCTTTTGATAAACGGTCATATGGCAGGTACCGTTATTTTTAGGCCTAAAAATAAAATTTCAATTTCCCCTGTGGGGAATATCCAATATGAAGATAAACGCTTAAGCCGTTTAGGCTGCAGCTAGTTATACATACTGACAGACAGACAGAGAGACAGATAGACAGACCGACAGACATTGTTTGCCATTAACTTTTAACGGGGAGAATGCAGCTGAATATTTCGAGTGAACATTGTTCATAAAAGAAACGAGTCGGAGACAAAACGGAGCCCTCAGGCACACCAGCATTTATTTTGTGGGAATCAGACTTGAAACCGTCCAAAACAACTCGTATTGAACTGTCTAGAAGATAGCTTCTAATCCAACGAACAAGAGTTACATCGAATACAAAAGTATGCATTTTCGATGAGAGCTTCATGCCAAACTCTACCAAATGCACTGGAAATATCAAGGGCAATAATCTTACTTTCACCAAAGCGATGTAATAAACGGTTCCACTATTCGATGAGATATGCCATCAGATCACCAGTGAAGAAATTACTGCGAAAGCCACACTGAGAGTCATGGAGAAGCTTTGGGTCTTCGAGATATTCCTTAAACTAATGGTTAATCAGCGTTTCCATGAGCTTAGAAGGAAGGGACGTAAATGCTATGGGTCGGTAGGAGGAGGGGAAGGATGGGTCACCTTTCTTAGGGACAGACTGCATAAATGCTGTTTTCCATCTTCTAGGAAAGATTCTAGAAGAGTAGGAGCGATAGAAAAGCTTACACTGTAGCTTTGCCAGTGTGAAAGAACACCTTTTCAGAAGAATTGGGGGTATACATACCATCCGAGCCAGCGGATTTGTGTATATCGAGACCTTTGAGAACTCTTGCCACTGTACGAGTGCGGAAAAAATCTATCCCCTGGAAAAATTTAAATTCTCAAGTATACAGGAGGGGCAACGTTGCTGTGAAGTATGCTTTCCGTCTACTGAACCAACGCCATTCGGAAAATTCCCTTTCGTCTCAAAGTTACTAGAAATAGTTTTTTAACACAGTTTGATCATCTGGAAACTAAAAAATATCTTTTTATTAATTTTTACAGAATTTAGAAGATTCACAGATAGAATTTTCGGATTATATATAGGAATGTGACCCAGATTTTTTAGAAGAACCACAACCATCCCATTTGCTGATTTCCGAAAGCACAACCCCAACACCGAAACAAAAAAGCTTACAAAGCCTTAATGCCTGTATGACGATGTATTGCGGCAAGTTCAGAAAAGACTTCACGAAGGTAAGATCCTGCAGAGAAGAAATGTGATATGAGCTTTGCTTATTAAACTTTTCCCAGGGTCTCCCCAAGTTTTCTTGAGTTGAGTTGTCAAAAAAACCTGTGTTTCTTGAATCTAAAAAAACACAAAAGGGCTGTCAATTAAGTTGCTGACATATCACAACAAGGGAAATGATTATTCGCAGTCGCACGCTACTGCTCAACCAATTTCGCCTATGCCAAATTAAGAATGTAAATTGAAATGATTATTGAAAACAATAAACTCACACTTGCATACTTTAGAATATAGTAAAAACCTAGGTGGAAAAAGCTGGCAGAAAAACTGTAAATTATGCACTACTAAGAATTATACGTAAGTAATAATAATAAATTACCTTTATGTACTCGTGAAGAACTTATAGCAACACCACAATATTGCTTAGAGATAATGCATATTATATCGTCTCCCTGTTGCAACAAACTGTAGTGCAGCACACAGTCGTTCGTTCGCTGGAATGTATTTTCTTAAGTGTCCGATTTTCCTACCCATGCAAGGAGTTCGATATAAATATCTTCCGACATCCTTAAATAATTTCGGAAATTGTCGGGCAGTCTTAGTTCGCTAATAACATTAATATGTGAGAGCTGTTTTCTTTTAGATAACTAGCTCTTGGACCAACAGGATCTTTTTTTCGTATGCTTTTTTTAACAACTAAAAGCGCCACCACAGCTAATAATGTGTTATCATCCATTGGTATACAAATCCAACTTAATTATTAATGTAAATGCGTGTTTGGTGTTAGTTCATGGAACACTAAATGACAACCGTATGTGTAAAACCAGAACCCCTGTTCTGTAACTTTGTCGATATCTTTTCGCATCGATAAAATATGAAACGAAAAATTCCATACTTATCGCATCTGCAAATAATTTGTGTTTTTTTTTATAACTTACACGCGCGAAAGGGGTTTGTGTTTACCTTTAAAATGTTTAAACACCGCACGAGCATTAGGGAAATGAGGAGGGATATAAGAGGAGATACCGATGCACATTAGTTTTAAAGTTCTGCATATCAAAATGGAAGGGAAAAACAGAGCCTGGCAAAGCATTCCACATTCGTGTGGTGCGACTAAAGAAAGAATGTCTATACTTAACAGTACGTCCGAAGTTAGGCTCAAGGTAAACTGATGGGCATTCCTAGGAGTTCGAGTATTACGGTTAAATCGTTTCAGGGGAGGAATGGAGCTGGCTATTTCGCTAGAGCATTGTTTGTAAAAATAACGATAAAATAACGAGAGGCACGAAACATTACGGCGGTGCTCAAGAGATGTAATTATTTATGTTATTGTTCGGTCGCCTATCATTCTCAAAGTTCTTTTTTGAATTCTATCTAGAAAACTCAAGTGGGTTATAGGAACACCTGCCCAAATATGGGAATTATACTCGAGTTTCGGTCGAATATATGCTTTATATACTGTAGCCAGATCAGGCGGGGTGAAGAACTTCTTGCATCTTCGAAGGAAACCCAAACACCTCGCAGCATTCTTAGCGATGTCAAATATGTGATCGTTCCACAAAAGGTGGTCTGTAATGCACATACCAAAAACTGAGAGGTGATCAGTTTCTTCGATGCAAGTGCCACTCATGGACAATTTCGCTTTAACGACAGAAGAGAACATTGAGTTTTTGAAGCATTAAATTCCACACGATTTCTTATTCGCCATTGTTCAATGCTGTACAATGTTATGTATGTCCTTGCGATAACCTTAGAAATGATTCTTTATTTGACTGGAATTTCCAATAGAAGTCGATAAGTCGAGCTGTCATATTTGTATTTCCAAAAATAAATATTAACGACAATAAGGAAGTGATAAATATTCTTCGTGTTTTATTAAGTGTTATTTCGAATTAATATTTTAACAGTCCCAAAAAACAATGTTGGCGTTATTTTTTGTGGCTAAACCGCATGAAAGGAGGAACAAAATGTGAATTTACCGACGAAGGCTCGAAGGAAATACTTCTATTCCCATACGCCTCTGTGCTAAATTACATTTGTTCGCTTCTGCGTCATATCAAAGGGATGTTGAAAAAGATTTTTCGGCGGCAATGAGCCAGATCCTACAGCAAACAACCACCTCCTCAACAACAACCTTCACAAAAAGGAAAAACGACAAATACCACAACGACAACATCAATGTCCTCTAAAAATTAAAATTAATTCAAAATTTTACATTTTTAGTTTAACTGTTATTACAGTCTTATCGTCTGTTCAAAAATAAATGATAAAATTTGACGTTTCAAAAGAACGAGGAAACATCACTGTTTTGCATTTCTTTTATGATAAATTTTGTCTGATTTTTTTTTTTTTGATTTATAACCGAATTCATGGAAAATTTGGCACTAAAAATAATAAATTTGTGAAATTTTTAGTCAGTGTCTAGACCATCTTTTTTGACACACCCTCTAAGCAGGGCACGTCCATAATACAGTTCCCACTTATAACCATCAAATATCTATCCGTCTCTGTCTTCTTCAAACGCATGCGTCTAAACTGTCAAAAAGTTCTAATCTCCAAAACGTCAAATTATTTTTTCTTTTGCAAAAAACCACCGAAAAAAATCCAAGGAAAAAGCTACGAATTTTCGATCCTCTCTCCCCACAGTGGCTTTTTACTTAAATTTCCATCAAAACTGAATTCAGATTCAGAAAATTCGATATCAGACTATAAAATGCAGCCTTTGTAAAGATATTCAACGATTTATGATGATTCAATTAGTCTTGAAAACGAGGAAAATTCCTCAAGAACTCGGACGTCAGTGGTGGTGTTGTCATCAAAGGGTATTAAACAAAAAAATGATTATGTAAACATATTTTATCATGCTTTTGATTTGTTATGCGTAGTATGCGACCAGATTGCCAACCAAAGCTGCAATTGATGATAGGACAACATCGAGTGACATTGATTTAGTTAAATCGGTAGCTGTTCCGGTAGACGATCCATCTGCTGTTCTATTAGACACGTCCAAACGCACTGAGGGTAGCCCTGTACCTCAAGGCGTAGAGTCTGTGACAAAAGGGAAGATAGAACGATTTCCATGGACCGCAAGCCCCACCCAGGATGGTAGTCTTGTCAGTCATTATAAGAAACTGTCCAAGTTTAGATTGACATGTAAAGTTGCTTCAAAAATCTTTGTGAAAGCTTCACTAATGATTCTTCTTCTTCTTTATAGCGCTTGTTGTGATAACATCGATGGCCGGCTATGCGATGGCTCCAGCTGCCTTTGATCCTACTACCTTCGTTCTATGTTCGTTAGGAACCGGACTAATGTCAGCAGCGGCTAATTCCATCAACCAGTATCACGAAGTTCCGTTTGATTCCCAGATGTCCAGAACCAAAAACCGGGTTCTTGTCACTGGACAATTAACACCAGCCCATGCAATCGGCTTTGCCGTGGTCTCAGCTACCACCGGTCTTGGATTACTCTATTTCGGAGTGAACGGCTTGACAGCAGCTCTGGGAGCTGGAAATCTATTCCTATATACCTCCATCTATACTCCAATGAAACGCATTAGTATTCTTAATACCTGGATTGGTTCGTTTGTCGGTGCTATTCCACCTCTAATGGGCTGGGCGGGATGTGCAGGAACTCTCGACACTGGTGCCTGGATCCTAGCTGGTCTTCTGTACGCTTGGCAATTTCCCCATTTTAATGCCCTTTCATGGAATCTTCGACCAGATTACTCCCGAGCTGGATACAGAATGATGTCTGTCACAAATCCAGCTCTCTGCCGACGAACCGCACTGAGATACACTGGCATTATTGCTGGTCTTTCTATAGCAGCTCCTCTGCTCGATGTCACAAATCCTTGGTTTGCCCTAGAAACTCTGCCACTAAATGCTTACTTCTGCTATCTTGGTAAGAATGTTCAATTTTCCATCCGATTTCAGGATCTTAAGTTATTCATTTTAAGGTTGGAAATTCTATCAAAATTCGGACAGTGGGAGTTCGCGGAAGCTCTTCCGTTTCTCCTTAATTCATCTGCCTGCTTTGATGGTGCTATTCCTCATAAACAAAAAACGATGGATATTCGCTGAGAAAACGACGGAAGAAACAACCTTAGCTGTACCGCCTACAACAGGGTCTGTAGAGGCTTCTATAGAAAACCCAACAACCAAAGGAAACTTCTTGTCCACACCAAATTCTGCTGCCTCGCCGTTGAGCAAAGTTCTGCCAGTTGCTGTTGCTGCCAGCCCAACACCGTCAATACAACCCGAAGCAGCACCAAAGCTGTGACAGTCGATGTTTTAGAGTTTTAGTTAATTTATTGTGAAGCTAGATGATAACCGTAACAATGGGCACTGTGCACGGCAAACAAAAATAGAACTGCCAATCCAAAGGCATATCACAGTCACAAATCATTGTGTTGGCACTTAACTTAAAAAAAGATGAATACACGTAACAGTGTATTTTTACAGAAATTAAAGCGAACAAGTACCTTGTTTAGTTAATAAATAGAAAAACCTTGACTTTCACGGAAGTGGGAGTAGCCAGGCTCATTATACAGTTCCCTTCAGTGTACATAATCAAGTGAAGTATTAATGTAAAAATACAAACTTAAAGATAAAATAAACAAAAGTTGGTAACAGATATTACTTTGAAAAAGTAGGTTTGTATGATTCACTCCGCATTGTAGAAAATTTCACAAGAAATTTAATCTTAATTTCCATTTTGTATTGGCATTGAATAGGAAGAAGGGAAGGATGTTAGAGGAGATACCGATACACATGAGACGGTAAAACAGAGTCACAATCATTATCTTCGACCAAAAAATTATGGTATCTCCACCGCTGCTGTTAGTGATAAGGTGTTTAGTGTCTTCATCACGAGGATTCCTAGTTCTGGATCACATACTACCATGGCAGTCCTCATTAGGACTTCCGATATGCCTTTTTTTGTGTTACCAGCTTAAGGGATAGAGCGTTCAAAATGACTGGAGATGAACACATCATCAGAACATTTACGTCACTCGAACATCGGCGGAATGTTTCATGTCTTACTTTCTTCTACCGTTATTTCTACCGTCAATGTTCTAGTGAAATAGTTGGCTGCATTCATCCCCTTAAACAGTTTCGCCGTAATACTCCCGCCTCCATGAATGCCCACCAATTTACCCTCGAACCCAATTTCGGTCGTACAGTTAAGTACACAGATTTGTTCTTCAGCCGTACAACTCGAATGTGGAATGTTTTGTCAAACTCTATTTTCCTTTTCAAATATGACGTCCAGAAATTTAAAACTTATGTGCATCGACATCTCCTTCTAAACCCCCTCCGGTTTACCTAAGTACGCGCTGTGTCCACCGACATTAAAAGGGAAGCCCAAATCCCTTTAGTGTGCGCAAATTATAAAAAAGATATATATATATATACATAAAACTGGCTACCACCCGTTATAGATCCTAACAGGACTAGCAATTTTAGATTTTAAACTTTTGTAATTGTTATACAATTGAAACGTTCTTCCCTGACGTTTCGACAAGATTGCACTTGCAACGTTATACAAGCAATCACGGGTGGCGTAAATGAAAGACGAACACAAAAAAACTGGATCATGGATGTGTCGAACAGAGAAAGTAGAGCAAGGTCTTAAAAACTACTGCTAGAAACATTTTCAACCATTGTTAAGGCACCACACATAAGAACTAGGTACCTTTTGAATACTGCGGGTCAGCTTCCATCTTCTTGGAAACATTTTATTTGTTCTCACTTTAAGTGACACATTTTGTAGAGTGCACTGCTCTTGTTGCTTACCTAAGTAGCTTAAAGAAACACCAATTACAGGAGTAATTTATCTTCCAAGTTCCGGAGTGCATTATTGCGGGTGGAAACTTCATGATTTTGATTGAATTTAAAAAAAAAATTTTAACGCTGGAAAAGACGTTTACAGACGCTTTTAAATCTAATGTTTCCAGTTTGCTTAAACAATTTTTATTGAATTTTAAAAGGTGGGCTTACAAAACCAGGGATGATGAATCCTGCCAAACACCGTACACGAATGGGAATCATGAAATATAAATAAGTTTTTTTTTTTTACATCAAATATCTTATAAATCAGCTTTGAGTAGATTTCCGCCGAGTTGAACCTTTTCACCCGGTTTGAACGCTGGCATTCCAATGTAAGGACAAGTAGAACAACGAAAAGCATCCCCCAGATAGCACTGCAAAAGCAAATAATTTCTTATTACTTAACTCAAGAAAAAGTGATCATCAAAGACTACTTACACTTCCGCAACTGGACTTGGCATTTTGTGTTTCTACAGCAGCTTTCTTTTCTGCCTCTAGTTCATCAGCCAGACCGCAGGAGCAGTCTTTGCAGGCTTTTCTCTTTCCAGTTGTCCCACACACTAAGAAAAAGACATGATGTGGCTTCTAAAATGCATGTTCATTGAAATTACCTCTTAAAGATTCTGGATTGGGCTTAACTTTGTCTTCTTCGTCTAGCAAATCATCTTCGTCAATAGTCTCTTCCTCGTCGTCATCATCGGCGTCAATTTTCCAGACCGCGGCAACTTCTTTCTTTGTTGCAAAAGATAACTTTACTGACGATCCAACTTCGTAGGCAGGTTTTTGACAGGTTATCGAATCAGTAGCTTTTTGTATCTCTATGAATCCTGATAGTTTTAATTCTTGACCGACACTATCAGGAGTGCCTTCGAATTTTAGCAGATGCAGTTTTCCCGATGGTTTCATGAGACTTAATATTTCATCGAATGCATCCCAAGAGCTAGCACCTTCGAGGACAATAAGGTCAAATGTTGATTTGGCATGTAACGCTGTTAAGGAAATATGCACATAGACCTTTGAATTAGTCATTATTATTATGAAATTTTAACTTTTTTATTTTACCATTACACAGTTGATGGATGTTTTCAACCAGAACTTCTCCGCCTGTTATTCCTTTGATTTCGTTAATACTTTTTTCCATACTCTCTGGAGTCGAGCTGGACCATATATATAGTGTTTTCTTTAATCCCTTAAAAGCCTCCATGTTGGTTTTTTTAACTACTAAAATTAATTTTGCTTCTAGAAAGATGTGCACGAAATTTTCTACACTCGTTTTGTCGTTTCAGGTTTTTGTTGAAGTTTGATGTATGTAAATGAATGTATATATTTAGCTGTCAAGTCGTTTTCGTTGTTGTTTTCAAAAGTCACGTTCGCAAGAAAAGTGCTGCCAATTTGTTTTATTTAAAGTTGTCCGGGTCAGAGCAGAGGAAAAAAGGTGAATGACATATTTAGCCGAATCATTGTATCATCAATTTATTTTTGAACAGTGTGTAATTTTATTCACGAGGGGCCCAACTATGTAACTCGATTCTACTTTTGATTCTATTCGAAAATCATTTCCGATACTTTTTTTTTTTATAATTAACACGCGCACAAGGGACTAATGCGCATTAGGAAGATAGGGAGGGGAGAGATAGGAGGTGTCGATTAACATTGGTTTTGAATGTTTTCAGATCAAAATGGCAAGGGAAAATCTCGCCGGGTAAACTATTCCAAATTCGTTTTGTTCGGCTAAAAAAAGAATCCCTATTCACGGTACGTCCGAACTTAGGCTCAAGGGTGAATTGGTGAGCATTCCTTGCGAGACGAGTATTACGGGAGAAACTTTTAAGAGGAGGAATGCAACTGGCTACTTCGAGTGAACATTTTTTTGTAAAAGAAACGATAAAATAAGGAAAGACATGAAACATTGCGTCGGTGTTCGAGAGGGGCAATCGATTCAGTGGCAGTTCTATTTCCTATCAATCTTAACGCTCTATTTTGTATTCTATCAAGCAGGTGAAGCGATGTTTGTGAAGCACCTGCCCAGAGGTGGGAGTTATACTCGAGTTTAGGGCGTATAAACGCTTTATAAATTGTAGCCAGATCAGATGAGGAAAAATACTTCTTACACCGATACAGAAAACCTAAGCACTTAGCAGGTAGCAGCATTCTTAGCTATCTCAAATATATGGTCGTTCCAACGGAGGTCGTCGATGACACACATACCGAGTACTGAGAGCTTTTCGGTTTCTTCGATGTAAGTGCCATTCATGGACATTGGGCATTGGTGGTGTGTTTAGCTTTAACGACAGAAGACAGCATTGAGTTTTCGAAGCATTAAACTCCACACGATTCCTATTACCCCATTTGACAATGCTGTATAAATCGGAGTTTAATGAGCTTGACATACGGCACCGTTGCAATTGTCGGAGACAGAACAGAGCCCTGGGGCACACTAGCATTTATTTTGTGGGAATCAGACTTAATACCGTCCAATACAACTTGTATTGAACGGTCCAGAAGATAGCTTCTAATCCAACGAACAAGAGTATTATCGATCCCAAAAGCACGCATTTTCGATAAGAGAGCTTCATGCCAAACTCTATCAAATGCCTTGGAGATATCAAGAGAAATAATCTTACTTTCACCAAAGCGATGCGGTTGCTGCGGAAGCCATACTGACGGTCATGGAGAAGCTTTCGATCTTCGTTTCCATGACCCTACACAGAAGGGATGTCAGTGCTATGGGTCGGTAGGAGGAGGTGGAGGATGGGTCACCTTTCTTAGGGACAGGCTGGACAAATGCTGTTTTCCATCTTCTAGGAAAGATTCTAGAAGAGAAGGAGCGATGGAAAAGCTTACGCAGTGGCTTTGTAAGTTTGGAGGAACACCTCTTCAAAAGAATCGAGGGTATACCATCCGGTCCAGCGGATTTGTGTATATCAAGATCTTTGAGAACACTTGCTACTGTACTAGTGCAGAAAAAAATCTGTCCCATGGAAAAATTTACATTCTCAAGTACAGGAGGGGCAACGTTGCTGTGAGGCAGCGTGGAGCTGGCAGCGAAATGGGCGGCGAGCAAGTTTGCCTTCTCTGAAGAGTAAGAGTAAGAACGTTGGAACCAAAGATGTCGAGGAGTTTTTTATACTTTTTACAAATGACCAAAAATTTGTACTGCCTTTGGGACACTGCAGAATTTTTTGCCATAATTTTTTTGTCATGCAAAAATTTGGTTCTTTCAATAACAGAGCTGCATGAGTTCCTTGCTTGTTTGTGTTTTTTCCAATTTTCCTTTATAGGGTTGGCTTTGTAAGATCGGAAACTTACTTCTTTGAGCCTGATAGCTTCTTTACACTCAGAATTAAACCAGGACTTTTCTTAAGGCTTGATGCTTTTTACTCTGTTAGGAATAAAAGCATGCATCCCGAGAAGAATCACATTTGAGATCATTTCAGCACTGGCATCAATGTCACTATCGAGGAAGCATAGTGACCAGTTAAAGTTTCGGAAAATAATATTCAGGCCGTCCTAGTTGGCTTTCTCGTATTGCCAATCGGTCCTGGTGGGAAGTTTTTCTTTAACTGAATGGGTGGAGGATAAGAAATTAGCTGAAATGATACAATGGTCTGAAGTCCCAAATGGAGAAGTTACACTAATGGTATATTTATCAGGGTGAGAAGTAAGGAACAAGTCAAGAGTATGGGCGGCTTGCCCAGCAATATCCGGTATACGCGTTGGCACATCGATCAGTTGGGTAAGGTGATGTAACACGGAAAAGAGCTCGACATACCTTTCTTCGGGTGTTGTCTGACCAGAATAGCGGAGCCAATTGGAATTGTGTACATTGAAATCGCCCGCAATAACGATTTCAGTGCGAGGACAAAGTGAAACAATTTTTGAGATGGAATCAGACAGTGCATCAAACTCGTTACAAGTCGAATTACTGTCAAGATTTGGACTCCTGCAAATAAAACAATAATGAATGACATGCTTGCGGACAGTGAATTTGAGCCATAAGAAGTTAAAGTCCGTGTTGGAACATTGCCCATATTGGGGAAGACTCTGACAAGCAATATCATTCCTAACATAGACCACGAGACCATGATGGGAAAAGAGTAATGGCACCAAGCTATACCCATTTAGAGCAAATTCTGATAAATCAATATTTACTCCAACCTGGCCGCGAACATTAGAATATACGACACGAAAATCACTTACCATTTAAAAAAACATACTAACATACAAAACACAATTCTGACAAGTCGAACCATGAAAGTAATATCACTACTTTCAATTGGAGCTATGTATGAAATTAGAATCGAATGCGGAATTCATAGTGAAACAAAACAATCAAGTTTATAATAATAAATTCAAATAAAAAATTAAAAAACCTATAATTAATTGTGAAGTAATCAAGTGTATAATAATAAATAAACAGAGGCAGTGTCGCAATTTGTTTGGACTCAGATGAAAATCCGGACCGAGTTGAATAAATTCAAAAAGTGTTAAATCTAATAAAATATAGCTCAATGATAAAAAAAAAACCTTTTGATAAACTAATCCATAAATGCTTCAATTTTTGTCTGCTTTCCGATGTTTTAAGTAACCCTTGGACAAATCTAAATGCTTGACCAAAATATTGCAAGATTTCCAGTTGGGGACCTTTGTGTTTGTGTTTTGAGATGATTCCATCTATAAAAACATATTGATATGTTATGTTTATGAAATATTCAATAAAATATTACTTTATAACTTCTATTTACTTACATTCTGAAAAAAAAACTGTTCAAATCGATCTACTCGCAAACAAACATTTGATATCGAATGAGTTAGAGCAAATTCCAACGATTCTGACAATAATTTTCGAAAAAGGTAGTAGTAGTATTTTTTATTGAGGTTTTTCTTTTACAGTTGTATCTTAATTTACATTTCACATTAATTTGTCCATTAAAATTATCTAAAACAAAAAATTTGAATTGCCGACTTGCAATTGGTCAGGCTATATGTTTATTAGAGTTGAGCAAAAAAGAGCGACCTGTGATTTCCTAACTGTGATTTAAAAATCACAATCACGACCTGTGAATGATTTTGTTTTAAACTGTGATTAGCTAAAACGTGATTTTGATTTGAGAATTTGGTCGTTCTTTTCTTGTTGTCTAGCAGAACCATTTATTAATTTTTTCCTTAAAGTTTTGTAGAACAAATAAGTTGTTAAACGAATCGAGCTAAGAGATTTTTTGTTTTTTTTTATAATTTACACGCGCGAAAGGGGTTTGTGTGTACCCTTCAAATGATACCGATGCACATTAGTTTTAAAGTTCTGCATATCAAAATGGGAGGGAAAAACAGAGCCTGGCAAAGCATTCCACATTCGTGTGGTACGACTAAAGAAAGAATCTCTATACTTAACAGTACGTCCGAAGTTAGACTCAAGGGTAAACTGATGGGCATTCCTAGTTTGCAAAATGGCCTGCATTATTTTGGAAGGGACTGAAATTGCAACTCAAGGATGTATCACTGATGTTGGTAAACTAAATACTTGTTGCGTGGGAGGACTTAAAGGATACGAATTTTTCTCATTTCTTCGCCGAAGTGATAAGGGGATTTTTTGAAAATCTTTGTTCGTTTGCAAAATGGTCTGCATTATTTTAGAAGGGACTGAAATTGCAACTCAAGGATGTATCACTGATGTTGGTAAACTAAATACTTTTTGCGTGGGAGGACTAAAAGGATTCGAATTTTTCAAATTTCATCGCCGAAGTGGCTATAAGGGGATTTTTTGAAATACTTTGTTCGTTTGCAAAATGGTCTGCATTATTTTAGAAGGGACTGAAATTGAACTCAAGGATGTATCACTGATGTTGGTAAACTAAATACTTTTTGCGTGGGAGGACTAAAAGGATTCGAATTTTTCAAATTTCATCGCCGAAGTGGCTATAAGGGGATTTTTTGAAATACTTTGTTCGTTTGCAAAATGGTCTGCATTATTTTAGAAGGGACTGAAATTGCAACTCAAGGATGTATCACTGATGTTGGTAAACTAAATACTTTTTGGACTAAAAGGATTCGAATTTTTCAAATTTCTTCGCCGAAGTGGCTATAAGGGGATTTTTTGGAAATCTTTGTTGGATGTATCACTGATGTTGCTTAATACTTTATGTGTAGGAGGACTTAAAGGATTCAAATTTCGGCATTTCTTCGCCGAAGTGATCATTAGGGAAGTTTTGGTAAGTCTTTGTTGGTTTGCAAAATGCACTGCATTTTTTGGAAAGGACTAAAATTGCAGGTCAAGGATGTATCAGTGAGGTTGGTAAACTAAATACTTATTGCGTGAAAGGACTTTTAGGTTTGGAAAATCAAAAATTCCTTAGCTGAAGTGGCTTTAAGGGAAGTTTTTGTGAGAAAACTCTCATCTAGTAGAGAACGAGAATTGACACTCAAGGACATGTTCTTAAATAAGGTCTTCATTGGGAAGATTTTTTGAACAAAAATATTAAATAAAATGACATAAGTGGCTATTAAACATGTTTAATGTTTCGAAGGCACACTTAATAGTATTTTTAATTTATTTATTTATAAACATGTAAATAAAAATTAAAAAAAAATATACAATTTATTTTAAATTTATAGTCTGTCTGCCTTCGGTTATTGTAAAATTATATTTATTTTAACAGGATAATCAGCCGCAGGCTTCTACAAGCGGAAGCCGAAGTACTGCAGTTGCAGTAAATTTTTTTTCAGGTCGCTCAACTTCAACACATGAGCCGGAAATATTAACAGCAGCAGAAACAACTTTAGAAAATGTGCCGCCACCAGAAAATAACCTTGCTCCACGGCCACGACAAATACCAATGACGTCATATCTCCACAAACGGGTGACCCCAAAAAGCCAACAACACATAAACTCCAAATTGCTCCGGCTTTTTACTGACACTTTTCAGCCCTTTAGAATTGTCGAGGAAGCTGCATTTCGCGAGTTTGTTGCTGCTCTCAATCCTACATATGAGCTACCAAACAGACACACTATATCACGTACCCTCATACCTGCATTATATGAGCAGTGTGTTGTTGAAACGGAACGAACAATTAAATCTGAAAAAAAACCATGTGTGACTACAGATTGCTGGACTTCGTTGAACATGGAAAGCTATATGGCTGTGACTGTGCACTTTTTGAATGACAATTTTAAATTAATTTCCCTTCTTTTAGAATGCGGAACCTTACCTGTGCACCATACCGCCTCTAATCTTGCTTTTGAACTCGATAGAGTCCTAACGAAATGGAAGATCAGGGATAAACTATTAATGGTTGTGTCCGATAATGCTGCAAATATTAAAGCAGCGGTATTAAATGAGCTTAAATTGAAGCATTTTGGCTGTTTCGCTCATACAGTCAATTTAATTGCCAATGATGGCTTAAAAGAAGAGGAAGCTAGCCATATATTACAACAGGTTAAGCTTATTGTGGGACACTTCAAGAGAAGTCATATAGCCACCGCAAAGTTAATGGCGTATCAAAAAAACCAAGGCACTGAAAGTCCACTTAAGCTACTGCAAGATGTTTCAACTCGCTGGAACTCCACATTTTATATGCTAGAAAGGCTAATTGAATTGGAAGAAGCAGTAAAGACAACAATGGCTCTTACCGACATGGAAGCCAAAAGTTATTTATCGGTCGACGAGTGGTCAATAATTAGGCAGCTTTGTCAAATTTTAAAACCACTCGAGAAATTGACGAAGACCATATCTGGGGAAAAGTATTTGACAGCTTCCCTAGTAATTCCGTTATCCAACGGGCTCAATGCAGTATACGAAGGGTTTAAGAAAAAATCACTGACCCCTTGTGTAAAAAAAGTGGCTGATAAAATATACCAGTCGATAAATATAAGACTTGCCAAATTAGAGGCAAGCAATACTCTAGCATTGGCTACATATTTAGACCCTCATTTCAAACAGATAGCCTTTAAAGAAAAGATCCACGCTGAAAGCGCAAAAAAAAATTTGATTTCGTTAGTAGCGGCAAAGTTTTCAGCCCATGAAATTAGAAATACATCGACTGAAGTTGATGCCATACCATCAGCATCTAACATGGATATTGACCGTGACGACGATGACATTTGGGCGGTGTTTGATAGGGAAGCTGAACTTTATCAACCAGTCGGAACATCTAATAGCAAAGCAATTTTGGAAGTTCAAAGATACTTAGAGTATGACAGGCTTCCGAGGACAGAAGATCCTTTGAAATGGTGGCAGGAAAATAAATATATGTTTCCAAAGCTTGGTATTGTGGCTCAAGAAAGGCTTAGTTCAATCGCTACGTCAGTGCCTTGTGAGGGACTTTTTTCAAAGGCAGGGCAGATAGTAACAGAAAGGAGAACTCGGCTCAGCACAACCAAAACAAAAATGCTCTTGTTTTTAAATGCAAATTTAAATTTAACGTCGAATTCAAATGTCTAAATTATATTATATTATATTATATTAAATTATATCATATTATATTATACTAAATTATATTATATTATATTATATTATATTATATTATATTATATTATTTTATATTATATTATATTATATTTTATTTTATTTTACTATATTATATAACATTGTTATATATTGTATTTTTATTTTGAATACCTTTTATTATATTATACTTTATAAGGTTGTAATGTATTTATTATATTATATTAAGTAAATTATATTATATATTATATGTTAGTTAGTTTAGAACAGCATTGAAGTACCATTTCCAAAGCAAGAGGTATAAGAAAATGCATTTGAAGGAATATGCATTTAATATGGTAAGAAGTAAAGCTAACAGAAAACACCAAGGAAAAAACCTATGGCTGAATCCAAATTAAAAAAAGAAGAAGGAATTAATATGGAATGAACAAAGAAATTTTGGTGAAAAATAAAAACACTAGAAACGAACTTAAAAGCAATAAACGAAAAAAGAAAATGTGCGGTATTTTACCAGCGAACTTGTTTAGAAAAGAAAGGGCTAGAAAACAAATTCTTCCATTTAACAAAGAGGATTAGGCCTACCGGGGACACCTCTAAAAAAACGCGTTAAAAGTCTACCTCATGGGTAACGTGGAAAGACTTCAAGAAAGAAGTGTATAGACTTGTATTGATTCTATCTTAAAAAAAAAAATTAATCTTCAAATAAATGGATGCCAACGAATTTTAAAGCGGTCGGTCCACGAAAGAAATGGTAAGAGACCCACCCAAACTCAATTAGAAAAGTAGAAAAGCTGAACAAAATATTCATCCTTTTCATATTATGTTCGATACACAAAAATCTATATAAAATAATTTCCGACTTGTGGATAAAAAGATATGTCATAGTCAGGAGTCTGGAGGAGAGATGAAAGGTATTTTAATTTTTTTTCTTAGCAAATAAGATTGGTTTAATTAAATTCTTTGTTCAACTATTTTGGTAAGCAACAATCCTACACAATTCGCTTTAACACCTTAAAAAGAAATAAACATGTAATCTTTACTTCTAAAATTCAGCTAACGGTAACCAAGTTTCAAAAAGTAAAGTTGGTTTTAATATCACCATTGATTGTCAAAAATCACAGTTTAAAATCACAGTTTAAAATCACTGTGATTCTAAAATCACAGTCACAGTTATAACTGTGATTGGTAAATCACAATTATGCTCATCTCTAATGTTTATTATAAATTAATTTTGCTTTGTATTTCATGGCAAACTGATAATTTAATTTTAAAGTAGCTTTCGATTCACAAATAATAATATGCGTCCACTCAACAAGACGACATCTTAAAACTAACCTATGAATAAATGGTGGATAGAAAGAGAGGAAGGTTAAAAACAATATAGATGAAAAAGAAACACTAACCCAGATGAGTGTAGCAAGTATACGTAAGAGTAGGACAAAGCTCGATTTTAGTACTTGGTAGTTATATTTACATTATCTTTTCTTTTGAACAAACACCCACAGCATCTTTTTTTTTTTTTTTTTTTATTATCTTTATTTGATTTTAGTGTTTTATGTGTGGTGTTGTGTCTAATATTTATTGAACATACATTTTATTTCATTTTTGTTCCTCTTAGGTATATAAAATTAAAGTCTTACATTTTACATTTGTTTCAATAGTTATTCTGAAATAAATACATTCTTAAGAAGACTTATGTATATTCATAGCCGATTATAAGGCAGTTTAGATATGGTTATTAAAAATATAAATGCAGTTTATGAGTTCAATATCACAATTTATGTTTTGTTTGGTAATTAAATTCATTTATTGATTTGTGTATATTTGTACTTGCTTGGATTTAAACGAAAACAAAAAAACAAAATCTTTTAAGTGAATAGTAAGAAGAGTTTGACTCCCTAGCCCCTATAATTGCTTAAAGAGTGTTTTTTTGTAAAAGGGCGCAAGGAAAACACTGTCGCCGTCTTCAATTTCAAAAATATGACTGAAGCCCTCGCTCATAATGCCAATCGGAGACAGAAAGTACCGTTCGGAGATGCGGTAACCAATGTTATCTCTAAAGATATCACGATATACAATTTTCGTGGTATTGAAGTGCAGAAATTCTTTTCTTAGCTAGTGAGATAAGTTCAATCAATCAAGTAAGGGTTTTATCCCAGAATCTTCGTACAGCGTTTTATTGCTGTACCATTTGCCAGATGGCCTACGTCTTTTAGCGACGCAATTCCTTATAATTCTCCTTTCAAATCTCTGCAGTTCAATAGCCACTGGGGTTATTTGGAACCAAATTAAGAATCCATATGACAACAAAGGGCACACATTTTTAGAGTTGATTAGTAGTTTGAGTTTGGCCGCTGCCGCCTTACCTAGATTTAAAGCATTCCTGGCATGAAGATTCATATTGAGTCTTTCATGAAGACGTACTACGAGATATTTCAAGGATTGCTTTAAGGGGATTACGTTGCCCTCAATTCGGAGATCAAGTTGGCGGCTCTCACGGACAGCAAGGTAGTGCCCCTTACCTGAAGCATTTCGAAAGCAGATGAGCTCCACTTATTATAGTTAAGCTCAATCCCCCACTTCTTGTAATAGGGAATCACTAAGTTCAAGTGCGATTTAACTTCGCTGAGGGCCTCTTGTCGTCTCTGATGAGAGCTGAATAAAATAGTGTCATCGGCATACAGTATTGCCTCCGAGTTATTGTTGTGGATGGGAAAGTCAAATAAATAAAGATTGAAAAGGAATGGGCCCAGGATAGATCCCTGGGGAACCCCCGAGAAGATTGGGATTGAGGCAGAGTATTCGTTCTCAAAGAATACAGAGAGACTGCGATTTTGAAGGAAGCTTTGTATTATTTTAATAAAATTGGAAGGAAAGTTAAGTTGGTTCAGTTTGAATAGAAGTCCAGAATGCCAAACCGAATCACAGGCCTTAGTGAGATCTAGGGCGCAAGCAACAGTACATTGCTTGTTCCTTAGGCTTTAAAAGGGGGAGAAGGGCATGCTCTGTAGATTGACGGGGTTTAAAGCCGAACTGCTGTGCTTGAGTCAGGTCATCGCTATCAAAGTAATTAAGAATTTTCGCTAAAATGACTTTTTCTAGTATTTTACCAAGATTTGAAAGGAGAGAAATGGGACGAAAATTATCTACATTGCTGGGACTGTTGCTTTTTTTATTGGGATCAGTTTAGCTACTTTCAAGGAAGACGGAAAGTATGAATCGTTTATGCAATTATTGACTAGAGGGGTTAGATGTTTGGCTATTGTAGATTTTACTTTTCTTAGTATGAAATTAGGGATTTTATCAGGACCGGCTGACTTTTTATTATTGAGAGAGAAGATTATAGATTCTATAGCGTTAGACGTGACAAAATTTTCGTTGAAAGGGGAGTCAGACTTGTTAGACGGAGAAAAATTGTTGATGCGCAAATCCGAGTTCCAAATAGAAAATGCGCTGTTGAAAGTGCTGACTTCCAGAGCGTTTTCAGCATCCAAAGACTTGGTTTTAAGAGAGTAAAGTTCAGCGTAATAAGAACTGAAGGCTTCAACTTTTTCGATCGGGGTAACGCACACTCTGTCGCGATGAACAAGTACCTGAGAGCAGCTATTGGGACTTTTATTGCGGCCAGTGACATTATTTATAAATTTAGAAACATTTGATGAAGGTTTCGAACTACTAAGCTTTAGTCTAAATTGCTCAATCCTCAACGTTGTCCCTAATGATTTTGCTAAAACAACTTATTCGAACAGATAGTTCCATATATTCTGAGCTCGTTCTGTCACCAAAGCGATGAAATATCCTTTTTTAAATTTAATTTCCAGCACTTCCTGACTTTGAAGAGACCGAAAATCAGAGATTCTGAAGTGGTTGGGATGGAAGATTTTTTTCTTACTGTTGCTTTCTATGCAACTGGATAGAGCGTTTGTGAAAGAGTCTATGTAACAGTCAATTTCGTCATTGGTGAGGTTTCTTTCTGTAGGGAGAGCAATGTTGTTTAGCTGGAAGTTAAGCGATCTGTTTAAATTAGGCCAGTTGGTGTCTTTGAAGCAAGTGAAAGATAGGAGAAAAGTGGGAAAGGGGCAATCATGACTAAGTTTAATGCTTAGTAGAACTGAAAAATGGTCAGAAATGAGGTCCAATGTCAGACAGGCAAGATTGTTTCCCGACCGTAGATTTGATGAAATAATGAAAAAATCTACATATATGTGAACCAGAACTGGGTCTATTTGGGCCAGGGGGAGCAACTATGTCAAAGTCCATATAATGACTTGTCGAAAACCATCGAAACCATTAAAAATTATTTTTGCATCACCCCATAGTGTGTTGCGGGCGTTGAAGTCTCCTCCTATAATAATAAAGTCGAAGTTACTGAGACTTGTTATCAGATCATCAAGGGCTAGGCACAAACTGGGGCCAATATTACAAGGGATATAAACTGATACTAAAGCTAAAAATTTTGTTGTTTTCTGGGATTGGATAGGAATGGACGCAACTGTTGCCGAAATAGTGGAGTTAGAAAATTGTTTTTGAGAGAATTTAATACAGTTTTTAACTAGAATACCAGTTCCGCGGCCGTCAGTATTGGTTAACAAGTCATAGCTTTCATTGCAATGGCATGAGGGTTGATTTTTCTTAAGACAGGTTTCTTGAATATGGAAGAGTCTCTGTGAGCAACATATCCATCTCAGTTTTCTTATCGTTTGATATAAAAGAGTTGATGTTAGCAGTTATGAGTTTTAGGTTCATGGTGAAGAGGCAGGGTAGAGAGAAGCAATAAAACCAAGGTAAGCACCCGGTTTTTGGTTTTCATTTAGCTTGGCATTATTAGGCCAGAACTCTCTAATTTTTAATATGAGCTGGTTTATGGGCAAACCAAAAAGTCTATTTCACTCCTCTAGGAAGTCAGCTATATCCCCTTTAGGAATACCAGTAGATAGCGAGGGCGACTGTTGCTGCTGGATGCGGTAACCTCTAGTTGTTTCTGCGTAAGAGAAGGAGTCTTGGGGTACTTTGTTCACCATATTGACCACAGAGTTCCTGACTCTTGCCTTGTTGTTTTTAATGAAGGCGAAAACCTCTTCTTTTTTTCTTAAAAACTCTACCCTTCTAGGGCAGCCCTGATAGCTGGCCGGGTGGCCAGTTAACCTGCAGTTCACGCAGGCTACCGTAGCTGTTTCAGACAGGGGATCTACATCACACTTACCCGCCTCATGATCTTTGAGGCATTTCACACACCTAACGGCATAGGTGCAGCATGCGGAAATGTGGCCATAACGCTGACAGCTGTAACAACGGGGTTCACCTTGGCTTTTTTTTGTTGTTTTCAAACTTAATCCTATGTCTAAGAAGTGTATTAAAAGACTTGATTTTTTGGAACGCTATCCCAATCATAAAGATATCCAAAGGAAATCCATTCTCCCTGGACCATTTAGTTTCGAACCTCTTGACTACTAACTTCAGCGAGGGCTCAAGTCTTAAAAATTCAGATTGTAACTCTGATGGAGAAAAGTCTCCAGAGACACCCTTAAGTATAAGGCTATATTTTCGAAGATGTTTGGGAGAAAGAATAAGCTTCAACTTGCTTTTCTTTAAACATTTGCAAAAAAAAATACTATGGAGGGAAACGTCCTTAACAACAATTTTTAGTTTTCGAAAACCATTTTGGTTAAATTTAATTTCATGATGCTTATAAATCGACTTACTCATAAATTCTGCAATGCTTTTGGAAGATATTCCTGTGGTGAAGGTGGAAGGGCACCAGTTCTTTATGTCCAAGGGTTGCTGCATTTCCTTCTCATTGTTGTTGGCTTCTTTGTTGCGGCTAGCGTCTGCTGCAATGTTGTTGTTTGTTCTGTTATCGATGACGCTGTTATGGACGTCGCTGTTAATGTCGCCGCTGTTAAGGCGAATGCCGTCGTTGGCATTGCTTTGCATAGAATGTCCGGTTTCACGTCAATGTGTCCAGGCAAGGAGACGGAAAGGTTGGTTAACTTTTAATAAAGACGTACAGTTTATTTTGACATTTCACAAAGAAACAAATGGAACACAACAGTGGTGCATTCTTTTTGAAAGATCTTTGATAAGGTACGTTTACATCATTCCTATTTTCGGTAGTTTTTTTCATTCTTATTTTTACAAAAATTGTAAAAGGTGTAACGAATGGAAGAATGAAAGCTTTAATAATTTAAGGGTTGAGCTTTGATGTTTCTCGTTTGAAAAAGAAAATGTTTGACATGGTCTAAAAATAAGAACTTTAAAAATTGATTGTAGAACAATGGAAACAGCGAGAAAATCCAAAGGTATCCTGAAATTTCTGGGCTACTTTTCTTCCTGATGAGACATATGAAGAATGGCTGACTATTTTTTTTTCTGCAAATTTTGAAAGGAAACCTATCTATTTGGAATTTTAGCACACAAAAAAACGAAAAAGGAGAACCTTCATTTTTCTTTTGGACAGACACGTACGTTGATGTTTACACTGATCTTGATTATCACGATTTCCAATACTTTCATATATCTACATAATATGCGTTGTTTTATCCCAAAAAAAATCTATCAAAAATTATCCACTGCCACAAAAGAAAAATATGATTGGGCCTCCGCAAACGAGACTAGTTCTTCCTGGGGTAGGAGTAGTTTTCAGGGGAGAGAAGCGGAGTGTGCAGGCGGGACGGCATAAAATCTTCAACTTGTTTGGAATAGAAGAACGAAGAGGTAAGCTAATACACACACAACGTTTCATTTTGAGGACTGCACAGAAATACAAACACATTGAAAAATGGTTCATGTATCCAAAATTTTATAATTCATCTCGTGTGCAGTCAAACAGTAGAGTGAAACTGTTTTTCATTCCGGCAGAACTAGTCTCGTATGCGGAGGCCTATTGGGATTATAAAAACTCTTGTTTTTAGTCCGAGCTAGCATTTTCATTCGCGAACGAGAAATGCCAAAGCTCAACCCTAACATTTTTTTAAATTTTCATTCATTAAATTTTCATTCAATTTGTTTTTGTGCCAAAAAAGAAGAAGATGTAAAGAAGCGATGTAAACAAGGTATTATAATAAATGGGCTGATATCGTTTGACAGATAATACGCATGCGGCTCCGTATTCCAGCTCCGTTTTTGCATTGTGTTCGCCCAGTAAACGTTCTTAGAGAATATATATACAATGGAATTATGCGCGAAACAGATTGAACCAGCAACAGCAACAGCACCAGGAACAGTGGCCGCCATTATTTTAGAACCAATGTATTTCAATTGCTCAAGTTAGATTAGACCAGCACCAGCAACGTCAACAGTGTCGTTAGACCAAAGTCCTAAATTTGCTGTTGCTGTTCCATTGTTATCAACTATGAGCAAGTGAAATTCAGGGGCACCATACTGCAGAAAAAAAACAAAAATATTGACAATTTTATTTTGCGCTCGTCGCCATTGTTGTGCTTTCAGAGGTTATTTATTAATTTATAATTTTTTTTTTAATAATGGAAGAAATACTTATCGAAATGGTAAGAGAATTATTGATTAGAGAAGGAAATCTTATAAAAACATCGACTCAAAAGAAAAACAATGGAAAGAGATTGGAGATTCGCTATGTGACTATACTGACACTTCGTATACTTTTTTTATGACATAAAGTGTCAAACAGAAGTAAGAAGACGATGCTGGTGCTGGTGTCAATGGGTTTCAATTTCTTTTGCTGGTCAGCGTGCTGTTTGCTGTTGACGGTGCTGGTGCTGTTGCTGGTTAAATCTGTTCCGCGCTACAATGTGTGCTTTTACACGTTGACTGGCCAGTCATGAAGAAAATGAGTGCAAAAGAGATAGCGAATGCGAAATTTGAGAAGAAAAAACAATTAACCCTGTGGGTCGAGGGTAACTTGTTCATTGACTGTTTTTGACGTTTTTCTTTTCGCTTGTTATGCATATGTTTTCGATGCTTGCAGAGAATACGACATAACTGAACACTTCGAACGTAAAAGACTATTATTTTATTATTATTAATTGCTTCATGTCAAAAATAAAAAAAAAACCTTTTCAAGCAGAAAAAAAAGAACAAGAGGAATGTCAAATTTGAGTAAAGCCAGTCAAACGTAAAAGTCAACAGTGTAGAACGTTGGGCTCACGGAAAGAAAATAACAAAGAGAAGTTCGAAAAAACTTATGACTAGCCAGTCAACGTGTAAAAGCGCACATAAGTAGTTCCGATCTTACGAATTCGAACATTTTTATTATAGAATCGAATTACATAGTTGGGCCCCTGTGCGTGAAATGTCAATTTTTTTTTAGTTTGGCAGTCTTCAATTTTCTGTGCACAAAAATTATTGTAGCAGAAAATCACGAGTATGGAAATTTTGTACACTCTCGTGAAAAGATGGAACAGCTTTGAACAGTTTGTCGGTGATTTTCGGCGAATTTCACAGTTTTGCAGAGCTCTTAGAACGAACATATTATTAGACAATCATTGAAAACTTTCGAGGTCGCATAACTTTGAAGTTCAATACTTTCATTGTTGTACTTAAGGCCCAACCATAATACGCGAAAGAAATAGCAAGCTAGTGTCAAAAACGAGCGAAAAGTTTATTTCGGTTCTGTCAAATTCATAATTTGACCATTAAAGAAAATACTGGTTTTTCGCTTGAAAGCGTACACCAAAACTTTATCATTTTGGGTTGGTTATACAAATCACATGTATTCGCACAGTTTCCTACGGCAACGTATGTTTCAATTCTTCAATTATGGCTTTGTATATGCACTGTCTGTAGTACTTTCATGGACGTCATTTTACTCTGGCCATCTTCCTGTCTGATCCGAAACTAATTCTTAATGGTGGAGACGAGAACATTTACCGTTATTTTACCAGTATTTTATACACTTTTGTTTTTTTCTTATTCTATTGCCACACACAAAGGCAGTAAACATTTTTGGTCATTTGTAAAAATATTAAAAACTCAACATCTTCGGTTCCAACGCTCATCGACAATAACAAAGCAATTGTTTACTCTTCAGAGAAGGCAAACTTGCTCGCTGCCCATTTCGCTGCCAGCTCCACGCTGCCGTATAGGAACGTTGCCCCTCCTGTACTTGAGAATGTAAATTTTTCCATGGGACAGACTTTTTTCCGCACTCGTACAGTAGCATGAGTTCTCAAAGATCTCGATATACACAAATCCGCTGGCCCGGATGGTAAACCCCCGATTCTTCTGAAGAGGTGTTCTTCCACACTGGCAAAGCCACTGCGTAAGCTTTTCCATCGCTCCTACTCTTCTGGAATCTTCCCTAGAAGATGGAAAACAGCATTTGTCCAGCCTGTCCCTAAAAAAGGTGACCCAACCTCCCCCTCCTCCTACCGACCCATAGCACTGACATCCCTTCTTTCTAAGGTCATGGAAACACTGATTAACCGTCAGCTTAAGGAATATCTCGAAGATCGAAAGCTTCTCCATGACCGTCAGTATGGCTTCCGCAGCAACTGTTCCATTGGTGATCTGATGGCATATCTCACCGAACATTGGCACAAATCTTTACATCGCTTTGGTGAAAGTAAGATTATTGCTGTTGATATCTCCTAGGCAATTAGTATAATTAGATCTGCTAGAAAATAGATGGAAATGGAAGATTTATAGAAATGTGTGAATCGGTTGGTCTGACAATGTTGAACGGGAGAACTGAAAGTGATCGAGACGGTCATTTTACATTTATAAGAGGAACATCTTGTTCCACAATAGATTATTGTCTCATACGTGGAAAATGATTCGAGTATCTAGATGGTTTAAAAGTAGATGAGCTGGTTTATTCTGACCATTTACCACTGAATGTTAAATGTCGATTTGATGAAGAACCGGGTTACACCAACGAAAACATGAAGCTGTTACCAAAA
Organism: Platycheirus rosarum; assembly: GCA_963971375.1. Classification (NCBI taxonomy): domain Eukaryota; kingdom Metazoa; phylum Arthropoda; class Insecta; order Diptera; family Syrphidae; genus Platycheirus; species Platycheirus rosarum. The sequence goes on from OZ020510.1 coordinate 103,252,213, forward strand.
CTTCAATGGAAGAATTCTTTTTTGGAACTGTATCAAATAAATCTTAACCTTTGTATATACACTGCATATAGCACTATCATGAAGCATCATTTTTTAGTTCTGAATCAAGTCGCAATGAGGCGTGCTGAAATTGCCAATTGGTGTGAATATAGAATAAGTACAGACTAAAAAAGTTTATTAAATACTGGTAAAATATCGGTAAAGGTTCTCGTCTCCACTATTTAGAGTTAGTTCTGAATCAACCAGGAAGATGGCCAGACGAAAAACTACCACCATGAGAGTACTATAGAAAATGTATATACAATGTCTTAACCAATTTCTTGATTCTGTAAGTAATGAGCAAATTGAATCGGTCCATGGTATTGAAACATTAGTTACATACGTATCTCAGGCCGCACAATCATTTCAAACAGTCCGTTTGCAAAGCTGGAAAGATCCATGGTTCGATGCAGATTGTGAGAGAGCAAGAAAAAAGTCGTTTAGTTTTTTGAGATTTCTCAGGGCAACAAAATCGAATTTCGCAAAAAGGATGTATCAAGAGGCGAGTATAGCTGTCAAATATTTTTGCAAAGAAAAACAAAGGCAATACTCCCGATACCTCATGCAACGATTGTCGGAAGTAAGAGACAGTCGATCCTTTTGGAAGCTGGCACGTAAACTCAACGGTATACCTTTTGCAAGGAAAACAATAATAAGTACGAGTATACTTGCTCACCATTTCGAACAGCTTCTAGGTTTACCACCAAGGCCAAGTCAAATATTATATGCTAGTCCTTTAGTAAAAAATGAAGATCACGATCGTGTATTCTCAGTTTAAAAAGTAATGAGAGTCCTACACAGATGCAATCTTAGCAAGGCTCCAGGGGATGACCGTGTTCCGTACGAATTTTACAAATACGCTACAGAAACTTTTTTGATTAAGCTTACTGAAAGTTATAATTATATTTTCTGGTGAAATTCCAGAAAGCTTTAGGAGGAATATTATCGTCCCACTGTTTAAAAAAGGCGATGTAAACGACCCTAACAATTATAGAGGCATATTCTTTATGAACTCTGTTATGAAATTTTTTACTGGTGTCATTCAAGACAGACTGTTAAACTGGATACAACAAAATAATCTTCTAAGCGAGTTTAAAGCCGGCGCGTTAATTATAAAAAAAAAAAAAAAAAAAAAAAAGACAAGGGGAAAAATTATATGCTTTCTTCGTTGACTTCAGGCAGAAATGCCCTTTTCTAAAAATTTTGTTGTCTAGGCTTTTCGTCGAAAATACGAGCAAAACCTCACAGCAGTATGGGATGAAAATGGAGGATCTTCCTGGTTTCATACTTCTTCCGGGGTCAAACAAGGCTGCCTTTTTAGTACACTTCTGTTTTCGCTTTTCTTGGATGACCTTACATCGTTTTTGCCTGGAGGTATTAGTTTTGCTAGTACAGTAATAAAAACCTTGATGTATGCGGACGACATTGTCATTTTTGCGGAGACTCCAAATATGATGCAAATAATGATTAATAAATTGTAATTGCACTGCCGTAATTGGGGTCTTACAGTTAACACTAACAAATCCAAAGTAATGATATTTCGAAATGGCACAGGGTGATATGCAAGGGAGGAGAAATGGATGTGGGAAAATGTGGAGCTTGAGTTGGTGAGGGACTATAAATATCTTGGAGTCATCATTACTTCGTCTTTCAAAAAGCATCTGCAGGAAAAGCTTATAGAAGCAAAAAAAGCCATCAACTGCAACTTGAGAGGGTCTTTGGGAAAAAACAGATAACCCCGAGTGCTAAATATAAACTTTTCGAAGCAGTTATGAGGTCAGTGATGTGCTATGCTGGTCAAGTATGGGGGTTACTTCAATATGAGGAAGTAGAAAAATTACTGAGGTATTTTTGGAAAAAGATCTTTTGGCTCCTCGAAAACACACCTACATATATGCTACATTTGGAGACCGGGGTGTCTCCGCTCTACGTCTTTTCGCTCAAGTTGCATTTGTTCTACATTGAAAAGGTTATGGCTCTTCCAAATCACCGTCTGCCAAATATTATCGCAAAATATCTGCTATCACGAAAATCACAGTTCTTCGAAGAATGGTCACGGCTTGGAGTTCAGCACGACATCCAGTTGGTAGAAAGAAATACTGGTGATTGGAAAGACATCTTTCCAGAACTGTTGGGCAGGATTGAAGATTCTTTCTTTGTTAAATTTAAACCAGAGGAGAATTACTACGACTGAACTACATACCATACGGACCTGATGGAAGTAAGGAATGCAGTTTATGCAATTCGTGCGACAGAAAATGTTCTCCATTTTATTAGAGCACTTGGGGAAAAACTATTTAACTGTTGAAGCTGCAAATATCTTGAATGGTCAAGATTGGATAATGTTATCAAGCTACGCTAAAACAGCCCTCAACTACAGAAATCAAATTTTAAATGAAGATTTTTAATAAGAAAAACAAATATGTATTTTTATTTTTTGTTGTGATCATCTTAAAGGAGTCTAATCTTTTCAATTTCAATTTTACTTTGATCTATATTATACATAATGTTTAAATAATATTCTTTTTTTCTGGCTGACGGCAAACGCCAATGCTATACTTGTGAATTTGTAACTATATGTAAACTTTTGTAAATTATCAAATAAAATCACATTCTACTACTACTATCTCCAAGGCATTTGATAGAGTTTGGCATGAAGCTCTCTTATCGAAAATGCGTGCTTTTGGGATGGATATTACTCTTGTTCGTTGGATTAGAAGCTATCTTCTGGACCGTAAATACAAGTTGTATTGGACGGATTCAAGTCTGATTCTTACAAAATAAATGCTGGTGTGCCCCAGGGTACTGTTCTGTCTCCGACTCTTTCCTCATTTTTATAAATGATCTTCTGTCTGTTACTTCTAATCCACTTAACTGTTTTGCTTACGACTCTACCCTCAGCTTTTCATATTCGTTCGATAATTCACGTCCTTCGCCTTCGGACGTACAATTGCAACGGTGCCGTATGTCAAGCTCATTAAACTCCGATTTATACAGCATTGTCAAATGGGGTAATAGGAATCGCGTGGTGTTTAATGGTTCGAAAACTCAATGCTGTCTTTTTTCGTTAAAGCTAAACATACCACCAATGCCATTGTCCATGAATGGCACTTACATCGAAGAAACCGAAAAGCTCTCAGTACCCGGTATGTGTGTCAACGACGACGACGTCCGTTGGAACGACTATATATTTGAGATTGCTAAGAATGCTGCTAGTTGCTTAGGTTTTCTGTGTCGGTGTAGGAAGTATTTTTCCCCATCTGATCTGGCTACAATTTATAAAGCGTTTAAACGCCCTAAACTCTAGAGCTGTGTCAATCGTTCATTTTCAAAGATTCAATCGTTCATGATTCGGTCATTTCAATCAATCATTTCACCAATCAATCCCATATCTACCCTCTTTCTCTCGTTCCAATTTATACCCATGCCATACCGGTCATCGAAATGTTCTGTTGTGACTTTTAACATTGTATATACATTTTCTATAGTACTCTCATGGTGGTCATTTTTCGTCTGGCCATCTTCCTGGTTGATTCAGAACTAACTCTAAATAGTGGAGACGAGAACCTTTACTTATATTTTACCAGTATTTAATAAACTTTTGTTGTCTGTACTTATTCTATATTCACACCAATTGGCAATTTCAGCACGCCTCATTGCGACTTGATTCAGAACTAAAAAATGATGCTCCATGATAGTACTATATGCAGTGTATATACAAAGCTTTTAAATGTGATTGTGAATAAAACATTTTGCATGTTTTCCATATATGATATGTATCTCTGCATTTGGATCTATCCGACACCAAAATCGACATCCGTGTTTCGTCAGTAAATCATTAGGTTGACTGTATGTATCTGTGTATGTCTCTCTCTCTTTGTAAAATAAATACTTAAATTTCAGTTCAGTTTCACTTTGTTTCGTTCATTTATTTCAATCATTCTCTATCTCTGGTCTGGTTCTTTGTGTATTGTGTATTTTGTATTCTGTATTGCATTCAATGACTTTGTATATACACTTCATATAGTACTATCATGAAGCATCATTTTTTAGTTCTGAATCAAGTCGCAATGAGGCGTGCTGAAATTGCCAATTGGTGTGAATATAGAATAAGTACAGACAACAAAAGTTTATCAAATACTGGTAAAATATCGGTAAAGGTTCTCGTCTCCACTATTTAGAGTTAGTTCTGAATCAATCAGGAAGATGGCCAGACGAAAAATGACCACCATGAGATTACTATAGAAAATGTATATACAATGTCAATGATTGATTGAATTTCAGTTTCGTTTTCCGCATTGTATCGTTCTCGTTCATTTGAAAAGTATTGAAATTGTGAACGACCGACATATGGAAGTGTGAATGCAATCATCAATACTTTTCAGTGAACGGGTCATAAAGACCGAATCAATCACGATTGACACAGCTCTACAAACTCGAGTATAACTCCCACCTCTGGGCAGGTGCTTCACAAACATCGCTTAGGGCGTTAAGATTGATAGGAAATAGAACTGCCACTGAATCAATTGCCCCTCTGAAACACCGACGCAATGTTTCATGTCTTTCCTTATTTTATCGTTTCTTTTACAAAAAATGTTCACTCGAAGAAGCCAGTTGCATTCCTTCCCTTAAAAGTTTCTCCCGTAATACTCGTCTCGCAAGGAATGCTTATCAGTTCACCCTTGATCCCAATTTCGGACGTACCGTGAAATATAGGGATTCTTTTTTTAGCCGAACGACACGAATTTGGAATAGTTTATCCGGCGAGATTTTCCCTCGCCATTTTGATCTGCAAACATTCAAAACCAATGTTAATCGACCCCTCCTACCTCTCCCCTCCCTATCCTCCTAATGCCCGCGCAGTGTGTTACATTAAAAGGAAAACAAGTAGTCCCTTGCGCGCTCGTTAAGTATAAAAAAAAATTGGCGATTTCAGCGCCACTCATTGCAATTCAAAAATGATGCTTCATGATAGTAATATAGGCAGTGTATATAAAGATTATGGTTGGGTTTGAAGCCTTTCTCCGTAGCAAAACTAACCAAAAACTTTAAAAGAAGCATTCCGCAATTATAAAAATACAATAAACCAATTCCAGTTTCTGAGCTCTCCGTATTCTCAGAAACATGAACACGATTTGCAGAAAAAATCTTAACTTTGCTGCCAAAAATGAATCATAAAATCAAAGAGAAAGAGAACTCTGTCAGAATAAAAGAGTAAGCGTTTGCTGGAAAGTCCTGTTCAGTACAATTTTAAAAATCTGTCAAAGCCTTAAAATCAATGGCGCAAAATTAAAGAAGCTTTAATACCAAACTAAAACAAATAAAATTTGGTACTAACATTAAAAGTGTACGTCTTCAATTTTAGACGACTTAAAAATTGATTTTCTCTTAGTGTGAAACTAAAAATTCTTTGAGGGAATGACGGCTCGCTCTCACAAAACGCCATTTTGAAAATAAAAGTACACACAAACCCCGGGGGTGCCAGCACGTAACTTGATACAATCGAGCATTGTACATCGTCGTTGAACTCGAAACAAAAAATTGTTGGCAGCAGGTAACTTGAAACGAGTTTCATTTTGACTTGCACCATTGTATATAGAATCTATAGCACTATCAAGATGGGTGCTTCACCTAGCGCCATCTAGTTTCGCTATCTCGCTATTTCTGTGTAGACTTTTATTCGGAGAGATGAGTTCAACACATATGCAACGTTAGATATTGACAGAACGGGAAAGATGTATATAAAGTGTTAGCAGTCAGAGGGAAGCAAATAATCAAGTCTTTTTCGTGTTATTTCTTTGTCAATTTCTGATAATGAGAGAATGGGAGATAGAAATTTAGACAGGGGTGTGAGGAGTTTTCATTTCTGTCTTGAAAATACACTGTTTTTGGTAGGGTTTTTTTATAGATACGGCAACAGGATGAAATTTACCGTATACGGTTTTATTCTATTTTTGTGTTTAACAGTGTTTCCTGTAAATGCAAACGTTTCTGTTCATTTTTCCGTATATCTCTTCTTTTTTTAAGCTTCAATAGCATCAATTTTTTCTTCAATGTAAGGGCCTCCGCCCGTGCCCCTTAAGTTAAGCTTATTGTTTCTCAGCTTTGTATTTTAAATCACTCCAAGTCTAAAAATAAAAATGTTTTAAAAAATATACTCTCATTTCTCATATCAACGAAATATTACCTGTTTCCAATCCTTAAGATTTTTTTACGGAGGTCCCTCTGTGTTTAATGATTTTTTAAATTTTTCCCAGAGGAAACCGATTGTTTTCCGTCCTTGGGAGGTTTTAAGAATTCCTCTCGCCAAGTCATAATGACTACTCATATAAGTAGTCATAATCTCAAACTGTTTCTTGTTAATGGACATCTTTAGCTTGGGTTCCATTTTTTGTTTTGTGAAAATACTTCCGACAACGATAACTAAATTCTATGGACTAAAAACTTTTGTTTCAAACATCTGTTTGAAATTACTATGCTGCCAAGTCTGACGATACAATCGAGGAAAATCGATTGAAACAAATTAGGTGGTGACAGTGCTCGATTGTATCTAGTAAACCCCGCCTATATCCAATAACAACAAAATTTCCTAAGGTTCTCAAACTTTCAAATTTGATTTTAACTAGTGCAGGGTTTTTTGTTTATAATTGACTAAAACTTAAAAATAAAAGGCTACCTAAAACTCACAAATTTCTTACCAACAGATACTTACATTTTAGAACATGATTCCAAATACAACATATATAAAACAAATTTTGATTCAAATTAATACAAAATAATTGGTTTATTCGGTTTTTCTATAAGTTTTGTATAATTGTTTAACCATAAAAATCTCACTACAAATCTAATTACATAACGTACTCAAAATTCTTTCGTTTTTTTTTTAACAAGAAACCAAAAAAAAAACACGACAATGTTAAAAAAATACTAAATTAATTCAGCGAATATAATGCTCGACAATTTAATTTAATTCTAACTTATAGTGTCACACACTTAAAAATAAGAATAATGTACATACATCAGCAACAAACTTGCCGACATTTTACTATTACAGAAACTTTTCTGAAATTTATTATCGGACTTACTTTATATGCTTTAAAAGAACAGTCATACATGATAATTATTTATTTAAAAATCTACTAAATTTAATAAATAATTACGAAATAATTATTCTTAGTCATTTTTTTGCTCTCTTAGTTTTCATTATTATTTTTGTATTTATGCAAGACCGACCTTAAAAAAATGTATTGCAATACTTCGAATTTTTGATTCAGTTTGCTCGGTTTAAAAAAAAACCTTATTTGTTCAAATAATTTTTTTAGTGAGTACATAATTTAGGTATATTGAAGAAAAATATTCTGACAAGCGAATAATACCGAACAAAAAAAAATAGCACGTTTTATACCGCGCAGCTTGATATGCAAGGTTATTGCTTATTGTCAGGCAGATATGACTGACGTTAACTTATATAAGAATATGAGAATATAAACATAAATACGCGTTTCTCACTTATTGAGAAAGTAGTCTTTCACTAACTTTAATTAATGGGCATGAAGCATAACCAAGCCTCCCTTACAGTCAAAAATATCAGAAATATTTCGTCAGGTTTTCAAGAACATATGTCTTTCTTTAGTTTTTTGAGCGTCAAAAGCTATATCTGTCATGTGTCAGAGCAATTCAGAATGAAAGCCTTATGTTTAACGAAACTTAACGAAAGCCTCAGCCAATGCTATTTAAATGTGTATTTTTTACTGAGTCTGTAAGGCGCAATGCCTTTTCTGCGAAGTCGACCCAGTATTATGTGACTATTTTATCAATTAAAACCCACTGGGTTGGGAAAATTGCTACCCAACCTAAGTATCGAACCCACGATCTCTGGCTTATCAAGCAAACACTTTATCTACTGTATAACTGCCGCCCGCATGTGTATATTATGTCATTATAGTAGGGCCAGAAGGAAGACAGTTTTACTAGACTATTTGTTTAGAAAAGTTCATATCCCACGAAGCTAACAAATTCAGTCTGTTCCCGCAGATGTCCAAACTACCGAAAATCAACGAATTTCAACGAGAAATGTGCTGTGTGTGTTTAAACATTCTTATGTCAAATACAAGTGTAGAAGTTACGGACGTATATTAAACCATCGATTAAAATTTACCATTTTTAAAAAAGTCAACACCTCCAGGAATAATAACAAATAATCAAATAAACCTAAATCATGATTTAAGGTTCGAGCTTTAATTGGTTTTAAGTCAAGCTTACTTATGTTTAAAAAGCTCGAACAAGTGTTTTTTTTATTTAATGGTAGACCGTTTTTTCATTTGCTTTTCAGTGTCCGTTTTATCTTTCTACTTTTAGTTCCTTTTTTAAAAATGTTTTTGATATTATTTGAATAAGGAAAATATTTTTAAATTTCGTTGTTTTAACATTATTATTTCTTACATCGAAATGCCTGCTATTTTACATCTTACATTACATTTTTGATTCAAAGGATACAGTATTTAATTTAATAAGCAATTAATTTTTGATTTTTTTAGCTAGCTCAGCTTTTTAGGAGATTTTGAATTATTTTGGAGCAAAACAATTTTGTTTTTTTCAAAAAAAAAAAGTCTTCGAGATATTTGAAATTTAAAATCATTTTATAAATCTCATGCAGTAAAAAATATTCTAACAAGCGTATTAAAACCTACGGTTTTCAAATAGATCAGTGTGATTGCTGCGTTTCGTCAAGTTTCGGTGTGTATTAAAAGTTGGCTTCGGTGTTTCTAATGAAGACAATTTGATAGATACTTCCGCGCCATTCTTTCATTATGCGCAGACGTGCTCATTTGACAAACGGATTGGAACGCTTCGTTCGGTTTTGACACTAGCTTCCGTTTGCTTTTGACCATTATAGTTAGCCTTTTAATTTTGTTTTGAATCTCCGGAAACATCAATGGATATTACATAATCCATCTCTGATGAACCCAAATATGCCCTTATTCTTATGTATATGAGAACAGGCGTTATTTTTTTTTGTTTAAACCCAGTGCTACGTAAACGGTTTTAATCTTAAAAACCCATCTATAACAGACATTGCCTAGCATGGCTTACTGTCAAAAAGAACGAACTATTTCGTCATGATTTAAAAAATATAATTAACTAACGAACAACTTTAATGAACAAGGTTGTCATTTTTTTCTTAAATGTGAAATGCCCTAGCTATCTTGTTCGCATGTGCCACAGCGATTCAGAAAGAAATACTTTATGCTTTACGAAATTTATCGAAAGCCACATGTGTCGTTCTTTTATTAACGTTCGTTTAAATGTTAACAACCTTTAAATTTTGTCGTTTCAAAATAGTGAAGAATGACGATCCGTAGTCATATGACGTCACAATATCGTTCCAAAATGCATTGTTGAAATGTCAAATAGTTATGATTTGTAACTATTTTCGAATAAATCATCCATGATATGAATTGAGATTGAGATGAGTCAAACTTTGTTTACAGTAGGTACAAATCGAATTTGGATGTGTTTAAGAAATTAAAATGGATTTTTAGGCTGCTTTGTACAATTTTTATTTTAAATGTCGTTCATAAACGCAAAAATATTGTAGAAAAGCTTCTTGCCAAATAGTGGCAAGAACACAATCGAGCTTTAGCTTCGGTTTCACCTGACGTTTACAGGTTTAACCATAGGAAATCAATACATCTCATCGCTTTGGCTTTGACGTTACGTTTGGTTCGAGTACAAGATAAGGTAACGTGACTCAAACGCAAAGCTGAAGTCAACTAACTTTTAGGGCACATTTACCAATCAGAGGCGGACTGAATTTTAGTCGACCGAGAGTTAACGTCTTTTCAGCAAACCTGGGGCCGAATTACCGCAACAGCTATAGAGCATTAAGTGACTGAAATTTATGTATCCTCACGACATCTGTTAGCCAATAGAGAAATCAATAAATACACCATTAAGTTGAATAAAGGGAGTACAATTTATAAGAGTTAAACGATACGTCAGACTACGAATGCCATCATCGCAAAGTGGTATATCGTGCATTCGATCAGTGATAGCACTTACTCACTCGCTCACTGAAGCCGTAGTTCGGCCCCTGCTCTAAAAGCTATATGCTGCTCGAAGCAGAAAAGAGCAAGAACTCTTCTGAAGAGTTTTATGTCTCCTGAATATCACCTACAAGATCCTCTCTGCTATGTGAACGCCTGAAACCATTCGTCAGAAAACTGATTGGCCCCTATCAGTGTGGTTGCAGACCAGGAAAGTCCACAATCGATCAAATGTTCACGCTACCGCAGATCCTGGAAACCACCCAAGAATTCTAAATCGATATATACCACCTCGATTTTAAGGCCGCGTACGATAGCATTATAGAGACGAGCTATACAGAGCCATATCTGGTTTTGCCATCCCACAAAACTCGTCCAACTGTGTAGGATGACGATGGAGAACTCTCGCTGCTCCCTCAAGGTTGGTACTGACCAACAGAAGCTTTTGATGTCAAAAAAGGATACCGGCAAGGTGAAGCGTTATCGTGCGATTTCTTCATTTTAATACTTGAAAAAATTATTAGAAACTCGCAAGTAAATGGTAGTGGGATAATTTTTTTCAAGTCTGTGCAGCATACTCTGATGACATAGACATTATTGGCAGAACTCGGCGAGCTGTCACAGGAGCGTTTGCTAACATTGAAGCTGAAGCGGCTAAGAAGAAACTAGCAGTCAATGAGGCCAAAACGAAGTACCTGCTGTGCACAAAAAGGGACACACAACACCGGCGGATTGAACAAAACATCACAGTAGACAGGTACAACTTTGAGGTAGTTAGGGACTTTGTTTACCTCGGATCCGCTATAACATCTGACAACATCTCGTCAGAAATAAAGCGAAGAATTACTCTTACCAATCGCTGTTTCTATGGGCTAGAAAGGCAATTGAATAGCAAAGCCCTCTCTCGAAAGACAAAGGAGACTCTGTATAAGACCTTAATCATCCAAGTCCTGATGAAGATATCCTTAGTCGTTACGAACGTAAGATTCTTCGGAAGATTTTTGGCCCTACCTGCATTAACGGGCTTTGGAGGAGAAGGTTCAATCAAGCTTAAATACGAGCTTTACAACGAAATTGACCTGGTCAAAAAAAAACACGCATATCAAGTTTAAGGTCATATAGAGCGCATGGATAACAATGCTCCGGCTCGAAGGATCTTCGATTCCATCCCAAAGGATAGACGCAGTCAAGGAAGACCTTGCCTTAAGTGGCGCGCACATGTGGAGGATGACCTCAACCAACTTGGAGTGCGAAAATGGAGACAGCTAGCCAAGGACCGAGCTGACTAGAGAGGCATGTTGGTTGAGGCCCAGGTTCATCCCGAACTGTGGCGCCCCTTAAGTAAGTAAGAAGTGCTTTATGCTCTAAACTGATCTTACTTTTCGGATTTACTTTTCAACAAGTTTTTTTTGAGCAAGTTAGAGCAGTTTAAAGCAAAATTTTAAAACACTTGCTTTTTAGGTAGAGCGATTAGAAGTGTCAAAATCAGATGTTTTCAACTTATCTGTGATATTTTTTCATCGAATGTGTAATGTGCTTACTTGAATTAAATATTGAAAAATAAATCTTTATCAGCATGAGTTAGCCAAAGCTTTGCCAAAATGCAGGAAGTATAAACAAAAAGTTCAAATCAGGAAGTTTTGAAGAATGACATTAGTGCTCTAAGTTTCTGTGACATTTATCAGCTGATTTGCTCTGCTCTGCGCTGCTCTCACCTGCTCCATAGACAGAAACAATATTATAAAGAGGAAAATCTTTCGTATGTTTTATCCTCCACGGTCAATTTTTGTTGTCTCTTTTGTATATCATTCACTGTGTTTTACTCATACTTATCCGAAATAGTCAATGAAATGGCAGGTCATTCATTGTATTTTACTCATACTAATCCAAAATGGTCAATGAGATGACAGTTCAAGATTGTAGGAATTCTCAAAAGAAGGCAGAAGATTTCTCTCTTTATAATATTGTTACTCTATGCCTGCTCTGCACGACTCTAGTCTTCGTTGAACAAATTGTTACGGAGTGAACATTGGCTGCACTTCAAGTTAATGTCAAAACTGCATTAAACAAGAGTTGATATTTAATGGCTTGAATGATTTAGGTGAAGAGTACCTTACATCGCATGATAAGCGGCAACCATGGAGAATGCACTTTGAGCTTTCCTCTTTCCGTTTCCTGTACGTTGTGTTTAAGGAAGTTTGAGTTTGTTTTTTTCCAAACATTTTCTCGTTGGTCGCAAATTTGAGATGCTATAGAGAAATTTAGAAATCAAACATTTCAAAAACTTGATTTTGAACATAATGTGTTTATAGTAGTCTCTTTCGATAATATATTTTACAAACCACCAAAACAAGTCAATTGAATCATTATTTTATAATATTGCGCTGCTTTCTGCTCTTATTAAGTGCAAAATTCATTTTCTTTAATATTAGTTTGAGTGAATTTATTTAAAGATTATTTTTAAAAGCAGAGATTCCGAAATTTTTGAAATACAACCTAATCTAGATTTTGAGCGAACAACTTTCGACAAAAATTCGTTCAGATCCTGGTGCTATAGTTTTGACTATTATTTTTTTTTTTATTTTTTTTGCTTTTTTATAGTTTTAATTATTATTATTTGACTAATAACTACTATTTTCTCTTTTTGATGATTCATACACACCGTTACCTTCTAACAATACTTTCATAGTTTCATGTACATATCATGTGTAGTGTAAGTATTTTGTTTCTAGTTTTTCTTAGGCACGTGCATTGGTTGATATTATTTGTTTTTTTATTTATTAATTTAATAAATTTTATATATATTTTGCCTATATATCCTACACTAATGTTCATGCAATTGCTTATTTTTTAAAAGTATTAACAAACGCTTTTTTTATTAATTTTCTTAGTAACGATTCTTAGTGAACTAGTCCTAAATATTTATAAATACTTTTGTATCTTACCTTGATTTTAAATTTAAGTTCTATTTTTTTATAGGTAGTATTTTTAACGATGATTTTTTTCTTTTTTTGCTTAATAATTTCACTGTTTGCCCCGCTTTTGTCTGTGTGTGTGTATTGCAATTTATTGAGTCATTTTTTTTTATTATTTATATATCACTACCTGAATTTTTGAGTTTTAAATTAAGATACAATTTTTTTCAAACTTTTTTTGTTTAACTTAAAGATAATAAAAAATGCGCTTTTAAATATAGTGGTAGCTTTTTTCTCTCTTTTTTTTCATCACTTGGAATATCACAAAAATAAAATAAATAAAAACGCCTCACGAAAACGGTGCCGGAAGTATTAGTGGATCAAAGGATTTTGTAAAGTCTACATAAGAATCTACTTGACGATAGCCCCATAGTTCCATCGCTTTTGTGCAGGTATTTTGAATGTTTTCAATCTGAAAAGAAAGATAAGTTAATAGAATAGAAAATAAATACAGATAAAAAAAAAATTAAATTGCTTAATGTAATAAAAGAATGATGAATACACTCGGGGCTACAAGTAAGACTACAAAATTATATTGAAAATATTGATCTTAAAATGTATTGAATTTTCTACTACTTTGTTCTTAATTTTATTGTATGAAAATTCACATAAAAAAGCTGGTTAAATTTTAGTAAAGCCGTTCGAAATTTTAAAAAATTACATGTTTTGAGTGAAGGAACTTAGTTTGTCTTCGTTATTTTACAATTATTTGAAAGTGACAGTATTACCCAGCATTTTTTATTCGTCATAAATAATGATTACACTTAAGGCCAATTATTATAGGCATGGCCAGTTATCCAAATCGGATATGCTAATGACCCAAAATGGACACATGATCCTTTCGATAAGTTTCGCTAAGCATGACATTCGACGATATGACATTTGATAGTGAATAAAATGACAGTGCCAGAAAAAGTTCGCTAAATTTTGACAGTAGGACATCCCAGGATATGCGTATAACAGTTGGGGAAAGCGCAAGCGGCAAGTTATCAGACAAAAAGTTTTCTCTTAACTCTTCATCTGTTAAGATAAATTCTACATTGGTATCAAATATTAAATCTGATACGTTACTTGCAGTAACTTTACCAAGATCAATAACGTGAGAATTTTCACTACATTTTGCAGCTAGAAATCGAAAGGTAAGGTCTAAATTCTGATGTGGTGTCCAAGTACTTGCATTGCTCGATGAAAGTAATACTCCTACTTGATAAGGCTGGCTTGTTACCCAACGGCTATTTACTGCATCATATTTGCCAAGTTCTGCTATTTTTACTGCAGTATCTGCATCATCGGTAAGTAATACTATTGCATGTTTTCTACCAGCTTCACACCAAACAGGAGACCAAGTAATACGTGTTGCTGTGCCATCTATCTTTATATCTTTTGGCTCAATATAGCTTTCAGCCTGGCCACATTGACGGAAGCGCGCAATTGCATCGCTGCAAACTCGGGCTGCACACTGAGATAAACTGACACGAGAGGAACGCCTGGAAAGTAAAACACAGCTTTTCTCTACAAAGAAAGGTTGTGTCTGTGCTAAGAATCTATTCGCAAAATGTTTAATATGTGTTTTGTTTGATATATTTCTAAACATTTTTTTTAATGTATATCTATACGCATATATTTTTTTTATAAGTAAAAGCACTAAAATCAATACAATTCAAGTGAATCGTACGAATCTTCCATCACGGCGATAAAATGCAAATGAATGTATCTGTCAAAAATGAAACGATATGAGAAGGAAACTTGAGTCGCTGCACAGAGTCTTAAAATAAATTACGAGATTCGTGCAGATTTTGGATTCTTTACCCCATCTCTTTCTTTCTCATTCCTTCCCTTTTACATTTTGATTCAAGTTGCATGTGCGCTTCCGTCAATGTGGCCAGGCAGTAAGGGTGCGTGTATACAGTTTACGTAGTTGGAAATTTGAAGGCCTTCCCTGACCTATGTTAGCGCAAATGCCTCCCTTTTTACTTATGAAAGAAAACTTATTAATGGCTTTATTTTTAGAAGAAACATAAACTTTTGTAACTGCATTTAAGAAATATGATATCTTGTTTTGATTCTTCGGATTTTTAGTTTCTAAACCTCACTAACTGTTTTCTTAAGCCTGCGTGTTGTTTTATTTTTGTTGTTATAACCTTCTTCTTCTTTAAACTATGATTATTATCATCTCGATTCGGACCACAGTTGTCAGCGAACAATTGTAAACGTAACTTGTTATTGCCTGTGTCTGTGAGTACATGTGTGAGCTGGTGAAACGGAGGTGAAACTGAGCAGGAGCGGATACTGCATGCGCTATCGCGAATTTGTTTTTGTTTTTTTTTTTACAAGAACGAACAAATTATGATTATAAACCATAAAATAAGCACGAAATTGTTTAAAATATAAGAAAAGACGCACACTGAAAAACAAAAATGATAATAGCGAAGCGGACATCTTGGTTTTTTTTTTGACATTTGAACTTAAAGACGCTGCACAACATGTGACATTTTCAAAACCACCAGGTTCGTGTCTGAGAATAAGGAAAAACTTTTGCAGACCGGAGGGCACAATTTTTGGACAGCTGATTGACATACTTATATATCAAACAGCTGTTACAGTAGCTGATATATAGATAAGTCAACGAACCCAAGACGAGTACTGTTAAGTAAGAACATTTCATATACCTAATCAAAAGAAAGAAAGGAAATACGAAAAATTTGGTTTTTGGCGGGTCCGTTGAAAACAGAGTTTTTTTTAGTGTTTTTTTTTGTAGGTATAATCTAATCCTGTTTGGCCAAGTAAGGAAGAGTTAAGGACTTTGTGCGACGAAAAAACCTTTTCAGTAGCAGTCAGCAAACAAAAAAAAAACATATAAAAAGGGGTAAGTGATAGTTTTAGGCCGATTAATAATGGCACTTAATAACAAAAAAAAAAAAAAAAAACACTTATATTGATAGGTGAATTCCACCAAATTCAAAAATAGAAGGGCGACTCATGGTCCAAAAAGTATACCTTTTTTTGCATTCTGAGCAGCAGAGGACTCAATTGCGGTGCTGATCGGGTACATAAGGAAAACCTCCGGGGAAAAGCGAAAACCCGTGACCCACCCGGGTTCCCAAGTAACGGGGGGATACCAAGTATCTAGTCTATAGAGGATTTATTAAAAAGAAAAACAAAAAAAAAATTTAAGGCGGAATTCACCCCGTACATATGTCCATATATAATTTTTTTTTTTTTAAATTCAACATTTGCATAGACGTTAAGTAAAAAAAAGGGAAAAGGAATTTGGCAGGCGATATCAACCTACTTTGATCAAAAGGGGGATATAAAATTCCTCAGTCGACACAGATACTTCTTAAGGATCAAAAATCAAAGTTGGACAAAGAGCATTGCCAGAACCAAGCATTTTTTTTTTTTTTTTTTAATATTATAAGGTTTTCCTTTTTCAATTTTTGCATTTAATTTGTTGGCGAGATTTTTTTTTTGTCAAATTAAGTGTTATCGATATTCTTACGAAACCTCTGATTATGTCTTGGACGAAGATCGAAAAGAATATTTAATTTAAAATCTTATCTTAAGAAAAAGGGGCTCCCCAGCGTCTCAAGACCTTTTGGCGTATTTTGGTCCCTCCCAAAAAGAGCTCTCTGACGGTAGGCATCACGTGGCGGAAAATAGGCAGGGCGGAGAAGGTATTCCCGCCTCAGTAATAATCAGGTTGTGGTATTTGGGGAGTCTACTATTCGATAATTTGGAATTTTCTTATTACTTTAAACTTCCATATATTTATTTTGTTTGTATTTTTCAACTCGATCTTTATTCATGTTTTGGATCGCATTTTTTTGTGGATTGCGTTAACGAATCAATTATAGTTTTTTTTCGTTTAAATGTATAGTTTGCTTGAGGCGCCTAAAGGCCCCTTTTATGATGATTCTACTTTCCTTTTGTCACCAAAGTACAATTTAAAAATAAATAAAAAGATTTTGAGAAATTCGAGTCAAAAATGATCAGTCTTTTTATTTTTCGATTGATTGAGAAACATCTCATGGAGACTTAAAGCAAATTCAAAGGGGGTGCGGTAAGGTGAGCTTTTAAGAACGAGGTAAGATGACTGGACAGCAATCCGGATCGCCGATATTGGGGAATCCACAATATTCTTGGACCGATGGATTCCAGGCGGGCGGGAACAGGTCCCCCTGCAACGACACCCGCAGGGTATCCCGGGTGTGGTCCTGCTCTAATTGGTGGTGGAAGCTAGGCACGATTTATGTATTTTTGAAATAGGTGAGGTCCATAGGGGGCAAAATCCCCCCCATATCCGGCGAGCTTAGCCGCGCGTGCCAGCGTGCCTACGCCCTCGCGGTGGACATTCTTACTTCTATCTTCCCCTCCCTTCCCTTCCTTCCTATCCTTACCTAACCCTCCATCACCCCCTATCCACCCAATGCCCACTCGTTCTGTTCCTCTTTGTTGTTTTCCTTTGCCCAGTTCCAAGTCCGTCCTATCTAGCTTTCAATCCTCTCCGCTTTCCTTTCACGATTCCCATTCCTCTCCCTGCTTCTTCCACTTCATTCCTTCCTCTATTACTCTACCTTACTCATCCCCTTCTTTCCCATACCTTCTCATTCCTTTTCCATACTTTACCTTATCCCGAGGCCCACCCTCCTTCCTTTCCTATCCTATGCTATCCCAATTATCCTAATCACTCCCTAATTTGCTTATTTCAAATGATCACCTTCAATTTTTTTATGTATGCTTCTTGGTCCTCAGAGGGGTTTTTGAAATTTAAGAAAGGCTTATATATTTTGATAATGGTTACAACGATATAACGGTACCTTTCATAAAACGGTTTTATTAACTTTCTACTTTCTCGGTAACGGCTTTTTGATTTTTATAAGTTGTATGTATGAAAAGATTTACATAGCTTGACAAATTAACTCTGCATACCAAAACTTTGAATAATTTTTTTTCTATTTATAATTAATTGAGTTTTTTTTAGTTTTCAATATTTTTTTAAAACGAATTAATATTTTTTGTTTTAGTTTACATTAAGATGTATATTAATAAACTCCAAAAACTGCATACCAAAATAAAAAACTGAAATATGAAATTCAATCCAACGATATTTCAAAATCCTTTTTTTTCATAAATTCGTTATTATACAGGGACTATAAGGCAAGTTTAACATACAAATAAAAAAATATATAAATATAGTATTAAAGAATATAAAAAAATAGAAATAACAATCGAACATGACATTACGATCATAGAGAAGTCTAAAAAAGTGATCGACAAAAAATGTCTGTCTGTCAGTCTGTCGGTCTGTCAGTATGTATAACAAGCTGCAGCCTAAACGGCTTAAGCGATTATCTTAATTTTAGTGTGTGTGATTGGTTTGGCATTCTTCAGAGGGGAAATTGAAATTTTATTTTTAGGGCTGAAAATAAAGGTACCTGTCATGTGACCGTTAAGGAAAAGCTTTTTTTCTCAAAAACAGCTCCAACGTTTTTGATGAAATTTTTTTGTTGGTATTAGCTACCATCTTATATAAACCAAATTTATCGGAAAACTCTATTAATGGTACCTTTCATATAACGGTTTTTTTATTTTGGACTTTCTCGGTAACGGCTTAATGGATTTCAATCATATTTTATATTTAATAAGACCTAATTGGAAAATTAATCCAGCATACCAGCATTTTGAAAAACTTTTTTTTCTATTTGTTAATTTTTTATTTTTTTTTTATTTAATATTTTTAAAAATTATTAAAAAAAATATTTAAATTTTAAAATCGGGTGTGTATCAATAAACTCTAAAAAACTGCTTTACGAAATCTCAAAAAAAAAAATTCATAAAACTAAAAATAAAAAACAGGATTTTATCAAAACTGGTCCTACAATTTCCGAAATACTTTTTTCATAAATTCTTTGTTATTTAAGACGTGTGATGACGTAATTCATTTTTACTAAAATCCGTTAATTATTGTGGTTTTGATACTTTTCATAAGTTTAAACTGTGTTATGTTCAACGAAAATGCTATTTGTTTTTGTCAAAGATCTTGCCTTCTGATGTAATTAGCCACATTCGAGCAAGTAAGTGAGACCCAGTCGTGCGATTATAGGTACTATAATGCCAGTTATACATTCGTGCGAAAAAAAATTGAGATAACAATCAAACATTACGATGAGAGACAAACATATTTGAGTTACTGGCAAAATTCTGTCCGTCTGTCTGTCTGTCTGTCTGTACGGATGTATTTTGGAATTGAGCCTAAATGGTTGGGCCGATCCTCTTCAAATTTAGAACTTAAAGTTATTTTGACATTCTACAGAGGAGATTTTTCATTTTTTTTAGCTCAAAAATTAACGGTATGTCATATGACCGAGAAAATTAAGCTTTTACATAATTTTCTCGAAAACGGCTCCAAGAATTTGTAGGAAAAAAAATAAGTGTACTACTGTAGGTAAGCATTATATTTGTTAAATAAAAAAATAATATGGTAGAATAAGAACGGTACCTCCCATAGGACAGGTTTTTTCTTCGACTTTCTCGAATACTGGTGATCCGATTACTATCAACATTGATATTCAAGAAGATGTAGGTAGCCTTAATAATTTCGCATAATTTTTTTTCCAAAACTATTTTTTTTTTGTATTTTTTATAATAATTTTTTTTTTTTTTTTTTTGCAAAATCAATATTTTGAAATCGGTTGTATGATTTTTTTTTAAATGTATGTTATTATTGTGTTTAAGTTTGTATTCTTGAATTATTTTTTTTTAAAGTTAAAAAAACAGTTTTATTTAAAAACTGCTTCTACGATTAAAAAAAAAATCACTTTTTTCCATTTCTTAAAAAATAAAATGGCGTTTAAATTATTTCACTCAATACAATTTAACGTACTTTATTCGAACAATCAAAAGTCACAAAAATCGAAGAAATGCTTTGGTGTTCACTTTAATTTTTTTTTGAATTTTATTCTACAATGTGGCCGCACATATCAGCAAGTACGTGCAATCCAGTCGTGCAATTTATTTTATTTCAGATCGTATTATTTTTCTACGTAAATGTTACTTGTTTCTTTCAATCATCTTAACGTGATTTAAAGATCTAAATTTGCAGGAATCTATATCACTATCGAGCAAGGATTGTGAAAAGTAAGGTTAAAGTTACTACGTTAAAAAAAAAAAAAAAATAAAAACAACTAAGTAGAAGACTTAGCATTAATTATGGACTTGTTAAATTTTTGATTCAGAATAGCTTTTTACGGCTTTAAGTTCATCAAAAATTGGCGGTCCGTCCTGGTAGCTCCCTTTGACTCATCAGTTGACAGTGATTACCTCGCTAATATGTAACTTTCGGTTTATTCACATTGCCGGTTTAGCTACGTAGCAAGAGTAGCAAATGCTACGGGCCCCGCGCATTAGGGGCCCCGCTCACCTTTGTTTTCTGAGCGTTAAAAGTATTTTTTAAGATCGAGAGTTAACACATTTTTTTTCGTATCAATGTAGGCACAATACTTACTGACCAATGGAACTCACCTCATAGATTGGTTGTGTTATTCGGAAAGCAAAGGACTACTTTTCTCTTTTCCTTGCAATGTTACTGATTGAGATAGTTCGTCATCACGGCTTACGAAAGATGGATTAGATTACTGGAAGAAAGCACTCAGCACTCATCTCAAAAACAAGAATGAGTTATGTCGATATTCAAATTCTGAGCCAAATTGAGTCTGAGCAAATAAATGGGCGGCTACTTTTAAAACGAATTTTTGTACTAGTAAAGTGTTTAGCAGAACGAGGTCTTGCTCTTCGGGGTATTAATGAAGTTGTTGGTTCACCCACAATGGTAATTATTAACCCCTATTAGAATTAATTAGTAAAAATGAGGAAAGGGGCATACGCCATATTTATCACAAACATGCGAAGAGTTTATCCATTTAATTGCATTAAGCGTAGTGGATGAAATTATTTGCGAAATTAAGAGCTGCAAATACTACTCAGTTTCATTGGATATATGCTATGTAGATCAACTAACGCAGCAACCGTACCACTGCTGATCTGATGGCATATCTCACCGAACAGTGGAACAAATCTTTACATCGCTTTGGTGAAAGTAAGATTATTGTTCTTGATATCTCCAAGGCATTTGATAAAGTTTGGCATGAAGCTCTCTTATCGAAAATGCGTGCTTTTTAGATCGATGATACTCTTGTTCGTTGGATTAGGAGCTATATTCTGGAGGGTTCAATACAAGTTGTATTGGACATATTCAAGTCTGATTCCCAGGAAATAAATGCTGGTGCGCCCCAGGGCTCTGTTCTGTCTCCGACTATTTTCCTCATTTTTATAAATGATCTTCTGTCTGTTACTTCTAATTCACTTAACTGTTTTGCTGAAGACTCTACCCTCAGCTTTTCATATTCGTTCGATAATTCTCGTCCTTCGACTTCGGACGTACAATTGCATCGGTACCGCATGTCAAGCTCATTAAATTCCAAATCTGGTAATAGGAATCGTGTGGAGTTTAATGCTTCGAAAACTCAATGCTGTCTTTTGTTGTTAAAGCTAAACATACCCATTATGCTATTGTCCATGAATGTCACTTACACCGAAGAAACCGAAAAGCTCTCAGTACTCGGTATGTGTGTCAAAGACGACCTCCGTTGGAACGACCATATATTTGAGATCGCTTAAAATGCTCCTAAGTGCTTAGGTTTTCTGTATCGGTGTAAGAAGTATTTTTCCCCATCTGATCTGGCTACAATTTATAAAGCGTTTATACGCCCTAAACTAAAGTATAACTCCCACCTCTGGGCAGGTGCTACATCGCTTCACCTGCTTGATAGAATTCAAAATCAGCGTTAAGGTTGATAGGAAATAGAACTGAAGCTAAAACAATTGCCCCTTATTTTATCGGTTCTTTTATAAAAAATGTTCACTCGAAGTAGACAGCTGCATTCCTCGCCTTAAAATTTTCTCCCGTAATACTCGTCTTGTAAGGAATGCTCATTAGTTCACACTTGAGCCCAATTTCGGATGTACCGTGAAATATAGGGATTCTTTTTTTAGCCGAACAACACGAATTGGGAATAGTTTACCCGCCGAGATTTTTCCCTGGCATTTTGATCTGCAAGCATTCAAAACCAATGTTAATCGACACCTATCATTCCCCTCCCTATCTTCCTAATGCCCGCGCAGTGTGCTCTACACTAAAAGGGAAACAAATAGTCCCTTGTGCGAGCGTAAATTATAAACAAAAATTGATAACTTGATATTGCTATAATATGAGGTCGCTTGATAGAATTTGCTACAGACCCCGCGCTGGCCAAATTTTAAGCCATAATAATTTTTATTCATAACCTTTGCAGCAATAAGTCCTCTGGTTTTCTAATTTATATGTTGTTACGGTTGCTATTTCTTCTAAAAATTAAGTCGTCCGTCATTATTAGTAAAAGAGCGATTGTGTTAACATACATGGGTCATGGAACGCCAAACTAAGTTTTTTTCTTCAATCGTCGTAAAGTAATTAAAGCTGCAGAACATTTTTTTTAGTTTTAAACATATGTACATATCAATGTCATTTTCATCAAACCGTTGCCATTTAAACAGGAAACACCTTTTATAAATATTTTTTTAATTTAACTCTTACCTCTTCGAAAGATAAATCATTCTCCCAATGGAATGGTGCTGATTTTGAATCTCTAAATGTGGAACTTACACCGCCGATATTAAGTTTAGTATGTGTGTCTAAGAATTCTTCTACCATTGGATCAAATGGTAGCCCAAAGAATTGCAATATCTCCTGAGTCATTTCGTATGGATTTACCGACAAATCTTCGTATCTTACAGTTCTATAGAAAAGAAAAGAAAAAAAGAAATAAATCCATTACAATTGCACTAAAACAAGCCAAACTTTTTTAATTACTTTACCTAAATCGGGACGGATATTTTTGTATCAAAGTCTCTGCGGCTTTATAGTCATCTGTAAGGTCATTGCATAAGTTTGAAGCTTCGTCGCAGTCGGGATTGCCAGGGCACCAGAGGCGATGTTTCCGCGATTGCATTGTACCACGTGGGTCACGTACCAGCAAAAGAACTCTCACATTGAGGCTATAAAAAGAAAGAAAAAAAAACGATTTTATAAAGTGAGTGCAATTATTGAGGTCTTTTTTTTCAATGTGTTATATGCTTAAGACTAAGAGATGGTAAATAATGGAGAGTGGTCATTACTTTCTTTTACCGGCACATTAAAGATACAATGAGGCAAACCTCCAGTGTGCCATTTGGCGTAAGGAATCGCGCAAAGTATACTTATTAATCTCTTGACAGGTAAGTTAATTAAAATGCGGATAAAGTCGAAAAAGTGGAAGTGTGATACTTCATTGTCAAGATTCATACATTTGATCTTTTGGTTGTTGTACTTTCGAAAAATGCATGCTTGATAGTAAGCCAAAGTAAGAAAGACAAGTCTAATTAGGTGTTTAGGTGTTTTTTTAGATATGAACTTTAATTATGTAAACTGCAGAATTAGTCGAAGGTTGTATACAAATAGCAGAACCTGAGGCAGTCGATTTCTCGCCGTGATCAAGATTTCGGCCTTTCGCAAGCTTCAACTCTTACCGCACTAAAACTACCGGTGAATCAGAACTAATCTATGAGAGATCGACAAATGATTTGTCTGTCTTTATTTTTTTAAATCGCATTGGGGGCAGTTTAAAGTTATAAAACTTTCCCATAGCTTTTAGATCATCAGCTCATGAGTCTTGGTTCTTCTTAATCTCCGAACATTGTTTCGTACATTTAAGACGATCTCCATGTCGGAGTTGGTATGACATTGCAGTCGCTGGTTGTGTGATACAGCGTGTTTTTTAACCACTTCTGTAACCATTTCAATTTGAAGGTCAGGATGTAGATAGCAATTTAGTTTATACCAAGGGGGATTAATTATTCAGGCTTCAGGTTTTGTTTTCTTTGTACAGCCCAATAGTCTGATGCCATGTGTCCAAACGGGTTTCAGTACTTGCTTATATAAAATTAGTTTGTTCTGGATAGATATGTCAGAGTTCTTTCCTAGTTACCAGTACATTTTTCTGTACTTCAAGATTCGTTCTTCTCTTTTCTTTTTGATGTGCTCTTTCCATTTAAGCTTGGCATCCAAAGTCATTCAAGTGAAGGCCAAAAATCTTTCGCAGAATCTTACGCTCGAAACGACTAAAGATATCTTCATCCGCTTTAGATAGAGTCCATGCCTCGGCGCCATAGAGCAGGACTGGGATGATTAAGGTGTTATACAAAATCACTTTTGTCTTTCTAGAGAGGACTTTGCTACTCAATTGAATTCCTAGCCCATAGAAACAGCGATTGGCAAGTGTAATTCTTCGCTTTATTTCTGACGAGATGTGTTTGCCAGATGTTATAGCGGATCGAGGTAAACAAAGTCCCTAACAACCTCAAAGTTGTACCTAATGCATCCACGAAAAGTTACCATTTTGGATGGGCGCGGCGGCGTCATTGATCCGAACTCTTTCGCAAAATACGTTGGTGAGGCCATCACTTTTAATGGAGAACTTTACGTCTAGAGAACGATTATAACCAATTTCTAATTGCCCAAATTTAACCATATAGACATATACGACATGTGGTTTCACCATTGGCATTTTGCATGAACGATTTGAGGGTAAGGTTATCTCTTGCGGAATTGGTCAGCAAGATTATGCGTTTTAATCCCGCTAGACTTCTACATTCATTAGCTGAACCGGAGAGATCCTTTCTCTTATCTGTGTTTTCACAGGTGCAATACCAGCTTTCCGAACTGCGTACAAATGTTCTATCTTCTTATACCTTCCCCCCTACTGTGTACATAAAAAACAATTATTTATCACTTATAATTGCTTAAAAAAACAGATAAAAAACCTTTACCGGATCCCCATGGAATAATTGTTCGCCACCTCGGCAACACTTAATTATAGAAAACACCAGCCCGGAGAAACTCAACTCTATCTACTCAATTTATCTTTGTGTTCCTCTTCTTCCTCCGATATGGCTAATGTTCATTCCAATATATCTGCACTAAGTATTATTTTATCCCCATTAATTCCTACGATAACCCTTTTTTAGGTCATTTTCAATTCAACGCAGAGACCATGCATTGCTATAGCTGATGCCGCTAATGCCATCTATACTATAAAAGTTTCACTTTGCAACCAACGAGGTTAATGTCACACACAACTTTAGTAAACTGAGGTTCCATTTTTCATGTGAAACGTACCATGAGGACTTACAATTGCCTTTGTGATTCCACATAAATTATAATTACAAACGGCCGGGGGGGAGGGGGGGGGGGTTGGTAAAATTAAATGCAAATGTAATTAAAACAATGAATGGCGGGAATCGCTGATATTGAAATGTGATTGTGGAAAAAATGTTTCTGCCCCCAAAGTGTTATGTGTGCATGTGCAATGTGTTAGATAAATAGCGTTGATAAATCGTTAACGAATGAATTATTCGAATGTAATCTGCTTGCAACCGGAAATAGTGCTAACAATTGCATTTTAGATGAGTAAATTATGGTGTTGTTGTTGTTTTTTGTGTGGCATGGAGCAGGAATATAATGCATTTTTAATTATTTATTTTTTGTTTTATTCAAAAACAACAATTCTTTGAACTACTGCTTCGGGGTCTTCTATCCAATTTTTATTTAATGCAATTCTAATAGAAAATGTAATGTATTTGAAATTTTGTCGAATATAATGTTAAAGTTTGGTTGGTTAGTTACTTCCTTGTTTATTTCTTTTACTTCCGATTGCAATATGAAACACACCTTATTGAAGCGATTGATTTTTTGCTTAGCATTGGCGAGATGAGCTCAAAGAATTATTAAATCTATCAAAAAAAAACCATTTACATTTCAAACAATGCAAGCAATTCTTCATAAGTTAAGTGCTCGCTATTGGCAGTGACCACCTCACCAACACAGTTTTCGTAAAAGTACCGACCCTACTCGACGGCCAAAAATGTACACCAAACGGTGTTCCCTGGTGAACCTTGTGTGGGTTAGTGTTATCCCAAGTACGACAATCCATCGAAGAATGCGACTCACCGTTAAAGTTGATTTTTTACAAAAATTGGGGTCCTCTTCCAATTGTCTATGATCATGACCCTGACCTGTTGCATCAGTTGGATTTTATACGGGTGTATACCCAAGTCCCGAGCCGATACAAATTTCACAATCTTGAAGTCTGAGAAAGGCCGAGTTCTGTGTATTGGGAGGAATCAATTGTATCGGTTTCTGGTCGACGCGACATCGCGTTTCTTTGACGAACGAATGACGAATGTTGGCTGATTTATTACCGAACCGGTCGCCTCAAATTTTGTCGACTGTGAAAGGGCACCATCTCTACTATAAGATGAGAGCAACGTTCGAATCAACGAGCACAAATTTTGATAATAAATTTATTTTATTTGAAATCGCTGTTCACTCGAGTAATGTGTTTTTTCATCTTTATTATGAGACCAAGCTTTGAAAGCCAATTTTTTCTAGTTTTAACTGCTTCATCATTCCACTATTAGGTTTTTTTCGTTGGTAGTGTCCTCCGGCAGTTCCTAGGAATAAATTAACTTTTTGTAGGCAAGTTGTCAAGATACTTCTATTTATTAAAATAGATTAATGTTTGATGAAGTTCCCCTAACAAATGGTTCAAAATGCAGCCATTATCCTATGAGGAAATTAATTATAAAGAATATCAGATTCTAGAGATTTTACGAAAAGAGTATTTTTGGCAAAATGTCCGAAGCTGAAAGCAAATTTAGATCTAACTGTTAATTTTCTTAAAAGAAATAGTAGTTTGCTAAACAGTTTTTAAGAGCAAGGAGAAACGATCGCTTATTAACTTATACTCATACCATTAATCATTCATCGGTGTGATCTGTGATTCTAAAGGAATGACTGCATTCAGTTGCAATTTTCAAAGACATAGTTAAGGACTTGCAGCTAAATTATAAGAGGCAGCTATCAGAAGCAGTCCGACTACAATCCTACGGGGAAGATGCTATAAAGGATAGCTTCCGAAAATTGCAATAACAATCCTTTATTTTATAAAATATCGTAATTTATCGGATTCTAAAAGGTATAGGCCTTTACCAAACACCTTCTAAAAAAGAACTACTGTAAAGCTGCTAAGCAGTTTTGAAGATTTTAACAGATTTTTGGAGAAACATTCTAATTTTTCTTAAAAAAACCAATAGTATGTTCAGTAAAAAATTGTCAGTACAGGGTTTATGGGCGAGCTTTTTTTCGAAACAGTGGCGCCGGTGTATATTACCAAGACACTGAATTGTGAAAACTTCTACTGGAAAAAAATACAAGCCACTGACAAACGTACATACATGAATTCTGTGTATCTCTTAAGAAACTCGTTCACTCTACCATAACCGATAACCATCAAAGTTGATGGATGATGGGATATGGGGTAATGAATAATGATCGTGTACCCACTCCTACCTACCCTTTCTGTGTGAATTGAAAAAAAGGTATTGCACCAACAGAGTTACCTTTGCCATTTGAAAACACTACTATATAGCCTTTTCAGTGGTTTTTATAATAATGTGCTTTTTGGGCTTTCGGTTTTGGAGCTTTTGAGAATAAATTTAGTAGCGTGAGAGGGTAGGTGTTGTCATATTTGGGTATTAATAGTACTCATAGTTGGAAAATCGTTAAAATGCAGTTAAATTTTGTTGGCTTTTGGTATTTTAGTAGAAAGAAGTTATTTTCATATTGTGTTTTAATAAGAGTGATGTGGTATTGTGATTAATACAAATAAAAATATGATTTAGTATTATTAAATAGAGCGAATTAAAATTGGTTTAAATTGTTTTTAAACTGTAAAGTGTTTATGTTTTTTTAATAAAAACTGAATGTATATTTTTTAAATTAATAGGAATGTATTGTAATAGTAATTGTGATCAGCAAATGGTAACCCTATGCACATTGATCTCCCATTTGCGATGATTTATAATGATAAGTAAGGAGCTTTTATTTGAAACAGATATATGCAAGCCAATGCAATCAGACTGAGAGGCAAACGTCCTACCTTCCCTGTACTGACAATTTTCGTTGAACAGATACAGACTATAGAACTATTTTCTGATCTTAGGAGAAAAAAAAATTGTTGGTCTAAGGGCCTATAGCTTAATTTTTTTTTGTAGCATACATAGATATATATTTACATATTATATTTGAAAAAAGAAATTACCTACTGGAAGCAACAATCTTCAATATTTTTTAAGAAGTAAGTATGTCTTTATTTTTTTATTTTTTTTTTTGAATTAATTAAATTAAGAAGATATAATGATAAATCACATCATCAGAACACCATACTTATCCCCGGATCATTGCATTCTGTCATAAAATAAATTATGCAACCACCTTGAAACCACACTCGATTAAATCTGACGCAACACAGCACTGTGACTTGTGACTGTGACATGGATGAAAAATAAAAGAGGTTTTACCATCGTTCGTTGCACGGACTTCAAATACTATCTGTTGATGAGCAACATAACTTCAATGCATATAAAATGCACAAAGTGAAAAACGAAGAAGAGAGATCCACTTTATGGACTTTTAACAAGCTTCTTGATTTACGATTATAAAGCTTAAAAAGAAAATTGAAACTGCTTTGACCATATTTCCAAAGCAAATATATGACTTTTGCTTTTGTAGGTTAGAAAATATTTATCCAACATTGAATGTATATCTATTCAGTGCAGATTTATTCATCAGACATAAGATGGGGACAGCACTTCCTTAAGATCCAAGAGAATTTCTTGAAATCACGTTCCAGAAAAGGAACATCAAACGGATGACACGATGCCCAATCCTACTGTCCATTTTTCAGTGCAACGTACATTTTTTTTTAATATCATAAATGTCCTGCATATGCCATCACGTAGCAAATGTGCAGGACAAAATTATTCCAAGTGTTATCGTAAATTTCGGTCCAAACCTTCCGTTGTTGCCACATTCGGCTTCAATGCAGCAAGGGTGTCAAATGGAAGTGCGTTTCTTGCAGTTTGCTAAAGCCGTCTATTTGGCCTCGATTTCATTTTAAATCGTTGAGATGAGATGTCCCACGCATTATTAAAATGCTTTTGGTGTTCCAAACCAGATCCAAATGGACGAACGAACTGGCAGTAAAAGTGCATTCAAACGCAAACTATTACACACACAAGAAAATTTTTTTGCCGGCCACTGCCATATGCATGATGACAAAACTGGGAATGCGATACATGTGGAAAAGTATCTTTGAGTAATTTTCGAGGCACATTTGCGTGACCCACTTGGCTTGAAAATCAGAATCAAGAACGAAATCCAAATCGTGCCGCAGGGAAATCCTCCACTTTTTATTCCATATGTATATTTCTTCAATGAAGCTGGACTGGACTGTAGTTTTTTTTTATTTATTTGTATCTGCATTAATTTATTTATTTGAAAGATTATACGAATAAAATGTGGTAAAATGACCAATTCGAAGAAACCATTACGGAAGCACATTATCGTGTCTGGATGACCGGTTTATATAGACCAAGCCAAATACTTTCGATTAAATGAAGTTGAAAGGATTTGCGTTAAGGTTGAACTGGTTATGAACTTTTTAATATTTTTTTAATTTTTTTTCTTAGAAATTGGTAGTTTTGTGTCGGTTAGGCAGATATATTGTACCAGATTTAGTTTTACGACATTTTTTGTGAACGGTCACAGAATCAGATAAAATAGAAACTTAAAAAATATTCAAGTGGATGTAGCGACATCCATACAAAATATACAAAAAAGTTGTGAAAAATATTTATTTGTTTTAAACATCACAACTTGGAGACCTAAAACACATATTATGGTCACAGAATGAAAACTAAATTTTTTTCTTGATTAATTTGTGGCAAAAAATTAATCACCCTATCGGAAAATTTTATAATTTTTGCAAATGGCATCGTACGTCAATCATGTTTGATATTTGTGAACTAGACAGCTGCAGTCAGTATACAAAAAAGACATAGAGCGTTGTCCTCCGCAAGAGCGTGGAATAATTGTGTCGATTTTTTCGACCATTATTTTTCAAGCGTGAATTTCAACGTCGATTTCCTAATCGTGTCGCGCCAACTGGGGAAACATTCCGGCGCTAAGCTACTCTATTCAAACAGACTGGAACCAGAGGCGAACATGCAGGGCATTACCGCCAGTAGACGTTTGGCCCAGAACAAATGTTGCTGAGACGACGAACCACGCAGTTGGGCATCACAATACGGACCCTACATAGAATTTAAGTGAAAAACTTAAACATGTTTCCGTACAAAGTGCAAATAGTGTATCAGTGAATTCCTGCTGACGGTCAATCGGACCTGCTGACATGCTGGGGAAATTGAAGTTTTATTTTTAGGCCTAAAAATAACGGTAACTGCCATATGTCCGTTAAGGAAAAGCTTATTTTTTCTCGAAAATGGTTCCAACGATTTTGATGAAAATTTTAGAAACTTTTTTTGTTGGTATTGGCTATTAATTGATTAGAAACAAATTTACGGGAAAAGTCTATTAACGGTACCTTTCATATAACGGTTTTTTTTTAATTTTCGACTTTCTCGGTAACGGCTCATTGGATTTTTATAAAATTTTATATTTGAATTAATTCTGCATACCAACATGAATAATTATTTTTTTCTATTTACAATAAATTTTTGAAATTTAATTTTTTTCATATTTTTAAAACTTATCAAAAAATATTATTTTAAATTTTATTATCTACTGTATATTAACAAACTACAAAGCTGCATACCAAAATGTGAAGAAAAAAAATTGTTTTTGTTTTTCAAAAACTAAATTCGAACCCAGGCTAATTCGCTTAGCAGTCCGACACACTAACCACTTAGCCACGGTGCACTACATTCGGGAAAGGTTCAGAGTAGATTTTTCAGAACATGTTCGATATGCTGTGGATGAGGACTGAACTCTGAACTAAAAACGAAAAACGCCTATTCTATGCTATAAGTCACTGGGTATAGTTTAGAAGTAGTTTTTTTGAACGTCTGTTCTGTCACAAAAATGGTGTTTTGATGGCAGTCGTTTGAAGCCAACAATAAAAAGATTATTATTGAAATACTAAGCTAAAAGATCTCCCTGTTCGAAAACAGCATTTTGCTTTTGAAGTTGATAAGACTTATAAATGCGGGAAAAGAAAACCCATTGATTTTCTCAACCGTAATATATGTTGCAACTTTAAATTGATTTCTGTGGTTTTCACTATTTTTCTTTTCAAGTCTTCCATCACCCGCATCAATCCGAACTCGCAGGTCGGATGCTGTTCACTTCTAACAAATAAAAGTACACCGAATGCACTGTCAAAGTGACCACAACGCCCAAAACTATCCACATAGTTCCAACATTGTGCAAACTTCCAGTTGCGGACCCTTACAAAATCTAAAGTAATGAAATAGCCATGAGGTTTATAGTACTTAAACTTTTCCATTTTGAAAGTTTACATGTGGTTTAAGATTTGTTTAGTTTTTTTTTACAATTTATTTTTATTTTCATTAAAATTTGCTTTACCATGAGTGGAAATAATTCTCGGTACAAGGTCGGCCAGCTTAAGCAGCATAAAACACACAAATCCGTCCGCTACTTGTGGGCATAACGACGGGGTATGCATGATGCCACAATAGAATGGCATGTTAGCAAAAAAGTGCTGCAGGAAACAGGGGAAGTGCATTTAAGAAATTTACATACAATGAAGCTGAGCAATTTAGCGATGAGATGTGTTTTCTGCATACCTTTCGTGGGAATTCCGATTGTTGGTTTTTTTTTTGTTATTTTATTAAGCCGTAAGGTCTAATAAAAATAAAATTAGTTAATTAAACAAACGCTGGTAATTAAGTTTGAAGTGTTTTTCTTTGCGTTGGAATTGAATCACTAAGGTCATTGTACTGATTAAGTTTCATTTAAATTCTTAACGTTGTTTGAACAAACGATTTACACATAAGAGTTAAACGATTGACTTGAATGGGCATAATATGGCTTTTGACAAATTTTATTTTTGTAAGCGAATTATTGCAGATTTTGAGTTAAATTCATCACGAGAAAAATTTACACAAAACTGGAAATGAAATGATACTGAGAGAGTCTTATAATGCACGAGTTACGAAACTAGGAGAACATTGCAAAATGATTTCCTGAAGAAATCCTTTACTTTTTATTATAAGCCGTGTTTTATTGGTAATCTATAGCTAGCGCAGTGTTGGAAGTCCCAATAAAACGCTATATTCGCTCCATAATTCACTTTTAATTTAACCTCCGAACTGACAACTGACTGTTGA
Organism: Platycheirus rosarum; assembly: GCA_963971375.1. NCBI lineage: Eukaryota > Metazoa > Arthropoda > Insecta > Diptera > Syrphidae > Platycheirus > Platycheirus rosarum. The sequence continues at coordinate 103,284,614 of OZ020510.1, forward strand.
ATTAATTTAGAAGGGTGTGTTCCAAATTCAACTCAGTTCTTGGATAGCGACATCCGGATAGAATATCCAATACCTTGATATCAGAATTAAATTCGGTTTTAGAAAAACAACTGCAGTAATTTAAGTTTTAATTGATGCAGGTTTTGTCTAATGTCTTATTTGATTGATTCAATATACATTTTAAGTCAACTAACACTTTGGATCACTGATGACGTCAAAATACAGGAAGGCGCTGTCTTGTAATCTTGTATCATGATACTCAACGAACATATCCTTTTTTTTCTACATTCCAGTTGGTTGACATTTCTTTCCAAGATTTATCTCAACTTATTATATTCACTAATTTCACTAACCTAATTATTTACACTTATTGTTTGTCGTTGTTTGCCGTATAAAATTTTACTGCGCTGGGTATACACTTACCAATAAAACACAGTTATAGTCCTTTCTTTCTGATTGAGGGTAAGTTGATGGACACAAAGTTATAGCGAATGAACAAGCTTATGTTGGGTATTTAAATTAAAAATCTAAACTACGAATAAGACCTTTATAGCCAGGCATTAATGTGTTTTAGCGTTTGTGATTTTAAAACGTTGTAGAGGTTTAATGTTATCTAAAAAGAAAAAAACTCAAAAGTCAACACTACTCTAACAAAACTATTAAAATTTTTGTTTTTCAAAAACATCTTCGAATGAATTCAAGGTTATTGTTATACCCAAAAAGGAAGAACAAACCCAAACATTTAACAATGACAAACAAACGAGAGAAGAATATATAGGTATTTATGTATAAAGGTTTTAAAAGATTCTTTTCTTCGTTCGGAAGCTAAGACAAGAACAATGTTTGGAGTGCGTTGCCAAGTTGACCTCGTTTCCGTGTGTCAACAACAAAGCAAAGATAATATTCTTCACTGACATTGCCGTCGTCGTCGGTGTCGTCAACATCACAGGTGCATATTGTATAGAATGTGTATGTGCTTTTTTTCCACCAGGAGACCTATAATAAGCTTTCACTTCCAGATACTACAGACGTTACCTTCTCTTCTTTTGCTTCCTTGATGAGTTTATCTTTCTAACGGAGACAATTATACAAAAAAAGTTCACAAACAAAAAGAAGGACGAGATTGAAAAATCACTCTCAGACGAAGTTCCTTTTGACAAGAGGATACAGTGATATAGGATGGCTAGGTTAACATAAGACAGCTTTAGACTAGTAGCCCTCTTGTATTTTAAAGACGATGTTTTTTTTTGTGCCCAAGCACACGTTGAACAGTGTTGTGAAAAAAAGATTTGAGATGTTGTGTAGAAGTTCTTTTATCAAAATATTACAAATAAATTGCACGACTGGATCGCACGTACTTGCTCACGGCCACAGCGTCGAATAACATTTGATAAATATAAGAAGAACTTCAAAGTTCTTATTCGATTTTAGTGACTTTTGATTTTTCGAAAAAGTACGTAAAAAACTCTTTTACGTACGGAAAAAAATTTAACGCCATTATTTTTAAAACTAATTAAGCTTTATTTAATAGATTTAAATGAGCTTTAACATGAATTAAAAAAAAAGTTATTTGAGTTTCTTAATGTAGCAATAATCGTCAGCCACCCTGTATATTTGGAACGTCCGTCTTTTTCTATTGCGCTGTAAAGCACGTAGAGTTCCTTCTATAATCGCGCCGTTTATACATACGGGACCAGAAATCGCCGAGAATATGTACTCCAGGAACAGCCTAAAGTGTTCTTTTCCACTTTGACAATATCTATGCCTCTGAATCATACTTCATACAGCAAGACTGAAATGTCCTCATGTTTTTTAACTGCTGATGTGGTCTTTCTATCGTCATTCTGCACAAACTAACGAGCTTTCAGGGATGGTAAGACTGGGCAATGCACTATACTCGTATACCGTATATCGATGAAGTTGTGGTATGTATCGATTGAATGTTTCTGTGTTTTTGCCAAGATCTGTCTTAATTAAAATTTTTGGTCGATAGTGGACTTTTCTGTATTAAAGGTGCACTGATATGAACCTATTAGAATGATAAATAAGTATCTATTGTCTCATTCAACGTAGAAGAAAAGTTCTTGTTGAGAAGACTGATTCCCCACCTCTATATTAATGTAGTTCAGAGTTCAATCGTAAGAATTAAGCAAAAAATGCTGACTTTTCAGTAATTCCTGCTTATCAGTTATTGTATATTTCTAATCAAATCACCGCCTTCAATTTTAAAGAGTTCAGCAGCCAGGCCATCTGCCCGGCTGGTGGCATTTTTTGTCTTCATCAGATAAAGCCATCTTTTCATCGGATAGATCTTGTGGATGGAATTGTTGTTCTAGTTCGACCAGATCTAGATCACTGGTGGGTACGGGTGGCAGTGGTGCAGTAGTTAAGATGTTTGCTTCTAACTAAGAAGTCGTCAGTCCAATACTCAGACCAAGCCCGCGGCTGGGGCATATTGAACCAGGCCCCTGGAGCACCACGCTATGTAGCGCCAGAAAAACGATTCCAGTACAACTAAGAGCCTTTCGAGGGTTATAAGTAAAAAATAATTTTCGATCTATTCTTTTCTATCTGTCTAATTCTTATAAAGCTTAACGCTCGCAATGTGTTTACATTTTAAGGGTACTAATAGCACGCCAATTATAAAAAAAAAGAATAGAATAGTTCATTCTGTCTGACAGCAGATTTGTTGCGATGTTTACTTGATCATCCTTGCTTCGGCTCAGACTCTGTAGCCTTTCCGGTTTCTTTTTAATTTTAAATAAACAGCTCTCCATTTCTTCTATCGCATGCTTCTCGGTAAAGCACTTCTTTAAAGGTTATAAGAAACTCGAAAGGATTAGCACTTGGTGATTTCTTGTTATTTCTTGAGATTCCAGCTGTCCGATGACGTCGACAAATCAGCTGACGATTGATTGACCAAAAAATGGGATGCGTGCTCTATAAAAAATATGAAACAGTTTGATTTTTTTTTTCCAAAATCGTAGGAGCGGATTCTAAATAAAACGATTTTATTCTAATAACTTTTTTAAAAAATTAAAAAAAAATAAATAAGAATGCAAATATAAGCAAAAAAATAATCTATATTTAAAAACAAAATTAAAAAAATCCATTTACCCGTTTTCAAAATATTGATTTAAAACAAAAAAATTAAGAGAATTATTAAAATCACAAGTTAAAAACACTGCTATAACTACTAATCCAGTCAGTTATTCAAGGGATAGTTTTAAATTTTGCAATTTGGAGGATATATGGAAAATCATCACCAATTCCAAACCAAAGAAAAAAAACCAAAAGGCTTTGACAAGCAGTAGCGAAACTTCTTGAAATTATTTTAAACAATTCCATCAACACCTGCAACTTCATCCAAGTGTGTGAAACAGGAAATGTCTTGGCAATCCCAAAGAAAGGAGCTTGAAACTTCTTTTACTTTACTTCCCAAATGCAGATCACGTATACCTGCTCAATAACATCAGCAAGTTGTGTGAAAAAAAACATTCTTAGGAGGCTCAAGAAATACGGCAATCAACATTACTGCATTCATAACTAAGATTCAGTTTGTTTTTCGTGAAGAGCTTTTGATTCGATACTGCATCCGTTACTGAAGTTCAAGTCTGGATTCTCATTATTCTCCAAAGTCATCGTTTCATCGTTGAATGTTTTTTGTATATAGAAAAAGCATTCAATCGGAAGAAAAGAAGCCCTAATCCATTAGCACGATCAATTAGAATGCCTTCGTCATTAATTAAAAATATATTTTCCATAAATACTTCCAGATTTTGTTTTATTCAACTCGAAAGCTTCTAGTCGTCAATTAAATGCATCACGCCTGGAGTTGCCTAATGGTTAGAAACAGAGACCCTTGCTTTTTGCATGATGACATTTTATCCACCCTTGTCAACCGGCATTGAGAAACTGCTTTTTGCGGATAATTTGCTAACAAGCGTCTTCTCAATCAGAGGAAACAGAAACTGATACGGGATCAGCATTCCAGCCAATTCAATTCATGAAGCCCTCACTATTTTCATCAAACAACAGCTCTACTTATCACTTATGTAGGCCCAATGTACACGGAACAACTAAGAAAAGTGATCAGCGATGCGAATTGGCAACTAGTTTTCCTTGAGTCATACCCTGTGTAATTAAATGGGATGATGCGCACGACTCTTCTGGTTGAAAACTCGTTTGCCATTTACAAAAACCAGTTTATAACCAGTCGTCTGTTGATTAGCATGTCGAGTTGTCTAGTGATTTCAGTTTCTAGTCTGAGTGCGTAACTGATCTGTAAACCGAGTTACCAACCGCTCTAGTTTTTTTCTAGTTGCTCCGTGTGCATTGGGACTTAGAGGTAGTGGTAAAAATAAAATAAAATTCAGATCGACCATCTACTCGTAGTAGCCAGTTTTTAGAAGCCTCAAGGGAAAGATCACAAAGTAGTTTTGAGAGAAGCGATCGTTCAGCAACAACGTCTTCGACTGACAGAAGGCTTCTGGAGGAATCATATTGGGGCAAAGAAAAAGCCTAGCGTGCGGAGTACAAAACATGTGCAACGAACTTGCCTACAAAAAACGAAATTAAATGCATCAAATGCTAGGAACAGCAAAAAGGGCTATCAAAGCGGAAAAGAAACATGGAGTTGGAATGTTGAAGCCAAAGCAGAGACAATTTGGAAAAAAAATGCTTTCAAAGGTTGGGTATTATATGACAATCTCATAATAACTATAATAGGAAATCAAACGCCTGGGAATGGTTAAAAGACATTCCCAAAAAGAAGCAAATAAGATTTCCAGTTTCAAAAATTTCATCAAAATCCTCGAAGTTGTTTCAGACTTACTCACAGAACAACAACGACGGAATAATTAAACAAATAAGATATTAAAACTACGTTACATAAAATGTGACTTAAACAAAAAAATTTAAAGGTTTGGTTTATTAACAAATTCAATTATTTCAAAAACCCTTAATTTTATTCGCAATCATAATGAACAATTAAGAAAGTCATTTCGTTTAATGATAATCATTATCCCATTCATCAAACTCTCACCTTCAGTTCTCCATTAATTTAATATATTTTTTTTAGGAACAAAATTATTTTTAATTTTTTTGCACAGCTCTGTAGAAGATGACGACATGACACATTCCATGTAGAGACCTTCGTCTAGCATGCTGCACTATGCGAATGTTTTGTCGAGGGTGTATTACATAGTACATCTAGCGTTACATGAATATGAATACGTTCCAACATCCACGACAAACATTTCACAATGCGTTTTATTTTAGTGCTTGTGTTTAGTATTTATCATGTTGTAAGGTGAGGGGGGTTAGTATGATATATGTTTGTTGAGGTCCCCCTCACCCACAACAAAAAGGCAAACATTTTAGAATACATATGCAAATGTTTGTGTTGTACTTGTGACTGTGAGTTGTGTCATCTTTACAGTACACTTTAATTAGAATAATTGCAGTTGGATGAAAATTATTTAGAATTTCCTTTTTTGCGAATTTTAATTAAAATATAGAAGTAGGCCGAAGGACACCGACTGGAGTAGAAGTAGGATGCGGGATGCCTGGAAACAGTTGCAGTAAAAGTCAAATTTATGTCGACGATGTTGGCAGGTAGTGATATATTAGTTTACATTATATCTACTTGGAAACCTCTGTTTATTTACATATGTTTTATGTATGTTTTCTTGACAGTAAAACCTACACTTAGTTTTTGGTTTGTAGGTTGTTTTGATTGATTAACATGTATTACAAGGCAACTTTTATTTGGAATAGGGCCAATTTTTGGCTTGAACTAGAAACTAATAAAAGCTGTTGAAAGAATAGTGTTAATTGGTATTAGTTGTAATTTGATATTTGCGATATGATGTTTCGCACACAATTTTCAATTCACATGTTTTTTGTTTTTGAAAAACACGAAACGTAAATTGAAGTAAATAAAGCTATAGCAAAGCCGCTAAAGTGACCAATAGTTATGACTCAGAGTTCACAGACTTGCATTATTTTCACACAAGAATATGGACCAAATATAATATAATCTGGCCAAAGATTATCCCAAGCTTCTAAGAAACATACTAAAAAGAAGTTTTTACTTGCTTTTAGATATTTGAACGCACTTTTCAAGCAAAAAAACCTGACGGAATCTGAGGGATAAGATTAAGGTAGGACGTTAAGGATGCTAAACACACATCACAGTTTAAATAAAGATATTAAATAACTCTTGCGGGGGACATTTTCGACATTATAAGGCAAGTGGAACAATTACGTACTTCTTTATTCTATGAGGGCTGGAGATAAGGTTTCGAAAATTCTTTTATTTTGGAAACTATAAAACAGCTGGATTGTTTTTGAAAGTTATACGGGTGTATCGATTTTCTTTAAACACCGCATTTTAACTAAGCATACCATTGTACGAGTGTATAACATGCACTAGCTCTTGGTTAAATCAACCTTCTAATCAAATTTCGTAATTATGGGCTTTGCAAGGTTTTTGTTTGATTTTTGTAATTTTTTTATTTTCATGGTTTGAGTAAGTGAAATATTTTCTGTGAAAAAAAATATCCCCGATTTATATCTTTAAAAAGTGGAAATCTTAATCACGCTGAGAAAAAACAGTTTTTTGTTTTTTTTTACATTTAACAAAAAGAAAATAAAAACAAAATACAAACTTCATCATATCAACGGATTAAACAGGATAAATCCTTTTTTTTATTTTTAGTTAAAAAAAAAAAAAAAAAAAAATGTTTAGAGATTTTGGTGTGCAGTTTTTAATAGTTTTATTAACATATACCGCTGATCATAAGATTTAAAATAAAATTTATTGATTAGTTTTAAAAATATTGAAAATTCAAAAAATTAATTTGGCTACATAGATCTTTTCTAATATAAAATTTAATAGTCTAATAATCTAATAAGTCTAAGCCAAAAAAGTTGAGAGCTAAAAAACTTTTTTTCAGGTAAATTTGTTTTTCATAAAATGATAGCCAAAATACTCTCAAAAATGTTCATCAAAATCGTTTGAACCGTTTACGAGAAAAATAAGCTTTTCCTTAACGGTAGTATAGCAGGAACCGCATTTTTAGGCCTATATACGGTTTCAAAAACTCCTCTGAGAAATGCCAAAAGAACCGTACACATACCAAATTTGATGGTAACTACTTTAGCCGTTTACACATGCAGACAGACAGACAGACGGACATGTTTTGTCACTAACTTTTTTAAGCTTCTCTATGGTCGTAATGTCATGTTTAATTGTTATCTCAATTTTTACTTCCGGTTATAGGTACTATAAAGCAAGTTCGGATTAAGAAAATCGAGATAACAATCAACAAGACTTTACGATGTTTTTTTTTTATAAATAGTTTAGCTAAAAAGAGAATCCTTATATTTCACAGAACGTGCGAAATTGGGCTCAAGGAGCTTGCAGCGAAATGGGCGGCGAGCAAGTTTGCCTTCTCTGAAGAGTAAACAATTGGTTTGTTATTATCGATGAGCGTTGGAACCGAAGATGTTGAGGAGTTTTTAATATTTTTTTTACAAATGACCAAACATTTTTACTGCCTTTGGGACACTGCAGAAATTGTTGCCGTAATTTTTGGTCATGCAAAAATTTGGTTCTTTCAATAACGGAGTTGCATGACTTCCTTGCTTGTTTTTGTTTTTTCCGATTTTAATCTGTAGGGTTGGCTTTGTAAGATCAGAAACTTACTTTTTACTTTACAATCAGAATTAAACCAGGATTTTTGTTTAGGCTTGATGCTTTTTACTCTGTTAGGAATAAAAGCTCGCATCCCTAGAAGAATCACATTTGTGATCATTTCAGCACTGGCATCAATATCACTTTCGAGGAAGCATAGAGACCAGTTAAGGTTTCGGAAAAAATGAGCAAATTGAACTAAAGACGCCTCTAACGTAATGGAGCTCAAGCGATAAAATTTTCGGATAAAGTTGTCCACATTTGGTGAGATTTTTGTCTTGCTTCTGGGCTTTTTAGTTACCCCTTGGATAAGTCCCGATGATTTGTCATGTAATTGACCAGCATTTTAAATTGTGATGGCTTGGTGTTTACTATTTGGTTGATTGCCTATTTATAAAAAAGTAAAGTTAATGGTTGAGTAATTAATTTAAGCGCAATCAATCAATGTATGTATACATTTACATTTTTACATTTTACATTTTTGATACAGACACATTTTCTTAGCTCTTCCTCACAAACACATTTGATATCGAATGAGTTACGGTAAATTCGAACGATTCTGACATTAATTTTCGAAAAAGGTAGTACGTACCCCGAATATCAAACAAATACAAACTAAAGCTTGGCACCATTCGATCTGTTCAATTATCGTATATTAAAACGTTCTTAAAGAAGTACATAGTTCCGATTTTACGAATTCGAACATTTTTATTTCAGAATCGAATTACATAGTTGGGCCCCTAGTGGGGAGTTTTTCTTTAACTGGATGGGTGGATTAAGAAAAATTTGCTGAAATGAAATAATGGTCCGAATGGCCAAAAGTCCCTGTTGTTGACGTGCCAGAGTCGCGGATTGCTTTCTTTTACCGCCAGGTTGAAGAGGGTGCAAGCCACACCATCCCCTTGTCGGAGTCCATTAAAAATGTTGATTGGTTTGGACAGAAAACCGGTTACTTTTACTAGGCTTATAATGTTGGTCATGATCAGCTTACATAGTCGTGTCGATTTATTTGGGATGCCGAAAACCTTGCTATGCTATCGTAGGCGGCTTTAAAGCCTTATTAGATCACCCTTTATCACCATTGGTGGTTAATGCAAAGCTTAACTCGTGTTAAAAAGAAACTCGATATTAAATAACGAGAATTGAATTGGATTTTCTTTTGATATAAGTACTTGCTTATGTACAAGCAAATGCTTACACCGGTATCGACAAACAGTATACAATTTTAGAGTGTGGAACCAAACTATAAGCAAAACATGCAATCCAATTAACATAAAGTGCTCAGAGCAATAGTTAATTCTCCATGGTACATACAAAAAGTGATTTACATATAGAGTTTTGTAACACCTTTATCGCAATAATGCATTTATATCTTACAGACATCGCATTATTACCTCAAAATTCTTTTACAGCCAACCATATTATACTCTTTACCATGATAAAACCTCTTCATTAACCAAGTCGCAGTATTAAAAGTGCTTGGATAGCTAAATTCAATACCTAGTCCCGGCCAAAAGATGACATATAAGCGCTATCAATTGATGTTCATTTTATGAGGCTCATTTGGTTTAGTAAGAGCATTAAAAAGAACTTGCGGAAGTCTTTATAAAACTCTCCAATCTTATTGGTTTAAAATTGCCTTCCAACGTTTGCAATGTCTATGCCTGGGCTTCTTTATAAGAGTTATAAAAGGAAGATATTTTTTTGTGTAATCCGATTAAAAGTAAAATTCCACAATATTGTCTTTTTACATCTTTGTCTTGACGAAGCCATATGGACTGGGCTTTGCAATTACCATTTAATAGTTACATATCAATTGAATTGTGGGGTATAAATTCATTTCCTGCGTTGGGAGCATTTCTACATTTTAAGACATTTAGTGGGTCATTCAATGCGGCTAACAGGTGTTTATACAAATGTATTTGCATGTTTTAAGGTTCAAAGGCTTGTAGGGAGAAATCAAACCCGTCTTGAAGGTTAAATTAAAGGAGCTTGGACTGCAAAATTAATCAAACAATTCTGATATAAATTGTTTGATTTTTACAAGAAATTTTATTAGGGTCATACCCAGTTGTACAGGGTGGGTCAAAAATTTCTTCCTAATTTGAAAAATTTGTTTTTAATTTTTTTTAATTTTCTTTTTTAAGTTACTTATAAAACAAACTTGGGATATTTACTAAAATGAGTAACTGCGCTTTAGAGAGGACCAAACTAATTGAATTTTGAATTGAAATTTTGAAAATAATCACTCGATTATTTTAACCCAAAGAGCTTATCGGCGTCATTTTAATGTGCGAAATCCACCATGATTACGACACATGTGGCACGATTTCATCAACAAGGAGCTGTAGTTGAACATCCTCGAGCTAGAAGACCTCGCACTGCCCGGACTGAAGCGAATGTGGAACGCATTCTTGCAAGTGTTGAGGGAAGAGTAGAAACATCGACACGAATTCGCTCTGATCAACTCGGTGTGTCCCGCAGTTCATTGCGATATTTTCTAAGAACCGAATTGCAGCTGCTTCCATACAAAATCCAATTTTGGCAAGAATTAAATTAAAGCTAGGAGATCCTCGAGAACGTGTTGTTTTTGCAGTTCGTTGGCAAGGCAGCAAAATGCTTTTATTCATCATCTCATACTCAGTGATGAAGTTCTTTTCCACTTAAATGGATTCATTAATAAACAAAATTGCTGTGTATGGGGTACTGAGAACTCAAGGTTGATCCATTCGCGGGAATTGCATTCACTTAAGTGCACTGTCACGTGTGGTGTAATTTAAAAAAAAATTATCGGGCCATTCTTCTCTGAAGACAATTCCGCCAATACTGTCACAATAAATGGTGAAAGGCATCGGGCTATGACCGAATTTTTTTTAAGGCCAGCGATTGCTGATAGTCCTAAAATCATACTTTGTGATTCTAAAATAAATTATTTATAAAAAAAAAGAGTTAGTTGTCTGTAAAGTCGGTTTACGGACGATAATTTTACGTGATAATGTCATAAGAAAACATTGATGGCAGTAACACAAACATACAGCCCGTTAACTCACACCCATAAACCCTCTCGTTAAATCCACACGCACACATCCCAATATCTACATCTACATTCCACTTTAACAAAACTCCGCCTACTTCTATTCTTGTTCTTTTTGAATTTGAGTAGAATTATTTTGGGTATTCGCGCCTGTTCTTTTTCATATTCGCCTGGTGCTGGCGATCGATTTTGGTTGAAAGAACTACATTATCGCGGTAAGCATCAGGCATGAGTCATGCTATTTTGTACGTGTAGCCTGTCATCGATTTATAAAATGTTATCACTTAAAAAATTAATCTATAAAAGTTATTATCACTTTAAATTACGAAGTCACTTTTGACCCACCCCGCACCTGCGGACTTCGGCTCAATTTTGAGAACATGGTCAAGCGACGAAAGAACTGATCAAGACCAAAAAGAATCTAGGCATATGTAATTACGGCATACAAAAGTCGAAAAGGACCTCGATAAATTATTGGAAACTTTTTTGTTGGTTAAGGCCCAGTTTTACCCCCAAACTGTATAGCCTTTAAAAAAAGAGATATTTTAGGGCAAAAATTCAGAGATCATAAAGCAGCGTAGCTTTAAAGGAAAACTTCAAAGCAAAACCTTTAACAATAAACTGATTCGTAAAACAATCTATAAAAAAATTTGCAGTTTATTTCATTCCTCAATTGACTTGCATACCAAGTTAAACCGAACTCAAAGTACCGACACAATTATCTTTTACTTTGAACCTAACCCATAAATCTTTGCGAGTGTTTTTCTTTGTCATCAACCGGACAATATCTTACATCGACATCCTTGGTCCAAGAGATACAATAGTCGAAGAAGATAGCAAAAATTATTCAATCAGCGCATTCTTCTTCAATTTCCAGATAGTTAATAGTGCCTGACAATGACAAGCCATCTCATGCGGTAGCCGCGCCTTGGATGTGGATGCAGCTCCGCAGATGTTTTGTCTTTTTGCCACGCATCGGAGACATTCAAGTTCAGAGAAATAAACCATCATGTAACTTTATCTTCTCGCAGAGCCAACACCATCAGATCAAAGAAAAACAAAAGAGACTTCTCTTGTTGTAGCCCAGATTCAAAAGTCTCTTTATGAAGGTGGAAGGAACAACGAGTAGAAGGTATCTGTATCTTCAATCATTTGCGCATGCTCATTCATAGCTGCCGGCGCGGCGGCCATGACCGTACCTTTTGAACTTTATTTTCCAAGCAAACCATCATTATTCTTTGTCAGCAGTTACGTGAAATTGTCACTTATTAATTTGCCATCTTTAAGCCTCGACTTGAATGAACACCTTGCAGTTTTTCGAGCAGCAAAAAAAAGACTTCCGATGCGACGTTAGCATTCTGCAACCATAGAGCTTAGACAAAGGAAGGCATACAAGAGTGGGTATTAGAGTTGAAGAAAAAAGAAGCTAAGTATACAATTTAAGAGTACATCTCTATATTGCACCATAATTGGATGTAGAAGTAGATAGATACATTATTATAACATGGAGCACAATGGAAAATCCATTAAGAAGGAGAATAATGCCATAGCCATCAATATGCTTTCTAACTTGTTCTTTTTGTATCGAGCTCATGGAGTAAATCATTGACAATGACATCCTCTAAAAGTGCACTGTTCGAAAAAAAATAAACATTTATTTTTATAATATATTTTTTTTAATCTCATTTAAACAGAAGGCGATACGATTCAAGCAAACACAGCATCAGGGTTTCAACAAAATATTTGTTTAAAACGCTGATTGAATCACTAAGCTTCTTGTGGAACGTGGCATACAGTTAGTCATGCTGTATTCCGTATGGTTTTCTTAATTATTCGATCATGCTTTGTCACTTTTTCTGTTGATCATTTCAGGTGCGGTCAATTAACTCCAAAACGTCATGTACATTGTCCAATATTGTGAACCGTATGCGAGTGCTGAAATAGCAACAGACTTGTTTCTTTCAGCTTATGAGAATTTATCGGTCATCGAAGATGACAGAGTTTTTCCGCCACTTGACTCACTCTTAACTTACTCAATGCTTGATGAAGCTACATCGCCATTGGTCACGGATTCACAACATTTAAAATTTAAGCACTAACGAACTAGAACTATTCGGTTCAAATATATGTTCGAATCAGGCCTGTGTAAAGTGTAAATCAGAAAATGATCTCGGTAAGTATTCTAATACTATATATATATTTCTACAAAACTTTCATCAAGATACATACAAGTGCTCGTAGTAAGGATGTAAAATCTTATGATTATTGCAAAGTCAACAGGGAAAAATCAATCCATTTTAAAAATTCGCCACCTTAAACTCTAGAAGAAAGAGCTGAAATAGAGAACAAAGGACTCAAGACGCTCCCCTGGTACCAACCAAAATAAATAGAAAACTCATTGTTGATATCTTCCCCTTATTTTGATTTTCCCTTAACCCGCACGCAGATTTCCGAAGCTCGGCGTTGTCTAAGGGGTTATTGCACAATGTGCAGTTTTCTTGAGGAATTCAGATTTTTACCATTCTGATTTGTATACTCTGGATTTCATCTGAACTGATCGTCAGAAAGCCCTAATTATAATTCGCGAATGGCCCCTCAGTAGCCGCTTTTTGATCTTCATGGTATGTTGTACCTGCTTAATTAAACGATTGCTATCGCATTTTAGTGTATCACTCTTCCCCTTGTAGATTCGGAAAAGGTACCTTTGTCTCCACTGATAAGAACATCGCAGAAAAGTTTGGAGATGAGAATCATGACTTAGGTTTTCTGTATCGATGCAAGAAGTTTTTTTACTTCTGATCTGGCTACAATTTATAAAACGTTTATACGCCCTAAACTCGAGTATAACTCCCACCTCTGGGCAGGTGCTTCTCAAGCATCGCTACACCTGTTCGATAAAATATAAAACAGAGCGTTAAGATTGATAGAATAGAACTGTCTCTGAAGCAATTGCCCCTCTCGAACGCCGAAGCAATCTTTCATGGCTTTCCTTATTCTATCGTTTCGTAGCCAGCTGCATTCCTCCACGTAATACTCGTCTCGCAAAGAATGCTCATCAGTTCACCATTGGGCCCAATTTCGGACATCGTACCGTGAAATATAGAGCTTCTTTATTTAACCGAACAAAACGGATTTCGATTATTTTATCGAGCGAGGTTTTTTTAGAAATCGTTCGTGAGGTTTTAGTTAGAAAATAGTCACCTTGTTATCGATTTTCCCGACAGAAAAAATTATGTAGAATAGGGTAGAAGAATAATCTTTCTTTCGCACCTTGGAGCCAAAATAAGAAAACTCTACAATAAGGCAAAGAAAACTGGAGAGTGGCAAAACTACTCTCCAGAACTAACCAAAAACAAAAAGGAAATAAGAAAAGCTAATATTTGCATTATTCTTGCAGCAGGGAAATTATATAAAGCTTCATCGAAAAATAAAACTTTAACATGATTAGAACTAAGAAATCGTGATGAAAGCTTACAGAAAACAAGGCGCAATGCAATGTTTTTTATATGGCTAAATATCATAGATTTTGGATCAAAGCACTTGGATTTCTCTGAAATTCTAATAGCTTTACAGGATCTTGAGCCAAATCACATTTCTGGTGCTCTTTCCTCTTTCGTAATTAATTGTATTCAAAGCCAAAATCAAGTAGATGCTATCTACACGGATTTTAGTAAGGCATTTAACTCAGTTTGCCAGAACATACTGATTAACAAACTTCAAAAATGTAAAGGTTTTGTAACCACGCACCACAAATTTAAGCGTTCACAAAATTAGTTTCTCTGCTACCACCAAATCGTGGTAACACAGCCTCTTTACGAGAAGGGAAAATGGAGCTAATGTCCTAATGTAATATCGTATTAATAGTTCGAAAATCGAAATAGCATTGCACTTGGACATTTACCAAGACTATGGCGAAGAGCTTATGTAATTTTTATTTCTATAATTGGGGAAAAAGAAAATAAGTTTAACATTCTTCTAACTGAAGACTCTGAAAAAGTTTATTTATTGATAATTTTATTAGATCAGAAGTTATAACACAATACTGTTTAAAAAACGCGGAATAATTGTTAAATTGACATTTACCACCATTTTCAAAAATTATAGAATCTTCCGATAGGGTGACAACTTTTGCGCCATCTTGTAGTAGATGAAAAGCGGTTTTCTTAAGACATACGCTACATTCTTTTTAGGCGATGACATTGTTCTTGCCATCAGGATTAAACATCAACCCAACAAAGAAAACGATAGTATTATTTACTTAGAAAAGACATTTATCTATCCAGTTAGCTGGTCAAGAGGTTTAATTTCAAGGTATTACACTTGATAGTAAACTCCTCTGAAACAATTATTTCAATAAAACTGTCGGTAAAGCCACAAGGGCTATAAATATATTTGAGAAACATGCAAGAACCGAATTAGATACAACTAGGAAGTCACCAGCATACATAAGAATCACCGGAGCATTGAAAACCCGGAGGAATCGAGCGAGGAAAAATCATTTTTTCTCTGGGAAAGGGACTCGATTTGCAGACCCTAGGAATCGAACCTTCTTGGCATACTAAGAGCTATCTCTTGAAAAAAGTATAACTTCTTATAGAACTTTCATACTCAGCTAAGAAATCTTAGCTCTTATAACATAAGCTCTAAGCTGGCATGAGAATGTGTGGCCAGGCTTAACGAACTAGGTAAACATGTTATCATTTCAAGTTTTATTGGGAGCCTGGTCACGTAGGCCAACAGGGCAATTAAAAAGAGAATCCTTCCTTTAATGACCTTTAAATCATGGTTAATCATTTCAATGAATTTAAAATCATACCCAGTTTACAGCTCAGGAATAATTGGACGTCGGCAGCAAACATATGAACCGTACAATGGATTGTAGGTTGAGGGAGTTCGTTCACGTAAAGTGAAAATAGTAAGGGCCAAAGAATAGAAATCTGGGGAATCTGACGAGTAATCCAATAAATGTTGACATATTGTTTCCGATAGCTACACATTGCTGACGATCATTTAGGTAAGAATTCATTAGAGGACTGCCAGAGAAAAAAATCCAAAACTGCACATTAGTTTTTTACATAAAATAGAATGATTAACCGTATCAAACGCTTTTGAGAAGTCTAGTAAGGTCAGACACGTAGGATGGTTTGAATCTAGATCTTGACGTCAACAACAAGTAGAAGTGCAGTTTAACAACTTCTTTCAGTACGAAAACCAGATTTAAGATTTAAGAGATTGTTACAAGCCAAATGTAATTGCATCTGCCTTAAAGACGTTTTTTCAAATACTTTAGATAAAAACGGTAGAATTGCAGTACTCAGGATTGATTTCATTTTGAGACTTGGGAATTGGAACTAGTTTAGTGCTTTTCCACTAAGAGGGATAAACAAAAGTAGTTAGTATTTGATTAAAAGTATGTGTGATGTATTTGAGAATGAAAGGAAGGAGTAACTTTAGAAATTTAGGATTGATTCCGTCCAAACCTATATAGCGTTAGATTAATCGAATAAAGTCAAAATTTATAGAATTGTCAATTGTTTCGATAGACAGGTCAGAAGCAGTTGGAAAACTTGATTAAGTATTGATTGCGAAGAAACAGACAAAAAACTATGAGTTGAGTGTATTACAATCTATGTTGGCTTTTACACTGGATATCTGTTAACCAACATCTAGTTTGCGCAACTTTTGTCAGATAAATTTCCCAGGCTGTTCTTCAGGATTAAGAAAATGTTCATAGTATGCCGCTTTGCTGTCTGTATACGAAACACAACATAATTACGAAGGGATTTATACGCATCATGTTGTACATTTAGCTTATGACGTTTCCAACGATAATACGCAATATTTCGTTTTTGTATCAAAACTAACAAATTTCTCTTGAACCAAGGCGGTGAACTGCATAAAAGAGTCTTATGTCGTAGTTGAACATGATGATCAAAAAGATTTTGTGTTTTATCTTCGAAGAATAAAACCTGCTGATTTACCGATGACATTAAACCAATGTCCATCCACTTCGATCACCTCTAAAAAGCTAATAACCATACTATAAATGACGTTTTCAAAATCTACAACCAAGAACGTTTCTAATCCTGCATCAGCTTAAATGGAAACCAATTTCGAATAATAACGGGACTCATTTAAGGCGAATACAAACTTAGAAGACACCTAAACATTCTTGGTCTTGAAAACAGTGCCGCATGCAAATTCTGCAATGTTCACTAGGAAACGCCTAACCATACCATAAGTTTTCAATTTATACAAAAAAAGAAAATTCTTTGTTCTCAATTTCTCACTAATTTTTTTTAGGTATTTTTATTTTTTACCAAAAATATCTTAAAATTTATTTTATTTCAAAAAAAAGGGTATAAGACCACGATTTTTTGTGAGCAGTGCAAAATGTATTCGGATTATGCGGCATAAAGCAGATGCTTCTTCTCCTAGGTCTCCAAGCTATTGGTCCAGTTATAGTTTCAAAATGTTAAAAGAAATCTAATACAACATAGATACAGCTATACATGGAGAGATGGAGATACATGAAAGTTTGCCCACTGAAGCACTTGTGTGAAAGGGTGAAGGACAGAGAATATGTGATTTTTTTAATATTAAAGGCAGACTTTATGGGGCGCAGTTTTCACCATCCATCTGCTCCTGGCTAAAAGAAGAGAAAGAAGTCGAACAAAAATTCGCCATCCTGTGTGTATTGACTTGGGCGGCAAATTGACTTACTTTGATATTAATGAAGTTTGAGGAGCCATGTGTATCTTATCCGAACTCGACAGCCTAAGGCACAATTGCAGTACAGGTGCATAACCTTGTTTGATTTTTGAATCAATTTCCTGACAGGTATTTTTCATTATCCCTTTATGAAGTTAGATGCGGACATTGATTGGCATTTACTTAAGCTTAAACTGCAGCAAGAGTATAGACTGGGTGGCAATTTATATGTCAACATACATCAATCACAGAGTGCGTCGTCCTCTCGTCGATGTGATTCGATCAAATTCTCAAGTTAAGAATAAAAGTATGAAGAGGGCGTTACTGTGCTAAGTGCTTTAATGGCTCCGTAGTCGAGGAGCATTTATGTTAAAAATTCTTTTCGCATTAATGGATATCCAAATACAGACAGGAAGGAATGGGTTCGTTCTCAATCATGAGTATAGTGCACATTAATCATGGATGCAGTGTCAGTGGGTGGTTGGGTTGGTGCATGTTGCACGTTGCACTCATCATCGTCTTCCTGCGTCTTGTTATCGTTTAAGGGCTTTTTCAAAACTGATTGATAAGTGTAATGGGTTCGTATATTTAAAAGAAGTTTGCCTTGCAAAATGCTGAATCAATATTAACATAGAATTAAGCAATGGTATTGTAGTTGTTTTATGTTGAACGTCAAACGAAATTACTATTCAAAAGTGAGTTGCAATGGAATATACAAAATCACTAATGACGCCCCAGCCTGACAAAAACCAAAGCGAATTGAAAAGTTTTCAGACGAAAGAAGGTAAGTTTTGATCCAAAATCATGAATGGAGTTTCTTCAAAGCTATGGTCAAATTACGGGAATTCTTTATTCAGCCGTACCATGTGAATGTGGAATGCCTTGTCGGATTCTGTTTTTCCCTCACATTTGGAAGTGCAGAACTTTCGTTAAGCAAATGTAGCAATTTTGCTTGTAAACGCCACCAGAGAATGTGAAATGCGCCTCGTCATCGTAGGACATCAAAATTTGGTTCAAAAATCAGATTCAGTGTCAAACAACTGAGCGACTGTTTTGCTGGTCCAAGTAACGTATACAGGATGATTGGCAATATTATTTGATTTTATTGCACATTGTACGAAAAAAAAATATAAGCCATCTTTTAAGGTGGTTCCACCAAGCTCGGTGATGATAGAATAACGTGGGTTCTCGGTAACACTCTTTCTTACTGCTTTAACGTGTTCACTCAAAATTAGAATGTCATCGTGGGCGTTGATTAACCAAATTACGACGATCACCTACTTTCCGTTGCTCAATTAGGGATATGACTCTCTACCTCCTCGTGGTTTTCCATGGTAACGAACATTATAAACAGATGACTAAAGGGTCTTGCTTTATATGCGGAGCAGCGATGAGGATTAGCAGTATCACAGCGTTGCTAGATTCCAAGATCTGTGTACTTTTTTATGGCTGGTGACCCATTGACTCTATGCGGGTCATCCACAAACCGATAATTACTATCCACAATCGGATTCCAAGTGGTAAAAAGATAATCCAGCCCCCAGGCCCCTTTGTGTTTGCTTCAAGGTGTCCGATGTTATCATTGTGGGATGATGACTTGGATTCATTTGCGAAGTTTTGTTTAATCGTCTTCATAAAACCTTGATGCAAGACTTGTTGGGTGGAACTCATTCTTCATCAATCAATGCAATCAAGATTCAACGGCTTAACGGATTTTAATAATTACAATGTGTGTATTGACCTTCGGCTTTTTTTGGTCACATTAAATTTAGCAAAGAAACAAAAACAGTAACTTTGGCATGTTCCGACGTTTCGGCAGGGTTGTTGCCTTCTTCAGGGGAACTTTATTACATAAAAATACATTGTTTTTTTTTTTATAAATTAATATATTAAAGTTTTTGAATTTAAAAAAATGAAAAAAAAAACACTTCTACTTAAGAAGTTTAGTCTTCGATTGAAGGCGAAAGAGAAAAAGAGATATTTTGTTTTTATGTAGAAACAAGAGAACAGTATACTGATGATATACTCGGTGTATCTTGCTTTTGGGTTCATATTGTTTTTGTTTTTTAGTGTATGAAGAGTCTCGAGGGTGTATCTCTTGGAAGTATGTTTTTCTGTTTGGAGAACTTGGACTCCTTCAAAATCGGGAAGATGGCCACTTTCAATAGAATGAGAAGCAAGAGCTGTTTTATCAGGGTTGTTAGTGTTGATGTCTGATTTATGGTTAGACAAACGTTGGCGCAAGAATTGTTTGGTGGTTCCAATGTAACATAAGTTACAGGGCTCGTCCGCTTTTCCTTCGCAGTTGATTTTATAAATAAAATCAGTGCTTTTATTCTTCTCCGGTTTGACTTTCAACTTTGTAAAAAGATGTCCAAGTGTTTGGTTGGATTTGAAGGCCAACCGAACATCTTGTACGTATTTGTCGACAATTTTTTTAAAGTTGTCAGTCAGACTTGGAACATAAACGACGCTGTTAAAAAACCCATTTGTGTTTCAGACATTCTCCTGTCTCGGTCTTTTGTATTTGTGTTTTAAAATCAAACTGCGAATGACCGCAATAGGGTAGCCGTTGTCACTTAATATTCTTGTGTAGAAGTGTTTTTTTTTTCTTTTTTTTTAAATTCAAAAACTTTAAAATATTAATTTATAAAAAAAAAAAAAAAAACATTGTCATGACTGTGTTGTAAATTTTAAAATTTTGTTTTGAAATGTAAGTTTCTATCTATTGTTATTTATTGTGCATATAACTATATCTTGTTGTATTTTTATGTAATAAAGTTCCCCTGAAGAAGGCAACAACCCTTGCCGAAACGTCGGGACATGCCAAAGTTACTGTTTTTGTTTCTTTGCTAAATTTAATGTGACCAAAAAAAGCCGAAGGAAGATTCTAAATTCCACCTAATCTTAACGGATTTGGATGATGGATTAGGTAGATGGACAATGTGCTGATTTGAAATATAGGCTACTTTTTATCTAGGAAAAATGCAGGGTTTCTGTGGGAGAGACTTAAATGTGAAATACTGCATTGCTTGAGGTTTGTTTGATATGCTTCCATGCTTTAACGCTGCACAAATTTTTGAAGTGAATAACACTAAAGAGTTACAGGATTCACTATACTAGAGATATAAAAGGTGATTCACAAGAGATGTGAAAAATAACTAGAGCATTTAGGTTGTGTCAAAAAAAAATCGTTTAGCCAGGAGGGGCAAATTTTCAAGAAAATAATTTAAAATAGAAACAAAACATATATTAAAAATCCGAATAATTTTAGTAGCCAGTTTTGATTTAAATAATACAAATAATTAAATATAAAGCCTACGCAGACAAAGTCGAGGGTAGAAGTTTGTCTTATATAAACTTTCTACAAGAGTGGCATAAGCTGCCTTATGGCATATGTATATATGTAAAAAATCACCCTAAACCTTAACGAAAAATTCTGCAAAGCTACCCGCTGCTCAATTTTCTTTCTTTGACAGCTTCAAAAAGATAACCAGCGTGCAGAGCTTAACTGAAGTTTTGGTATTCAAAACGTATTTTTGGAGCTCTTTAAAATCTTTAGTCTTTTTACACTAAACTTCTCTGCAAAATCTTTCAACATTGCTGGGAAAGATTTGGAAACAGCATTACTTATAAGGTCTATTGAATGACTCGTATGACCCTACTAAAATCGCCTTAAAATTTCTACTACCTGATTTTTTGACCCCTGCTGCATTGTGTGATGTGAATCCAGAGAATTTTACAAGGCAATCTCCTTTTCTTCCGATGCCGACAGGAGTCTAGTGGAAATTCCTGTAACATTTCCATTTTCGGGCTTAACTAAACCAAAAATGCTATCCAAACTCTTACTGACATAAGGTAAAGTAGCGATAATAGTATAGGCAAAATAATTTAAATAAAAAAATTAATGTAGTTCTAATTTTTGCAGGAAATTGTAGAGGAGGTCCCCTCTACCCGCAATAAAAAATCCCCGTTTACCGCGGTGCCGCGAGGGCTGATTAAAAGGGATCTTCTTACGGTTGCCACCTATCTCGAAAACGGTGCATCGTAGAAAAAAAACTCGGATAAAATTTCCTACAATTTACTATGGCACTTTATTTAAAAATAAAGAGTCGTTTTAGAGATACACTCCTTGAAAAATGGAAAATTTTTCAAGAAAAATAAATTTCATCAAACTTGTTCAAACTCCTTACCAATTTTGTTACCACAAAGTTGTGGTATCCTTATATATCTCTATATTTCTATATCTCTTTGTCTCTATGTCTTTATCTCTTTGTCTCTATATCTCTGTGTCTCTATGTCTCTATATCTCTATGTCTCTATATGTCTCTATATCTATCTAATTCTATTTCCCTATATCTTTTAATATTACATGTAGTGAATCCTGTAAATTTTCCGTCCACCAAACTTTACAAATTCGTTCTGTCGTTAAGGCACAGAAGTATATCAAACAAATCTCCAGAAATTCAGTATTTCACACATAAGCCTCTCACACAGAAACCGTGTATTTTTCCTAAATAAAAGGTAGTCTATGTTTTAATCTAGCACTTTATCCATCTACCTACTAAATTTCATTCAAATCTGTTGAGCCGTTGAGGAGTGATTGGGGAACAAACATACAAACATGCGCATTTAAAATAAAATAAAGAAAATAATAAAACTTCACTGAAACAATGATTCCGAATTGTAAAGCGCAAGCAAAATTCTAAGATTAAACTTGTAAAAACCCGTTACAATGGAGAAAAAACCGTAACGAAAACCAAAAAAAAAATATTTAAATTATTATTTAAAAAAAATTAAGAAAATTACTATTTAAATTAAAATTCGTTAAAGAAAATATTTCGATCTCTCCCGCAGGAGATTTTGTCGAAATTAAGTGAATCATCCTTCCATCTACCCAACTCTACAAATTCATGCATTCGTTGGGACACGAAAGCATAACAAACAAAACCTTCAACCATACATCATTTCAAATATTCTTTTCGGGATAAAAAGTAGCCGATGGTTTTATCCAATACATTATCCATCTACAAACCAAATTCCAGGCAAATCCGTTAAGCTGTTTAGGCGTGATTAGGGAACAAACATCCAAATATACAAACATTCCCATCTATATACATAAATAAAAATAACAACTTTTTACTTGATGTATACGAAAGGATATACAGTGGTGGAATCGGCTAAGGTGATAGTTGACTGTCACTGTTTTGATGGTCAATTTTGATTATCAACTTTCCTCAGCTCTGCGTTAGGTGATCGCTAAAACACTTGCAGCACTTGGCAGCACTCACAAAATAAAATGTCATTTCGATCAGCCGTTGTGTTTTGTTGTGAAAATTTGTTTTAATTGTTTTGTGTTCAACTTTTTTTTCCAAAAATACAAGTACATATTTCTTGAAATATTTATGTATATTTTAAGAACAAAATTTGTTTTCATTAAGGAGGGCTACAAACAACAAATTTCGATGATCTCGGCGTATATGGAAACGCATCCCGGGTTGGCCACAGAATGTAAAAATATTTGTTTTGTTTCTTAAGTTAGTTTGAAGCAATTAAACTTTTGTTATAATTGTCTCCTTTCTCGTTGTGTTTGCATTGAAGTATAAATTACTACATTTTAGAGTTTTTACTTAAAATTTGATAATTTGTTCACTATTTTCCATAAAAAAATATAAATATAACGAACTCAAGCCGTTGTCACTCATGTATGAAGGTGACAACTAAATAGCTGTGACCCGCCAACCATAGCAAAAAGGTGATGGTCACTTTGATAATAACCTTACGTTGAGCAAAAGCATTATTTTTGATGATCAATAATCAACCTTAGCCGATTCCACCCCAGTACTTATAACAAAAACACCATTTAAAAATTGTTTGTCTGTCTTTCTGTCTGTTTGTTTCGGGTAATCTCGGGAACGGCTGCACCGATTTTGACGGGACATTCACTGGCAGGTAGCTGATATCTTAAGGAGTAACTTAGGCTATGCTAATTACTCACTAGGAGACGCTGGTTTCGTTTTTGTCGAAAATTCTTATGTATATACCGATTTTAACGGGACTTTCACAGACAGGGAGCTCATTTTGAAAAGAATAACTAAAGCTATTTGAATTACCCGCTTTTGATGAATTTAAGGCGGACGAAGTCGCAGGTAACAGATAGTTTATAATATAAGTAGGATATTATATTTCTCTATCTCATAAACTTTTTTAATTGTGTGTATTTTATTTCGATTTTTTTGAATTCAAAACAATGTTTTCAATTTATTTATTTATTATTTTTAATTCTATTTGTGATTTAATGGAACTTCTGCGGATTAATATTTTTTAAGCTTCAGCTGGTTTCGGCATCCTGCAACCTGGAATCGCTATATCTATTTCTGTACCTTTTGTTTGTTCCTTTTCTAAAAAAAAGGAATCTACACTATTCGTTCCATGACATCAATGATTTCGTGTAGTTCTTTTACTAATTATGGGTAAAAGACACCGATTAATTGTTCACAGAAAAAGTACGGATACCTCCATAAATCCACAGATTACATGATATGTCCTCATCATGCGACCACATAGTAAAGTTAACGATAAAATCAAACAAAAGCTAGGAAAATGTACAATCACAGCAGTGTACCTGTACACTGGGATATTGTATATCATCATTCCGGCGCACGAAATTATTGTAAATTAATAATATTTTTTCCAAAGCTATTTTATGCTAACCATTCTGACGACACGTACGAACGGCTGAATTATCATTGTCACAATGTTACTAATGGACGTGTAATTTGTCAAATCATCCAAGTCTGACGAAAACATGGTGATGACGATTGTAATCTTCTGCTTTGTATCTGTAAGTTGACCACGCTACCACCTGACATGCTGACAATTCAATCTTTTAAAGAAGCTAGTCAGTCAGTCATAATGGAACAGAAATTAATATTTAGTAGGGATGACAAAATTAATACTAATTACTAACATTTCTTTTTTTTTTGTCGATTTTTTATGAAAGGTGCTAATTTATTTCTTTGCAAATTATTAATTAACGATGTATTGTAACACGAATGAATGACCGAGATAAATGGTTTGGAGCTATGTACTTCAAAGATTCATTATACATCGAATGTTTGAAAAATTGCCGGAGGGTTAAAAGAAAACATAACTTAAGAATTAAAAAAAAAAAACAAATATGTACATGTTTCTTCTTGTTTTGTCTTTGAACAATAAAAAATAAAGCATACGGGCTTTATCCAGAAGAGACACTGTCGAAGCTTTAGAATAATCTAAGAGATGAGACTATAGCAAAGACGATGAAGTCACAAGTTTTTTGAGATGATATATGAAAAACTTTCATTGTTACGGTCGATGAACGCACATCGAAAATCGGTAAGATCAAAAGATCGTGACTCGTAAGCTAAAAAAAGAATTCCTATAATTCACGGTACATCCGAAATTGGGCTCAAGGGTGAACTGATGGGCATTCCTTGCGAGACGAGTATTACGGGAGAAACTTTTAAGGGGAGGAATGCAGCTGGCTACTTCGAGTGAACAGTTTTTTTTATAAAAGAAACTATAAAATAAGGAAAGACATGAAACATTGCGTCGGTGTTCGAGAGGGGCAATTGTTTCGGCAGGAGTTCTATTTCCTCTGAATCAAAACGCTCGATTTTGTATAAACGCTTTAAAAATTGTAGCCAGATCAGAAGGGGAACCGGTAAAAAAACCTAATCACTTAGCAACATTTTTAGCGATCTCAAATATATGGTCGTTCCAACGGAGGTAGTCGTTGACGCACATACCGACTACTGAGAACTTTTCGGTTTCTTCCTTGCAAGTGCCATTCATGGACAATGGCATTGGGGGTATGTGTAGCTTTAACGACAGAAGACAGCATTGAGTTTTCGAAGCATTAAACTACACACGATTCCTATTACCCCATTACAATTACCCTGTTGCAATTGTACGTCCGAAGGCTAATGACGTAAATTATCAAACGAATATGATAAGCTGAGGGTAGAGTTAACAGTTAAGTGGATTGAAGTAACAGACAGAAGATGAATTTTATAAAAGTGAGGAAAAGGGTGGGAGACAGAACAGAGCCCTGGGGCACATCAG
This sequence comes from Platycheirus rosarum, assembly GCA_963971375.1. Classification (NCBI taxonomy): domain Eukaryota; kingdom Metazoa; phylum Arthropoda; class Insecta; order Diptera; family Syrphidae; genus Platycheirus; species Platycheirus rosarum. The sequence goes on from OZ020510.1 coordinate 103,310,164, forward strand.
ACTAGAATCCGTCCAATACAACTTGAATTGAATGGTCCAGAAGATAGCTTCTAATCCAACGAACAAGAGTATCCTCGATCCCGAAAGCAAGCATTTTCGATAAGAGAGCTTCATGCCAAACTCTATCAAATGCCTTGGAGATATCAAGAACAATAATCTGACTTTCACCAAAGCAAGGTAAAGATTTGTTTCACTGTTCGGTGAGATATGCCATCAGATGATCACTAGTGGAACGGTTGCTGCGGAAGCCATATGGAGAAGCTTTCGATCTTCCAGATATTCCTTAAGCTGACAATTAATCGCGTCTCCATGTCCTTAGAAAGAAGGGATGCTAGTGCTAAGGGTCGGTAGGAGGAGGGGGAGGATGGGTCACCTTTCTTAGCCACAAGCTGGCTTTGTCAGTGTGGAAAAAAATCTGCCCCATGGAAAAATATACATTTTCATGTACAGGAGGGGCAACGTTGCTGTGAGGCAGCGTGGAGCTGGCAGCGAAATAGGCGGCGATCAAGTTTGCCTTCTCTGAAGAGTAAACAATTGGTTTGTATTGTCGATGAACGTTGGAAACGAAGATGTTGAGGAGTTTTTAATATTTTTTTTACAAATGACCAAACATTTTTACTGCTTTTGGTACACTGCAGAATTTTTGCCGTAATTTTTGGTCCTGTAAAAATTTGGTTCATTGAATAACGGAGTTGTATGAGTTCCTTTCTTGTTTGTGCTTTTTCCGATTTTCCTCTGTAGGGTTGGCTTTGTAAGATCGGAAACTTACTTCTTTGAGCTTGATAGCTTCTTTACACTCGGAGTAAGATCAGGACTTTTCTTTAGGCTTGATGCTTTTTACTCTGTTAGGAATAAAAGCACGCATCCCTAGAAGAATCACATTTGTGATCATTTCAGCACTGGCATCAATGTCATTAACGAGGAAGCATAGTAACCAGCTAAAGTTTCGGAAAAAAATATTCAGGCCGTCCCAGTTGGCTTTCTCGTATTGCCAAACGGTCCTGGTGGGAAGTTTTTCTTTAACTGGATGTGTGGAGGACTAGAAATTTGCTGAAATGACACAATGGTCCGAAGTGCGAAGTAGAGAAGTTACACTAATGGTATATTTATCAGGGTGAGAAGTAAGAAACAAGTCAAAAGTATGGGCGGCTTGCCCAGCAACATCCGGTATACGCGTTGGCCAATCGATCAGATGGGTAAGGTGATGTAACCCGGCCAAGAGCTGGAAATACCTTCCTTCGGGTATTTTCTGACCAGAATAGCGGAGCCAATAGGAATTGTGTACATTGAAATCACCCGCAATGACTAATTCAGTAGGAGGAAAAAGGGAAACAATTTCCGAGAGGGAATCAGACAGCGCATCAAGCTCGTTACAAGTCGAACTACTGTCGAGATTTGGACACCTGTAAATAAAACAATAATGAATGAAATACTTGTGGACAGTGAATTTGAGCCACAAGAAACTAAAGTCCGTGTTGGAACATTGCTCGTATTGGGAAAAGGCTCTGGCAAGCAATATCATTCCTAACATAGACCACGAGACCATGATATAGCACCAAGCTATAACCATGTAGAGCAAATTCTGACAAATTAGTATTTATTGAAAATCAGTATTTATTGAAAGAAATGCTTTCTTAAACCGCAAACATTAGAATAGACGTTGGAATGAAGAAGGAGTATAAAGACCTTAAAGTAGAGTTGTCGGCAAAACAGTGAAGTGGACTAGAAGTTCCAGATAAGGGACATTTTTTTTTAAATTAGAAAAAGTTTCGGGCACAAAACCAAAACCTAAGGCACGCCAGCATTTATTTTGAACATTAAACTGTCCAAAAGAAAGAACTGTACTCATTCTCGATAAAAGATCTCGATGCTTCCCTAATCAAATATTGTAAGATATTGCATCCATTAATAACGATTTGCAGAGAGCTCTCTATCAAGGAGACCTACTGTCGTAAGAAGTGAAGTTACAACATTTGCGATCAGATAAGCGCTTAATTACGACTAGTTGAACGGACTCGTTTTCTAGAGTCTAGACGTAATTCTCGTTAATAAAGTGTATATTATTTACGGGCAGATAATAAAGAATTCCATTAAATTTCATAATCATACTCAGTACAAGAACGAGACAATTTTTTTAGAGTTGTATTATGTTTCCGGACGATCAATTATTGCAACGCAAAGAAAATACCATCAGCATTTTAATACTGCGACGGCTCCTAGTTCAAACATGATAAGAAGCTTTATAACCCGTTTTGAGGATCAAGGTGCAGTACTCAATGAACCACGAAGAAATGTTGCTCGACCTGTTTGCACTGAACAAGCTGTGGATGCTGAACGAGCAAGTGTTCACACGGATCCTTCGTCGACGTGCTACTCATTCGGGCATCTCCAGAACATCGCTACGACACATTTTTAAAGTTGATCTGAGGATGTTTCCATATAAAATTCAACTCACAAAATCACAACAATGACTACAACATGCCGATAGATTCATTTTGCTTGAGACAGAAAATTGAAACTTTTTAAACAATCTCATTTTGAACATTTCATTTTCATTGCTTCAGCGACAATTACACACTCTCTAATGTACTGTTTGGTGTGGAATAATGTCTGATAGAGTTTTTGGGTCATATTTTTTCGAAAACGAAACTGATGATCAAGAAACCGTTTTTGGGCTAATAATGTTCGGCGAAATGCCTTTAAAAAAGCCATTCACTGCCAACAGGAAAATGGAGATTATTTAAAGAATGCCATTTTTCACACATAGCGTTAATAAAATTATAATTTATACTTTAATTTAAAGTATAAATTTGCGCCTGTTCTTTTTCATGTTCGCCTGGTGCTTGCGATCGATTTTGGTTAAAAGAACCATAGTATCGCTGTTAGCATCAGTCATGAGTCTTATCCGAAGCCAACGCAAGCAAAGCCGTGGGCACAGCTAGTTTATAAAAAAATATTGATTCACAAAAAGCGACACACGCAACTTAACTTAATTGTTAAAAGCCATCAGCCCTCATATTGTGCTGACCTTCCCGACGTTGTGCACTTAATTCACCAAATTTGTAGTAAGAGAACTATTTCTATCGGCAGAAATCATATATAAAACATTTTTAATAAATCATCAGATATGTTGTTCATTGGCTTCAATACAAAACAAAAATCGCAAGCTTTTTGCCAATTAAAAGAACACACGATATTAAAAAAACTATACTATTGTGTTAAAATAATAAATTTTGACAAATTACATAATCCGACAGAGACGTTCATTGAATATTTTACATTTGCATATCAATGGCATTAATGTCGCAGCCGATTTAAGAAACGATTTAGTTAATAATAGAGGTTTTTAATTGTAGGTTCAAATTCAAAACAGAGCCAAAGTTGTCGAAAAAAAATTGTGTTTTTGATGGGAAAACGTCTTATAAATCGATGAACGCCGGCTGCACGCACAAAAAAGTTAGACTCATTAGCCACGTTTTAGCTGACCATAAAAGTAGATGTTGAATTTGGCTGGGGATAGAATATTTGACATACAAAGATTTCATTCCGAATAGATTATTTCTGCCATGATATAGGACTTGTATCACGCATTTCTGTGTATCTGAAAAGCTTTGTTCATAAAGTAGATTATGCGATATAAAGTAGTTTATGTAGATATTGCGGGCGGCAGTGGATGAGATGTTTGCTTTCTAAGTGAGAGATCCTAAGTTCGACTCTCAGTTTGGGAAGCAATTTTTCTCACTCCTAGTGCAAGTTAGAGCCGTCCGTGGGTTTTAAGTGAGAACATAGTCACCTAATTCTCGATCTACTGCGCCGAAAAAATTCTTTCCTATCTCTCTAATTCTTCTAACTAGTGTCGTGCAACATCCGGTTGCATTCTAAATTCGTTTTCTGAATTTAGTCAATTCTGGCAATTTTACATATAAAAGACTAAAATCATTAATTGATTATAAGAAACTATTATCGCATTTAAAGCACTTAAGTCTATTAAATTGATATGATGCATCGTAATCCAGTGCTAAGTTTTAAGAAACCTCATAGTATTTTAACCTCTTTAAATGAAATGGTTCATGTGTGTAAACGGCAACATACATAAGTGGTTGAACCCTTTATTCATATTTTTTTTAATTTCGTAGGGAAATACATGTTTTTCGATATTTAGAAATTTCTTTTGTAACGCAACCTATAGAGAATTATTTGAACAATGCTATGAATACTCTTTATGGCATGAGATAGATTCATATTTCCCCCTTTCTTTTAGTAATTCATTAATTTGTAATTTTCTACTGCTCTTTCAAATCCAAAATGCGCGCCATCTACTGGACGTTTATTTTCCCATGCCTATAAACTTCCCATAAGGGTAGGCAATAAGCTGACAAAGTTTCATTACAATTGGGTGAACAGTATGGCGGCGCATCACATACGAACAAACAGTCAAACAAAACAACAAAGAAACAAACAAACAAATTTTAATTTTTATATATTTGATGTTAAATATTGATTGAAAAAAACTGAAAACCAAGTAAGAGTGAATTAAACAATTGTGCAGATGAAATGTTACAGAGCAGATGAACATGGTCGTCTATACTATAATCTGCAATATTCATGATTTGTATTTCCTATAATCTTGAAGATCATTCCCTCTCTATCGAACAAGTATGATTTTTGTATTTTGTATCCTTTTTCAGATGTTGACATGCAGATCAATGAAAAGCTTTCTAAGAATTTAAAGGCTGAGTATTTAAGACAGAGTAAAGTAGTAAATAAAAGCATAGTCGCATCTTTTTCAGAACCACGAAAAATGTCCACCCAAAACAACAGAACAAAATAGAACTGAAAATGTTAAGAGCCTAATAAGAATAAAAAAGTTTTTATAAACCTAAATTACATACAAATGTACACTATTTTTGTAAGAAAGTGTCTGCACTTTTAAGTTTTTGAACTTAAAAATTGAAGCATTGTGAATTATTTCCCAATCAAAAATTCTGCTGAGAACGTCATTCTTGAAATTATTTAATTAAAACGAGGAGTACGTTTCACAAAATATTTAAAATATTTACTGTAACAATTTTGCAGCTTTGTACATGCTATGTACATTACATAGTTGCGTTATTCAAAGGAATTTTTGAACAAATCTCAACCACCAAGCACATTGTCATTTCATCATCCATAAACTTTTATGGCAAATACCTGATTCTACGAACAAACTCCCGTTGCCTTAAGTAGTCGAGATGTCAATTTTGACATATGACAACAGCTAGCGCGTTTTTTGGGAAATGCTCATAATTTAAAAAGAAAAAAAAAACACGGCTATTGTGACGTTCTGCCTGAGCCGAGCGTGTAAGCGAGAGCACGGAACAAGCGAATAAGCACAAATGTTTTCTTACGAAGTTATCCAGTAAAATTATCGTCCGTAAACCGTAATATTTATTGTTAATATTATTATTATTATTATATTTAGACAAATAATGGCCATAGACAATTTGTCTACACACAATAAAGAAATTGAATCACCTTTTATCAGAACCGTATGAAGATTTTTAGACTAACCTGCAAAATAAAGAAAATAAAATTGTTATTTAATTTAGTTAATTTTGTTTTATAAATGTGGTTAAATAAATTGCATCATATATAAAAAATTAATTTAAAAAAATTACAAAAAATGTATTAACAACTTGTTTATTTTTACTGCCCAGGTTGGCAACAATTTTTTTAAGAGTTAGGAACATTGTATTCCGACTACCACGGCAGTTACATTCAAGAGGCTCAATATCGATCAAAAATGTTTTATGGCAAATAAAAGCCAGTCGTTTGATATAAGGATAAATGAAAAACGGTAAGATGAACTTTAAAAAGTGACCACTCCAATATGTCTCGGTAAAATTTTAGTCAAAAATCAGTTTATTATTCACTGTATTAAAACTAAAAACATCCTAAAACTTCCAAGGTGCAATTCTGTTTCTAATGCATCAGTTGACTTCGATTATAATGATTTTTGTTTGTTGGCACATAGGGGGCCTAACGCTACGAATTATACAAAATAAATACTATATATTAAATTATTGACTAAAGTACATACATACTGAGGTTCGGGATGTCGTTCATGGTGGTCATCCTTCAGTTTCATCGGTGACTGTATATATGGCTTGATTTCGGCTTCATCATGGAGTCGTTTGTTGCTGTAGTGTTTTTGTTATTGGTGATTGCAGATAAATCCGGTGCACATCCTAAGTATCTTCCTTTCGAAGAGTTGGAGTTAGTTCATCGCTGTCTTGGAGATGGTAACCCCACAGGAAAACTGTACCTTATAATTGACCTCAGTAATTGCTTCTGAATTAGTATCTTCGTTGACTTCCTTAAACCATTTTTTTTCTCAGTAATGGGTGTAGTACACGATGGAACGCATAGTTGGATTTCTTAAGCACTGCCCTTGAACCTTTTGCAACTCTGGTCTTGATGTGTTTGATTGATGATGTTAATTATGAAGGTAGTCCAAATGACCTAAGCTTATGGATTAGGGCTTTAATCCAAAAGCTGTCGAATGCTTTTTCCACATCCAGAAAGCAACCAACGGTGGCACGATGACTATTTAGGGCTGTGCAGACGTCGGACTTAAACTTCAATAATGGATGCAGTGTCGAGTGATTTTCACGAAAGCCAAACTGCATGTCGGAGATGATGTTGAGATCATTGCTATATTTTCCAAGCCGTATGAGGATGACTTCTTTCAGAATCTTGCTGATGTTTTTTAGCAGGTATACCGGCCTGTAGTTGGAAAATTGTTTTCTGGCGCCTTTCTTAGGTATTGCAATGATTTTGGCCATTTTTTTATTTTTGGGGGAAGTAGCAGTTGTTGTGCAGCTGTTAATGATGATTGCGGATTTCTTTGGCTTGGAATTGTTTATAATTTCGGATATCTCCTCCGGATAACAGTACTTAACGATGTCCCTTTGATTACTCGCTGGACAAGAGTCATTAACCTGTACTCCTTCTATGGATGGCTGCAGAGTCTGCTGGATAGATGCCTCGATTTCATCTAAGAATGCCGGTTCCGTTGATGGGATGGGTGTAAAATTTTGTTCAAAATGTTCAGCAAAAGCTTCTACTTTGTCATGTGTGGATATCACTTCGATGTTGTTCTTAATCATAACATCGGGTATCGGCTGAGTTTTTCCTATCAGACGGTTTATATCTTTGAATGCGTCTGATCCTGGTTTGATGTTTTGTAACCTCTTTGTAATTGGGTGTTATTGTAGTGCTAGTTTGAATTCGGAAACATGATATTCACACATTAAAGTTCGGTTTTGACGGACTGGTATTCAACGTTTACTGTGTTCAGTTGTCTATGGTGAATTCTTTGTAGACGTTGTCTATGAGAATATAAATTCTGCACATACTCCGGGAAATGCTGATACCTGTCCTCAGAAGTCTTTGGTACTTTTTGAACCAGAAGCGCATTGGAAACAGCTGATTCGGGGCAGTCGACGGCACTATCAATTTCATCAATGCGTGGATTTCTGTTAGATGAAGGCAAGTTAAGGCTATCTTCAACGTCCCTTTGAAGATTTCCAATATCCAGTCTTCTGTAATTAATAAAATTTTCTTCTGGTACTCTCACTAGTGAACAGGTTGGTTTAAGTTGATTAAAAGTTGAACTGCTTCGTGGTCCGAGTCACTGGGTACAATTGAGCAGGTGTAATTGTTAATTTCGGGAAATAAAAAAAATTATAGGTTGAAAGATAGAAATCTAATGTCAAAGGAGTTCTGGGAAACGAATGTTCTTCACTGTTAATGTTCATCCAGTCGACTATTGCTTTTCCTTCGTTACTGATGCAGATGACAAGCCATTGAAAATGCCTTGCATTAAAATCGCCGCCGATGAGTTCGTAGTTTGAAAGTTTCAGAATCCTGTTTAAGGTTTGAAGGTAACTATGTATATTTCAGTGGCTGGATGTGCAGCTAAAGTATACGCTGACGATTTTTACTGAATTTCCATTTCCTATGTTGATTCTAATAGCCGATGTTTCACTAGTAAGAAGTCTAGGGAGTACTATTTCAATGGTGCTAAGATCTTGTTCTTAATTTAGATAGATGTTCCTCTTCTGTTCTCGATCTTATCCTGACGAAAGGTCTTATATTCGACAACATCAATGTTATTTTTCTTTGTCACGTTAGTTTCGTTTATTAGGGCAATGCCCGGGTTGTTTTTCTTCATAAAGAAGTTAAATGACGTCCTCTTCTCCAGGCTGTATAATGAATTCATATTATACGTTTCTAATCCATGTACATCCACTCTGTATTTAAAATTTAATTCTAAACCGAAAATTGTACGCAAAACTTTTTAAAGAAAAAGGATGATGAACATTGAATGTATATTTTTCTCTGCAAAAACCTTCAATTTAAACAAATCCCAGTACTAGAAAACTTCTTAACTTAATTGGATGTTTCTTATGTAAATACAATGCGACCTTCAGTTTGCGTCAACAAAAGGGTGTTCTCTTCCCAAGACATCCGGCACGAAGGTAATTTCGCCTTCAAATACGCATCCCCAACAATCCCACTTCATCGTTAAGCTCCAACTAATAGATAATAAGGTTGCACGTTGCTAGACGACGACGACGACAGAACGAATTATACGACTTTTTTTAATATGAATTTCGTTTCTGCTTCGTTATTTCACTTAAAAATTACAATTCACCTAAACCAAGATCCTTTCTATGGTTTTCTAAAGGAGTATCGAATGCATGGTTGCATTTTGAAGTAAAATTCAAAAATCCGATCTATTGATTTCACTTTGATGTCTTGACTACGCTGCTAACTTCTGCTTCCATTACTTGCACTATTTCAGCACTGTTTTTTTTAAACTATAGACAAACTTTTTTGTTGTAAGTCTGAGTGACTGTAGCAGCAATGGGGTTCCAATGAAAAGCTTAAAATATAAAAATAAGCTGCAAGAGATTAAATCCCTGACTTGAGTAGATGCATCTGTTTGATGGATTTCACAAGTAATATTTTTGTTTTGTCTTAAAATTTTAAGATGTTTCAAGGTCGGAAAGCACTTTTGAAGAAATCTTAACTTTGTTAACATGCATGTCATACAAAGCAGACTTATGAACTGTGGGCCACAGCAGTAAGTCAAATAAGGATTGGGACAATAGATACCGACAGAAAAGAAAATATTCATTTTCTGCGAAATATTATGTTCTTGAAACAACTTAGCTGGAAGATCTGTCCGCCGACAAAAAGTAAGAATTACATTCTTTGGAAGGCTATAAAATGTGTAAAAAATCAGTTGAACACCCGTAATAACACAAAGTAACTTGCTTCCAAATCCTTTGGCAGACTGGAGTTGTTGAATGAAGCTGGTGATATTTAATAGAGAACTTAAACAAAGAAACCAGTTTAATATCACGCTTTGACGAAGCATGGACGTAATGTAACGTAATGATGTGTTGTTTCGTCTATTCCGTGCCGCGCTCCGCCGCTGTATAATTCCAACTCATTTGTCATATACAGCTTGCAAAACAAGTAATTCCATCAAAATCAGTTACCACGGCCAACAGCACTAATCACATTTCCATTCGAGCATAAAATGAAAGTTTTCGTTCATTTATTTATAATTTACACTTGCTTGCGGTCTAAACTTTCATAAGATACGATATTAAATTAAGGAAGTTCCAGTTTACCCATCAGAATTCAGAATATAGACTGGACAAATACTATGGACAGGTTTGAAATTAGGAAAAAAAAGTATGGACAGATTAGAAAACTCCAGAATTCTTGGCATGACTTAGAAGAACCCTGAGTTAAATTGGGAATTCAAAGTTTAAGGCGAGTGAGCATGCCCAACACTATTTCGTTGTGAATTTTTAATGGACTCTGCTATCTTAAGAGTCAAATTATATTAAACTCTTGAAATTATATAAAGTAGGTGGCCAGAATTATGGAATTATAGCGATGTTTTATAGGTAAATCTATCTGTAGCGATGCAAGATCTTTTACACACACTACAAATACAACAACCAGCTGCCGAAAAAAGTAGATGTTGAAATTATGCATGTTGGACTTCATTCACAATGGGCACGATAAAGACTTGTATTTGTATCATACTACAGATACTATATTTCCATACATATTGCACGCAGAGCAAAATAAAATTACTAATTTTCAAACGCCTGGAAATGATCGTTTTATGCTACATTGTTTGAGAAGGTGTCACTTGGGCGTGTTGGGTTGGGATCTATAGATACACATTTATTTGTTCGGATTCGAATGCCAATGCAACCAATTTTCGTGTACGATCCTCTTTTTGGTTGTATCTTGTGTGTAAATATTTGTTAGACTCACTGGTCTACGGTCTTTTGTGAATGATCGATTTATGCAGCATTGTTTAAGTAGGTTGCTATTGCATTTTTTTTTTGGAAAAAAAATTGCCCATAGCTTTTTGAAAAAAAGTTGTATGTAAAAAATATTAAAAAAAACTTAAATTTAAAACTAAAAAAATAAACGAATTAAATGACAAAATATAAAAAAATATGTTAACTGAATTTGGATAAAATAAATTGCACGACTGGACCGGTCACATTGTTAAATAAAATTTAAGAATATTAAAGTGAACATCATAGCATTTATTCGATTTTTGTAATTGTTTTTTGATTGTTCGAATAAAAAACGTAAAATTGTATTGAGTGAAATAATTTAAACGCCATTTTATTTTTTTAAGAAATGTTATAAATTGTAATCTTTTTTCAAAATTGTAGGAACAGTTTTTAAATAAAACGGCTTTTAACCACTTTTTTTAAATTAAAAAATATTATTAAAGAATATAAAATTAAGCACAAAAATAACATACATTTTAAAAAAAATCATCTACCAGTTTTGAAAAAAGATATTTTTCAAAAAAAAAAATTATTAAAAATACAAAAAAAAGTTATCGAAAAAAAATTAATGTTTTTTACATACATAGGCTTCCTAAATCTTCTTGAATATGAATTTTGATAGTAATCATATCACAGGTTTTAGAGAAAGTCGAAGAAAAAAACCGATCCTATGGAGGGTAACATTTTTAGCCCACAATATTACATTATTTTTTCCACCAAAATGTAATGCTTACCTAAAGTAGTACACTGATGTTACTAGCTCCTAAAAAAATTTGGCAGTAAAAAATAAACAAATTGTTGGATATTTTTTGTAAATGTTTGTAAAACCTTACATTTAAAATAAATTGCACGACTGGATCGCACGTACTTGCTCTTATGTGCGGTCACAGCGATGAATAGAATTTGAAAAATATTAAGGGAATCAAAGTTTTTATTCGATTTTGATAACTTTTGATTGTTTGAAAAAAGTACGTAAAATTGTTTTCAGCGGAAAAATTCAAACGCTATTTTATTTCTTTAAAAAAATGTAAGTAAGTGTGAATTTTATTTTCAAAATCGTAAAAACGGTTTTTATTTAACAACTTTTTTCAAAATACAAAAAAAATATATATATATATATATATAAAGAATGTATGCTTAAGCACAAAAATAACCTACATTTAAAAATAAAATTAAAAAAAATTCACTAACGGGTTTTTAAAATATCAATAAAAAAATGTAATTATTAAAAATACAAGCAAACAAATTTTCGAAAATATTTTAAATTATAATTACTAGGGCTGGCTTCCCGAATACTCATTTTGGTTGTAATCGGTTAATCAGTTCTCGAGAAAATCGAAGAATAAAAACAGTTATGTAAAACTAAAAAAGTTTAACTTAATTTCAATAAAACTTTAGTCAAAAAAAAAACATTATTAATAAAAATATTGTAAAAATTAGGTGGTTGGGTGCAGTATGAATAGGGTAGGCACTGAAAGGCATCAAACTGGTGATGCACAGTCGCTGCAACTATATCGTACACATCAATTGTGCTTATTTTACCTCCCCGCGGTAACCACCGGGTACTGGTCTGTCCACCCGGACATTCCTGCTAAACTTATAAGCGCGAGTGTTGAACACAGAAAAAATAGCAACACTATAATGCTCTGCTTTAATGACTGTTCTGATCGATTCGCAGAAGTCTTGCACGAGCCTCTCAGAAAGAGGACGTACGGCGGATGAGCCCAACCAATTGAACCAACGGTGGCGTCAACAGTCAACGAAGCAGACGCCCTAATGAGCTACTTCGACGTATTTGGAGATAAGGTCATTAGGACAATTCAATGCAAGTCAGGGCATTGAAATAGAGATGGTGGCGGATGAACCCTTAATGGGCCAACGGCAGCGCTCATATCCCCGAAGTGGGTTACTGACTCCGGATTCTCCGGTTCCTTTTGTCCAAGGAATCCAACAAAGGACCTGGCCCTCCAGGTTGGGGGTTGTGCGTGGGGTTAACAACCCTGCCACGGAAAAAAGAAAAAGTTGCGAAGCGACCAATAGCCTCGGAAAAGGACGGATTTACTGTTGACGACCCGGAAAAACGAATCAAGGACAACGACCTTCGGATCTGCACGTGGAATGTTAGAACTCTTAACAGACCACGTGCATCCAAACAACTAGCGGAGGCCCTAGACTGCTACAGAGCAGGAATTACTGCCATCCAGGAAGTGCGATGGAATGGGCCGGGCAAAAGGAGGATGAAAAACTGTGACGTGTACTACGGTGATTGCGCAAGAAGACCACAGCGTTTATTTGGGTGCGGATTCGTCATAAGCGGTAGACTTAGGCAAGAAGTCTTGGGCTTTCGACACGTAAGTGAGCGACTTGTGACAATCCGTATCAAGGCTAAATTCGCCAACATTAGCCTAATATGCGCTCATGCCCCCACAAAAGGACAAAGATGACGCCACCAAGGATGACTTCTATGAGCTCCTCGAAAAAACCTATGAGCAATGCCCTAAATACGACGTTAAGATCGTACTAGGCGATTTTAATGCCAAAATAGGTAAAGAGGAAATCTTTGGTAGGACTGTCGGAAAACATAGCCTACACGACACAACGTCTGAAAACGGACTTAGGCTAATTGACTTCGCAGCGGCACATAACGTCACCATTGCAAGCACACGGTTTCCTCATCTCGATATACACAAAGGGACTTGGTGACACCCAGATCAAAGAACCGTCAATCAGATTGATCACGTTGCGATCGATGCAAGACACGCCTCCAGTATCTTGGATGTTCGCACCTTCCGAGCAGCTAACATCGACTCGGATCACTACCTTGTTGCAGCAAAGGTAAGAATGCGAATAACCCGAACTCCACAACAACGGAGTAATACTGTGAGGAAGTATGACGTCGGAAAGCTGCAATCGCAAGAAACCGCCAGAACCTATGCCGATCGAATATCCCGTAACCTCTCAAGAAATCCAGTACCGCCAGCATCAAGTGCCGAAGATCAGTGGCAACACTGCCAACAAGCCATCAGAGATGCCGCAACTGATGTGCTAGGTTTCACCAGACCACCACCACGAAACCTCTGGTTTGATGACGAATGCAGGCAGGCCCATGCAGCCAAACAAGAGGCATATAAAGCGACGCTGCAAAGAAAGACGAGAGCTGCTCGCGAGCTTTACGAGCAGAAAAGACGGGAAGAACACCGGCTTCTCCAAAAGAAAAAAAGAGAGCATGAGAAGCGCGCGATCGAAGATATTGAGAGATGCTACTCCAGGAACAACGTGTGGAAGTTTTACCAACAGGTAAAAAGAACATGCCAAGGAAAAAAATCCCGCACAGAAGCCTGTAGAGATAGGAATGGAAACCTCGTAGTAGAGTCACAGTCGGTGCTGAGTACATGGAAGGACCATTTCTGCAGACTGTTAAACGGCGATGAAGGCCAAAATCCCGCTGTCAGGCAGAATGAACCATTCAACATGGATGATGACAGACAAAACTTCCGTCCACCTGACCAAAATGAAGTAAGGATAGCAATATCTAAACTCAAAAACAACAAAGCTGCTGAGCCCGACGGATTACCCGCCGAACTTTTTAAAGCGGCCGGAGATGACCTGGTGGAGTGCATACACCAACTCATCTCTAAAGTTTGGTCAGAAGAAAGTATGCCTGATGAATGGAACCTCAGCATCGTTTGCCCGATTCACAAGAAAGGAGACCCTCTAAACTGCGCCAACTATAGAGGAATAAGTCTCCTGAATATCGCCTACAAGATCCTCTCTGCCGTACTATGTGAACGCCTGAAACCTTTCGTCAGCAACCTGATTGGCCCCTATCAGTGTGGTTTCAGACCAGGAAAGTCCACAATCGATCAAATGTTCACGCTACGGCAGATCCTGGAAACCACCCAAGAATTCCAAATCGATACCCACCACCTCTTTATCGATTTTAAGGCCGCGTACGATAGCATTTATAGAGACGAGCTATACAGAGCCATGTCAGGTTTTGGCATTCCCACAAAACTCGTCCGACTGTGCAGGATGACGATGGAGAACTCTCGCTGCTCCGTCAAGGTTGGTTCCGACCTCACAGAAGCTTTTGACGTCAAAAAAGGATTCCGACAAGGTGATGCGCTATCGTGCGATTTCTTCAACTTAATACTTGAAAAAATTATAAGAAACTCGCAAGTCAATTGTAGTGGGACAATTTTTTTCAAGTCTGTGCAATTACTAGCATACGCTGACGACATAGACATCATTGGCAGAACTCGGCGAGCTGTCACTGGAACGTTTCCTAGCATTGAAGCTGAAGCGGCTAAGATGGGACTAGCAGTCAATGAGGCCAAAGCGAAGTACCTGCTGTCCACAAAAAGGGACACACAACACCGGGGGATTGGACAAAACATCACAATAGACAGGTACAACTTTGAGGTAGTTAGGGACTTTGTGTACCTCGGATCCGCTATAACATCTGACAACAACATCTCGTCAGAAATAAAGCGAAGAATTACTCTTGCCAATCGCTGTTTCTATGGGCTAGGAAGGCAATTGAGTAGCAAAGCCCTCTCTCGAAAGACAAAGGAGACTCTTTATAAGACCCTAATCATCCCAGTCCTGCTCTATGGCGCCGAGGCATGGGCTCTATCTAAAGCGGATGAAGATATCCTTAGTCGTTTCGAGCGTAAGATTCTTCGGAAGATTTTTGGCCCTATCTGCGTTAACGGGCTTTGGAGGAGAAGGTTCAACCAAGAACTATACGAGCTGTACAGCGACATTGACCTGGTCAAAAAAATACGCATATCACGTTTAAGGTGGCTAGGTCATGTAGAGCGAATGGACAACAATGCTCCGGCTCGCAGGATTTTCGATTCCATCCCAGAGGGGAGACGCAGTCAAGGAAGACCTCGCCTTAGGTGGCGCGCTCAAGTGGAGGACGACCTCAACCAACTTGGAGTGCAAAACTGGAGGCAGCTAGCCAAAGACCGAGTTGGCTGGAGAGGCATGTTGGTCGAGGCCCAGGTTCGTCCCGAACTGTAGCGCCACCTAAGTAAGTAAGTAAGTAAGGTAAAACTAAAAACAAATACAAAACAAAAAAAAATTTCAATTCAATCGAAACTATAAAAAAGTTTAAGTAAAAAAAAACTTTGTATTAAAAATAAAATATAACAAAATGCTTTATATAATTAAAAAAATATTAAAAGGAAATTTGAAAAAAAAAGTTTATAAAAAAATTATTGTATTAAAAAAATCCTCAACTAAAACTTAATGTTTAAAAAAAATTATTGTGTTTAAATGTTTATGTGATGTATTATATGTATAGGCGCTTAGGTGTGTGAGCTTGAAAAAGTTCTCCTTTTCCTCTTTTGGTAAGACCGGTAGTTGTTCGTTCTTTGCCCGTTCACATCTCTTTGTTCTGACTGGTGCGACTGAAATTCAGCTTGTGCTTCCACGTATCCGTCCTAGAGTATAGCCTTGTAAATGGCCCCGAACCTCTACCTCACAAAGAATCTGGTTATACCTAACTCTAGGGAAAGCAGAGCTCCGAAGCTCTACGACACAGCTCCACCTTTGGTGTGATAACGAATTTCGAACTGCCTCACAGGATCACTGGCTCTTGGACCGATCATTGAACATATGTTCTCTATCCGTGATCCCAACAAAAGTATCCCCTGGTTTGTGTAAGTAATAAGAAAGTTAAAAAAGATAAAAAAAATCAAAATAATAAAAATATGCCCTCGTTTTAAGAGCAGTTTTTTAAACAATCCAAGTTAAAACTCAGAAATATTGAAACTATACTAAAACCATCTTTACGATTTCAGATAGATTCATATTTCCCCCATTCATATAGAAATTCATATATCTTGACTTTTAATGATCTTTCGAATATGCAGTTTGACACGCGCGCCACCTACTGCATTTTTACTTTGCTTATACTCTTACTCTTCGATAAAAGTAGGCTCAACCCCAACTAAAAATGTATTCGAATTTGGCAAGTAATAGTTTGTACAGAGCTTGTACAAGGCAAACTTTTGCAAGCTACACATTTCAATATTGGGGAATTGAAAAAACAACTGCTATAAGGCTTTTAAAATTGAGTTCGGTAATCTGTGTATAAGATAAAGGTTTAAAATCGCCAGTATAAGGCTTTACAAAATTGTTTACTGACACACCTCTATCTTAGTAAGCTTTAACCAGGGAATAGTTGAAATCGTTGGAAAGAGGTTAAAGTCTGAAAAGTAAAGGTGCCAACACACCTTTATCTTAGTAAGCTTTAACAAGGGATCTGGTCAATGCTGATTTTGACTCCAGATGGGTAGGCCCATCGCCAGATTAAGCCTTAATAGGCAGGTGCTGGCGTAAATCTTATCTCGATCTGCTGTTATAATACCTGTCAACAAAAGTCTTATAGCATTTAAATAGCTTGCGCAATGTGCACCGAAATTACTTGTGTAAGGGTTTTTAAAGTTTCTATAACAGTCTGAAAATAGCTTCTTTATAACCTTATGAAAGTTTAATTGTTTGTTGGAAAGTTTTATCGCAATCGGTATCGGATAAACATAATGGCCGCGCGTAAAATACGAACAAGCGAACAAATATTGTTTTTTCCACTGTTATGTGCTTCTTCTTACCTCACATTTCAGATTATATATATATATACACAAGAAAATTCATATTTCATAGTTTTGTATAGAAATGCATGCACCTATTTGAACATTTTTATTTATTGCAGCGCCACCTATCGGACATGGTTCAAGCTTTGCTTAGAGCTTTCTAATGATGTGATGAATGAATGAATGCTCTTCCCGGAAGGGCAGACAGTAAATAATCGGTATAATAGCAACACAAATTCTAAAATAATTTTTTTTTAAATTATTTTTTTTTTAAAATAATTTTTCGTAAAATTTCACAAATAGTACGGACAAATTCACCTTTATTTCAAAATGGACTGCCCTGGAACAAATTATCTTGACTTCGGAAAGCAAAATACCAGTTCAATTACATGTAACTTTTCGATAGAAAAATACACCCCACGACCCCACCTTACTCGCATAACTATACCTTGAAGGAAATTCAATCCTTTGGCTTTTCCTACATTAACAGAAACACACATAGACATTGAGTTGAGTATGAATATCTCTCCAAGAAAATTATATATTTCCGTCTGCCGAAGAAATCAGGGACTCAATGTGTTTTGACGGCAACAGCAGCACTTAATCCGTTTACTGTGCCACAATTTCCAATGATTTCCTGCCTGCCACACGAAAACACCATACCCCCTCTGGGGTGCAAATACATAGGTACTTAGAGAGTCGTTGTGGCGTACGCCAAAACTACTATACACGACCCACACCAGAGACCAGACACTAATCTTAAGCTGCTACTCCCTGCGTGTCGTTTCTCTTCGCTTGTGGAGCGTATTACGTCAAAAACTTATTTCGAAGTGGTTGACCCCTGATGGGGCTTGGAGTGGCTTAAAAAGAAATATACTGAAAATGAAAAACTACTGCGGCCTGGTCGGTCTCTGGGAATGAATCACTAAGCTTGCTGAGTGAGAACACACCGGCTGTGATTTAAGGTGATTATATTTTTGTTGTGTTGCTTTTCCCCGAAGGAACCAAACTGGATAGCAAAGTTCCTGGGAGTAGAACAGAATGGGAACGGGAAGAAGTAAGATGCCGTCGTCGTCACCGCAACTGGCCCATAGAGTATTCTAGGCAGTACTTAGGTGTTATAATAAATGCAATTTAATGCTTTGTTTGGAAATAAATGTTTTGATTGTTCAAGAAGCCGTTAAGACAATTGCTTAATGGTGTGATGGAGGAAATATTGTAGAACAACGACTTGTCCTATCCAGCGAATGATTTCGTGTGAAACTATTCTTCGCGAAGATTACACACGGCAGATACAGTTTAGACAAAGTAAATCAGCGAATTTTAATAAGCGTGGTATAAGAAACGGCTGGAGTTTGAAGTGAAATTGTTTAAAGTTTTATTCTCACAGTTTAAAGGTTAAATTTTGCTTGATGTATGTAATTGCTTATGAATAAAAGGTTGTCAATTTTTCGCTTGTTTACATCGCTAGTTTAAGAAGGAAATATAGATTTGCAAGTTCAATTAAGGAAAACTTTAAATCATACGTTTTAGAACTTAATTTTGTACATCGGCTAAAAGTCATTCCAAGATCTAGTTCGCACCTTTCATTGTTGGAATCAGAGGTCTACCAAGAAGCTATTGTTCATCCTCTCCTGAAAAAGGGAAAGAATAATTCAGAACAATTCAGACGAATTCTGGTAGATAAGTCTGCAACAGGGAACGCTGATTCTCTTCAAGATTAATTAACTAAAGAGATCTCAAATAGGTTGTCTTACTCAAGCAATTGCATAAAACAACGCCTACACAACACGCCCAACTGTCGAAGAGATCAGAATTCGACAATATTCAGCGATATTGTGATGACTGGAAGTTAAAAATCTGTGTCCAAGGCTTCTAAGCTTACGAAGCGCAACAAAGTGATCGTTTCACACATGTTACATGTACATGTAAGACATAGAACTTTTTTTTTTTAAATAAAACAACAAATTCAATTGAATGATCAAAATGTACACAGTCGGTGCTGAGTACATGGAAGAACCATTTCTGCAGACTAATAAACGGCGATTAAGACCAAAATCCCGCTGTCAGGCAGAATGAACCATTCAACATGGACGATGACAGACAAAACTTCCGTCCACCTGACTAAAATGAAGTAAGGATAGCAATATCTAAACTAAAAAACAACAAAGCTGCTGGACCCGACGGACTACCAGCCGAACTTTTTAAAGCGGCCGGAGATGACCTGGTGGAGTGCATACACCAACTCATCTCTAAAGTTTGGTCAGAAGAAAGTATGCCTGATGAATGGAACCTCAGCATCGTTTGCCCTATCCACAAAAAATGAAACCCTCTAAACTGCGCCAACTATAGAAGAATTAGTCTACTGAATATTGCCTACAAGATCCTCTCTGCCGTACTATGCCTGAAACCTTTCGTCAGCAACCTGATTGGCCCCTATCAGTGTGGTTTCAGACCAGGATCGATCAAATTTTCACGCTTCGGCAGATCCTGGAAACTACCCAATAATTCCAAATCGATACCCACCAGTTTTTTATCGATTTCTGACGAGCTATACAGAGCCAGGTTTTGGCATCCCCACAAAACTCGTCCGACTGTGCAGGATGACGATGAGAACTCTCGCTGCTCCGTCAAGTGTGGTACTGACCTCACAGAAGCTTTTGACGTCAAAAAAGTATTCCGACAAGCTGATGCTATCGTGCGATTTTTTCAACTTAATACTTGAAAAAAATTATAAGAAACTCGCAAGTTAATTTTAGGAGGACAATTTTTTTCAAGTCTGTGCAATTTTTAGCATACGCTGACGACATAGACATCATTAGCAGAACTCGGCGAGCTATCACTGGAACATTGCTAGCATTGAAGCTGAAGCGGCTAAGATGGGACTATTAGTCAATGAGGCCAAAACGAAGTACCTGCTGTCTACAAAAAGGGACACACCACCCCGGCGGATTGGACAAAACATCATAATAGACAGGTACAACTTTGAGGTAGTTAGGGACTTTGTGATTTGTGTACCTCGGATCCGCTATAATATCTGACAACAACATCTCGTCAGAAATAAATCGAAGAATTACTCTTGCCAATCGCTGTTTCTATGGGCTAGAAAGGCAATTAAGTAGCAAAGCCCTCTCTCGAAAGACAAAGTAGACTTTGTATAAGACCCTAATCATCCCAGTCCTGCTATATGGCGCCGAGGCATGGGCTCTATCTAAAGCGGATGAAGATATCCTTAGTCGTTTCGAGCGTAAGATTCTTCGGAGGATTTTTGGCCCTATCTGCGTTAACGGGCTTTGGAGGAGAAGGTTCAACCAAGAACTATACGAGCTGTACAGCGACATTGACCTGGTCAAAAAATACGCACATTACGTTTAAGATGGCTAGGTCATGTAGAGCGAATGGACAATAATGTTCCGGCTCGCAAGATCTTCGGTTCCTAACCAGAGGGTAGACGCAGTCAAGGAAGACCTCGCCTTAGGTGGCGCGCTCAAGTGGAGGACGACCTCAACCAACTTGGAGTGCGAAACTGGAGGCAGTAGAGGCATGTTGGTTGAGGCCCAGGTTCGTCCCGAACTGTAGCACCCCCTAAATAGAAGAAGATCAAAATGTTGGCTTTATTAGCTCACAAATTTCATGGCATTTATGTTTAAAAATAATTTCTAGCATATGGCCTCCGCGACTACGTCTTATGAACGCCATCTTGTCGGTCCAATTTTGCACCACTGTTTGGAGCATACCCGGTTTTATTTCGTAAATAGTGCGTCTAATTTTGGCTTCTAAATGATCAATCGTTGCTGGTTTATCAGCAAAGACTAGAGATTTGACGTAACCGCACAAAAAGTAGTCCAAAGGTGTCAAATCACACGAACGAGGTGGCCAATTCGCAGTTCCATTTCTTGATATGATTTGGTCATCAAACCTTTGGCTCAAAGTGATGGTTGCACGCGCTGTATGGCATGTTGTGCAGCCTTGTTGGAACATAGAATCAAAACAATTAAAAACAAACTCAAATTGGGCTTATTGAAAATTTGTCGCAAAAAGAAGAAAAGGATAACACAGCCTGGTGGAACAAAAGCTTTTTGCAAAAAATACTTGCAACGAATTTTTTTTTTTTGCGGCAGCTGTATAAATTGACCCCGGCATACTGAGTACAGGTCAATTCTAAAAATAATATCTGAGCGATATTTCAAACAGCGATCAATCGACTGTTCCACAAGTCTTCCACGTAAAAGATGCTGATGCAGCAAATGGAAGAGCAATTGAATTTCTTTATAAACCTTCTAAGGCTAAGGAATGCAAAGCTTCGCATAAATTGTTCCTGTTTTTGCTTCAGATGGTGAATTCCTACTCAAAATTGGTTCCAAATTTAGCAGTAAATATTCAGGAATATCTTCTGCACCATTATGAGCTAAACCGATTTCTTTCTTTATGAAATTGTGCAAGTAGCCACAACTTAATAATACTTTTCTAGCTTTTTCGGGCGAAAGAACGATGGTAGCATTCATTAGCCGGAATCTTGCCTCCAAAATTCCAAATGTATTTTCCACCTTTACCCTTGCCGAATTGAGCCTTTTGTTAAATACATTTTGTGAGGGCGATAAGCCGCTATGTGCATAAGGCTTCAGTTTGGACCAAAAGCAAGGGCATCATTCGACACAAAAACAAGGAATCGGTGTTTCAGCAATTACTGGACTTGGTTCTGGTTAAGTTGGTCCCTTCTAATTAAAAAAAAGTGTTATTGAAGACACCACCGTCTGAAATTCTACCATTTGCTCCAATGTCAGCCATCAGAAATTCGGAGTTCCTATTTACAATCGCCATCAGTATAATGCTGAATGTTTTTTTTGCAGCCAGAATTCGGTGGTCTTTTTATTCTAACGTGCTTTCCATCTACAGCTCCGAGGCAATGCGGAAACTTGCTTTTTTTTTATAAAATTTGGCCGCTACCATCAACCATTCAGCCTAAATTTTCGGGAGCTAAAAAATCTTAATATTGATGTCAAATATTTATGTAAAAAGAATCATCCGACAAACCTTGATGTAGTCCTTTAAAGCTTCTTTGATGGCGTCGCATGTCTCAATGAAAATATTCCGAATAGCTTGTGGTGATACCGCTGGCGCTGTCGAAAATGTCAAGTCTACGAAGGAGTTTCCTGTAGCAAGATACCGCAAAGTTATTGCCAGTCTGACTTCTGCTGATATTGCTTCTCTCATTATGGTATCTTGTTTCGTTATTTTGGCTTTTACCATGTCCAACAATTTTCCAAATAGGGCTTTATCCATCCTCATTTTATTTTTGTAATCCGCTGGCTAATTTGTTTTCAGTTCTTTCAGCAGCCTTTCGTTCCAAAATTCGTCTTTTTTAAAAGCCAATTTTTTGACCAAATTTTATTTTTCCTTTTTGCCTTCCTCTCCCTCGTACAAAAAATCGTCAATTAAAATAATTTAACTCATTTAAAAAATGTAATTTTACTTTTCTCTTGCTTGTGTCTTTTCTGTATCACAGCTACACACAGTACCGTGGTTGCGGCAACAGTTGCCACGTGTGTAGTGAACAAACGAGTCACGTTGCTGCAACGATTGCCTCGTGTGTATCTAGCATAAGGCTCCACCTATGTGGTAAGTGTAGGCAGGCCTCCCGCTTTTGGATTGTTTCATTTGGCATGTTTGAGGCCAACCTAATGCAGACGTCGTTATATTTGTTTAATGGTCTTCTTAATGTAGAAGCATTCTCCGATTTTCCGTTTCTGCCGTCAATTTACTCTCAAACGTCTTGTAATATGCGCAGCACCTATATAAGCACATAACTGTCGTGTTAAGCCGTCCTTTATCTAAGGGCACAATGTTTTGATCACAGAAGAAGATAAGAGTTTTCAGCCACTTCATCAACCTTTCAATTACGCCAGCTTGATATCGTTATCACGAGAAAATTAAGTGTCCCTGAATCAAAAAACATGCACTATAGACATTCAATCTTTTTCACGTTAAGGCAGTATCTATTTTCAATCAGAACCATACATCAATTGCTGGTTGCAAGGATCTTGGGATAGTTCCATTGTCAGCAAATAATAAATTCTAGTAGAAAGTTAACAACTATTATAAAAAGAAATGGACTCAAGATGCTTCCTTGATGCACACCAACTTTGATTTGGAACTCTTCGGTGATTAATGATTGAATGGCTGCTATCACAGTTCCGTGTATCACACTAGCACACAAGGGACTATTTGTTTCCCTTTTAATGTAGAACACACTGCGCGGGCATTAGGAAGATAGGGAGGGGAGAGATAGGAGGTGTCGATTAACATTGGTTTTGAATGTCTGCAGATCAAAATGGCAAGGGAAAATCTCGCCGGGTAAGCTATTCCAAATTCGTGTTGTTCGGCTAAAAAAATAATCCCTATATTTCACGGTAAGTCCGAAATTGGGCTCAAGGGTGAACTGATGAGCATTCCTTGCGAGACGAGTATTACGGGAGAAACTTTTAAGGGGAGGAATGCAACTGGCTACTTCGAGTGAACATTTTTTTGTAAAAGAAACGATAAAATAAGGAAAGACATGAAACATTGCGTCGGTGTTTGAGAGGGGCAATTGATTCAGTGGCAGTTCTATTTCCTATCAATCTTAACGCTCTATTTTGTACTCTATCAAGCAGGTGAAGCGATGTTTGTGAAGCACCTGCCCAGAGGTGGGAGTTATACTCGAGTTTAGGACGTATAAACGCTTTATAAATTGTAGCCAGATCAGATGGGAAAAAATACTTCCTAAACCGACACAGAAAACCTAAGCACCTAGCAGCATTCTTAGCGATCTGAAATAAATGGTCGTTCCAACGGAGATCGTCGTTGACACACATACCGGGTACTGAGAGCTTTTCGGTTTCTTCGATGTAAGTGCCATTCATGGACAATGGCATTGGGGGTATGTTTAGCTTTAACGACAGAAGACAGCATTGAGTTTTCGAAGCATTAAACTCCACACGATTCCTATTACCCCATTTGACAATGCTGTATAAATCGGAGTTTAATGAGCTTGACATACGGCACCGTTGCAATTTAGGTCCGAAGGCGAAGGACGTAAATTATCGAACGAATATGAAAAGCTATGGGTAGAATCGTCGGCAAAACAGTTAAGTGGATTAGAAGTAACAGACAGAAGGTTAATTATAAAAATGAGGAAAAGAGTCGGAGACAAAACGCAGCCCTAGGGCACACCAGCATTTATTTTGTGGGAATCAGACTTGAATCCGTCCAATACAACTTGTATTGAACGGTTCAGAAGAAAAAGAGTATTATCGATCCCAAAAGCACGCATTTTCGATAAGACAGCTTCATGCTAAACTCTATCAAATGCCTTGGAGATATCAAGAGAAATAATCTTACTTACTGACGGTCATTGGGAGGTTTCGATCTTCGAGATATTCCTTCAGCTGACGGTTAATCAGTGTTTCCATGACCTTAGAAAGAAGGGATGTCAGTGCTATGGGTCGGTAGGAGGAAGAGGAGGATGGGTCACCTTTCTTAGGGACAGGCTGGACAAATGCTGTCTTCCATCTTCTAGGAAAGATTCCAGAAGAGTAGGAGCGATGGAAAAGCTTACGCAGTGGCTTTGCCAGTTTGAAAAAACACCTCTTCAGAATAATCGGGGTTATACCATCCGGGCCAGCGGATTTGTGTATATCGACATCTTTGAGAACTCTTGCAACTGTACGAGTGCGGGAAAAAATCTGTCCCATTAAAAAATTTACATTTTCAAGTACAGGAGGGGCAACATTGCTGTTAGGCAGCGTGGAGCTGGCAGCGAAATGGGCGGCGAGCAAGTTTGCCTTCGCTGAAGAGTAAACAATTGGTTTGTTATTGTCGATGAGCGTTGGAACCGAAGAAGTTGAGGAGTTTTTAATATTTTTTACATTTTTATTATTTATTATTTTTACTGCCTTTGGGACACTGCAGAATTTGTTGCCGGAATTTTTGGTCATGCAAAAATTTGGTTCTTTCAATAACGGAGTTGCATGAGTTCCTTGCTTGTTTGTCCTTTTTCCGATTTTCCTCTGTAGGGTTGGCTTTGTAAGATCGGAAACTTACTTCTTTGAGCCTGATAGCTTCTTTACACTCAGAATTAAACCAGGACTTTTCTTGGTGCTTTTAACTCTGTTAGGAATAATCTTTTATAGACTGCGAAATGTTATATTTTCCCCAAACGTTAATAAATGTGGGAATGAGAATTGTGGCATCCAGACCCGATGTTTCCCTTCATCATCATAGGGTACCTCTTCTAGGCCAAGTGCTTTCGGAGTTTTTCCGAAATAAATTTTTCAATCTTGGTGTCGGGTATTTCATTCGTTGTAAAATGTACTACTTTTTACTTTTAATTGATTTTTATTTTTTCTTTTACTTATATCTACTTAAATGCTAGAAAAAAATCTTAAAACTAGCTTAAACTATCATCTTAATTAACTTACTGGCCCTATGCGGGCGCTCTAAATTATTCTCTAACTTAATTTTAATTGCCTTTCGGCCTAAAAATAGCTTAAGTTTATCTTATATATAAAGGGTTTTATTTTTCACCCAGAAAATGAAAAAAACTAGGTATCTTATCAATTTCTTAATCTACGACTTAAAAACTAACTTAAAATAAACTAAAAATAAACTTAAAATAACTTAAAATAAACCTAAAATACTTAAATCTAGACAGCCACAGCAGACTTTTTTGAATTTTTTATATTTTTTTATATTTTTATATTTTTTTTTTTTTTTTTTTTTTTTTTTTTTTTTTTTTTTTTTTTTTTTTTTGGTGCCGTCGCAACTGCCTTACCTAACTTAAAGATATTAAAGATATATGTAAGTCGGCCATAGGCGATGTTTCGTCTATGTCGACTGGAAATGGTCGGGTTTTAGCTAAGCCACCAAAATTGGTTGACCTGATCTACTGCTTCCTTCCGATCCCGGTCGGGCACGGCCCTACTGAAACGGAGGCGCTCTGCTTCGCTCCCAGCGACTATGTCTCGGTCGTAGAGGAGCCGCCTATCGACTGTTCTGCGGCCGACGTGGTAGATCAACCACGTAATTATGTATTTCACATAATACTGTCGTCATATGTAAAGAATTTTGTCGTCATTGACATGAATTTGGCTTCAAGCATTGTTGATATTGACAAACGAATCTACTGGGAATTTTACCTTCTTCGAGTGGAAATTTAAAAAATTATTTCAACGAATGTGGGAAAAGAAGAAAGTTATGCCAAAATTACATAACTTCTTTGTTTGCAAAATTGTCAAAAGTTAAGCTTTTCTTGGGCACCATGATGATTTCTTCCGCAATCCAAAATATTCTGTTAGGATTTCAACGTCATCACTTTAGGTATTCATTTCTGCAGTAGCTGGAATAGCCGAATTGCAATTTTGTTTATTGATCCAAGACATTGCTGGATACAAAACAAAAAAACGCGCAAACAAAAAACACACACCACATCCCAAAAAAAACTCAAATAAAGGTTTTATTTTTAGTTTAAAAATACATAACCTCGCCTACTGTACTAGTATTTATGAAGGAAGAAAAATAAGGCCAAAGGAGATTGCTAGGCTAAAAAAAATATTGGCTCAGAGCCAGGTTAGAAATATCCTTGTACCTTTGTTGTTGTAACTTCTTTCCTCTATTACATTTTATGTTTTCCTCCAGGACGAAGATTTCTTTTGCAGAGTGTGGGATTGTTGAAACACCACCTACATGCTATTACATGTTAAGAGAAAAGAAAGGAAACCAAAGGTTTAAAATACTCCAAAAATATAACAAACATACACCTAGACCTACTATATACCCAGGAACGTGGAACTTTTGTGCTGTGAGGTTGGAAAAAAATTTTTTTTGGGTGCATATTCCTAGAATGTTACATGACTTCCATGTTCCATGTGTTAAGATGGAGGAAAAGGTTGTGAGTGCATTGAGTTTGAAAATGCACTTTCAACTTTAATCCTATTTTTTGGGGGTTTTCAGCTTCGGAAGGCGAAATAGTGTCTCTAGAAATGAAATGTGCAAACTACAGTGAATTGGAAGTAGTTTAGAAGTTTTTTTTGCGTCGAAAAGCCCTAAAGGGCATTTATTTAGGAACGCCTTGATGTCATTGAGAGTTTTGTATATAATCCTTTCCTTAGAGATATTTACTGACGCAACAATCGATAGAGTTTATATGGTATATGCTATATGCCAATAGATGTTTGCATCCTTAAACATATGTCGCAAATGCCCTGTCAATATAAATTTTTTTAAGGTTCAATATATTAAGAAAGACAAATGTACAGCAGAAGGACATATGCAATAATGAATAAGAGTCGAAAACGGCATTTAAAGTTGCACTGAAGAATTTTTTACAGCAATATCAGTGAGTTTGGTAACGATAGCGAAATAAGGAGATTTATTAAAGTGTTAATATTTACAACGACAAGTGTCTAGTAGACTAGTTTTTTTTTCTATTTTTTCACAGATAATGGTATACAGTTAGTACCAGTTCTCGCTTCTGTGGTATGGTGAGATTACCTTTCACAGTAAGCGAGAGGCTGGTAACTTCTACTGTCAATAGCTAAATACCTGAGGACCAGAAAACAAGGGAATACTAGATTTAAACGATAACGTCTAAACGATTTACAAATTTTCTCAGAGAAACTAAGACCACTCTTCAGAGCTCAAGCTCTGGCCGATGTCTTGGACACATATCAGGTGATATACCGCTTCTACAAAAAATGAGATGGCTAGGGAATGGTGTTTTGAACAAAAAAGAATATGATATTTACCACAGTGCTTATCAAAAACACTATCAGCTTGCGGCAGGCTTTTTTATCTGCCAAAGAAGTATTCAGTCATCTTCGATGACTTCAACACCTAAAGAAGTATTCATGAACTACATAGACTCTATTTGTTTGCAAGAGAAAACTTATAGAACTTATAGAAACAACAGCATCCCTGATCGTTGTCAGTTTCAGCTTCCTGCGTAAAGACATCCACAAAATCAGCTGGTCATCAAATGATGAAGTCACGCGCAACAAAATTGATTATGCATTAATAGATCGTCGCCAATATTCGAGACTGGTCAATATACGAACTTAATGAAAACACGACTCCCCTACGCGATGAAAACCGAACCAAAATCCTGACGATTTCGATGAGAGAAGAATATAAATCCTGGGGACACCAGAATTTGCCAGACGCAAATGTGAAATGGTTTGGCCTCAAGATGAAAGTAACATGTAATGCTGACGCCCCATCTTAGGTAGTGGTTGCAAAATCGGAGCGACTGTTTTAATGATGAACGAAATGCTGCATGGCATACTAAGCCATGCAGCATTTTTATATTACGCGGGCACGCGAACAGGAGCTAATTCATTTTATTATCAATTCTCGGAGGAAAACATTGTCTGTGAAATGGAAAGAAATAGTTCCGCACCAAGCCCATAAGTTTTACCAAATAGTTTGAAACGTCTAGCAATATAAACCACAGTTAACGTACTGTAAGGACGGGAAGAAAAATCTGAATCTCTACTTAATTCATTGTTGAAGCCTCAGCTAACAGAAGAAATAAAGTCTCCGTTCAAAAAGAGGGCCTCATTGTTAAACCACCAGGCCTTAAGAATATACAAAATGCAAGAACCCGGGACGGGGAGAAAAATCTGAATCTCTACTTAATTCATTGTTGAAGCCTCAGCTAACAGAAGAAATAAAGACTCCGTTCAAGAAGAGGGCCTCATTATTAAACCACCAGGCCTTAAGAATATACAAAATGCCAAGAACCCGGGAGATAATTGCCAAGCTAATTAAACACCAGAGGTAGAAAAAATGGGGTCAGAAACTGATCTTTTCAAGACCCACCGATATTAACGATTTTCCAAGTAGGATTTAACCCATGCATTGAACGATGAGAGAAAACCATTGGCCTGAAGTTATGCATAGATATAGGGTATTTGGTTACTAATCTTATTAACAGCTTTGCTAAAGTCAGTAGTTCACATCTACGCCTTTTTCAAGGGTGTTTACATTCATAGACACGAAGATATATTGAATGTGGGTGGGACTTGAGATTTATAAATTGGTAAGACCGCTTAGGTTCGTTGATGAGACCAGGACTGCATTTGAGTGAGGTAACAACGGGAAGAAGAGAAAATTTGTTGGAGGTTTGTTGATAACGGGAAAAGTTAGACGAGGTCTTGAAGAAAAAGTAAGATTTTCAATATTCATTATTTAGGTTATAATAAATATGCATCGGTACGTTCTTTTAAATTCTTTTATTTCTTAACGCACCCACAGTGTTTAATCAGCATTATAAGGGTAGCCAACACCTCTTAAGTGCGGATTGTTTAAAAAAATAAATTGCACGACTGAATCGCACGTACTTAATCATACGTCCCGTCAAATCGTCGAATATAATATAAAAAAATAAGTAACATTAACGTAGAAAAATAACACTATCTGTACTTAAGAAAGTGTCAAAACCACAACACTTATCGTTTTTTAGTAAAAATGGAGTACGCCATCACACGTCTTCTATAATAACGAATTTATGAAAAAAGAAATCCAGTTTTTTACATTAATTTTTTTTTTATTAAATTTGGTATGCAGTTTCTTAGAGTTTATCAATATGCATGTTTATTAATTATTATTATTATAAAATTTTAAATAATTTGTTTGATTAGTTTTAAAAATATTGATTTTTCCAAAAAAAAAAAAAATTTATTTGAAGTAGGAAAAAAAGTTAATAAAAATGTTGATATGCAGAATTAATTTGGCTACCTAGATCTTCTCAAATATAAAATTTGACAGAAATCCATTGAGACGTGACCGAGAAATCCAAAAAATTAAAGAAAAACGTTATATAAAAGGTACCGTTAATAGACTTTTCCCGTAAATGTGGTTTTAATCAAATGATGGCCAATACCAACAAAAAAAAATCAAAAATTGTCATCAAAATCTTTGAAGCCGATTTCGAGAAAATTAAGCCTTCCCTCAACGGTCATATGGCTGGTACCGATATTTTTAGGCCTAAAAATAAAATTTTAATTGCGCCCCTGGGGAATGCCAAAAGAATCACAAACAACAAATTTGAAAATATTCGCTTAAGCCGTTTGGGCTGCAGCTCGTTACATACATGCTGACAGACAGACAATAATGTTTTGCCGAGATCTCGCACTATAGGCTCATATTTAGGCTGAAATCTAAAATTTCGGTTTAATAGGAACATAGCATTATTATAAATTTCAAAAGGATTCATCCATAACAATCAGAAAACTAAACTTAACAGAGCTTCTCACATTGTCCATTTGAGTGCGGTTACATTTCCTTTATCATTTAGTCATCCCGCATTTTTCGTTTTTTTTTTTATTGTCGACAACTTTGGCAATGAGACTTCGCCATCTCTCATAATTTACTGGCCTTCAGCAGCGTCATTAATTTTTTTTGGAAAAAACAACAACATTATTACAACATTTCTTCCGAAAACAATTTGTCTCAAGGTACAATGAACTCTTGAAGCAATTAACCGAAGAAGCAAAACAAAAATATAAAGATATAAACAAACAGCATAAAATTGAAGAACATAAATATCTTCAAGCCAAAAGCCGCTAAAACAAAATAGCGTTACAATTTTCCGGTCGAATCTCTTTTGACAATTCAAAAGAAAATTGCAGCAAAATGAATGAATGGATTCTGCACACCACCAACGCGACGACCATGATGATGATGATGATTACGGCTTTTATTCAACATTTAGTTGGAAAACTATCTCATGCGTTCACCTAGATCAGCAGGCAGAGCAATGCTTCTGCCTCATTGTTGTTATTTAGCCATTGTTGTTCGGATTGCCTTTGCTGGCTTCAGATCTTTGCTTGGATGGATGCTTTGTGGCATAGCGCATAGAACAATTATAGACTTATAGACGTTTTACACCACCACGAATAGAAAATTATGTGGATGCACCATTGCTTTGCAACTAAAGGAATATATCTTACATCCGTATCCAAACAAAGAGAAAGATACTGAACACAGCGCAGCGCATCGTCAATGCTGGTAATTAATTATGAAGTTCCTACATTGGCTTTCAGTTCAATAACAGTTCCTTTCTTCTTTTAGCTAATATCCGAGGGTAATTATGGTTTCTGCCACAACACCATGCTGTTGTTGCAACAGTTGTTCAAATTTATTGAATGTGACACAGTAAACGACTGGGAAACTCTCCCCAGAAGAAGTAATCGCCATGATAGAAGGTTTGCCTTTGTTACAATTTCTCTGCGGTTTTTCACACACAGATGGCAGACAAAAAAGGGTTTTATCTCGCCCATTTTAGAATTATAAAATAGCTTTCTTTTGCCGCAGAAAAAAAAGTCACAACAGACAGATGTCAATTTGAGTTCACGTCAGTGCAATTTTTTTTTTTTAATGGAAGGCAGATAACGGAAACGGAAGGAATTGGGTCAGATAAAAGTTTTGTTGCTGTTGGGTTGGTTTGGTGTTTTCCTATTTTGTGTTTCCTTTTTTCGCTTCCACTACACGCTTGCCTTAGTTTCTAGATCTGTGCTTTGCAGTTGAAAAAGTAAAAAAAAAAACTATGGGAGTTTTATTGTTGACTTACTGGGTTACTGTGGTAGGTAAGGTATCGTATATCAAGCTGTATTGTGTGGTTTTCGAATCGCTGCAGTTGGCAGACAACTGGAATAATTGACCGATATTACGGTTTTGCTGGAAGTCAGTTCTATACATTGTCAAGTAATGTACTTACAATGTTTTTATATGCAATTATAGGTACTATAATGCAAGTTAAGCATTCGTGCAGATTAAAAATTTCGAGATAACAATCAAACATGGCATTACGATGATAGAGAAACATATTTGAGTTACCGGCAAAATTGTGTCTGTCATTTCGGTCTGCTCGTATGTATTTTGGATTACAGCCTAAACCGTTGGGCCAATCGTCTTCAAATTTAGAACTTAAGGTTATTTTAACATTCTATATATTTCTTTTAGCATAAATATTAACGGTACCTGCCATATAACCATATATACATATATAAAATCTTATTTTTCTCGAAAACGGCTCGAAGAATTTGTATGAACAAAATCAGTGTACTTTTTTAGGTGTCGTATATATTTTGGTGTACAAAAAAAATAGGTTGGTGGGTTAAAAAAACGGTAGCCCCCATAGGACCGTTTTTTTTCTTCGACTTTCTCGAGGATTGGGTACCCGATTATAATCAATTTTAATATTCAAGAAGACAATTGTAGCCAAAGTAATTTAAAATAAAAAAACTTTTCGAAAAATTTTTTTTGTATTTTCAATATTAAAACAATTTTTTTTTTGAAAAATCATATTAATTTTCTATTTTTTTTTTTCAATTTTCAAAGTTTTGGTTTTTCACTAGAAAAAAATTATTTATGTTAGCTGTAAACTGCACGATTGGCTTGTTTTGGCATTTCTAATGTTTAGCTTTAACGACAGAAGACAGCATTGAGTTTTAGAAGCATTACACTCCACACGATTCCTATTACCCCATTTGACAATGCTGTATAAATTGGAGTTTAATGAGCTTGACATATGGTACCGTTGCAATTGTACGTCCCAAGGCGAAGGACGTGAGTAATCAAACGAATATAAAAAGCTCAGGGTAGAGTCGTCAGCAAAATAGTTAAGTGGATAAGAAGTAACAGACAGAAGATCATTTATAAAAATGAGGAAAAGAGTCGGAGACAGAATGGAGCCCTGGGGCACACCAGCGTTTATTTTGTGGGAATCAGACTTGAATCCGTCCAATAAAACTTGTATTGAACGGTCCAGAAGATAGCTTCTATTCTATTCATCGATCCCAAAAGCCATATTTTCGATAAGAGAGCTTCATACCAAACTTTATCAAACGCCTTGGAGTAGCTTTCACAGTGTGGAAGAATGGGGGTATACAATTCGGGCCAGCGGATTAGTGTATATCGAGATCTTTGAGAACTCTTGCTAATGTACGAGTGCAGAAAAAAATCTGTCCCATGGAAAAATTTACATTCTCAAGTACAGGAGGGCAACGTTTCTGTAAGGCAGCGTGGTGTTGGCAACGAAATGGGCGGCGAGCAAGTTTGTCTTCTCTGAAGAGTAAATAATTGGTTTGTTTTTGTCGATGAGCGTTGGAACCGAAGATGTTGAAGAGTTTTTTATATTTTTTTACAAATGACCAAAAATTTGTACTGCCTTTGGGAAATTGATGAATTTTTTGTCGTAATTTTTGGTTATGCAAAAATTTGGTTCTTTCAATAACGGAGTTGCATGAGTTCCTTGCTTGTTTGTGCTTTTTCCGATTTTTCTCTGTAGGGCTGGCTTTGTAAGATCAGAAACTTACTTCTTTGAGCCTGATAGCTTCTTTACACTCAGAGTTAAACCAGGACTTTTCTTTTGGCTTGATGCTTTTTACTCTTTTAGGAATAAAAGCACACATCCCTAGAAAAATCACATTTGTGATCATTTAAGCACTGGCATCAATGTCACTATCGAGAAAGCATAGTGACCAGTTAAAGTTTCGGAACAAAATATTCAGGCCGTCAAAGTTGGCTTTCTCATATTGCCATACGGTCCTGGTGGGAAGTTTTTCTTTAACTGGATGGGTGGAGGACTAGAAATTAGCTGAAATGACACAATGGTCCGAAGTGCCAAATGGAGATGTTACACTAATAGTATATTTATCAGGGTGAGAAGTAAGAAACAAGTCAAGAGTATGGGCGGATTGTGTACATTGAAATCACCCGCAATAACGATTTCAGTGCGAGGACAAAGTGAAACTTGCGTCTTAATAGTCTCAATACTCCCAAAACCTCTTCTGACATTACACTATCTTCTTCGATTATGTCAATATTGTCGGCGTATGCAAGTAATTGGACGGACTTTTGAAAGGTCATGCTTTTGGTGTTGGCGTAAGAGTTCTGCACTATTCTTTCAAGTATGACGTTGAAGAAGTCGCCATGAACATTTTTAAATAAATTTAGAATCCCTCGTTCGGACTTAGTTGTGTTGTAAAACGACCTAAATAGATTGAGTATTAGATGAATAAGTATTTAAGTAAGTATTAAGTATTTTTTTAAATATGGTGGACTGCATTAGTATGTATTATGAATGAACTAATCGTGACAAACTAAGCAAAGTCCAGCGATCAGTTGGAGTAAGTATCAGTGGAGAACTCCATTCGACACCTTCCGCTGCACTGAAAATACTTCTTAGGGGCCTACTACTATTACAGAAGTTGCATTGATGAAGTAGAAGAGGAAACAATTTCACATCTTTTTTGCAAAAGAAGATTTTAAGGTCTACAATAACAAGAATGATCTGATGGACATCAGCATAGCATCATAGATTGCCAATCTTTATAAGGAACTCTGGATGATTTAATTTAAGGGATATTGAATATCTTTTCGTTGTATCACAAAAGATTTATTGGCCCGAGTAATTCAATCAAATATTCTAATTTAAAGATCGACCCCAAAAATCATTCCCATCCGAGGCATACTATTAAGACTATCCACCTAATAATCACATTGCGATATAACGACATTGACAATCGGAAAAATATAAAGTGATATCACTTGCTCCTTTTTGATTATTAAACATTGAAGAAGCGAAAATCAATCAGGGTAAAACCTAGAAATGTTTTCATCATAAGAATACAAACATCGAAGTCTTGAATAGAAGATCTCTATTACCGGCGCAAATGGAAGAGAACTTCAACCATTTTCGCATATGAGACTCCGTTCAACTACCCAAGAACCTACATGACCAGAAAACCTACTTTGTTGAGGCCCAGTTTTGCCGTTTTTGTGGGTTGCAATACAATGTTGATTAATTTTACGAATTAAAGTTTTGTTTCGTTGGAAATCATTTTTGGAAAACAATTTTCGATACCCAGAGCCTAAAATCCTAAAACCGTCGTGAAATATAAACTCACTTTCTATTTCAATAACTTATAAATTAAATTTGTTTTTATTGCCTCGGGATCCCAGACACTTAAGGAGTATCTCTTTCCTCAAATTATCAACCGCCTAACAAACTACTTCGGTTGGAGTACATAATCACATTTTCACAGAGAATTATCAAACAAATTATGGCAATAAAACAAGTCTCGGCTAACAACTCTCGCCATAACCACTTCGCTCCTGACAAGTGGTACATCACCGCACCGAACCAGTGTCATAGTTATGAGTACCCTATTATCAAACAAGTATATTTGTATCTTTCTACCGAACCTAATGCCTAGAGATGCAAAGTTTGATTTTCATTCGATATTATGTACATTATATGTATGTGTGTATCTATGATTTTATTTTAACTTTTCCGCTTATTTTCAAGTGCCGTGGCACTTAAGCGGAACAATCTAACACCAAAAGCTCTGCCTATGTCTATAATACACCACTATAGTTATTCGGATGCGAATTTATACTTCAGTTTCATGAAAGGCTCAAAGATTCAAGAGATATTCGCGCTTCAATTCGGTGTCGCTTCGGAGGTACTCACAACGACGCGACGAGCTATCAACGATATTGATGGTGGTGTCTCCGGATCTCAGTATCAAAAGATTGTTTTGATGTTATTTAACGAAGGTAATTAGAAAGTTCCTCCTGTGGGGATGAATACAAAATGATTCATGCATCATGCAATTTATTGAAAGTTGCAGTAATGACGGTAGATTTATGAATTTCGTTTAATAAAATAGGTTTGCTTGGGGCATTTGGATAGGTGAAAGAGAAGTTGATGTGCCTATGGAATATTTGTGAGAGATCAAACACTTGGACGTTAACATGACACCGAGGAGATAATTATAACTAATTTATTAAAACTTCACTTTGTTAGAAAAAATGTTGGACAGGCTTTTTATTAATTTGAAGACATCAGGAGGATTTTTGGAAGGCATGGGTATGTTTTGTGTTTTTGGCGGTTAGCCGTTTGCAGAAGACCATACGGCATACGAGAGTATGTGCCTAAACCATTCCGACTGTTCTTCTATAGCTTTTCGTGGAGACATTTTTCGCGGAATATGACATTTTCCAGCCACAGCATTCAATCTAAGGTAATGCAAAAATGCAATGCTTTATGTCGTCATAGTACCATAATACGACCATTCACAATTGATCAAGGTCCGAGACATTTATACTCTGGCACTTGGGAAGAAATGATCTATTCCAACAAATTTCCGGAATAAGTGAGTAAGGATCAGGGATCGTATAGGTATTCAGTCTTGATTGCACAAATGCAGTATATGCAATTCCTTCAAGTGCTTGTTGCAAGGATGTAGGATCCGTCACCTTACACTCTAGCATTCAACACACTGTAATAAAGATCAAAGGACTAAAGACGCTTTATTGTTGCACAGCAACTTCCTTAGGGCTATTCATAACAGAGAACTCTCTTGTCAATATGTACTTGTACTTGTATATGTTTACAAGGGGCCTTTTATTATTACAAGGTGGGTTATCTAATACAAATTAAGAAAAAATTCAGAAGCTTCGGTATCTTTTACACTGTGCAAATTGTAGGATTAAAACGAATAAATCGTTTATTTTTAAAATGGTTATGAGTTGATTTTAGAAAATATCATGATATTTTAACATGTAATAATGTTGTAAAATCAAATTTATAGTTCATTCAATTCATTACCATACATACATTACCTGATGGCATTGTTAAATTTGCAATGTGCATGCTCAATTCACTCGTAAGTGATCAACCTGTTCCTATATCAAATTTACCGTTAGATCCATCCATAGCTAACACAATATATTTTCATTTCAAATGAAGTAAACAGATCATCCTGTTAATATATACAATTTACCGTTAGTTCCATCCACGGTTTACTTGATTACCAGGTTACTTTTGCACTTTTTCTACGTATATAAGTTCATTTAAACCCAATATCGTGTTCCTTTACAAACGTTTTAACTATTGCAGTGTTGATTCAAGAATGTATCTATTTGTTTGAATAAAATTTGAATACAGCAAAAGTTTCAATTCCGTAGACGAACATTTGCATTTGGTTCGTGATCGTGGTGGGTAGTAGATAGAAAAAGTTGTTTGTTATTTCCAAAACACTATATCAACTCCTTTGTCTAAATTTGCTTTCTTTTGTTTTTTTCCTTTTCACGCTAGTGATTTTTAGATGTCAACTTTTATTAAACATGCTTGACAAACAATATTCGTGGAAAGGGTTTGAACTCCACCGGAAAGTTATACGACAAGGCAAGAAAGGCTGACGGAAAATGTGGAAGAAAAGCACATTTCTAAAGACTCATTCGGCTGTATCAGCTGCCGATCCTTTACCAAAAAATAAGTGTTATTCTTTTAACCCTTTGCAAACAATATCTTTAACCTGATTTGTTTACTTGCGGTTATAGGGACTAAAAGGCAAGTTTAGGATTCGTGAATATAAAAAAAATTGAGATAACAACCAAACATGACATTACGATCATAGAGAAGTCGGAAAAACTTAGTGACAAAAAATATCTGTTTGTCTGTCTGTCTGTCTGTCTATCCTTCTGTGTGTCTGTCAGTATGTATAACCAGCTGCAGTCTAAACGGCTTAAGCGATTTTCTTCAAATTTAGTGTGTGTGATTCTTTTGGCATTCCGCAGAGGGGAAAATTAAATTTTATTTTTAGGCCTTAACAAAAAATAACGGTACCTTCCATATGACCGTTTAGGAAAAACTTATTTTTTTAATTAAAATTATTATTATTTTTTTTTTTAAATCAATATTTTTAAAGCTAATCCAAAAAAAAATATTTTAATCACATGTATTTTAATAAATTCTAAAAAAATGCATACGAAAATTTAAAAATAAACATTTTTTTCAAAAAACTTAAAATAAAAAACAGTATTTTATCAAAATCCGTCCTACAATACTTTCGAAATACTTTTTTCATAAATTCTTTGTTATTTAAGACGTATGGTTACTTTATTTTTACTAAAAACCGTTAAGTATTGTGGTTTTGATAGATTTTATAAGTTCAAACTGTGTTACTTTCTATGTAAATGTTATTTGTTTCTGTCCAAGATCTTGCCTTCCAATGTAATAAGGCACATAAGAGCAAGTACGTGCGACCCAGTCGTGCAATTTATTTTAAATAAAGTTACTTTATTACTTAAAATCATAATTTTTATAATTTATTTTTCTGCCTGGAGTAAATGTTAATGTGTTTATTAGTGTTAATTTTTCAGTTCGTCATGTTGAATCATGTTAATTAAAAGGAAATTCCGTGTAACTTTAACAGGAAGACTAGTGTTAATTTGACAAAGGGTCATGTTATTTCAACAGATAAGCGTTTCTAATTTAATAGTGGGTCATGTTGATTTGTTGGAAGTCCCATGTATTTCACATTGAATAATGTTCATATATGTATCAACGGTTTCGTGTTGGTTTAACATGGTTTACAGTTTTAATTGAACAGTGTATTCATGTTATCTTAACGCTGTAAATAGAACCTACCATTTTAAAATCATGTATCTGGTTAAAAATTAACACCATTAATCCGTTTTAAAAATAACAACATGATAAATGGTTAATTTCTGGTTGATAACACGGTTTTTTGTCTGGTTAGGGAGAACCATCGGCGGAAGACAGATAATCGTAGAAAAAGATTACCGTCTTAAGCAGGAGGCTTAACAGATGTTGGAGAAGTTTTTAGCTTGAAAGATAACAAAGCTTGAAACGTGAAAAGTATTGGAAGACATTTGACTTTAAAGACCAGTTGGAGCTTAGATTATTGTTTTTATTTTTTTTATACATTTGATTTTGATATAATTTTGAATTTAGGCTTAGTATTAGGTAGGCTATTATTCAATAAAGAAAGTCGCATTCTACAAAGAAAGTCTTTGTTCGGGATATCTTCAGTCGTACCTTGGCTACAACGAGGTAGCGGTGCGCGTCAATGTTTGCCCCTCGTAAAGTGCGGACATCAATCATACTGGAGTAGTGCCTTGCATCGATCGCAATGTGGTCAATCTAGTTGACAGTTCATTGATCAGGGGATCTCCATGTCCCTTTGTGAATGTTGAGGTGTGGGAACTTGGTACTTGCTATTACAATATTTCGCCCCGCAGCAAAGTCAATTAGCCTGAATCCGTTATCGAAGGTGGTGTCGTGCAAGCTGTTTTCCGATTGTACCACCAAAGACATCTTCTCCCCCTAGCTTGGCGTTAATGTGGCCTAGGACAATTTTAATGTCATAGCTAGGGCACTGCTTATATGTTTTGTCCAGGAGCTCAAAAAACATTTCTTTGGTGTCATCATCTTTCTCCTCTGTGAGGGCATGCGCGCATATAAGGCTTATATTGGCGAATTTACATTTGATGCGGATTGTCATGAGGCATTTGTTGACACATTTATGCTGAGCCTGCCTCCCACGACGAATCCACATCTAAATAAGCGCTGTTTTTGTTGTGCATAACAGTTGCCGTAGTAAATATCGCAGTTTTTCAGTTTTCATTGGCCCGGGCCGTCCCATCGCATTTTTTGGATGGCGGATATATCTGCCTTACATCAGTCAAGGGCCTCCGCTAGCTGTTCGGCTGCACATGGTCTGTTAAGGGACCTAACATTCCACGTACATATCCGAAACTCGTTGTCCTTATTTCGTTTGCAGGGTTCGTCATCAATGAATCCGTCGGTATTTGAGGCTTGTGGTTGTTTCGCAATTAGTGATTTTTGACATGGCCGGGAAGTAACCACGATGGCACAACCTTTCTTATTGTGACTCCAAGGACAAAGAGCCGGATAAACCGCTCTTTATAGGCCTGAGCTCCTTGAGTAGCCCAGTGTTCACTAAGTAGTTCAGCCTGGCTGGAACTGTAGGCGCCACCGTTGATTCCATCTAGAGAATTCTTCTACTGCCGTCTCAATGTAAATAGTGCCTTAGTGGTAACACTCCTCGCCCGCTCTCTCCTTTGTTGCACCAATAACCCTACAGAGGGGTTAGAACCCAATCTCCAGTTAAGATACTAGGCACCTGATGTTCAGTTCAGGTCAGAGTATAGGAGTTGATAGATAAGGGTGATTTGTGGGTGCTTGTACACACACACATATCTACCCTTTGAACATCAATTGTAAATTATAAAATAAAAATAACCAATCAGGCGGAAGGCAAAGCCATGCAAATTGATTTTATAAAAAACACATGGAAAACTTTTGGATTATATAAATAAAATCTATCTACATATCTATCTATCTATCTAATCTATCTATCAATATATCTGTCTATCTATTAATAGCATTATTTAACATGTTAATAATGAATTTAAAAGAGTCAACTACTCTAATTGTTATGACGATGTAAATATTTGACAATTAAGTTTCCTATTTATAGTTAAATAAAAATAATATTTGTAATTCGAAACAACTTGAAGCACGATTTAACCCCGAAAACAACTAGGCTGTGATTCGATCTCTGCCCTAATTATACTTCTGGCTTTAATTTTATTCTTCTTTAAAAATAGAAATTCTGCCATACGAGGGGGGAACGAGAATAAAATATCTTATTTCTTTGCGTGATATATATAACTTAAAAGCGAGCACATTTCTATTCAAAATATTAACAAAATAAAAAAAACATGTTGACGAAAAAACCTCAAAAATTACTTTGGGACCATGTTACCACAGCAATCATAGAATTTGTACGTCAAAGGGAAAACTTTTGCTCAGTTAACAATCGCGTGCAGAGATTTTTTTTATTGTTATACGAGCGGGAAATGAGTTTTTTCTTTAGACATTTTGACGTTTTATAAGTGCCAAACTGAGATTGAATAGCCTAGTCAAAAAATAAAAAAATGCATTGCAAATAGGCTTAATGAAGTTTCGTGATAACAGTTTTTTTTTAAGAAATTATGTGAACGAAGTTTTTCCCTAGACATGACTTCTATTTGAAGTTGACCCCTGTACATGATTACCTAATTCCAAATAACTTGAAGAAATAGTGTAAAAACTGTGTTGAGCCTGAAATAGAAAAAGAATATTTGCCAGCCCATTTTCTTTAATCACCTACATCCTTACGTTAATATTTATAACGTAAAGTTTGCAAAGTTTGTTTTATTATGATCTTAGGCTTTAACTACTTAACCGATTATCATGAAATTATGTACATACATGTCAGGGTACAGAAAAGCACATAGGGTACCTTTTATATAGTAAACAAAAAATACAATACCCGACGATAGTTTTCGGGATAGAAATGAGTTCAGCTGCAGAGCCCGTAACTGATTTCTTGCGTGAGAGGAAACCAGATGATATTGATGTTATGTTTGTGACAGACGTCTCACTAGTGCCAAACCCCTGACAGACGCCGCCGAAAACGCGTTTTTTTCACGTTTTTAGACTTTTGGGAAACCACTTAAAATAAGTCGCATCCAAAAGCTCTTGCTTCCCTGAGTGCGAAAATGTATGTGACAGAAATCTTACAGGCCGCCAAACCCCAGACAGAACTATGGAAATGTGTGGAAAGCAGGGTTAAATTCACGAATTCCTCGTGGCTATCAAAGAAAAAGATGTTACCAAATGGAGGCATCTAGTATAAGCTCTCTACATTCCAGGGATGGCATTCGAGTAAGTGGATCAACTGCCATCGGTTTTAGAAATGCATTACAGCAAATAGAGGCATATGAGAGCGATTTAACGACCAGCATTTGTTTATGTAACACTTGCAACTTATATTACAGTCTACTTTTTACGCAAAATTCGTAAATCGTTCTTGAAGATACATTGAAGTCAATGTCTGTGAAAAAATTCGCATCGATAACGAACTTTCAATTTTTTTAAAGGTGTTAGTGAAGAACGAACATTTTCTAAAACAGTCGCACTTCCAACAACATCCGATGATGCCAAGGTATTGGCCAAGGGTGCATTGGAATTAAGATCAGTTTCAGTAATCGAAGCATCATTAAATACTAGCGCTGTAATCAGCTTCGACAACTCCATTAACGTGGACCCAATCAAGAAGAAGGTGTGTCCAAACACCATACCACGAGCTCAAATTTTGAAAGTACAACCACCAGTGAAAATGCCCAACACAGCACCACAACTGTCAACGTCAAGATAGAGTAGATTCCAATTACTACCCTAAAGGCTTCACCCATAAGGACACAAACCTCTCGAGGAAAGCTTTGATGTTTGATCTTCGTACTGATCACTTACCAGTTATAGTCATGGTAACCAGAAGCCAACTTTAAAAGGGAAGGTGCTCCGAACCGAGTAAAACAAGGTACGAAGTGTTCGGAATTAAAAAAATAAATAAATGTTGGTATCCAACAAGGCCCAGTGTTGTTCCTAAGTCCTAACTTATACTCGAAGAATATTTTAGATTTATTACAAAAAATTGTTTATAAGTTTTTGTCATATCTTCTTTATCTTCTTCTTCTTTATATATACAAATTTCGTGACATTAAGTTTGTCACCAATGGACTCCGAAACTACTGAACCGATTTTGATGAAATCTTCTTTACCGTATGTAATTTGACATAGGATTGCTCTATCTCGATTAATGCACCCTAATAGGTAGCGCTAGTGTCGGTTTTTTCAGAAAACCCGTATTTGTGGACCGATTTTGACGTGACTTTCACAGGCAGATAGCTGATGTTCTAGTAAGGAGTAATATATGTAGGCTATTTTAATAAACCACTTGGTGGCGAAGAGGTTACTTTTTGTTAAGGAACATCATTAAAAAAATTTATCAGCAATATTAAATCAAAATGACTTTATCGATTTAAAAAAAATCGTTATGATTTTAAGTATACCCGAGCAACGCCGTGTGGGTTTGCTAGTATTAATATAGTTTAAATATCGGCGTTAAACAAGCCTAACCGCAAAGATTTTTAATTTATATTAACTAAGACTTTGTTTTAGGAAGTTCTTTGCTTTTTAAATGTTCAATGTATTTGTAATAAAAAAATAACGATATCTTACTTTATGATAAGTTTTTTTTTTAATAGTTTTTGTATACATTTCTTTTTTTTAAATATATACAATAATGGTATCAGTGCAGCTCGTAAGTTAAAAATGTATTTCTTCCATTCAAAGTTACACATACGGACATAAGTTAGATATATACGTTATTGTTTGGGCTATTGGTAAACATAA
This sequence comes from Platycheirus rosarum, assembly GCA_963971375.1. Lineage (NCBI taxonomy): Eukaryota > Metazoa > Arthropoda > Insecta > Diptera > Syrphidae > Platycheirus > Platycheirus rosarum. The sequence goes on from OZ020510.1 coordinate 103,353,261, forward strand.
TGCAAGTTGATAACACTTAGTAGAGTGGTAACCTTTTTGTCCAAAGAATTCGACACAGAGTTCCTAAATCAATAATGTTACATTAAGTTTAGTTTTTTGTTTATTTTTCAATTACATGAATAAGTAAACTTATTTATCGAACGCGTCTCAGATCATAGAAAAATTGTTTTGACAAGAAACAAAGACAGATTATGATATTATTTGACAAAAGCTGGAAATGTATACTAAGTGCATAATAATAATGGACAATTAGTTTCATTTCGTAATATATCTACTGATAACGATTATAATAGAAACCATTAAACCCAAAATGGCATTTAGATTCACAATACCAATCTAGAAGATAGGAAGCAAGCTTTTGTATTAAAAAGGAATGAAATTTCGTCGCTTAAGGTAAATGAGAAAAATGAGAAACGATGAAAAACATTTGAATAGTTTGGTGTGTTAATTTTATTTTTCGCTACATAGAAGGGCCAGAACCGCCAGTTGGCTCTAGGAGAAACAAATGAAAGAGGAACACTGGCTTCTCTGAAGGAGAAACGGATCATTAGAAGTACGTAATTGCGGAAATGGAAAGCAGTTACTGCAAAATGAGGTTCGAAAAATTAACCAAAATGAAAAAGGAAACTGTGAAGGTTAGTGATCTCGAAGCTTGGAAGAATTATCAAGGGAAGATCATAAAATAATTATTGCCAGTGCTGAGAATATGGAAAAACCACTTCGTCAGACTATATAGCGGCTATGAAAACCTGTATTCTGTTGTCAGTGAGATCAACCATTCTATCTAGGCGAAGTAGAAAAATTTAAATTAATTGATCTAGATGAAGTAATTAAGATATGGTCAGAAGAAAGCATGTCCATGTTTTTTCCAGTTTCACGGCTCTGGTAGAATTTGCCGAGCAGTTGTTTTTTTAAGAAGGCTGGTGGGCATTGACTTAAAGCGGCCAACACACAATTTAAATTCTTTCATAAGGTCGCCTAGCTTAAGAGGCCTCCGTAAAAAAAGTCGAACTCAAATTCGAAGACCAGCAATTTTGAAACCATACAAAAAAAAATTACTCATCATCAAAGTTCGAAAAACTACCTACACATTTCCATTGGTGCCATATGCATCTCTTGTTTCGTTTGAAGCGGTGGTTAGAGAGTGAGAGTTGTTTAGCTATGCAGAGGCTGTATATTTTGTGTAGTTTTTTTTTTCATTCATAGAGGACAAAGCAAGAGTTTTCTAACAAAATACAAGTCCATAGCAAAACTGGTTATTTGGATGTATGTGTATTTTTGCAAATTCATAAGCAAAGCATGTTGAACAAATTATCTCGTTCATCATACTAACACATACTTAGGCATCCGTTTATTTTTCTACTTATGAAGGAAAAAGATCTTTGGAGGGTATGAAGTGATATCTACAAAAAATTATTATTTCAGTTTTCACAGTCTTCTCATTTTATGAATTTATGATCTCGCTTTATGCGATTTTCGAACTCATTCTGATAAATTGGTGTCACGGTGTATAGTAAAAAGTACTAAGTAAATGATAAATGCTGTAGGTTTTTTCAAAATTATTTCTTTATTTATTTTATTTTTTTTATTAATCAATATTTATTAATTAAACATTCAAATAGGTCATAAAAGTATTCAAAAAATAATTTAATACCTATAGTTAACAGATAAAAAAAATACCGGAAACTGCCGGAGAATCGATCGGTCCGCCATCATTTGCCTTTGCTAACCCATAAATTCTTCATCCAAAATAAGTCTACCTAAAACCGATTATATAAATAATACCCACTTTCTTCCTTTTTCAGAAAAAACAGGAAATTAAAAACGCTCATTGGGCATCAGAACGGGATATATAACCTACACATAAACTTAATGTACTTGTTTCCCCCATCAAGCAGCATACTTGTCCTTACCACTTACCAATGCCTTATTTTTTCTTCATTTGAAGGAAGTATTTATTGTTTTTTTTTTTTTGTAAATCAAAATTAATCCATCTTGTGGTGAGTTTGTGAACTAAAAATGGATATGATCTTCGAAAAACGTTATCTTCTCCAGACGTTTCAAAGATCTGTTCTTTACCTTTAAAACGACATGCATGGTTTATCTGGTTTTAGCCTCTATCTCACTTACACATGACATTTGAGCATTTTTTACGAAACGGAAGTATTGAAATAAAACAAAAACAAATCAAAAATTAAAAAAAGGTTTCAGGGGTTTCGAAGCAAAAAACCATTCTTGGATACGCAATTTAATTTTTTTAATACATTCACTACGGACTTCAAATAGATGGCATCCGTTCGTGCAATTTTTTGCTTTTTTTTCAAAAAAAGGCGGAGGCTTCTTAAAATCGTGTGCCAAGGGGTAACCAGATAGCCCAGATAATTACGTGTGTTTACTAGGTAGTATCGCCATTGATACCGGAGGTACTTATAGTCCACGCTTTTGGCTGGCAAATGCAAATGAATTCTGGTACTACGGCTGGGAAAACCTTTGATTCCACAGAACGTAGGTATGGTTCAAAAGAGGAAGACCGAGACTTAGGTGGCACACGCAAGTGGAATAAGACTTCAACCAACTTCAATTGCAAGATTGGTTATAGTTAGCTAGAGAAGGAGCTGCTGAAAAAGCTTGTTGGATGAGCTTTAGTTTCCAAGTAAGGCTTAAGGTTTTGTTCTTATTTATTGGAGAGGCTTACTTTTGGATTTCTATTGTCACTTTTATCAAGAAACAGCCTAGCAAAAATAACGCTCACTTTTGTTATCCTCGAAAAATGTTGTCAACATCGGGATAAACCTTATACTGTAGAACCATACTTAAGAATCCATTTCCAAATTGTACTTGACGAATTCAGAGGCACCCTGTACATTTTCACTTAAACAATAACCACATACAAACATACACAGTTCTAAAAGTGACGAGAAAAAAGTAATTTGCATGAACAACTTCAATGAATTTTAATTGACTCAACCTAACTTTCATCAATAAAAAAGTAAAATTGATTGTTTGTAATTCGTTTCTATTTGTACTGAGACAATTGGCATCACAATCGTGATGTTAGAACAGAAAAAAAGATTACAAATTAAGTTCACGACTCAGTCAGACGAACTTACTCTGTAGCGGCAGAATGGTGGTTATTATGTCAAACAAATTGGTATTGGTACAGGTCACGCTTTAACATTTGTTTTTCTTTTTTTTAATAAACGCAAAGCCAGTTAAAATGAAGTTAGGGTTTTCATAAAAAAATACACTTAGAGGAGGAGTGTATTTTCATCCAAGATTTTGAGATACAGTTTTTGCTTCACAGAATTTAAATACAAAATTTGATTAAAATCATTAGTGCTGTTTATTTTTACTAAACATACATTTTTCATTAAAGATTTTATAACAATTTCAATTTTGTTGATTTTTTGTTGTTTTTAATTTTATATTCCTGCCTTATAGTACCTTAATCGTATGTAAAAAGCAAACACAGCTGATCAAGTTGTTTTTAACAAAAGTCATAAAAAACCTTTTCATTTTCTCAACAAAAAAAAAAAAAAAAGATCTTTGCGATCAAGCATATTTTTTTATTTTTTTATAAAACAAATAATACAGTTATAGGTACATAATAATTGTTGATATAAAAATATAAACAGGGAAAATTAAATGTTCGTTAATATTTCCACTTCAGTGCCATCTATTGGTTGCAAATTTTGCCAAAGGCTTAGTTACTCGTCAAAACATCAGCTATTTGCCAGCGAAAGTCCCGTCGAAATCGGTGCAGCCGCAGGGTGTTTTAAATGTATTTGTTTGTATTATATGTGCTCGCACAAGGAATTGGTGATGCCTGCCTATTTAATGTTAGAACGCAAAGCGCGAGCATTGGGAAATTAGAGAGGGTGGCACAGAAGGTGTCGATTTGAATGCTTTCATTCAAATTGAAATGACAAGGGAAAGTATTTCAAATTCGTGTTGTTCGGTTAAAAAAAGAATCTCTATATTCTACGGTACGTCCGAAATCTGGCATTTCTTAGTAGACGAGTATTACAATTGAAATTTGTAAGGGGAAGAATGCAGGTGGCTATCTCGAGTGAGCATTTTTACTTGCGACTAAACTGAGGTCAGTTTAGGAAACCCTCTAAATCAATTCAGAAAATTAAAAAATACAGATAGATCAGCTTTTGAACAGGATACTCGCACTATACACTGGCAAAAAATATTTACTTTATGAATTCATCCAATGAACAAGTAAAGTTCTTGAATGAAAATATATCAAATCTTTAAGATATACACGTCCCACTAAAGACAAAAAAACTAGTCTGCGTATACAAACCTTGGCTTACAAAAGTAATTAAAGATTTCATGACTCAACCTGATTAGGCCTACCGACGCTGGAAACGTTTTTAGGTGAAAGAACTGCATGCAACTTATAGAGTTTTGCGAAACAGGGTTGTACAAGAAATTAGAGTAGCAAAAACAATTGTTTATTCCAACCGCTTGAATATGTGCTCTTCTGGTGGTCGTAAGTTATGGAGGAAACTCCGGCTGCTTGGAATCGGAAGGCAACCCCTTCTTTTAGAAAACAACATCAACGGTAGTAAATTAAATCGTAAGTTTTCATCTCTTTCTAGCAGTGCTATCTCGATTGATTTAGAGTTTTCTACTAATTTTCTAACAGCTTTTTCAGATTCTTCCTTCAGTTTTTCGGGTGTAAATAGTTAAGGTGTCTTAGAAAATTTTATTTCAATAAAATCTAATCCATCAGGTGTGGGTGAAATAAACCCGGTCTTTTTAAAAGCCATGCCAGTGAAAATTTGCAAAGATTTTACCAATTCCCAAGAACTCACTGGGAACTTTCGATCCAGGGGGGAGGTCATGGGGATCAGTACCCTCTTGCAAAAATGATAACAAAATCAATTCTATAAAATTTTGACATTTTTAAAGGTTAATTTAACCTAGTTTCTTAATTTTTTTTTGTTGAAGCTTGCAATCCTAGTTTTGCATTTGTATTTTAGGTACTTACCCCCCCCCCCACAAACTCAATCCCTAGAACCACTACTGCTCTTGACCAATTTTTATCTTACCCTTTTTATCTAAAGTCTGTGAACAAATCACGCAAAAAGAACCAATGATTATATAATGCATAATAACTACTAAGTAATCAATTTCAATCCGGTTTACGCCCTAAGCACAGCTGTACGACAGCATTTTGAAAGTCATTGAAGACATAAGAAACAAACCAAGATTACTGCGAAGTGTCTAGGTATCCTTTGAAGATGCAAGAAGTTCTTTATCCCGTCTAATCTGGCTATAGTATATAAAGCATATACATACATACATTTTTTGGCGCGACAGCTCCTTGAGGAGCCAAGGCCTAGTGACTTATACTCTCAACCATTCCTGTGTGTGTGTTGTTACTCTGCAAGAATGGAAGGGACCTACAGTTTACCGCCGAGTCCGAACGGCTACATGAGATGCACTTTTTCAAGACAAATTTTACTCTTGGAGGTTTTGTCAGTTCCTCGCAAGAGGCAGTACCCCAGAAAAAAAGGTGGCTATGAGCTGGATTTGAACCCAGGTTCGCTTAGCAGTCCGACACACTAACCACTAAGCCACGGGGCACTACATATAAAGCATATATTCGACCGAAACTCGAATATAATTCCCACATTTGGGCAGGTGCTCCCATAACCGTCTTGAGTGTTTTGGATCGTATCCAAAAAAGCTTTAAAATTAATAGGGGATAGAAAAATTAAGGATTCAATTACTTATCCGGAGCATCGCCTAAATGTAAACAATTCAACTGTAATACTAGCTCGGCTAGGAATGCCCATCAGTTTACCCTTGAGCCCAATTTCGGATGTAATGTAAAGTACAGAGTCTTTTAGTCCAACCACACGAATGTGGAACGCTTCACCTGGCTCGGTTTTTTCCTTCACATTTTGATATGCATATTTTTAAAACTAATATCCATCGTCATCTCCTTTTACATCCTTCCCTATTTCCCTAATGCTCGCAACGGTGTTTTTTAACAATTTAAAATACATGCCTTACACACTCTATGTTTTAGCAACCTTTTTTGTAAGCGAACCCAATAATTGAGCTTTTTCTATCACCGAACTCAATAGGGGATATAACATAAGTACTTGTCCCCTTACTTTCGTAAAAAAAAATATTTCATTTTTCTCTAGCAGCTTGTTAAAGCCTAAAAGTCTAATGTTAAACGATATTAAAAAAAATATTTTTATATTGTTATTATATCTTAGCGATAGACCAATTCGTATTGGAGCAACACAATATGTATTACAACTTTACAAGTTAGAAAATATTTTCTATTTATTTTTTTTTTATTTCCAAACCAAAGAAATTATATATCAAGATTCAGGTCAAGGCAAAGTAAAGAGCTGATAAAATATTTCTTCGCCACCAAATGAAGTGAGTTTTAATTAATTTTCATGATAACGCAAACATAATTATACATTTATGTACATATGTACATACTTTTTATATGATACATTCATATATGTAAATATGCATGTATGTAAAACAAAAATTTGCTTCTGCAACCCGCGTCAAACAGAATAATTAATACTTAATGTGGCACGAACAACTTCTGAAGTGAATAACTCTGCGACCAAAGAATTTAGATTATGAGAACACAATCTAAACTTCGGATACACCCTCATGCCGACTTGCTAACGGGTAAAACATCCGTTACTTGAGAAAAAGCGACGGTTCAACTTTCATCCGCTAGTCGAAGTCAGCAATTTTAAACAAAAAAGATACAGATGCATACATACAATCGTTGCCCAGGAAAAAGATAAACCATTGTAATCAACATATCCAGCTCATTGTAGACGATCCATATGTCTCTATACAAAATTTAACATTCTAAGCGATTTTTTAAGAAGACTTGTCAACAAAGGCTCTTTGCCGAACCTTGGTGCTAACATCTATTTAGATTTCTTATCAAGTTCGTTTCAGATAAGCTATGCACTGCATATTGGTCTGAAAAATAATTATTTATCCATATTTTCCAATAGCTTCAATGTTTATTTGTATGATGGTGATTTTCTATTTGAAGTTTCAGGGTGAGCTATAGTAATTATAAATACTAATTTCCATTAGTTGACATCGGTATTTATTATGTAAACAGTATACGTCTAAATTGGAATTTTGCCAATCCAAAAAAAGCTTTTGCACTGATCAACTAAAATAAATTTTATTTGAGACTTTGAGCATTTGCTTTAAACGTTTATATTTCATTTCAAAACAAATGTGCTGTCATGTAGAACACACAAACCAAATAAAAACACATATTATAATCTTTTTTATCATTTTTGTGTTCCATTGAAAAAAAAATCTTGAAATCTCACTTCATGCCGAATGGTAAAGCATTGATTTTATGTTATTCTGAATTACTTGGGAACATAAACGACTATTACGATTTTGATAAAACATATTTCATATTCTAAGTATCTAACTTAGGTTTAATTTTAAGCAAGAACTAATTTAAAAACCGTCTTTAGACAACTACACAGCAACGACATTTCTCAATTAACTGTTTTTTTGTCTTAATCGAAAATGTTTCTTTGGCTTTAATTTTGCATTTACTTAGTTTTTGTTTAAAAAATTAATATCCCAGAACAAATCGGTATCGCTCTGCAGGAAAAGAATGTTCTTCTTTAACCGACGATTGTTATGATCTTGACTGAACTGCAAATTCCTCACGTGACTGCTTTGCGTTAAGGATCCGCCTGTGTGGTTAGTCGAGTTGACATCAGAAAAAGTCCGCAGCCCCGACTGTAATGGATTATTCCATGTTTAAGCCCAACTTAATGCAGTTGTTGTTCCATTTGTTTGGTGCAGAAGTTTTTTCGTCTGTTTGCCTTTTCTCCGCCACTACTGTGCTGGCACGTGGCATACGATTGCCTTTGTGCGTGGCCACATTAACGAAAGCGCGCATGCAACTTGAATCAAAATGTTAAAGAGAAGGAATGATATTCAATAAGAATGAAAGAGATGGGCTGAAGAATCCAAAATCAAATCAAATCAAACACAATATAATCGATTTATCAAGATCATACGGGATTCTAATATCATCAAGTATCTTAACCATCGCTGTAGAACAGTTATGATTAAGGCGAAAACCCGATTACACTGATGAGAGTAAATTATGGCGTCTGGTATGGTTAGATATATGTTTTGCTAAAATTTTTTCAAACACATTAGAAAGGCAGGGTAGAATACTAATGGGTCGGAAGTCAGCACAAGATGAAGGATGGGACTTTTTGGGGTACAGGACTTACGTTGCCAAGTTTCCAGCAATCAGGGAATGATGAGATGGTTATACAAAAACTAATTATGTGGGTAAAAGAGGGAAGGATTTGAGGAAGTATTTTTTATAAACTTAATGGGAACACCATCCTCTCTATTGGAATTAGACTTAAAGGAAAGAATTCTCATTTACAATTCGTATTTAGTGACAGTTTCAAATTCAAATTCCCGAGAAGCTCCATACAGAATATTGACATTTGGTGAAAAATGTTGAGTGTCGATGTCACCTGAGGTAAAGGCGTAGTTGAGATCATTTGGATTAGGAAAATGATGAAGAACCTCTTTTCTACCAACACCAATAGAACGCAAACTACACCAAAGCTTACCAGAGGTCTGTTGGGTACTTAGTTTAGACATTTTTTTTTTTTTTTTTTTTTGATAATATTTATTTAGCATGGTTTTGCTATTTTAAAACAAACATTTACATTTATCTTATAAGATATAACTTAGTTTTAAATTTAATAATTATTCTTACAAAAAGTTATTACATCTCTTTTAAATCTTGTTATATTCGTTTCTGTTTTCAAATGATTTGGGAGTGCATTAAAAATTTGTATTCCTTTATAAAATAACATAATTTGTGATCTTGAATTTCTAAATAATTGCACATTTAAATTATTAACATTTCTTAAATTATATGGTTGTAAACTACCTCTAGTTGTCAGTCTTCTACTCAGATAGCTAGGTAACATGTTGTTTTTAATTTTAAAAATAAAGATAAGCGAACTCATAACAATTCTTTGTTTTACTTTTAACCACTTAAGCATTTCTAACATTCTTCGAATTGGTGTATATCTACTACATTTTAAAATTGAACGCATCGCTCTGTTTTGTAACTTCTGTAATCCATCCAACATACTTGAAGATCCCAACAATAGTATTGTTGGACAATACTCAAAGTGGGGTCTTATTATTGTATTATAAATTTAAATTGCAATTGAAATGCTTAGTTTTTTTCTTATACTACGAAAGAAACCGATTTTCTTAGCAATTTTTTTAGTAACATATTCTAGGTGTTTTTTTAAAATTAAGTTTAGAGTCTAATATTATTTCCAAGTATTTAATTTCACAGACACATTCAAATTGTTGTATTTGTTTAATCACATTATTTTCAGGTAACAACATAATTTTAGTTTTATCTACATTTAATTTAAGTTTATTCATATTTAGGTACATTTCAATATTTTCTATTTCTTCATAAAGTTTTCTTATACAATCATCAAATTTATAATCATCAATATATACCAGACCATCATCAGCAAAGAATTTTATACTACTATATTTTATCACTTTTTTTAAAATCATTTATGTATAGTAAAAATAAAAGCGGTCCCAGAATTGAACCTTGAGGAACTCCCAGACCAGACTCAATCGCTTCAGACAATTCACCTTTGAAATTCACCACTTGTTTGCGATCCTCCAGATATGATTTGAACCATTCATATTCAACACCTCTTATTCCGTATTCAAAAAGTTTATTCAATAATAACTTCCTGTCTATTGTCTCGAAAGCTCGCTTGAGATCCAAGAAGACAGCTGCTATCTTTTTATTTGCATGTAGTTTCTCTTTCCAGTCGGCTATGACAAAGTTAAGAGCAGATTCGCATGAATGTTTCCGTCTAAATCCCGATTGCTCTTCCATAAGGATATTGTTCTCTTCAATGTATTTTTCAAGTTGAATTTGAACTACTTTTTCCAAAATTTTTTCATGTAAGGGAAGCATATTCACCGGTCTAAAGTTTTCACATTTATTACAATTTTCAATTTTTGGTACGGTAATTATTACCGAAGTTTTCCAATTTTTTGGGAAAATTCCACCGGTTAACGAATAATTTATTATTTTCAAAAGAGCGAGTCCCACCCAATTAAAACTGTCTTTTAACATTTTTTTAGACATCAAATTAAAATCACTTTTATCCGGCAACTTGTCCAATATTTTTAACAGTTCTTCTATTGAATTTAAAGGTTTAAACCTAAAAAAAAATCTTTTTTTAGCTCTTCGAGTAACGTAAGACGAATGGTTACGAGCAGGACAAAAAGCTTCCCAGTTTAATGAGGTAGGGTAATATTTCCACTTAGAATACAGTTTACGCAGATTCTTAATAGAACAAAGTACCTCGGATGTGAACCACGGACAATTCTTGTTGTGAACGGAAACTGTCTTCAGTAGAACATGTTTATCAAACAGTTCAAGAAGTAAGTATTGAAAAATATTTACTTTATCGTTGATATTGCATAAACTGTAACAAAAATTCCACGGAAAATTACAAGCATCAGACCATAGAACATCAAAATTCAAAGATTTGAAAGCACGGAATTGCAACGTAGAAGGAGAAGCAACTCGCGAAAAGTCAATGTTGTAAGTACAAAAAATCAAATCGTGATCAGATATACCTTCAATACCATGTTGATCCACAAGAAGAACATTAGACAACTGAGATACTATTATAAAGTCAAGAAGACTGGGAGCAGAATTGGGACCAAATCGAGTAGCAGGAGAGTTTGTCACGGAAAGCCCTTTAGCCGCAATCTCATCAGTAATTTGGTTGTTAATTTTGGTAATTAAAATGTCATCATTAAAATCACCTCAAAGAATGATATTTTCGTAATTCGCTGACAATTGCCGAATAACCGAAAACAAAGGTTCAGGCGAACAGCTCGTATTAGGATTATAAGCAACACATAGCTAAGATAAGAAACTTAATCTTACAGACTTCAGACTTAGCAATGATTTTGCTTTTAAGTGCAGTGTGACAATATCTCTCCAAAAATATTTGTTATTCTGTCATTGCGAATAAACTTATACTTAGGCAATTCATACACACTACTAGATGTTTCAGGTTTCATCCACGTCTCAGTTATACAAATAATATCGACACCCGAGGAGTCAAAGACATACTTTACAAAATCAAGCTTGTCAACATTTAAACTACGCACTTTGAACCCATCACGAGCATTGGAAAGAATTTTGATCATACTTTTCGTACAAATATTAATGCCATCAAAAGAAGGTAAGCCACCAGACAAAAAAGCAAAAACCTATATTTTGAACTACTACAGAAACAGCAACAGGAATTACAAAACATACAAATATACAAATTTAAATTAAACAAGAAAAATAAGATAATGTAAGAAAATGTAAGGAAAAAAATAAATAATAAAAAATAAAAAAATAATGTTAGGTTAATTAATTCAATCAAATAAAACTAAATTCAAAAAAAAATAAAATACTCAAAATGATAGAAAATCTGTTTCGAATTAGATATGCGACAAAGTGGAAAGTGTAGGAAAAGTACTCGAGTCGGTCTTCATTTCAATATCATCGAAATTAAACATAAAATGACTATTTATAATCATTTTAATAAATCTCTATCTCGATTTTTCTAGTTCTACATTTAAATTTTCTATCAAATGCTGTTGGGTTACTACAACTTACTGCAAAAGCGTTCCTTTACTTGTTCGTAGGTTTTTGCTTTATATGATAGATTTCATCCCCACTCCTCAACATTTGAGAGTTAACTCGAAGTTACTTAAAAAAGTAAAGGAACACAAATAATGTTTCTTGTCTCTGCCTATTTTACTGTTACTTTACTTTTCCTCCAATGGTCAGTACTTTAGCGAAAAACCCGGTTGCATTCGCACTCGCGTTTCCAGGAATGCTTATTAGTTTACCTTTGAGCCCAATTTCAGTCGTACTGTCAAGTACAGAGATTCGTTCTTTAGCCGTACTACACGAATATGGAATGGTTCATATTCCTACTGTCTCTAGACGAGCGGATATAAAAATTGGACAAAATATGTATGGGAGCCTCCTCCTCACTCAAGTTGCAAAGTGTTCCATTTAAATTGTTTGCTTGTTGCCATTCGACTCATTTGAAGTCTTCAATTCTGTATAAATGTTAATGCACCAAAAATCAGATATTCTGCAATTAATTACAGTTTAAAATACACGCCGATTTACTAAGACATAAATTTAAATATTTAAGTAAATGCGAATTAATACACAAATGAAGAAATGTTGTATTTGTTCGAACGATCGTCTTTTGATCGTTTTCATCTTACGTGATCTGCCCTCTGGTTAAAAAAGCCTATAATATAAAATTAAACTAGTTACTCTCGGCGTATTTATATATTTCCCTCTGGTGAGTTCACCTAGAAAACCTAATGCACAATCTTCTCCACACCCACAAAGCACATCGATGCCTGGCAGGCTATCGAAGCCTAGACTTTCAGCTTTCCACCGGACCCGGACAAAAAAATAAAGTATGATAACTTTCTCGCATCACTTTTTACATTCCACTCGGTTTACTTTTATTTTTATTTTCGATTGGAATTGAATTTGAATTGACTTTTACTTTGTTTGAAAGAAAGAAGAACACTTGAATATCACACTTTATTCTACAAGTCTCCCCACCAGTTACCATTAACATCATCATCGAAGAAGTAATAGCCATTGAAATGTCTTCATTGGCCGCAGGCAAATAAAGAATCTGTGGTGTCTTAGAACTTGGAAGCAATTTTATGATGATTTGTACAAACTATTGCATAAGAACAGGAATTCTCTGTTCCTATCTTTGTCTTTAAAGCAATCGATTGCAGACGGAACTTTCAGTGTACTAGACGCATTCATGGAAGTGGAGAGTCGAAGATATATGGCAAAAAAAACAATTGAATGAGTTGAGAAATTGATGATGAGGCCAAAGGAAGTTCATGATGAATATTGTAAGTTTGATCAAAAGCAATTATTTTTCCAGACAGGTTGTGTTCCTGGATCGACCAGCGTCTATGGAAATTTATTAAACAATTAGATTTTTACTTTACACAGCCAACTTTAGGAGATGCTACATCGCAAGGGTACATTCGATTATCATATCATTATATATAGCCCATAAGTATTGCAAGATTTATTTAATATTTAAACTACTATGAAATGCAGGTGGTTTTACTCCCTTGGAAACAAATATTGTTATATTGATTATGAAGTTAAGCAAATTAATGATGTTTTAGTATTGAAATTGGTGAAGAGTTATATTAAGGAACTGGTGTTTTAGGTTGAAGGTCGTGCCGTCGGTCGGTGTAACTTCCCGGTCATCTAAAGAAAATTAGTTCAGAAGCAACCATGAGCCTCGGATTCGGACGGATTCATTGAAGACGAATCCTGCAAACGAAATAAAGATAACGAATGTCGGATCTGTACATAGAATGTTAGTTCCCTTAACAGAACACGTGCATCCAAACAAAAAGCGGAGGCCCTGGATTGCTGTAAGGCAGACATAACCGCCATCCAAGAAATGCGATGAGACGGGCCAGGCCAAAGAAAAATGAAAAAACTCCGATATTTACTATAGCAACTGCTACACACAAAAAAAAACAGCGCTTATTTGGATGAGGATACCATTTCCGATAGCGAATTTAGGCTTTCACTTTAATGCGGGGCGAAATATTGTAATAACTAGTACAAGGTCAAGTCACGTCTCCCACAAGTACCTCGTTGTAGCCAAGGTACTCCACTGAGGATATCCCTACCAACGCCAAGAAGAGGTAATACTGTGAGGAAGTTTAACGTTGGACGGTGCTTTTTCGATCAAATCCTTAATTACCTTCAAAGGAGTCCTTTACAACCATCATCAAGTATAGAGAACAAGTGGCAACATTGCCAAAATGCCTTCAGAGAAGCCGCCTCTGAAGTGCTGGATTTTACACGGCCACTACAACGAAGCCCCTAGTTTGACGATGAGTGTCGGCAATCACATGAAGCGCTGCACAAAAGAACCAGAACTACCCCTGCACTCTAAGACCAGAAGAGAAAAGAGGAACACGGGCTACTCAGAAAGAATAAAATGGATCATGAGAAACGTGCGATTGAGGAAATGGAGAGCTGTTACTGCAGAAATGAAGTTCCAAGGTTTTACCAAAAAGTAAAAAGCAACCGTCGAACTGAAGAAAACATGGTAGTGAAATCGCAGTCGATATATGGGAAAAACTACAAAATCTGCTAACTGTATTACACCGATGATGAAACGAATTCCGCTGTCAGGCAGAATGATCCATTCTATCTGAACGAAGTAGAACAACAATTCCGCCCACCCCATCTGGATGAAGTAAAGCTAGCTATATCTAAGCTTGAGAGCAATAAAGCCGCCTGAGCCGATGGCCTAGCTGCCGCACTATTCAAAGCTGCAGGCAATGATTTGGTTATAACTTGTAAGTAAAGAATCATCCAATAATTCTGTTTTTCGCTAAAAAAAACACTTCTCGATTTGAAGATGTTGGATTCGCTCCTATTTCATTTGAATTTAACATATCTGAATGTCATCCGTAGTCATCAAGGTCATCCGTAGTCATCAAGGTGCGACTCCAGCGAATTTATTCAACTTGGAAATACGCGACTTTTTCTAACGAACAATAGCTCGACAACCTTATCCTAAAACCAAATCCAAAAACAAGCCCCAATCAAAGGTATATACGAATAAAAATAAGAATCCAGACCCCAACGGCTCTGAAGGGAAAGACTTCTCCTACATCAGTGAGGCCTCCTGCCAAACGAGTTTCTTTTAATTTCTCTCAACCAAAATCAACCAACGATAACCCTCGTCTACCAAAGGTAGTTCCTAGCTCCGCGCCCAAATTAACTCCAAATTCCGCTTCCTTCTTAATTTCATTCATTCACATACCTTAAATCCTGAATCCATCCCATTTGTTCCTAAAAATCAAGCATCTCCCTCAATAACTTCTACTTTCCATATTCCGAACAAGAACACTGAAGTTTCTGACCCAAAATCACAAGGTTTTCTAAGCCTTCTACTTCCACCAAATGTTTAATTAAAAAAACATTTATCTAATGCAAGTATTGAAGCGCTATATGTTTCGTCTCGGTTAAGAGACAATAAATTATATAACAAATTTCCTCTTTATCTTGCCTACTTACATGATAAGCCTGCCTCTGTTTGCGTTGATAGTAAGACTAACTTAAATATAAAACTCATAATCTCCAAAGAAGCTCTCCCTACTGATGGATGATTTGCTTTCATATCTCTTCCAAACGGATATCCCACCTCCACTGATTTCGTTCCTAACCAGTCTATCTCCGAAATGCCTTAGTCTTTATTACCAAAATGGGAGAGGACTAAGGTCCAAAACGTCTGCTGTCTTCAAAAATTCCAAACCAACTTACACTTAACATTTTTAAAACCGAACTTTTCACTAATAATTTTATTGTTTTTCGTAAGGACGTTAAAGAAAACGTTGAAGATTCCCCTGGTCGTGGAGTGCTCCTAGCTATTCGTAGCAACTATGACACTACCCTTGTAGAAGTACCTAACTTACGTGATTTTGAATGAGTCTCGATTAAAATAAATCTTCCAAAATGGTCTCTCTTTATCCTTTGTTGATATATCTGTCCTGCCCAGAAAATCAAAGCTTATTAGTTTATTGTTTAAGCAATTGATAATCCATTTGTTTAAACTCAATCCAATGACTTGATTATAGTTATGGGTGACTTGTAGATCTAAAACAACTAATCTAATTGAATTCGCGTGCAATGTTTTTTAGGCCCTTGACAAATGCCATAAAGTTGATATTATTTATACCGATTACAGCAAAGCTTTTGATAAAATGTCTCACTAAATAATTTATCATAAGCTCAAACTTGGAATTGCTCCTACCTTGAGAAACGAACTTGTAGAGTTCTTTTTCGAAACTTAAGACTCAAAAACCCATATATGCTACAACCGGTGTTCCTCAAGGAAGCTACCTCGGACTTTTGCTCTTCGTTCTTTCTGTTAATGATGTTTGCCTTACCTTAAAGGATTCTAATCTTTTAATGTTTCAGATGACAAGAAAATCTTCAAGGTAATCTCATTCTCTTCTGACTGTGTTCTTTTGACAATGACCTTAACAGATTTGTTACACGGTGCAAGCATAACTTCTTGGAGTTAAATGTGGGCAAATGCAAACAAATTACCTTCTCACGAAAGCGCTTACCAGCACCCCAAGGTGAAACGATAGGCATAGTTGATCCCATAAGTGATCTTGGTATCCTTTGTGATGAACAGCTGAATTTCAATTCTCACATCGACTAGTAGTCAACAAGGCTTGGTTTTATTAAGCGATGGCTCAAGGAATTATCCAACCCCTATGTCTACGGTGACCATCCGTTCATTTTTATAAGTAAATGTTCATTATGAATTATTTTGTATTCAAAAACTTAAAAATGTTCATTATTTCGAAAGTTGTTCATTATTTGTTCAGTATTTTATTTAATTTTGTTCAAACAAACATTAAAAACTAACTAAACCAAAATTCTTTCCACCAAATAATTAAACGAACCTGGCCTTATTTACTGAATAGGCAAAAAATGTTAACGAAATGCAAATATTTAATTTCATAGCACTCCCTGCACCATTCCCGGAACATACCTAATGTCAAAACGTCAAAATCGAGCATTCAGATTCAGATCATGGACCTGGAGAGGTATGAAGACCGTTCTTTTATTAACTATCGTTGTTGTAAAAATGTTGTTCAAAGTGTCATTGTTAGACTTTGTTGGGATTGTTACGATTTTAGAACGATTTATTGTTAAACATTGTGAATCTGTCAAACAATTATGTAAAAAAAAATTCAACGCACATCTCCAAATGAATACCTAATAAAATAAAGATGTTGCCATCGAAAATAATTCAATTTGCAATATCGTTGCATAGGATCATTTTTGTAGTCATTGTAAATCCATTTTGATTTGTTTAACACAATTAAAACAAACAAAAAAATTGAATTTAGAATTTTAATTTGAATTCTAAATGAACTTTGACAGATCAACAAGTTTAATTCATGTCATGGGCATGATTATTCTTTACGTTGGTGTTTACACTGATTTGGATTAGCCCAAATATTTCCGATACTTTCATATAAACTGTGTTTTTTTGTTTGAATGAAATACACGAAATTCGAAAAAAATCAATTAAAAACTATCCATTACCACTAAAAAACACGATTTTAAATTGTTTTCAATACTAACTATAAAATCAATTTAAATTAAAAAAAAATAGCTATGAAATTTAGAGTTCATAGAATATTAAAAACAAAAATCTCTACTTTAGGAAAGTAGTTAAATATTTAAACAAATAAATATTTTTTTAGTTTTTTAGCGTTTATTTTACTTTTACATTATCTAGTTAAAGTAAAAAATGAATTTTATTAATTTATTTATTTTGATTAACTTATAAGTACATATATATTAAGAGTTCCTTCTGTAATATTCTGTAAGTAATCCTTGCGTTATATTTTTTTATTGAGTTAAATCTCTTTACATCACCTTAGTTTGACCTTTGCTTGAATATGCAAGCCAAGTTTGGTTACTTTATTATGAAAACCACTCATAAAGAAAGCATGTCCGATGAATGGAATCTGAGCATAATTTGTCCTATTCTTAAAAAAGTAAAACCTCTGAATTGCACCAACTACAGGTGTATCAGTCTCCTCGACATCACCTTCAAGATCTTTTCTGCTGTATTGTGTGAACGCCTAAACCCATTGTTGAACAACCTGATAGTCTATTATCGACCAAATATTTACATTACGGTAGATTTTGAAAAAAAAAACAAGAAATTCAAATCGATACCCACCACCTTTTCATTGATTTCAAAGCCGCGTATACAGCATTTATAGACACGAGTTATAAAGAGTAATGTGCAGTTTTAATATTCCTGCCAAACTCGTCCGTCTGTGTAAAATGACGATGGAAAACGCACGCTGTTCCGTCAAGGTCGGTGAAGACCTCACCGGACACCTTTGAAGTCAAAACAGGATTTAGACAAGGCGATGCGATGTCATGCGACTTTTTCAACATCATACTGGAAAGAATAGTGCAGAAGTCTCACGCCAACACCAGAAGCACGATCTTTCAAAAGTCCGTCCAATTACTCGCATACGCCGACGATATTGACATAATCGAAGAAGGTAGCGTAATGTCAGAAGAGGTTTTCGGAGTATTGAGACTATTAAAACGGAAGCAGTGACGATGGGCTCAGCATTTGACTCAGAGAACAGAAGACACTCATGATCCCAGTTCTGCTCTATGGTGCTGTCGCATGGCCATTGTCAAAAGTGGATGAGGACGCTTTAGATTGCCCCAAGAGAAAAATTCTCCGGGTGATTTTTGGATCCGTATTCATTAACTGCGAGTGAAGGAGATACAACGAAGAACTGTACCGGTGTACAGCGACACAGACCTAGAAAAAAGGGTAAAAGTCCAACATTTCAGATGGCTGGTTCATATAGAGCGGATGGATATCAATGCTCCGGCCCTGAATATCATCGATTCCACACAGAAGGAGGGCTAGACTAAGGTGGCGCACGCAAGTGGAAGAGGATCTCGACCGACTTCACGTGCAAAATTGAAGGCAGCCAACTAGGGACCGAGCTGGCTGAAAAAGCCTAAGAAAAACTTAGTTTTGCTTGACTCAAAACAAAGTACAAAAATCCGGACCAGAAATTATTTTTCTTTTGACTGTAAGAGGTAAGAGGTTGCAAAATGGTGAGCATCGTCAACTCCACGCAGTGCCCGCTGGATAGCTGAAAAGTGAACTAACCACGAGCGTCGGATTCCTGGGTTGTAGATACCTGAGTCACCAGAAATTAGGAGTAGGAGAAAAGATACGCTCTAAACATCCAACCCAAGCACGATCTATATGCTCATGCGCATGCCTCATAAGACGATCATGTAAGAATCCTATTTTGATGAAAATCAATAGCTATGCCTCGGATTAACAAACCAATAAATTTGACGACTCTTCACGAGCAAACAAAAAAAGCGGTCAACGCTTTACGTGTGTCAATATTGAACGTGCGCAAACTAAACAGGCCACGCACAAACTATAGAGGAGTTTGCCTTTTAAGCATCGCTTATGAGATCCTGGCCAGCGTTTTATGTGACCGTCTTAAGCCGTTTGGTGACGGAATAATAGTTCCTAACAAAGCCGACTTTAGACCTGGAAAATCTACGATCGACCAAATATTCACATTGCATCTCATCCTGTAGAAAACCCAAGAATTTAAAATCGAGACCCACCATCTGTTCATCGATTGTAAAAAAAATAAAATTTCAATCAAGTTTATTGCAGCACATTTAAATACTTGTTGAGGTGGTGGTGGTTTTAATAAATTATATTAAATTGACGAGAATGACGATGGAGAATGATCGCTCCGTCAAAATTGGCAGAGATACTACTCAGACCTTCGACACCACCAAAGGGTTACGACAAGGTGATGCACAGTCGTGCAGCTGTTTCAACATTGTGCTAGAAAATATAGTACGCAACACCCAAGCCAAGCACATCAGGCACTACCTTAAAAAATCAACGCAGTTACTTTGGTTCGCTGACGACGTTGATGTGATAGGACGAACCAAGAGGGCAGTAGCCGGTGCTTTCATTTCCATGGAGACAGCTGTAAGCACAATGGGAATGGTTATGCTTTCATAAAAAAAAAACAATCCCAGCACCGACTTGGTCAGAACGTGACGATCGATAGGTATAACTTCGAGGTGGTCAGTGAGTTTGCCTTACCTGGACTCTGCTGCGAACACGGGCAATAACATCAGTGCAGAAATCTTGGTAATCGCTGTTACTTTGGGCCGAGTAAGCAATTGAGGAATAAAGCCCTATTGATAAAAACCAAGGAGACACTATACAAAACATATGGTGCAGAAGCATGGACCTTTTCCCATTCGGATGAAAGCACCCTTAGGGTATTCGAGAGAAAAGTACTACGCGCGATCGAGTGGCGAAGCAGATACAATAGCTAAGATGGCTCGGCTATGTAAAGCGGATAAATATCATCGCTCCAGCGCGCAAGGTCATCGACGCCTACCTGAGGGAGTCAGATTCCATCTTCGATGAAGCGACCATGTAAAAGCAGACCTCCGACTGCTTGGTGTGCAGAACTGGAGACGGCAGGATAGCTGGAGCGGCACCAGGCTATGGAGCGCCACGAAAAGTAAAAAGTAAAGTAAGGTGAGATGTTACAAATGAGGCAGAAAAACAAGAAACTCGCACGGTTATCTACTGAAAACCTAGGGACTTAAATTCACGTCAACTTTTATCTAATCTAGAAAATGATTATTGAAAAAGGCAAGTAACTCCCAAACATATTTTTAAATGGGCTACCCATATACTTTATTATCTCTTTATTACAAAATAAATATTTAAAATTAAACGATATTCATCAATCGGAAGATAATTAAATCCACTTTTGAAAAAAAAGATAACTAGTAAACTTACCTTTTATCGTTGAGCAACTGTTCGGCCAAAGCCAACCGCAATCTCACCACCTTCATGCTCTGCAGAGGAAATAGTTTACAAAACGGTGTAAGGAACTTCGCCTTCCAACAAAACTGTGGATACTCCTTGCACTGAGCCCACAACCGCTCATTATGCTCAAACAGATACTTGTGCTCCTTTCCATACTCCAGATACTCCCCCATATCAGTGTAATTGCAATGCAGCAGATTCTTTAACATGGAAATAGCTTTCTTCTCATCCGGAGGGCCACGAATCCTTCGAATATCAAAGTTCAACAAAGGTTCATAATGATAGAAATTCCCTGGCATAGCATTTAGAATGTCACCAAGAAAAGTCGATCCCGAACGCCAAGTTGTAATGACAACACTTCGAACTGGCTGACCCTTAGTGTCTGGGGTAAGATCCGATAGTTTCTCGGCATCAACACCGAATCGCCCAGAAGGATACTCAAAGTTTTCCATCTCGGTAACAATTTTCGACCTCTGGCTGGCAAACACATCGGCCATGGTAATCGATTGGTTGTAGGTTTCCATCATGGTCGTGAGTTGATGATCCGTTGCCGGAAGCGGACGGTGCTGGGTCGTAGCTATCAGCAATAAAATGCAGAGGCTGCTGACCCCGCATATTCCGATTAGGTTTGCCCGGCGTGACATGATTTTCCTTCTTGCTTTGAATTTTTGCAAATTTTGCATTAAATTAAGTTGGCAAACAACAAATTAAAAAAAAAAACAAGGAAGGGCAAGGAAGTTAAAAATACGTATCGATTTTTTTCTACTTTTGTTGTTTTCCTCGATAACCATTTGCAATGCTGCTTAGAGGCTAAAACTAATTATTGAGGGACATAACACTTGAGGAACACTTAACACACATAATTCGTTGGAAAATAAATTTGCATTTGGAAAATATTTACAAGTGAAATCAATATATTTTGGTATTTCTTTTTTAGCTCACTCTTTGCAGAGGAATTCCATCACTTTATATGGAATTTTCGAAGGAAATTGCCCATTTCGACAATTGAGAACGTGAAACACTTTCATTCTATAAAATACAGCGGGAAATAAATTAATAATTTTTGTTTAGTTCTTTCGAAGTACGCAACCCGTCCATCGTTTAGTTTTTAGCAAAAAGATTACTTTTCCCGAGTACCGTTGCAAGGTCTTATTTAGTTGCTGTCATAGGCTTAACTAATAAGTTGTCAAAATTAAAAGTGGAATAAAATATTTTATTACACAGCTGAACGAGATAGATGGAAGATGCTGCAGTTGGAATGTAGAAGTATTTGTCTCTGTTACACTTGTTGTTAAGCATAGGAGGAGAGTTTTGTTTATGTTTTTGTTTTCTCTCTTTTGAAATTTGAAAAGATGGAAAACTGGAAATGGGAGAAATGTCAGTGGTGATTTTGTTTTGTTAATATTCATGGATATGTGGTGGTTTTTTGAATGTGTATCGTGTTTGTGGATCTGCTCGCGAAGAGTGGTGGAGTGGAATTTATTGAATAGATGGGCCATACAAAAAAGAATTTCGACTGGTGCTTCCCTTGCCTGAAACACCCTCAAAAATTTTAAATGAGTAGATGAGAACTAAAACTCGTCATATCCAAAAACATCGTTTTGTGGAAATTGGGAAAAACTTTCTATAAACAAAACATTTAATAATGGCAAAAATTACACTTTGGTATTAAGAACGATTTTTATTCAAAACTATTCAGCACAGCCAACTTAACAAATTTGCATTGAAATCTCCATTTTTTATTAGAGTGGATTTAAAGAATCTTGGTTCTCATCTACTTAATTTTTTCTAGATGAGATATAAACTAAGCCGTTCATCAAATGTTATGCAGATGGTGAAAGACATGGGTTGATTTGCAGCTTGAAAGCGACATATGGCGAATTCAATTCTATCTACATCTTAATTTCTACAAAAAAGAAGGATGAGAATGTAAAAACCATACGCATTCACTGGAGGTAGAAGATACAAATGTAGAATATCTCGAAAATTCAAAATTATGGGAAGTAGGAGAAATCAAATGTCGAATTTGTTTTTTAAAAATATCAATCTTTTTTATCTAAGATCAAATTTCATGTTCGTTTAAAAAAAAAAAGATATCAATCTTTTTTCTTGATCTAGATCACTTATTGGATTTTTTTATTTTTATGGATTTGCACACACTATACTTTATATGACAATAAATTCGCAAATGTCACTGAAGTTTCATTTCATTTTTCATTTTTTGATTGTTCTCTGTTTGAAAGTTTTGTGTTGATTAAAGTGAAAAAAGGATCAAGAATTAACAAAATATTGAATAATTTTGTAGTATACTGATATCTTTCGATGGTTATTTTTTGTAAGTTTTTCAAGCAAATTGGTGGAAGTAAAGAAACTCCGTGAAATATTTCATTGAGATGTTGTGCCCTTTTTACAAAATTAAACTGCTCATCCATTTTATTAATGATAATGATCACATATTTCTCATGGTCAATACAAAAATAGTCAAAAACCGCTCACAAAACTACAAAAAAAATCAATCTCTTTACAAAAAAAATCATAAGTATGGTGAAGACGAACATGTTCATTTTGATTATAGCACTTCCTGTATTCATTCGGTTGACCCCTTTTCTCAGTTTATTTAGGCAATTCTGATTATTCAACTTATAGCTAACATTTTGTATACATGTGCGCGGATGCGTGCCATCAAGAGAAGCTGCGACGGACATTCACACAGTACACATAACTAAGGTAATATATTTCACCAGTTGTAAAAATCTGATCTGTCACTTTGTATTAAAAATGGTGGTTGTTAGAGACCTACATTAAAAAAATGTATGAACAAAACTACACACCTTATGTATTGGTCTTTCTTTACTTTTCTTAAAATTGGACATCAAGACGTTGTAGATACATACATGTAAGTTGACCAATATAGTCTCGGATGTCATTTTCTTTTACATTTGTTTTTATTTTAAATGATATTTCCTGTAAAATATGTTCATTCTTAAGTATAGAACAAGAATGGAATGCTAGTAGTTTTTTCTTTATTTCCACAAAATATGTGCGAAATGTGTGTGTTGCTTATTTTTTGTTCTATATTTGAAAACTCGATTTGGAGGCACTTATTTAAAAGTAATAGTCGCATTTCATTATTTTCAAAAACCCATATGGGTTCACCTCCTGATAAATAAAAGATCTGGGTTATAAAAAAATGTTTCCTTTGAATGGTTGGGAGCCATTCTTTCTTAGCCTCTTAAGACTCTTTTAGACGCTTTATTATCTATAAGTTTAGTTAGTAAGGAAAATGCATAAAGACGTCAAGTTCACATTCAGTCGATTTTTCATTTTATTCAGGAGTATTCGGCGTCAGATAAAAAGTAAAGTTTTGATAGAAGAGTCTTATTGCAATAGCTATAGTTTTGTCGCTTAAACAAAAACAAAAGGAATCAAAAATGGATACTTATATGAAAGAAGCAACATACCATTGCGGTACAAAAATAGCACCATTACGAGAACCTGATTTCGTTTAAAAATAAAGTTTATGCAGATACTTTGAGGAAATTCTCACAAATTGTTCGAAGTGAAGGAACTCCGTGAATTATTGTGTGCTTTTTACAAAATTAAACTGTTTATTCGTTTTATTTATGATAATAAGCACATAGTTCTCATTGTCACTATCACTACACAATATTCACTAAACAATTTGCTGAATGTTCATATTGATATATGTATTTTAATACAATTTTCTATTGAAAACAATTTTTACTTATAACTTGATTTCTGTTATGTTGTTGTTGGCGTTTTAGAAACCCACCTCCACCATATCGAGCGGGATATGTTCGAAATGTATTCCTTAAGGCTTAAGGTGATTTTCTTAGACCTTCTTGTGTACATGATTTCTTTTTTGAAGAAACAACCGAAAAAAGGAATCATGTACACAAGGTCTATTCGTACGAAAAAATATAATGTGTACAATTTTCTAATATAAACCAATATAATGCATTGTTTTTCTTTTTAAGTTTGTAGGATTAATAATTTGTTGAGATTATTTTACGCTGTGTTGAGATTATTTTACAACGGCATTCTAAACACGGCGTTAGAGAACGTCAGACAGAGAGCTATCCGCAGCGCATTAATATTTGAATCTTGATTTTCACTTTCTTGCTTGGTTTTTTTTTCATTTAAAAAGTACAATATTAAATAACACAAGATAAGTAAAAAAGAGTAATTTATAGATTTCTAGATTCTAATTTCACAAAATATTAAAAAAAAATCTTTCTTTAGAATGCCGTCAAAATAAAATAAAAATAATCTGAACACTGCGTAAAATAATCTCTACGTCGCGTTAAAAACGCGTTCTGTTTAACGAAGAATGAACGCGACACGACTTAAAAAAAATAATTTGTAAATAATTAAAAAAAATGACGACATGTGGAACTTGACACGGCTTGAAAACGCGATCTATGTGACTTGGGATATGTTATACTGTATATTACATCACTGCGTCAGAACGCGCTCTGTTTGACTAGGCTTTTACTCCTATGTATGCGAGTATAATAGGGTGTGAAGAAATATAATTTATCTTTAAAAAGTACACCTTTATTGCTACTTTGTATAATACAATCTTGCAAATATATATTCTAACCGAATGCTTGTTTAAATTCATTCTTAGAACAATCAATACACTATCGTCAGTTTAGGTATCAGGTAAAATGGTTGAAACTCTTGAATATTGTTTAACCAGTTTTAAACGTTTATATAGAGTTGTCAAACACAATCTGTAAAAGGCAGGGAACAAATAATAAAGTATAACAACTTGTTAGTGACTCCTCATGATACAAGAAAACAAGATAGCGACTTTCGTATTATTACGTCATCAGTGACCCTTGTTAAAAAAATCAATTTCCGTTTTAGAAAAAAAAACGGAAAAGTAAATTTTAATTGATGCAGGTTTGGTCCAACGTCTTATCTGATTGTATATTAATATACATTTTAAGTCCACTAGCACTTCGGATTCTTTCCAAAAATGGTAATTTAATTTAGTCAGTTTGGGTCACTGATGACCTCAAATTTCTGGATGGCGCTTTTAATTATCAAGTATCTTCCAACACGCCCAATTTCGTGGTGAAAAAGAAAAGGAAACTCGAAAGAAGAGGTCAATTATTTGACTACTACACTCTCAGACGGCGTCAATTATTTGACAGTTCAGCACTACTACACACAGACGGCGTCAATTATTTGACAGTTCTACACCAATACTGTTCTCTTACTTATCTGAACGTAGTCACACAAATTTTTTACATATTTTTTGACAGCAAGCAACCTGCTGTTCATTTTTTTAAAGACCAATCACAGTCATATCAATTTTTCTGGAAATAAAGATCCGTTTGACTGATTCATCTTTGTATTGCAACTCGTTTTTAAGTCGTTTTATCGAAAACGAGTCGTTTTGCAAAACAAGTCGTTTATGAAAATCGTATGGGAAAACGAGTCGTTTTTGGTGTTCGTTTTGAGAAAAATGAGCAAAATGTCGTGTATGGTTTGGTGTGAATAGGCTATTTAGGGGTACTCCACCATTTTTTGTATTTCGTTGAATAGTCTTTTTTGGCTATTACTGCTTCACAACGTGTCATTTGGCACCTTTCTAACTGGAATATTCTCCCAGGAGACTTTTATTGCAACCCAGAGTGCTTCGTTAGTATTCGGTTTAGTTTCAGAGACTGCTTTCTTCACGTCATCTCACAATTTTAAATTTGATTTAGGTCAGGCAATTGTGCTGGCCACTCCATCACATTAATTGAATCATCTCCAAACCATTTTTCAGTCTTCTTACTGGTATGTTTGGGGTAATTTTTCTGTTGGAAGAACCCATGATGGGTTTAATCCAATAGGGGGCCAACTTCATAGTAGAAAAAACAAGACCACACCATTATGCTTGAACCTCCGTGCTTAACTACTTTTATTTTGTATTTGGAGTTATATTTCGCTTCCGGAGGTCTTCTAACATAAGAACGAGACTCTTTACCGTCGTTGCCCCATTTCTCTTTTGGCCAATTCAAATGCTGTCTTGCATATATTAGTTGCTTTTTAGCATGCTTTACAGTTTAAGCAGGGACTTTCCTCGGACTACAATCGTTTAAATTATGTTCCCTCATTCTGTGGCGAACGGTTTTCACGCAAGCTGTAATATTCAGCTGTGCTCTTAGCTTAGTTGCTTAAAAGTGGTTTAAAGTGATTTTTATGGCTTTCTCGGACTAGGCGGCTGGTGAGAGTTATCCTAAGCGGTTTTCGTCCACGAGTTTCGGGTTTGGGTGTGTTTATTATTGCATTTCGAATCATTTTGTGTGAACAGCCAACAAAACGTCGAGCTTCTCCATAAGTTTTACGCTTACGTTTTTCGTTTGTACACTGCTTTCCACGACCCATTGCCTTTGAAAATCTGTAAATTTTGTATTTTAAATGAATAACCCAATTAAACATAAACAAATCTTAACACTAGAACACCATGAAATATGCACAACACAAAACTGCGATCAGTGCTATTATTTTTACCGTACAAAAAATCGGGTTTTCCCATTATGACCTCGTAAACATAGAACCCTTACTATTTTAATGCCAGAGATACACAATAGAGGGAAGTGATAGTTTAAGCAATAACAATAGAGGCTGTAAATATTTTGCTATTCACTCATTTAAACAAGTTAAAATGAAACTTGTACAAATGGTGCTATTTTTTTACTGGCACTGATGACCTCACAAGAGACTAAGTGCAACTCCTAGATTCTTAGCAAGATGAAGAGAGGCCAATAGAACTCCAAACTCATTATTTTTCACATTTAGTTTACTCCCACAAGAAACATGTGTTTCTTCTGGAACAAAACATATCCCTTCTTCTACATATATAATTTCATTCGGAAACATTTTGTCAGTGAGTCTTGAAAGTGAAAAATTAAACTCAAATTCCTATGACATTTCATGTTTAAATATAACCCAGACCCACATGAACCATGCATTTTTTTCAGGTTCAAAAGTAGCTTATGTAGTTAACCCAATAATATAAACATATGCCAACCAAATGTCATAAGTGTAGAGCGAATAAACCTTAAGTCATAAAACATTTAATGTTCGTCCATTTTTTCTATATAAAATGTAGCTCTATTTTTTCAATCCAGCACTTCACCCACCTAGCTAATTTCATCAAATTCCGTAAAGTCGTGGAGGCGTGATGGTCGAGCAAACATTCATTCAAACATTCACATTTACAATATTAGTAAGATTGTGTGAGTTTTAAGTGAGAAAATAGTCACCTAATTCTCGATCTACTGCGCCGACAAAAAAATTATTTCTTATCTTTCTAATTCTTCTAACTAGTGTCGTGCAACGTCATGTTGCATTCTAAAAGGCAATGTGCCTTTCAGATACTTAGTTAAAAAAAAAAAAAATTGAAATGTTAAATTGATTTAACGTTTATTTAATATTATCTTAAGCACATCATCATATTTACTTAGGTGATAGGTGAAGATTAGGTTTTACAAAGTGGGCCAAAAGAAGTCATCCATCCGATGTTGTTTGGCTCTCTTTTTTTTACGTACATACAGTTTCATACAGTGAATTGGACCACTCGAATGTGCAATAGCAAAATCGGGAAGTTAATACATTTATTTACACTCTCTAAGAACAAAAATTAGAAGAATGTGACGTCACACGCATAATCAGCCAAAGTGAGTATATCTTGTATTTCTGTGTATCATGACAAGATTACGCCAATAGAAGTTTTTTTTGCCTACGTCACCCGTGAAACGACACAAATGTGGCAGTATAGAACTTGGAATTGTTTTTCGGTGTTTGTTGTTATTGTGCGGCAGTTATATTATTGTTTGAAGACCTATTTATTTTTCAATAAATATAAATAGGAAAGAAATACAAGTTAATTATTCAATTCGGTAATCAAATAAAATAATTTTGTTAGAAAACAAACGAAAAATAGACAAGAAAAAGTGAAGATCGAAGTGTGAAAAAGTTATATGAAAGAAAGTGAAATCAAAATTTTGTAATATTTATGATTTTTTGTAGAAAAATAAAGTCTATAACTATTTAATCATATGTTTTCTTTTTCTTGTTTATGTCGTGTTAACATTTTTATTTAGTGCACGTATTTTAAAATACATCCGTGCGCGGAAAAAGTTTTTCCATGATCGCATGAAATATCCTTGGCAAAGTCCAAAAGATTTTGCTGGTATCTAAGACAAACCAAGTCTCCTCTATTGGTGGACTTCAATATAGTGTGAATGCTATCAAGCTTCAACGACCCATCATCGATGTTGACGGCTTCAACAAGTCAACTTCACTAGGCTGGTCTACCCATGATTATGAGGCTTCTTTTTCCTCTGCTACGATTTTGTGTTTTTAAAATCAAGTTCCATGTTCCATCTTCTATGGTATCCTTATGTAAAATGGTCACTTCCAATTCTTGCCTGTGAAATATTGAATATATCCTTTCTTTTGTAAAAAATGGTTCCATTTGGATCTCTTAGAAAACTAAAATTAGACAACGTTCACTTCTGACTTAATTTCTTTTATTGTTATAATTATTGCTACCAGTAACCAGAAGCAGCACAAAACATTTTGTATTTTAAAAACAATTATTTTCTTTACGTAAATCAAACAAATAAATTAATGTTTTGAACTTTTCGTGCCTTTATTTCAAAGGAATTGAACGAAGAGAACTCTTTCCTCTTTACTGATGACGTCATTTTAGATGTCAAGAATTACAACAACAAAGTGAATAAAACAATCTGGCGTAATCTTGTATTCTTTCATTCATGCATGTATACCAAAGTATACCAGTAATTTAGCTTCTGTTGTAATTAGCATGGTTAAAAACAGCTGATTTCCATATGTTCTTCAATCAGCTGGAAATCAGCTGTTTTTAATCATGCTAATTACAACAAAAGCAAAGGTAACCTGTCCGAAGGATAGGTAAGTGAATATACGCAATAATGAACGTATTGCACTAGAAAGCTACAGAGCTCGAACGTCCCCAATCTTATCATGACAATTGACAATTGCATTACATACATATGTACATTACATGAGGAACACATGGAATCAGTGTAGACTTCCGGTTATGAAAAAAATATAAAAAAATAACCCTAACATTTGTTTTGTTTTTTTTGTTTTCTAATTGTGGAACGCATGGTAAGTTTTGAGAACATGCAGATACTTTCACCTCGATTATGTACATTATGTGTAATAAAAAGTATCAATTGAATTATATTATAGATTAATCACTTAAATGGAACTTAACGCTGGTTGTTATTCATATATATATATATACATTGCTAAAGTGTTGTGATTAGAGACTTTACTGTATTCCCTTTGTCAAGTAGAATTGTTATCTTAAAGATATCAACAAGATTGTGACAAGAAAAGTGCTGTATTGGAAAAAGGAATTGCATCTTCGTTGGCACTTTTACCATCATATCGATCAAGTATGTATCTAACGACACAGCCACAGCACAGCACATTAAATGTTTGCTAGCAATGGAGGAGAAGGGGGACTTACTTCAAAGGCATCTTTTTCTTTTTGTGATTTTTGTTGTTTTTTTTCTTTTTTTTTTTAAATAAACCTATTCTTGCCTGTGGTGAAAATGGCGGATATTGGAATGAGGTAAGTTTATACAGTTAACGGAAACGAAGGAAATATTTTAGCGGCAAGAATATTTTAATTTTGAAAAAAAAAACAAAATGAAAGAAGCAATAAATATGTATTTTTAACGGTACAAAATTAAATACCGAGAGTAAAATTAAACAAAAGATAAAGCCTAAATTCGATTTGTCAATCTTTCGGTTCCTACAATAATAAGTTGTTATTATTATAAAGTTTTGTGAAAGTGAAACAAATTACGGGTTTTTTAGAATCGTTATCAGACACAATATCTGTTATCTTTTGTTGGTGATTTTTTCGAGTTTCTGAAGCTATTTGGTAGAAGTGAAAAACCCCTGCGTTGACATTTTCAACTTTGGGTTCTTTTTACAAAATCAAACTGCAATTTTTAGATTCTGGAGGATATAACGTCCGTTTTATAGATAAAAATTACTACATAAATAAACAACTGTTAAAAGTCATTACAATAAGTTTGTTAAATGGCGAAGTTTCTATTGAAAAGTGCTTGGTGATGGTGGGTCGACTATTCCACAAAAATATCGGAAGGACGAACGACTGCTATTTCCCGTTCACCACTAGATCGCACGTACTTGCTCTTATGTGTGATTACAGCATCGAATAAAATTTTATAAATAAGAAGAACTTCAAAGGGATTTTTGTGACTTGATTGTTCGAAAAAAAGTACGTAAAAAAATGTTCAGCGGAAAAATTTAAACGCCATTTTGTTTCTATAAAAAATATGAAAGTGATTTTTTTTTAAATCGTAGGAACGGTTTTTAAATAAAAGAGTTTTTATTTAACAACTATTGTTAAAAATTAAAAAAAAAGTTAAACAATACAAACTTTAGCACAAAAATAACCTTCATTTAAAAACAAAATACAAAAAAAATTAACATGCGTTTTCAAAATATCGATTTTTCAAAAAAAAATATTAAAAGTGCAATAGATATTTTAAATTGAAATTACTTAGGCTACCTACATCTTCCTGAATATTAATTTTGGTTTTAATTTGTTCACCAATTCACGAGAAAGTTGAATTAAAAAACGTTCCTATGGAAGATAGCGTTTTAGCCCACCATTTAATTTTTTTTCACCAAAATATAAATATGACTGGAATTATTTTGGGAATTTGTGCCTGTCCTTTTTTTATGTTCGCTTGGTGCTTGCGATCGATTTTGGTTGAAAGAACCACAGTATCGCGGTTAGCTTGAGTCATGTTATTTCATACGTGTAGCCTATCATCGATTTATAAAACGTTATCACGTCAAAAAAAATTTAAAAAACTCCTCTGTAGAATGTCAAAACAACCTTATGTTCCAAATTTGAAGACGATTGGCCTAACCGTTCAGGCTTTAGTCCAAAATACATACGTACAGACAGACAGACAGAATTTTGCCAGTAACTCAAATGTGTTTCTCTATCATCGTAATGTCTTGTTTGATTGTTATCTCAATTTTTTTAATCTACACAAATGCATAACTTGCATTATAGTACATATAATCGCAAGTAAATATATAAAAATATAACCGCCTGTCAAAATTTTGTTGGAATTTTAGCTAATGTTTGGAGAGAAATATGTAAGCTAAATTTTAGCTGGAGCTACGTACTATGCTTTAAATGAAATTGGTAGTTTTTTTGAAGGACATTACAGAAATTAACTAGTTCATCCCACAAATTCGCCTCAAGATGCTCTTGACAAGCACAGGAGCTTCCAGTAACATACAGTTAATGTTCACATAATAGATGAACCTTAATTGTTTATGATTTTGATATACAATGATTAACTTGACTGGGACAGTTACTAAAATCGCAGTAACGGAGCTCTCATATAGTCTTGAACCTAAATAAATGTATTATTTTGGACTGAAGCTGGTGCAGGTAATCTTACAACGTGTTTTGTTCTTTGCCACCATCGATGACAGGAAATGAGTATTATTGAATATCACCTGTTACATCTAGTAAATAATATAAACGTTTAACTTAGCTTTGACGCATTATTACAAATTTTGTTCGTACTTTAAATGGGTAGGTTTTTAAATATAAACATTAAAACTTGAAAAGAAACTCGTTTTGATATTGAAATTTAATTTATTGCTTAAAAATATGAATTCACAAATCCCACCACTAAACCATCCCTGTCTAATCCCACCACGAAAACTCTACCACTCTTATCACCAAACTCACCAGACAACACAAATTCCACAAAAAAAAATTATACCGCAAACACACACATCTTGCAAACAAAATTCCGCTCATTTAATCTACAACATTGAACATTCTATACATCAACCACTCGACATTAAAAAAAACGCGAAATGTCAAACAAAATTCTCCAATTACAAAAACATCGACAAAATTATTCATTTTCGGAACAAAAAGAGAACAATTATCGTCTGTAGAGAAAGAAAACGCCATTCAAAGTCGGATAATAATAAAAAAATATTTTTCATTTCCTATATCTACCGCCGCGGCGTAGAAAGAAATTTAGTTTTGAATTGATTTTCGACCTAAGTTTTGAGGAAAAGAAGCCCCAGACCGCCTTGTTTTTTCTTATTATTTAGCAATCAAATTTACTGAGCAAAATTCTCCACATTGAATTTTCTCCGAAAATTTTTACAAAAATAAGATCTAAGGAATTTGTGGCAAAAAATAATGAGTTCCATTATCGTTTTGGATTCTTCTGACGAAGAGGTAACAAAAAAAATGAATGCAGTGAAATATACTTTATATGTAATTAGGACAACTATATTATGTACAGAGAGATAGAAGAATATAATCACTGGAAAGTGAGAAGAACTTATTTATGTACTTCCCATAAAGTAGTGGATTGTAATTTTTTTAATTTGTCTTTCCCTTGTTGGAGTGATTAATATTTTTTTAGTTACGCCATTTATTGAATGGAATGGAATGAATTTTTGTGAATTAATTTAATCTAAGGAATTCCCCAAAAGAAAAGAAACTTTGTTATCTAAATTTGTTTTGTATATATAAATTGTTCGGCATTATAGAGACAGTAGACTAGTTTTCCCGCCTTTATGGCGAATTGGATAATTTGTGTCATTTTTTGTTGAATGATTTCCTAAATGTCCAGATAATTTGTTTTTGAACAGCTTAATTAGGGAGTTTGTGGGAGCATTGGATGGTAAGAAGTTATATACACCTCTGCCTGTTGTTCTATCTATTGGTCATGGAATTTTTTGCAATAACAAACAATTTAAACATGCATTATGTGCCTGCATCTAAATCGTCGCTTCTTTTTTTTTTTAAATCGAGGTTTAACAAATTAAAGACATCAAGAATGATTTTTAAATTTTAAATAAATTACCACCCTCATCCATGCCGCAACAAACAATTTGTGGTGTTTGTTGCGATTGATTAAACCTAGAATAAAGTTTAACAATAAAGAGGTGAACATAGTGATTTGCCAGTTTTTAGTGTTATATGCATTTGAAAATATGGAAAAACCATTTCTGCAGACGACTAAAGAAACGAATTAGGCTGCCAGGCAAGATAATTTATCTGGGTTAAGTAGACTTCATCTGGATGAAGTAGGGCTTGCTTTTTCTAACTCTATTAAAAAAAATAAAGACGTCGGAGCCGATGGCCTAGCTGCCAAAGTCTCCAAGGCTGCAGGTTATCATATCACTCCGGTTTTATCCCAGGAAAGTCCATCCTCCACAAAATGCCCACATTACGGCAGATCTTCGATAAAAACCCAAGAACTTCAAATCGATGCCACCACCATTTGATCTATTTCAAAGCCGCGTATGACAGAATTTATAAAGACGAGTTATATAGAACAATTTGCAGTTTTAACATCCCTGCTAAACTCGTCCTCCCGTTTAAAATGACGATGGAAAACGCACGCTGTTCCGTCAAGGTCGGTAAAGACCTTCCGGACACCTTTGAAGTCAAAACAGGATTTAGACAAGGCGATGCGCTGTCATGCGTCTTTTCAACATCGTACTTAAAGAATAGTGCAGAACTCTCACGCCAACACCAGAGGCACGATCTTTCAAAAGTGCATCCAATTACTCGCATACGCCGACGATATTGGCATAATCGAAGAAGATAGCGTAATGTCATGTAAAGAGGTTTTGAGAGTATTGAGACTATTAAGACGGAAGCGGCGAAGATGTGCTTAGCAGTCAATGAGGGCAAAACCAAGTATATGCTGTCATCAAGAAGAGACACCCAACATCGACGTCTTGGACAAAACATTACCATAGATAGAAAGCTATAACTGAGCTAGTTAGGGGCTCCGCTATTAACTCAGACAACAACACCAGCGCTGAAATCAAACGAAGAATAACTTGCCAATCTGCTTCTGCTTGCTAGGAAGGCAATTGAGGGGCAAAGCCCTCTCTAGGGCAACTAAATTGTCCCCTTATAAGACCCTCATCATCCCAGTCCTGCTCTATGGTGCAGACGCCTGCACGCTGTCAAAAGCGGAAAAAAGCGGAAGCTTCGAGAGAACAATTCTCCGGGTGATTTTTGGTCCTGTATGCATTAACGGAGAGTGGAGAAGAAGATACATACAATGTTTTTTTTTTATAATTAACTCGCGCACAAGGGACTACTTGGTTTCCCTTTTAATGCAACACACTGCGCAGGCATTAGGAAGATAGGGAGGTGAGAGATAAGAGGTGTCGATTAACATTGGTTTTGAATGCTTGCAAATTGAAATGGCAAGGGAAAATCTCGCTGGGTAAACCATTCCAGTCGTGTTGTACGGCTAAAAAAAGAATCTACTATATTTCACTGTGTACCGGCTGTACAGCGACAGATCTAGATAAAAAAGTAAAAATTCAACGTCTTAGATGGCTGGGTCATATAGAGTAGATGGACATTAATGTTTCGGCCCGGAAAATCTTCGAATCCAACCCAGAGGGACGGCGCAGCAGAGGAAGTCCGAGATTCAGGTGGCGCACACAAGTGGAAGAGGACCTCAACCGACTCCGCGTTCGGCCTCATTGGGCCTATCTAATTTGCAGAAATTAATTTGTTCTTTTGTTGAAAGGGTATGGCGTGAATTGTCTGTTACCATTGATTCCCCTCCAAGGGTTTCCTTTTTACCTGCGGTTATAGGGACTATAATTCAAGTTTAGGATTCGTGAATATAAAAAATGAGATAACAATCAAACATGACATTACGATCATTCTTACTTAATAAGGGGCGCTACAGTTCGGGACAAACCAACCAACATGCCTCTCCAGACGTTACGATCATAGAAAAGTCTAACAAAGTTAGTGGACAAAATGTCTGTCTATGTAAAACGAGCTGCAGCCTAAACGGCTTAAACGATTATCTTCAAATCTGTGTGATTCTTTTGGCATTCCCCAGAGGGGAAATTGAAATTTAATTTTTAGGCCTAAAAATAACGGTACCTGCCATATGACCGTTTAGGAAAAGCTTATTTTTTTTCGAAAACGGCTCCAACGATTGTGATGAATTTTTTTGAGAATTTTGTTGTTGGTATTAGCTATCGTTTGATCAGAACCAAATTTACGGGAAAAGTCTATTAACGGTACCTTTCATATAACTTTTTTTTAATTTTTTGCTTTCTCGGTAACGGCTCTATATTTTTGTCAAATTTTATATTTAAAAAGAAGTAGCCAAATTAGTTCTGCATATCAACATTTTGAATAACTTTTTTTCTAATTAAAATTAATTTTTGATTTTTTTTTGAAAAATTAATAATTTTCAAACTAATCAAAAAAAAATTACTTTAAATCTTATAATCACATGTATATTAATAAACTCTAAAAAACTGCATACCAAAATTTCAAAAAAAAATCAATAAACTAAAAAATAAAAAACGGATTTTGTCAAAATCCATTTAAATAAAACGCAAAACCATTTGAAATATTTCAAAAACTTTATTATCGGCTTAAGTACAATCAAAACATTTATGAATGGAACTCGACTTTTTTCATATGGCCACCGCGGGCACGTTTGCAGCGGTCGATTCTTTGGACCCAATTTTCGATGACTCGGCCACACATTTCGGCCGAAACTCTGAGCTCTTCCAACGTCGTCGGCTTGTTGGCATAAACCAATGACTTAACGTAGCGCCAATGAAAATAGTCTAGAGGCGTTAAATCGCACGAACGAGGCGGCCAATCGACTGGCCCATTTCTTGAGATAACACGCTCATCAAACTTACTATTCAATAAATAGACTGTAAGGTGTGCTGTTTGATTTTTGGCACCATCCTGTTGAAACCACAATCCGGGCCAAAAATAATCGTAATCATTGCGCGATAACGCTGGCAATTCACAGTTGCTTGACGATCGTTATCGTCGAAGAAAAAATATGGCCCAATAACACCGCCGGCATACAAACCGCATCAAACAGTTATTTTTTGTGGATGAAGTGGTGATTAATGAAGCAAATTAATCCAATAACGCATATTTTACTTATTAACGAACCCATTGAGCCAAAAATGCGCTTCGTCACTAAAGATGATTTTGCGTTCTTAAAGTTGCGGTCAGCGACTCCATGATGAAAATGTTGAGTTTACTGCATACATTGACAATGACAGTTCGATGATTAGTGAAAGGGTGCGTTCACAAACTAAATTCAAAGTTTTCAAGTCCCTATTGGAAAACCCGATATTTCAAAAAAAACGGAGCTGCTTGAGTCCATGCCAGCGAATGATATTTCTGAGCGAGATCCGTATATTCTAGCGCGTAATACTTTTCTCTCGAATACCGCAAGGGTTTTTGATTCATCCGAATGGGAAAGGGTCGATATAGCAGGACCGGGATGATGAGTGTTTTGTATATTCCTCAATTGCTCAGCCCAAAGTAACAGCGATTAGCAAGAGTTATTCTACGCTTGATTTCTGCGCTGATGTTTTTGCCCGTGTTCACAGCAGAGCCCAGGTAGACAAGCTTACTAACCACCTCGAAGTTATACCTATCAATCGTCTCGTTCTGACCAAGTCGGTGGTGGGATTGAACTTTTGTTGAAGAAAGCATATACTTCGTGTTGTCCTCGTTTACAACCAGTCTCATTTTGCTTGCAGCTGACTCCATGTAAGTGAAAGCACCCGCTTATGCCCTCTTGGTTCATCCTATCATATCAATCTCGTCAGCGAACCCAATTAATTGCGTTGATTTTTTTAAAGATAGTGCCTGATGTGCTGGCTTGGGTATTGCGAACTATCTTTCCAAGCACAATTTTGAAATAGCTGCACGACAGCGGGTGGTGTCGAAGGTCTCAGTAGAATCTCTGCCAATTTTGACGGAGCATTCTCCATCGTCATCCTGATAAGATATCAGTTTAGCAGGAATTCCAAAACTAAGACTAAGGCGATGGTGGATCTCGGTGGTAAATTCTTGGGTTTTCTCCAGGATCGGGTGCAATGTGAATATTTGGTCGGTTTGGTTAGGACCTTTTATTTCGTCACCAGACGGTTTAAGACGTTCACATAACGCGCACGATGTTTAAAAGGCTAACTCCTCTATAGTTGGTGCAGAGTAGTCGATCGTAATGGCAAAACTTATTCTTTTTTTTAGCTTCTTCAGCCAGTTCTGTCGCTGTACAGTTTTTCGTTCTATCTTCATCTCCACTCGCTGTTAATGCATACGGGACTAAAAATCTGCCGTAGAATCTTTCTCTCGAAGTAACCTAAAGCGTCCTCATCCACTTTTGACAAATTCAAAGAGTATGTTTATCCAATTGAATATGTCGAAAAAACAAAACATATTAGCATCTTGTTCAATTCATTACTAAGGTGAAAAGACCATGTAAGAAGCGTTATTGGGAAGGTGTACGGGTGCCTAAGGTGCCTGTCATGGTCAAAACACTATACACCATGTTCCACAAGACTAATGCTTGATATTACACTTATAATTCCCATTATCACATATGGATGTCAACTTACCTCTTTTCACTGTTCTGATACCAGAAGAAACCTGTATGTTCGGTATGTTTATGATCTTAAGCGTTTCATGTCTCACCTTATTAAACATTCTTGGTTGTAACATACGTATGTAGAAACTTTTATTAAATTTTGTTGTTTAAAGTTTTTACACACGATCATTATAACCAAAGAACCAACATACCTACAACCTACTTTTAATTCCTTATCCTCCGAAAGTTTTTCGTGGGTACGTAATTTTTATTAGAAAAATCAATAAAACAATATGTATGTACATACTATTAACCTAATTTAAATATTTGAAATGATTAAAACAGTTGCCTAGCTTAGAGTAAATCTTAAATTCAAATTTTCTAGCTTCATTGTTTAATTAATTACCATTTTTATACTTTTGCAACTTTAATGATTTAACGATCTAATAATAAAAATAAAATGAAATGAACGGCCCAAGCATGCATTTGTTTGTCGATCATTAAACAAATAAAATGCACCATAGAGCAGGACTGGAATTATGAGGGTCTTATATAGTTGCACGAAAGGGTTCTTGCTACTCAATTGCTTTCTTAGGCCAAAGAAGCAGCGATTGGCAAGTTATTTTTTGTTTGATCCCAGCGCTGGTGTTTGGTTTGGATCTTCAGAGCGTATCTTTTTTCCAGTTCCTAGAGAAGGTGACTCAGGTATCTTGAAGTTGGTAGAATCAAGGATTTTCTGGGCCAGAGCATTGGTATCAGTTCGCTCATAAGTTATACGAAATATTATGTCTTTCTGTCTGTATACCTTACAATTCATCGTTGTATCACCTTTGCGTTTATGCTCCTAGGAAAACCAATCGTATAGTTGGTTTTCAGAACTGGAATAATGAGGGTCTTATAAAGGAACACTTAAGTTACCTGAGCTAAGGCTTTTCTACTATATGATTTGAAGAGGTGCTAGATAAAGTGCAGCTCACTATTAAACCAATGGCAAAAATGCCGCTGTTATAAATGACTCTCAATGCCTGTAAATGGATCAAGAATGAATTTATTTCTTACTTACATTCTATACTTTAATTATTTAATGCTTACGATGCATTGCTATAAGGAGCAAGGGGAAGGTTTTTTGTTTTTACTACTGTATCATGTATCAATGAACTTGTAAAGTTGTGGGCTTTATTGAATGATATTACAATACACTACTCAATTAAAGAGGGGTATTCTTCGTTTGAAGTATTGTAAATTATAAACGCTTGTAAACGCTTAAATTGGAATTAATTGTCTGTTTA
Organism: Platycheirus rosarum; assembly: GCA_963971375.1. Taxonomy (NCBI): domain Eukaryota; kingdom Metazoa; phylum Arthropoda; class Insecta; order Diptera; family Syrphidae; genus Platycheirus; species Platycheirus rosarum. Next base: position 103,392,681 of record OZ020510.1, read on the forward strand.
TAACGAAGAGTAACTGTGGTTTGGATTTAATTTAAACGAAGTCTACCTTAAATCTTTTATGTCCGTACAAAGTCCACCTATCCACCACGGTTTTTCAGCCTTCAATTGTCTTGTTATTATATTCTCAATATTTTTATACTTGGCTGGCAAGCCGATTTTGCAATGTGACCTCGAATCAGCATAATTAAAGCCATCTATCCTGTTTATATTAGCCTTGCTGTAGTAGACCACATTGGGGTTATATCCTCTTTACTCCGATTTTAATGTTCGAAAGATGAAACATGAATACTTGAGGCTAATCCATAAATATTTGTTTGTAATATACGCTCTACAGGCGTTGCTCGGGTGTATCAGAAAAATATGTTAAATATGTATAAAAATATAATCAAATCAATAATAAAACTATTCTCTTGATTTCAGGGAGTAGGTGTAAAGAAAAAGCCACGTGCGAAGAACAATCAAAAACAGCAGCAAGCTAAAGCTGAACAGCAACAAATGGCCAGAGTGAATCCTGTAAAAGTTCCAAATTCTACAATGTCGGTAAATAAAACTCAGGCACCACCCCATCCCAATGACAATTTTAAGATTCAGTTGCCAAGCAAACGTCCAACACAACAAACTCAAGGTGACCTGGTGTTGCCCGAAAAGCGTGTCCGACGTGTAAAACCTATGACAGTGGTAAGCAGCAACGACGAAGAATGGATCAACAGGCAAAACATGGTGCCTCCTCAATGGAATGGTGGTGACCGCCAAAAAGAAATTACACCGACGGCGATCTCTAAGAATGTTAATAATCCTCTTAAAACTACCCCGCAAACCCGAGTTGCCCCACAGATTCCAACATCAATACAAACAACAGTTGTTTCCAATTCAAATGCCAACCGTAATGTTCAGAATAATGCTAATGGCAACAATATGATTCAAATCCATCAGGTTAGAAATCCTGCGAATTTTGTGCGAACACAATGGAATGGAACCAATACTAAACCATCATCGCCGACAGTGGTGAATAAAAATATTGCTGCAACTTTTAAAGAACAGTTCAAATCATTACCCACTTTGCCGGTTATCAACAAAAATATCACAGCCACTGCTAAGGATCCCAACATTCCCACGTCGCTTTCCTCATCGCCGGTTTTCAATAAGAATTCAGTAACTATTCGAAGAATTGTTGTAAATGATGATCGTCAAAAACCGGTACCATTGGCTCAAAGTATAACAAACAAGATGCAAACCGTCAACCAAAATTCTCCAACTATAAAAAGGGTGCAACCAACGCCTGCGAATTCAATAGATCCATTGAGCATTACCATGCCGCCTAGCATGAATCTCAATAATTCTTCGATAAAAATTACCCAAATTAGCCCGACATCTCCGTCGGTAATGCCTGTGAATCAATCGTTGGCGAGTTTAAAAAAAAATCCACAGAGTGTTAATGAATTGCCTAAAGGATATCAACATCTGCCAACGCTTAAGAGAAATGACAGCAACAGCAATGCTAAACAAGTACAACAACAACAGGATCCAATTGCTATTGTGAGTACATCGCCACCAATGCTTTATTCAAGTCCAGCTACAATAAGGAAAGTGCTCAATGTGGAAATTCCTCCAAAACCTAGCGCTGCATCTACAATACCAGTCATCAGCAAGGTATTTGGTTCAGGTAAGCACAAACAAAAGAATTCATATAATTATATTTAGATTTTTCGATTTATTTTCAACAAATCTAAGGGCCTATATAATTGTCAACTAAAAATTGTCAGTACAGTGTAGAAAGAGGTTGAACTCTCACCCTGACTCCAGTGGAATCTCACTAAACTGTGAAAAAGCGCAAATAAATCATTGATCTTAAAAAGATGCAAAAAGCACCAATTTTGAAAGCTCTTTAACAAAATCCGAAGAAAATCTACCATGATTTGCATTAGCGTAGAAGTGGTAGCTCTGAAATGAAATTTCCCGCATTTAACGCCCCACAACCTTAACACCCCATTTCTCGTATTAACACTATATAATGATGTAACTTCAGTTTTTCCATTTATTAATTTAATTTAGAAAATACCCATTACCTTTGAGAGCGCCTTTGTCAAAATATCGGCGATGATGTTGTCCGTGTTAATTAGTTTTTAAATTTTTCTTTTGACTAACTATCGTTTCTCGAACGAAGTGATGAATATGTTTTGAACGCTGCCGATATGCTTCGTGATTGTCACACAAAATTTCGTTTGGTTCAATCTTCTTTTCAAACAACTCTACTTCAAGTTCTAGTAACCATAATGCTTCTTGTACTGATGTTTCCATTGCTATATACTCAGCTTCAAAGGTTGACAACGCTGTTGTAACTTGTTTCTTGGATCCCCAAGATATTGCTCCACTTTGTCTGAGAAACAAATATCCAGTTACTGACTTACGTTCACCTGGACCATTCGCAAAATCAACATCACAATAGCCTTTGACATCAGCACATTGTGATTTTACAAAATTTGGTCTTTTATCCACAGTTCCTTTAAGCAGCATTCCAGTGTTCCATGCCAGGGCTGTTATTCAAACGACTTAGTAAGTTCACTGCATAACTTATGTCTGGATGAGTTAATTGGGCTGTGAACAACAAACTTCTTATTAACTCGTGGTATGGTATCTTAGTCATTTCTTCTTTTTCTTTCTTATTTTTTTGGCGGAACAAAGTCCAAGATAAGTTTTAAATAATTACAATCCATCGGTGTAGAAACAGGATTACAACTCTTCATCCCAAAAGGATCAAGCATGTTCAAGATGTATTGCTTCTGATCGATTGATAAAGATTTGTTTTGTTCATAATTTAAATGAATTCCCAAAAAATATTTCGCACGTCCTAGTTCTTTGAGTTGAAATTTTTTCTTGAGATGATCTTACTAGTTTAGTTTTTTCTTTAATGTTTCTCCAAAGAATAAATAAGCCATCAACATAAACTATTAATATAGTCATCTTGGCCGGGTCATTATTGAGAACGTAAATATAAGGATCAGTCTAGTTGCTTTAGTCCAAAAATTTGCTTAAGACCGTAAATAGGCATATGCAATTTCAAAACTTTACCATGAGAAATGTTTAGTCCATTAGGCGGTTTTAGGAAAACTCCTTCTTGCAAAAAAGCTGTAACAGCATCTTAATGATCAATCCGTAAATCCAAACTCGCATTGAATTATAAACTATTTATGGCTTCAGAATAACTGTTTGGATCTTCACTAACACTATTATCCGACGTCATGTACGTTACATAATCCCTCATGTCTGGTGGTTTTCGAATTCTGTTTGAACGACGAAGAACGTCTTCATGTTCTGATGACATTGAATTAATAATCTCTTGTTCAGGATTATTGTCTAACTGGTTTTCTTCTGTTGGTTGCTCTGAACCAGTGGAATCAAGATTTTCATCTATATATTCTTGTACGACTTCTGTAGAATTGTTATGATTAAGATGTTCATGCAAACATTTTCCCACTAAATCTGAATCATCAAAGCAAGAATATTCCTTAATAGATTGTTAATTTGGTTTACTTCTTGTAACTTTCAAGACAAAATAAATACATCTCATTTTCCAAAAATTTCACATCACGACTTATGTACAGTTTTCTTTCAATTGGTTTATATAGCCTGTATGCTTTGCTTTTTTAACAATAACCCATAATGCATTTTGTTGACTTTGAAACCAATTTTTTACGTTTCTCTTTAGGCTTTAAAACCATGGCGATACATCCGAATATTCGTAAATGACATAAATTCGTATACCACTCTGTTCACAAATTTTTCGCATCTCATTATTGCAAAATTCAAAACCGTTGTCGTTCTTAGCACTTTAATTCTTTTGTCTGTTTGTTTTTCAACCAAATTTTTGAATAATTTAAAATTCTTTACAATATCAGACTTGTTTTTCATAAAATAGACAAACACTGTATTCGAGAAATCATCCAGAAACAATAGATAATATTTTGCACCTCCTATTGATGCCTGTTCCATAGGACCACATACATCAGAATGTACCAATTCCAACACCATCTTTTGTAGCACTGTTTGATGTGGGAAAAGAAATCCGCGATTTCTTTCCATAAAAGCATGAAATACATTGCTTTTTCTCTGAACCCGTCATACATTCAACTCCGTGCAAATTATCTTGACTTATTTTACTTAAAAAAACATTATTGGTGTGTCCTAAGCGTTTGTGCCAAAGGACCTTGCTGGAAACTTGAAAGCTTTTGTGTTGATTTCCAATATCAAGCTTATACATGTTATCAATAAAATTTGCTGTTCCCACCAATTTACCTTGTTTAAAAATTTGACATTTTATATTGAGAAATTTTACCATTAATCCATTTTTCGTCATCTGGCTAACAGATAAAAGATTAGTAAATTAACAGAACATTCTTCAGAGTAACATCTTTGTATTTCTGTCACGTATACTCGAACTTCTCCCTTTCCACAAACTCGCAATTTTGTGTTTTTTGCAACTGTTACAAACGTCTGTTGTGAATTCTTTGAAACTTGAAAAAATGTTTCTATTTTTTGCCATGTGCGAAGATGCACCTGCATCTATGTACCAGCTAAACCCATTTACATCATGAAGAACAAACAATGAACTCGGCATCCAGCTCCTTCCTATATTAACTGGTTTTTCCTTTTATTTTTCAAATTGTTGCTATATGGTCTTCTTTATTGTATTTGTACCATACGATCGGTTTGCCCTCATCACGAAACTGCAGAGCTGCAGCACTTCCGCCTCTTGCACCTGCATCTTGATTGTTATAGTTGTCTTAATCTTGAAGTAATTTGGTTTTTGTTGTGTCTCCTGTGATTGCTATGTTACTATTACCGATAGCCATTATCATCGGCTTAAAATGGTCTGGTAAACTAATTAGTAATAAACTTCCGACCCATTCCTAGCTTACCGTCATTCCTATTTGATTAAGTTTTTGATAAATATCAATAATTGAATCTACATATTTGCCAATGTTAGAAAAATTTACTAATTGAGTTGTTGTTCAATTACGCAACAAACCATACCGTCTGCTCAACCCTGAACCATCGTATGTACGTCGATTGCAATTTCTTCCAAATTTCTTTTGCTGTCGATATTCCCTGAATATGTGCGTATAAATTTAAGAAAATATACAAGACTTTGATATAAGCTTTTCTTTAACATCTGCATTCGGCTCGGTTCCTAGAATTGACTTCCAATATCCTTGTAGCTTGAGGGCATGTTCGACCATAAATTTTCATTTATGAAAATTGTCTCGTCCTCTCAATTTTTCTATGTTGTCTGAAAATTTGTCCATCTTGATAAAATTATTTTTCTCTTATTATGAATGCAATCCTGGGCAAATAACCTGATGAAATTTGTTCTGGAAATTTCCTTTTCTTAGGTTTAAATAAAAATAGCTGAGCTTCTATTCGTTAGACTATATAAACGATAATATTAATTTATTTAAAAATGTCTTCATAGAAACAGCTACTAGATAGTATTAATAAATTATAAAGTTTTCTAACTTCAACATGCCCGAACCGACCTGAGCGCCCGATCTACATATATCCTATTTCAGAAACATAATGAGTACTGAATTGTCATTGTATCAAAAAATATTTATAGTGCGTTCAAAATTCTTTGTATTATTCCTTACCTTTACTGGGAGAACAACCATGTTCTCTGGCCATTTCCATTATTTTGATTTAAGCTTGATCTGCTAAGTCATTTTCTCGTGCTCATCGAGCGAGTCGCAATTGTGCTCTGAGCTGAAAAAAATGCAAGTTGAGTTCTCCAAGCCCTCCATGTTAAACAACCACAAGCTTTTTCTTGATAGCTCAGGCGACGATCTGGCGTTTGTTTTAAATTTGTGCTCCGTTACTCGCAGCAAATATACAAAAATTGTTTTATAAAACATCTCTGTACTTATCATATTTTTTTTGCACTTTTACGATTTAAACGATTAATTTACTATCAAATTACATTTAACGATTAGTTCTCAAATCAAAAGATTTTTTTTTGTGAAACGTCAAATCAACATTTAGTGAAGTTAGCTACAACTCAAAGGGTGTGTTCAACATTTTCGGAGTCATGTCATGTTTTTGGCTCTCATTTGAGTTGTGGAATACCGATTCTTACTCGACCCGACTGTGAACTCTCGAGTGACATCTCACTCGACTCGCATTCAGAAATAGTCTCCTGGTCTAAGCCACCTTTCCAACGCAAGCAAGGTCTGCCACGTTGTTTTGTACCATACAAAGAACGTAAAAAGACTTTCCGAGCTGGTTCCTCGACGCTCATGTAAGCCAGGTGCACAGCAACTGTTCAACAGTTTTGCAGTCTATTGGCGACAAATATCGTGACATGAGATTTTTATATGTATATAATAATAGCAAACCCACCCGGCGTTGCTCGGGTTTAGAATACATTTTCTGGATTCCAAAAAAGCGCTATTAATCGCACCCAATAAGAAACTACCAGGTTACCAGCTAACCATGTTATTACACACAAGTTTTTTTTGAAATCGGTCATGTTATTTTGAATTGAAAAGGTACAGTGAAAACCTCGTTCTCAAATATCTCCTGCTCAGTGTCAATTACCGGGCCAAAATTCTCCTAAAGGTTTTTTTATTTTTATTTGAATTAAAAAAAAGGTGATGGTAATGGTAAAGTTAGTTAGTTACTCCTACAACATCTACCTGTGTAAGTCCCATCAAAATCTATCCAAATTTTTTTGGAAAAAACGACCTCAGCGCCACCTGGTGTACAGTTAAAATGGTCTTATTTAAAACAAGCTATTTACATGTGAAAGTCCCGTCAAAATTGGAGTAGCTGTTCCCGAGAAACATATCATTTTTATGGATACAAATTTTTTTTTAATTTGTAATGAAATACACACATACATACATATGTATGTATGTAAATAAATCTTTGAAATAAATTTCAATGGAAACGAAAACCTTAACGAAAAACACTTGTTGCTATCCACCCAGCAGGACTCTAGATATAAAGTCACATACAAAATTGAAACTTATTTTTATAATTAAAGACACATATGTTATATTTATGTTTTCCTTTTTTTAAAATCTGTTTTTTCTTTGTAGGTGTTAGTGGCAAATTCATGAGTGAAAAACAGCCCTTGAAGCACTTAGGAACTTCGGTGATTACAAAAACTCAGACCAAGCCTCTTGAGCAGAAAATGTCACCGACGGTTGTTCATAAGCCACCGCCGGTTGGTAATCAGACACCGCCGGTTGTTAATCAGACATTTCCGGCTGTTCATCAGTCACCGCCGGTTGTTCATCAGTCACCGCCGGTTCATCAGCCACCGCCGGTTGTTCATCAGCCACCGCCGGTTCTCCATCAGCCACCACAGGCTATTCATCAGCCGCCGCCAGCTGTTTTAAACAGACCGAGTGGGTTAATAGTGACCCCTATAACGTGTACAATCGCCAACACTACTTCAAATTCGTTCTCATACAGTACACCATTAAACACCATGCCAACCGTTAGCCATAGAAGCTCATCGAAACAAACTAAAGCGTCTTTAAAACGTTCCAAGGCTCTACAGGCAGCACAAGAACAGGCATTAGCTTCTATGTACAATATGTACCCTCCTGGCAATTTTATGCCACATCCTCACATGATGTACAACATTGATCCTTCGGGTAGAGCTTTTATAAACCCTGCGTATATTCCCAATCGGCCGATGCGTCCAATGGACGGTCTTGGTTATCCAGCTCTAACCTCGCCACCATTCAATGCTAACTATCCAAGTTTTTCGGGTGGTTCTATTACACCCATGATGGGTTCTGCACTTGGTGCAAGCCCTACTTATAATTCTGGGCGTTCTTCAAAGAGTCCCGTCACCAGCACAATAACGCGACCTTCGAGTACGACAAAAAGTCCGGCAAATTTTATGGGTATGTCAGTGGATGTTGATCAGCCATTACCTCCAATGTCACCACCGGTATACAATATGAATCTCCATCCACCTTTTAACGGGGATCCATTCGGTTTTATACGAAATCCACACAACATCCCAAGTCCATCATTTAGTCCGGTACGAACGACCAGGAGTCCTTCAAGTGCTGCCCTCAAAACTCTTCACAAAAATTCTACTGAAATATCACAAACTCCAGCAATGTCACCGGCGTTTCCTCGAGATTTAGATAGTTTTGTTAAAAATTCATTTAACTATCCTCAAACTGCGAATTACAACAAATTTACAACGAATACAACAACATCGTTCAGCAACGGTCCAATGATTTCAGCAAATAGTTCACCGAAAGTCTACAATCCTCATTTTAGTCCAACTCCGGTGGAATTATTTAAAACTTCTCCAGTCAATCCAGTGGCAAGTCCAACTCGAAGCACAATAAGTGATGGATCTGTAACGGAGGTTTTTAATAATAGCAATAGTAAAGACAAGCCATCGACTGTTGGTAAAAGAAGAAAGAAGGATTCCCAAGAACCTGTGGCTGACGATGTGGAAAATTCGAAAAACATCGACGAAATGGATGAAAATAAGATGGTGACAGAAAAGCAAAAGGAAGGGGATGGCGGAGAGGAAGAGGAAGGTGATGAGGGTGAAGAAGGAGAGGCAGACGAAGAAGAAGAAGAAGAAGAAGAAGAGGAGGAGGAGGTTGAACCTGTTATTCCTGAATATGAAAATCTTATCAAAATCTGCAAAGAAGCCGACCCCTCAGATGACATGAATAGACTAATTGACACAAAACTTTATCGCTACTACTATTCAGTGCATCCGGATTTCGTTAAATCTCGTGGTTTCAATAGGGCTGTTGCCGAGGCTACGGAGAATATTAAGAAGAATCCTGACCTAGTTTATTATTATCTCAAGCCGGTTGTGGAAGAATTAAAAGCTCGTAAACAGGGTAAACCTGTTGCAATGAAAAAGGATGATACTTCATCTGCGGGCGAAGCTGGCAACGATGATAAAGAAGATAAGGTGCGATGTAGACAAATAAAACGTCTCAACAAAGCGTTGTATATATTGACAAGAAAAATCCACCAATTGGAAAATGATGAAGTGGATTTGGAAGATGAGAATTCAACGTATTTAATTGTGGAACGATTCAAAAAACGAGCTTGTGAGGTGTGTTTTATTTAGGATTATTGAACTTTTATATGATCCATATATATAAATTTCTTTTTAATGTATTCTCTTCTCAGATATACGATAAGATCTGTGATTTAACTGGTGAATGCAAAAATGCCCTTAGGCAAGTAAAAAAACCAATCAGTTTCAAAGAAACCGAATATCCTAAATTCAACAAAGTTGTCGAAACATATGTTAACAAAACAAAAGAGTTCCCTGATTTCATGGATGTCTTGCGCATGTTAGAATTTTGCAATGAACGATATAGTTTTGGCTTAGTAAAAGAGGAAATGACTTCAATCGGTAAGTTTCTGTAGTGAGTCTCGAAATGTTGTTTATTTTAAATAATTTTTGTTTTTCAGCTCAAGGTTCTTTTATAAAAATTGGAAAGCTTTTGCAAAGCCGCCGGAAGGTTGATCTTTACGAAACTGTATCTCATTTTACAGCAGACGCTGGCGACCCAGCCGAAAATGATCCTATACTCTTGGCTAAGCTTGCTGAAAATAAAAAGAAGCAAACTTCAATTGGTTCTGTAATCGATAAGTAAGTAAGAAGCCTTAAAAATGGGATCATTTTTTTAAATGTAATTGACACTAGGTATGCCCGTGAACAAGTGAGAAGAAAGGCTGATTTAACAAGTGATGCAACAAGCCTTTCTGCTAATTCTGAAATCAGCGATTTGGAAGAAGAATCCTGTGATGAAGAACAATCAGAAACGAAAGATGATAGCGATACAGACGATAACGAATCTAAAGGGAAAGCCGAAGGGAAAGAATCTAAAGAGAAAGCAAAAAATAACCATAAAGACAATGACGAAGAGAAAGATAAATGTGAAAATGAGGATACAGATAATGATAAAGATAATGACAAAGATGAAGACGAAAATAAAAGTAAAGATAACGATACAAATGAGGAAAAAATGGAGGAAGAAAGTGAAAACCCGCCACAAGCTATAATAAATGGTACAAAATCTCCTCCGCCAAATATATCTGATCCTCCTGCAGAAGCTCCCTCGCCAAACCTTTCTTTGCCCAGTACTTCGGCAGCATTTCGAACATCACCTCCGCATGCATTTGAATCGCCCGAAGCATCGCCTCGTCCACGATCTTTATCGCCAATTTTGCCATCCTGTTCATCAGATTCGCTTAAAATTCTTTCTGTTACCACTCTTAATAAAGCCCCTCCTGCTCCATCATCTCCGAAAAAGATCAAAGACATTATTGGCATGATGGATGAAATTGTAATCTCTGATGAAGATTTATAGTCTAAGATTTGTTGTGTGTAAAAAAGTGTGTTGTAAATTTGTTTGTTTTTGTTATTAAGTTTTCAAACATGTATAAATGTAAGTTCCTTCTTTTAACTAATATCTGTTATAACATTAAATGTCACTAAAAGCACTGTATATAAAAAAATTAACCTTTACATTAAATATAAAATAAATATTTTGTATCATTTAGTCTAAGCAAACATACGAGAACATTAAAATTACGATTTTTAAGAAATTTTCTTTAACTTGATTCGATAATTGCGACAGAATACTCGAAAAACTTTTAGGCACGCTGGAGATGACCTGGTCAGGTGCATGCACTAACTTATCTGCAAAATATGATTGGCGAAAAGAAGGCATCAGACATCAATCCATGTTTTGTTTCTCTTCTTCCCACAAAAAACTAATGACACAATCAAACCCACACGGTTCGGTTCTCCTTTCAAATTTTAACAAATAAATGCTTCATAAAATACCAGGTCACCATGAATTATGTATAGTAGGCGAATTGATTACCAAATGGCCACCTAAAAGTATGCATTTAAAATCAGTATTTAAATTTTACACTGCAAATTCGATGAGGGTCAACACGTAATAGTTCGGTGGAAGTGCCTATCATGATTTGCAAATCATTTGGCTAAATCAGATCAGTGGGAACATAGTAAAACGTGATTTTTTTAATTTCCCTGTAGAATGTATAAAGGTTATATATTTTTTTTCTCATTTCTAACTAATTTTAATGGCAGAAATTATATAAATGCTATTAGGTTGGAAATACATATTTAAATGTACTACATGGAGAACATCTCTGTCTAAATCACCCTACACCTATGAAATCCTTTCTGACGATTTGGAAAAGAGGAGATAATAACAAAATAAACAAATTCCAAGAACTCCAGGGTAATTTTTTTTAAGGAGGTGTGTGAGGGTGGGTTTGAAAAAAAAGTTTTTCTGATTTCCGTCGAAGTTTAATTTCTGATCGAAAAATGGTCTGCAGAATAGTTGTAAATATTTAAAAAAAAACCTATAATAATTTTACTTCAGGTTATTTTTCAACATAACCTCAAATACTATGAGATATCGGCAAAAAAACGGTCTTTCGATTATTTAGTTTTGCCATCTAAAATCGCATTTGTAATTTACAAACGCAAAGAAACACAACCTTCATAATTAAAAATAGCTGGCTAGTTATTGTTTTTTTTTATTTCATTACTATTCGTATTTTAACTTAAGAAGTAACCGCTTATTGAGCATCGAAAAATCAGTTCATAAACATTTTTCTTAAACATCGCGAAAATATCGATATCATCATCATAATATCGATGTTTTTATGAACGATTTTGCATCCCTAAATGCAAATGACAAAAGAAGAGTGACAGTCCTTCACCAATACTTCAATTTAATCATAAAAGAAGTTTCATTGAAAAGATGAAATCTCGATTTTAAGACCAAATCCTTAAAATTTGAATGAAACTCGCTATTTAACTTCCCTAACTGGATGAAATAGAATTACTTGGACGAAAAAATCTCAATTTACAAGAATGGTATTACATATTTGTATAATCTTCATAGATGGGCTGCGGAAAATTCACACAAAAAGACAGTTGTCGTTTTAGAACACATTCAGCGTCATTAAGTTGGCAGGTGTAAGTTAGGATAGGCTCTTGAAATCCAGAAATAAATAAATTTTTAAATAAATTTATTGGCGCGACAGCTCCTTAAGGAGCCAAGGCCTAGTGACTTATACTCTCAACCATTCATGTGTGTGTGTTAATCTGCAAGAATGGAAGGGGCCTACAGTTTACCGTCGAGTCCGAACGACGGAGGTTTCGTCAGTTCCTCGCAAGAGGCAGTACCCCGGAAAAGAGGATGGCTATGAGCTTGAAATCCAGAAACCTTACCATAAAACGGCGGGCATTGGTGCAGTAGATAAGATTTTTTTTTTTTTTATAATTAACCCGCGCGGGCATCAGGAAGATAGAGAGGAGAGAAATAGGAAGTGTCGATTAACATTGGTTTTGAATGCTTGCAAACCGAAATGGCAAGGGAAAATCTCGCCGGGTAAACCATTCCAAAGTCGTGTTGTACAAATATAGAATGAATATATAGAATCCCTATATTTCACGGTACGTCCGAAATTGGGCTCAAGGGTGAACTGATGGGCATTCCTAGCAAGACGAGTATTACGGGCGAAACTTTTAAGGGGAGGAATGCAGCTGGCTACCTCGAGTGAACATTTTTTATAAAAGAAACGATAAAATAAGGAAAGACATGAAACATTCCGTCGTTGTTCGAGAGGGGCAATTGTTTCAGCGGCAGTTCTATTTCCTATCGATCTTAACACTCGATTTTGTACTCTATCAAGCAGGTGAAGCGATGTTTGTGAAGCACCTGCCCAGAGGTATGAGTTATACTCGAGTTAAGGGCGTATACACGCTTTGTAAATTGTAGCCAGATCAGATGGGGAAAAGTACTTCTTACACCGATACAGAAAAGCTAAGCACTTATACTCTGTTCAATTTATATTTTCAGTACAGGGAAGATAGGATATTTGCCTTTCACTCTTACCGTTTAAGATTTCAATAAGCTATCTCCATTTTAAAGCTCTCAAATGGTTGCCATACTGGGCATTATAAATTGGTGTATATACACACAAATGTAGGTATGGTTACCAACTTTTTATTCAAATTTTATGAAAACAGAAACATGTAGACCGTAAACTAAATCTAAAAAAAACAATATAAATTAAATCCATCTTTTTCTTTTTTGAACGCCATTTTATTTCCTTAAAAAAATTGAAGGAGCAGGATTTTTTTTTCAAAATCGTAGGAACGGTTTTTTAACAATATTCGAAAACATTTTGATCTTAAATTACTTAGTCTACCTACATTTTCCTGAATAACAATTTTTATTGTAATCGGATAGCCAGTTTCCGAGGTACCGTTTTCAGCCTACCAACTTTTATTTTTTTTTCACCAAAATTTAAACCACACCTCCAAAAGTACACACATTTTTTTTCATACAAATCCTTGGAGCCGTTTTCAGGAAAAATAAGCTTTAACTTAACGGTTAAATGAAAGGTACCGTTAATATTTGAGCTAAAAAAAATAAAATAAGGCCTCTGAAGAATGTCAAAATAATCGTATGTTATAAATTTGAAGACGATCGACCAAGTCGTTCAGACTGCAGTTCAAAATACATCGGTACAGACAGACAAACAAAATTTTCCAGTAACTCAAATACGGTTCTCAATCGTAATGTCATGTTTGATTATTATCTCAATTTATTTTTATTATTTATTAATCGCAAGTAAGAAATTGCCAACAAATATGCATTATGTATTTTTATTTTAACCGTTTTTTTTTAACAAAAATTAAAACGAAAAGATGTAAGCAAAAAAAAACATAGCGACAACACCTTCCTCTTTAAACTTAAAATATGCTCTCATTAGCTCTAAGAAAGCTCCAATTCAAGAACTTTCATAACAATTACCAAAGAAAAAGGTATTATAATTTCCATTAATGGCGAATGGTAACTATCCAGTAGTGCTTTTTTTTTTTTAAATAAACACAAGCGAGAGGCAAATTGATAATCAGTCTCCTGCTCCTCGCAGCCGGGGAGTAGACAGGTCTTGGTGGAATTTAAGTGGGTTAAATAAAATATTACAACACTTGAAGGTACAAGTGTGTTTGAAAGCTCTCTTCCATAAGGTCTGTACTGAAAATATAATAAAATATAATTGCACTCGCTCAAGTGTACAGTATGTTGTGGAGTGGCATCACAAAGAGTTACTTCTTCGTCAAGGAAGTTTAATGCAGTGACGGTGAATAGGGACAGGTATCGTATTATGATTAATAATTTTGTATGCCCTGTGGCCATCCAACAAGTGTTTCCAGCAGGATGGAGCAACAGGACACACGGCCTGTGCCACAACTCTTTTAAAGAAATTTTTGACGACTGAATTATCTCAAGAAATTCATAATTCAATTGGCCAGCACGATCACCGGATTTAACTGTCCCTGATTATTTTTTATGGGGTTACCTCATAGAACAAGTGTATGTTAACAAGCCCCAAACTATAGAGCAGCTATAGTACAATAAATAAAATGTATATCATACAACGTGAATATTATATTAAAAAAAAAAAAATAATAATAAAGAAAAAAGTTATTCGAATTTTACATGCAGGCGTGACTTTTGGCCCACCCTGTGCTACGAACGATTTATTGCCATGTTTCCGACGCAAAAAATAACGAACGGAGAAGAAGATACAACAACGAGTTATACCACGTGCTTTACAGCGACTTAAGCCTAGTCAAAAAATCCATATCCAGCGGCTAAGATGGCTCAGCCATGTAGAGCAGATGTAGAGCGCTTTGAGAAAGAAATAAAAGACCGACAAATTAATGTTAAGTGTAATCTTTATTCAAACAATGTTTTGTCGAAAAATTACTACGTTTTTTTTGGTTACAATATATCAACACGGCATTTCCGATTCATCTTTTTTTCCAGCAAGGCCAATTCGGCTTCCTGCCGAAAACGTTCCTCTTCTTCCATTGCTAAACGTATCGTATCAGCGTCTAGGATCGCTTTTTCAGCTATTTCTTTCACCAACTCAGCATGATTTAATATACCTTTTTTGATACAATATGCAAAATTCATGGCAATCGAAAATTTTATATCCACTCCTGATCGTTGAGAAAATTCTTGCCAATGGATTAACAGCCAATGTTCGTTTTTGATGCATTCAATGACCTCAACTAGAGGATAGAAATGCTGGATCCTTTGCAAATATACAATTGAAACATTTTGAATTTCTTCTTTTTCTTTGAAGATTTCAACAGAATTTTCAAAAATGCGGGCCAATTCGGCCGTATTTTCTCTTATTTCATTTAAATCAAGTGACGAAATTGGATTTCCAGCAGTCATTTCTTCAAGCTTGATGAAGTCCGAACATGCTGTCCACATTTCTCGGTAGGGTTTGAAGCTTTCTGTAATACTTTCAAGGTAGTCTAGATGGAGTTTATCGGATTCAAAGAGGACTTGCCGCTCCTGAAGCAGGGTACCAACTTTTTGCAAATCGGATATTAGTTTCCAGGTTTTCTTTGCCTAATGTAATACAAATAAAAAAAAATAAAAATAAAAAAGGTACAATGTAAGAAATACGCAATCTGAATCAGCCTTAGATGTTCATAGCAGTTTATGAGAGTAAATATGTTTTTTAAGCTCCCACAGTGGTTTAAGAGATACTGTTTAAAATATTAAAAAAAATAACTCACACCAACAGCAACCTCTTGTGCCTTTTCAGGATTGAATTGCAAAGAGAACGTCATTATTTCCTCATTCAGTGACTCCAAACGTTCTTGAAACGAAGCCAATTCCCTGATTTGTATCCTTTTGAATTCCTCAATATCAACCTTATGTTCTTCTTTCATGGCAAATAAACGTTTCATGATTTTATGCGGCCAACCAAATGCTTCCCATTTCATAGAAAATTGCTGATCACTCAGATTGTAAAAGAACGAATCGAGAACGTTATATTCCAACATCATGATTTGAATACGTTCTCGCAAAATAGTCAATCGATCCGGCACAAGTGTCATGAAGTTTTTTATTTCAAATAAATGTTCGATAGATAATAGTTTTTCATGCAATCTTCCATTGATTTCAAGCAGTTCTTGTAAGAGGTCTTCGTTTATTTTAAACATGCGATCCACATAATATAAGAACAGTTTTCGGATTATTTCGGTTCTCTTGTTGATCAGATACTTTTTTAGAGGTTCAGCAAAAATCTGAAACGTTCCGATGACAATTTGGTCTGGCAAAATTGTTTTTAACTCTTCCTTTTGTTCTTTTTGCCATATGATTTCAGTTTTTATTTCTTGCGAAGATTTGTTAGCTTTTGCAAAGTCTTGAACAAACTCATCGACCACTAATTCGTGGAAATCTACAAAAATGTTGTATTTTTGTAAATAAGCATTCAGTGGGATGACCGCCTTGGAGTATGAAAGATGTAAGCGTTCAACATGCTCGACGTACATGTCCTCGATCAGTTCCACGGTAGAAATATACAGATTTTTGTCAAAACACATGTTAAGAAGACTATCCGGTTCAACGGTTCGAATACCACAAGTTGACATAAGGGTTGTGTATAAAAGTTTCGTTACCGAAGGCTCGAAATCAGTTGGATCGGTAGAATAGAAAGGTCCACTATCGCACAATTGTAAGACCAATTTAAAAACTGGTGGTTGTCCCAATATGTCAAATGGTGTAGTCAAATAATCATTGGTCCATATAAAATCATCTTTTAGGTCTAGAAAATCCAAACAGGGATCATTTAGCAAGTTGCTATAACTCAAGATGGATTTCTCCATGAGAACTTGTAGAGATTCTTGCATTCTGAGCTTTATTTGGAAGAAGAATCTTGAGATCTTAGCAACTCTAAAAATATTCCAGTCAGATATGGAAAGATCAAGCCATCCCTTTCCAATACTTCGAAGATAGAGACAAATTTTTGCGGAGAGATTTTCAGACCAGGAGTGTTTTAAATACTTGATTACCGTTGATGAGGTGGACTCCTGAGCGCTCAGAAATTCTGATAAGGCCATGGGCTTTGTAAAAATATTCATAAAGAGAGAAAAAGACTCAATGTGAACGCATTCTACTGCTGCACTTAACATGGCATTAATAGATTCTCCACTGTAAAATAACGTTAATATTCGAAGGTGTTTTCTTAAGTTTTCAAATTGCATTTGTTCAGATTGTCTAGATTTGGATGAAAACTTCTCGGTTGAGTTTTGAATCCTTGGAGGAGTTTTGATGAAAGGAAATTCTCCATTATGAATCAGTAGAAACGCCTCCAACTCGTAGTACACCATAACACGATGATAGTTAATTTGAATTTCATCGCAGAAGCTTTTTAAAATTGAATCATCACATGAGTTTTCATCAACATAAAACAGCTTCATTATTCGACGAAGTAAATGTTGATTCATTGAAGGTTGTTCATCTAACAACGTGCAATCCAAAAGCATTTGTAACCTAATTATCGCTTCTGCTTCTCTTCTTTGCTTCAAGGCATATTCAATTCTTTTTAAGAATTCATCTCGATTTTCTGCCATAAACATCAGATGAATTCTGTATACCTTATGTGTTTTGGCATTCCGAAGATCAATAATATTGAATTGAAAGGACTCTTCATCGTAGCTATAAACTGCTACCATTTCCCAGGAATAAACTCCGTTAGAAGTTTTGATCAATGCCCAAGCTGGCAGAGGGTGTCTTACATCATCAATTAGTCCCATGTCTAGCCAACCTGTTATTGTGTTTGTATCAAAACTTTCGTCATCAAAAATATGTAAGCCAAAGAGAATGTTCCTTTCAAAAACGTCTTTTGATGACTCTTCATCTCCATTTTGTGGTCCGATTAGTATTGAGTTTGGAATATCTGCATTCTGAAGAAGTTGTGTTATTTGTACATTGAAATATTGACGGCGACGTCTATCGACTTCGACATCCCGAGGCAATGATTTGAGTGGGACATGTCGCAGCATTTGAACTTTTGGCAGAATAGTTTGAAGAGGAAAGTGAACTTGATGTTTTCCAGGGAATGTTATCCATTTTTGAGCAGGTTCCAGTTTGTAATCAATTTCAATGTCAAAAATTGTTTGGTTAAATCTACTATGACAACCTTCCACTAAGGACTCATAAGCAAAATTTGGTTTTGATATTGAAACTTCTTTAGCGGTTAAAGATGAAGACTTTTTCCATGTCTTTAGAATACTTGAAGAATAGAAAACGAATTCGCCTGATTCTGACATATTTGTTTTTTTGTTCTTAAAATAAATATGTAGGTGCCTAGTTGTAAGACTTTTCCCGCATGGCTATTAGAAAAAAACTGTATTGAAATCGACTGGAGTGATCTACGACTGTCATTTTTTAGGTAATAGTTTTTGAATATCTATTATGTTTTGTTCTCGATGGCTAAGCAGAATTTTTGAGGTCCCCTGTGCAGGAACCACTTAAGAAGCAATCACTTCTAGGGAATTATCAACCTAGCAACACTGCATGCAGAAATTCTAGTTATGCGTCTTTTTTATAATAAACACGCGCGAGGGTTTTTTTCTACTCTTAAAATGTCAAAAACTCCGTGCGAGCATTAGGAAAATGTGGAAGGATGTGAAAGGAGATATCGATGGACATTAGTTTTAAAATTCTGCATATCAAAATGGGAGGCAAAAACCGAGCCAGGTCGAGCGTTCCACATTCGTGTGGTGTGACTAAAGAAATAATCTCTATACTTAACAGTACGTCCAAAGTTAGGCTCAATGGTAAACTGATGGGCATTCCTAGCAGTGCGAGTGTTACGGTTGAATCATTTCAGGGGAGGAATGCAATTGCCTGTTTCGCTGGAGCATTGTTGATTGAAATAACGAAAGGCAAGAAACATTACGTCGGTGCTCAGGAGATGTAAATGTTTCTGTTATTATTCGGTCGCCTATCATTTTCAAAGCTCTTTTTTGAATTCTATCTAGAAAACTCAAGCACCTGCCCAAATATGGGAATTTTAACTCGAGTTTTGGTCGAATATATGCTTTATATACTGAAGCCAGATCAGATAGTGTGAAGAACTTCTTGCATCTGCGAAGGAAACCTAAACACCTCGCAGCATTCTTGGCGACGTAAAATATGTGGTCATTGCACAGAAGGTGGTCAATACACATACCAGGAACTGCGAGGTGTTCGGTTTTTTTTTTTGATGCAAGTGCCACTCATGGATAGTGGCAATGGGGGTATATTCCGCTTAAACGACAAAAGACAATATTGAGTTTTTGATGCTGTCAAGGTCAGAATTTAATGAACTAATCATACTCTGCCGTTGCAGTTCCTCATCCGAAGAACATGGATGAAAATCTGGAAATGAATATGAAAAGCTGAGAGTATTGTTGTCAGCAATACATTATTTCTGGTCCCGATGATATACCTGTTATTTTACTCACATTTTCGTTACATTTGCATTCTCAACAATGGAGAAAGGTTACGAAGTAAACGTCATTACTACAGATTTCATCAAGGCTTTCGACAAAATCGCCACATCTGGATACCTCAAGGTAGCCATCTTGAACCTCTCTTATTTATCCTTGCCATTAATGATGCCGAAAAGATAATCCAATAATATTCTATCTCCTTTTAAGCTGATGATGCTAACATTTTCAAGGTGATCTCCTCTGGTCCTGATTCTCTTCTGATTCAAAGTTACCTCAATTCATTTGTTTGTCAATTGGTGCATTAAGAATTTTCTCGAACTTACTTTATCTTACCTTAGTTTAGGTGAAGCTACAGTCCGGGTGGACCTGGGCCTCAACCAAAAAGCTTCTCCAGCCAGCTCGTCATTTTCTTTCAACTGACTGTTCCGCTCTTTTTGATATCATCTTGTTCAACACTACCTATGTATCTTAAGATCATCGCGTCTTTTTTACCTTCCTCCTCATCGTGCTTCCTTTGGTCTCAATGAACCTTTAAACAGCATATTGAGTAAAATCAATTCGATATCTCCTCTTTGATTTCAACCTTCCAAGTCCTTGCCTGAAAACCCTCCTCTTACATCATCTTTCCTCCTTATAATTTGAGTTAGTTTAATTAGTTTTTAAGTTAATATAAGATTAAGTTAATAAGTAGCCCTACCAAAATTTAAATTAAAAATTCAAAACAATTTATTGGATTAGTTCTTTCAGATAGTATCGTTGATAAATGTAAGAAAAAGAGTCGAAGACAAATCTGAGCCCTGGGGTACACCAGCATTTATTTTATGAATATCAGATTTGAATTCATCTAACACAAATGTATTGAGCTGTTCAAAAGGTAATCGAATGAAGAAGAGATTCATCGATTCCAAATCCACGCTCTTTCGATAAAAGAGCTTGATGCCAAACTCTATCAAATGCCTCAGAAATATCGAGTGCAATAATTTTGCTCTCACCAAAACTATAGAGATTGTTTCCACTTTTCGGTGATATCAAATATAAGCTGTTGCTAGGAAAGCCGTACTGCCGGTTATTTAGAAGCTTTTGTTCTTCAAGATATTTCTTAAGCTGAAAATTAATCAGCGTTTCCATGAACTTAAAAAGAAAGAATGTTAGTGCAATTGGTCGATAGTTTGAGGGTGAAGAAGATTGTTTTTTAGGGATAGGCTGGACAAATGCACTCTATTCCTAGAGGAATAGGACTTACGCAGAAGTTATTCCAGCGTTGAAGAACACCTCTTCAGAAAAATGGCTGGGATACTATATATCGTCGGGTTTCTTTCAAAACCTCGTCAGTCTCAATTTCAAGAAAAATGACATTTTAATGCAATCCTGATGAAAAAAAATCGCTGAATTCAAATATCGTCTATCGGCCTTTAAATTTCCATTTAAAAACTCGTATGTCTGTCTTACGAGGTTTTGATATTTGTTTATAGCTCGCTTTACATTCAAAACCTCGTAAGTCTGTATTTAAAGCGAAAAGTAACAGTACTCTTTTTTGACAGTCATGAGAAATTCGCATTTGTAACGGTTAAAAATAATTTTGCGAAGCTAAGTAAATGAAATGAGTTCAACAGTTTGTTCAAAACAATATTTATAAGAAATTTTAATAATGTCTCAGCGAAAGCTTACTTTTAATACTGCAAAAATTAGCAGAGGTTGGAAAATGCTGCAATCCGCTTTAGGCACTGATTGCTCACTAATTATTTACGATTTCACATCAGTTTTATGTAAAAATGGAAATATTAAATAATTTAAAATGGCAGAAAATACGAGTGATGTTGAAAAAATTGCTGGAGAAAGTGGCCGTAAATACGATTTAAATCAATTCCCATTGGAAACTCTTGATGGTATGTATGAAAAACCGAAAAACTAAATAGAATTTTAGCAGCTGTTCCTATTTTGCTTTTGCAGTGAACGAAGTCGAGTTCCAAGATCAACCAAACTTGAATCTGGCTAATGATGTTGCGCATAATTTTTATCCGAATGGAAGAGATGAAGTTAGCAGTTCGGTCCCAGTAATTGAATCAGAACTTGTCTCAAGTGCTGGCGCAAATGTTGCAGTAAGAGTCCTAGAACCTGTTGAACTTCTTGAGGATAAAGTTACTAACTCTTCCCTTATTCCCCCTTCGACCTTGATGCTACATTCAACGTATAATGATGATGTGAATGACACAACCTTGCTAGGAAAAGAGCCAAGAAAAATAAGGCACTTCCGGAAAATTGGTTCCAAAAAAAAAAACAACTTTATAGGCAAAAAGGATTACCTAATAAAGGTCTTATGAAAAGTCAGTTTTCGATGGAAAATAAAAATAAAATTATGGAGCTCAAAAACCTCAACGTGAGTTAAGGCCAAGATGCAACTGCCGAAAGAGTCAAAAATCAAATGCGGTGGGATTTCAAGTCTTGATAGAGAATCTATATTCAAAAACTTTTGGGACTTATCGTGGGCAGAAAAAAGGTTAACAGTTAAGTTATTGACACAATTAAGAGCTCCAAAAGACACAAAAAAAAACAAAAAAAAGTTACGTCTGGAAGGAAAAATACGATTTTTTCCACCTCAAAAAGCCTGGAGGTGGAGAAGCTATTAGGGCATGTAAGAAAATTTTCCTTCACACTCTTGGTATAAATGAATGGAGTGCTGTGAACTGGGCAAAAACTAGTTCTAAGGAGACAGAAGATGACACTGATGGTACTTCGGAAAATACTTTAAACATTTCCAGCAAAAAAGTCGGACGCGCAGGAGTAAAGGATTTTCTTAATTCGTTGCCAAAAGTTGAGTCCCATTACTGCAGGCAATCATCTTCAAAACTTTACTTAGAAACCCCGTGGATCTCAAAACTTAACGTTTATCGTGAATACCAAAAGTATTCCATAGAAAAAAATATACAGCAAGTTAAGTTTAGGGTATTCGATGATGTTATGAATGAGATGAATATTAGCTTGTTCAAACCTAAAAAAGATCAATGTGATCTCTGCTTTGCACGTAAGGAAGGCAATGTATTAGAAGAAGATTACGTGCGTCATCAAAACATGAAAGAAGCTGCATGATAAAATGTATGATAAACACGTCTACACCATGGAGCTTCAAGCTGTCCTCCTGGCTCCATGTTTGAAGGCTTCTGCTTTATATTACAAAACAAAGTTGGCTGTTCAAAACTTTATAATCTACGATCTAAAAACAAGAAAAGGATTTTGCTACTTATTGGATGAGTCGCAAGGGGCGATAACAGCAAACGAATTCCCTTCAATTATTTGTAGCTTTATAACTAAAGAAGTTCCGTTTGAAGAAGGTGATGAAATTATTATATTTAGCGATGGCTGTGGTTATCAAAACCGTAATACGACACTTTCCAATGCATTAGTGAATCTTGCTTACACTCGTAAAATTACAATCACTCAAAATACTTGGAAAAAGGTCACACACAAATGGAGTGTGATTCAATGCATTATAACATTGAAAGACAACTAAGAAACCAGGATATTTATCTCCCTAGCTCCCTATTCTGTTGAATATCTTAATTACAAGTTCTTTCTCAACTACAATGTGGCATGTAACTTCTATAGATCAATCTGTCCTGGAGCGAAAACTGCTGATCCACAAGTAACCGATTTGAGAGCTTTGAAATATCAAAGTAGCGGTTATATATGTAAACTACAAACTTAGCCACGAAGATGACTGGAAAGATCTTCCACAGAGAAGGCATATTTAATATTTATATTTAATAATTCTATACCAAAATTATACAATGAAAGGCTGAAAATTAAAAAAAGAAAAATGGTTGCATTTGCGACATCTTAAGGTTGTTTTACACAAAGACTACCACGAATATTAAAATTCCTTATTATTCAATTGACAAGATTCAATTTAAGTTTTAAAAATAGACAGCTAACTTATTTCTTATTTGATATTGTTCCTGGCGAACAAAAATAACTTCGTATGTCCGATTAAAAGTAAGAAATTATTTTTTAATACCTCGTAAGTCTTTAAATTTGATCTCATACAGTTACTATAAAAGTTATGAACAAAATGTTTTTAAGAAATTATTTTCAATGATAAATAAAATATTATTAATTAACAAAACCTTCACAGTTTCCTGTTTTTATTTTTTAAATCAGTTTTTTGCTCCAACTAAAAAAATTATCATTTTCGACTTAAGAGACTTTGAAAGAAAGCCGATGATATATTGAGATCTTTTAAGACCCTTGCGACTGCACGAGTGCGATAGAAGATTGATCCCATAAAATCATTAACGCTCTCGAGTACAGGAGGAGTTCTGGACTTTGCCGTAAATTGGGCTGCAAGCAGATCTGCCTTTTCTTGGGAACTGACGGCAGGAGTATCATTGAAGACGAGCGTAGGAATCAATGATGACGAAGAGTTCTTTACATTTTTTACAAATGACCAAAGATTTTTAATGCCTTTGGGACATTGCTTTATTTTTTGCCGAATTTGTTGTTCATTTAAAAATTTGGTTTTACAATTATGAGCATTGCGCGCCTTTCTAGCTTGCTGAAACTTTTTCCGGTTTTCCTTGTTGGTTTTTGGCTTAATAACAACGGAAACTTACATTTTTTAACCTGGTTACCTCTCTCTCTGCTCGAATCAAACCATGAGTTTTCCTTGGGTTTGATACTTTTTGACCTAACAACGAACAGCATTTGATTTATTATTTTGTTTTATTTATTTTTTTACAAATTTAATTAACTATTGGAAACCAAAACACAATTTACTCACTGTAGTCCAAAGAACCTCGAACGACTTACATAATTCTTTCTTTCTAAATAACACTGCAACACTCCAACAGCACTAGTGAACTTGTGCAAAACTCTCCAGTTGTCCAGAATTAGCATGGTTCCTGGTAGTAAAGTTAACGAAATTTGATTCCTATTATCCCTTAAAGCTGTCATAAATAATTTCAAACTATCGTAGAAACTTTCTACTTGCACCTGTGACAATGTATTAAACAAACTCATGCTATGCACATCCAATTGCACTCTGGATACCTTTGTTGTCTCAGGATCTACTTTGATAACGGGTCTTGATGTTTTATGAAATACATTATTGTTTTGTATTTCAAGTGGAACTTTTGTGTTAGTGAGCATTTCAAATGCACGAAAGTCAGTCTCTTTAAGCTTTTGTGCAACATTCAGACCGTCGACTAATATTATTTTTGCTTCCCTGGTAGCGAAGAAGCATTTGAGACCGCAATCGAAATTATCGCAGGTTAGATTTGTGCTAATGTCTGAATGAATTTCGTTAAATGGTTCAAAGGTTTTCGTTTCCAGATGTGGAAACAGACGTTCTATGGTTAGTTTTGCCATTGATGAATTTTGTGCTGGTATTTGTGTAACAATGGCAATTCCATATAGAATGAGATTTTCGAAAATGTTTTCAACTATATCGGTTGTGACTAGCTTAGAAAAGTCAACATGTGGAAGTTGTCTTGGTGTTGAGGCAAAGGACAATTTTCCCAAAACAAAATTTACCTTGGGTGCTTGTGATTTGAAGAGGAATTCAATGTTGTGCTTTGAGTCGTGACCATCGTTCCCTGAAATTTGATTTTGTTTAGAATTTTTAGAAGAACTGGATAGAAATAAAAATTACATTGTATAAGTAGCATATCTTGATCTCCGTCTCTAAATGGACTGATGTTGTTTGGTTGAATAGAGCTGAGTATGTCTAGGGGATTTATTTTTTTTCTTTTCTTTTGCCGATCGAAACACTGTGAACAATAGCAATGACATCGCAGCCAGAAGGAATTTAAAGAAAGTTTGTTTGCATGTTTGGGATGTGTGACTTCCACGAAATGTGAAAATTCATCAACTTTGGGGCACGTTTTGCTTTCATCAGCATCATCGGCAATTATGGATTGATTAGGTATGTACTCTGGATTAAAATAAAAATTACAAATATACACTTACAATGCAAATAACTACATAACTTAATATAACTTTTGATATATAAATAAATAAATTTATTGGCGAGACAGCTCTTTAAGGAGCCAAGGCCTAGTAACATATTCTCTTGGAGGTTTGTCAGTTCCTCACAAGAGGCAGCACCCCGGAAAAAAAGTTGGCTATGAGCGGGATTCGAACCTGGGCTCTTGCGCTTAGTCCGACACACTAACCACTAAGCCACGGGGCACTACGAATACATAACTTAATGGATTTTAATAAAAGCGTTTGGTTTGTGAGTGCAAATTAGATGCCGCCCGTAGGTTTTAAGTGAGAAAATAGTCACCTAATTCTCAATCTACTGCGCCGAAAAAATTGTTTCCTGTTTTTTTAATTCTTCTAACTTAGCTGTGTTAGTTTATAATAAATTAATAAGGGTAATAATAACCCCTTAAGTGCAACAACCGGGATCCGAATATTTTTTCCACAACATGCGCTTCGAGGCAGGTTTCATACAATTCATGATTATATATCTTCTCCGGTATTCTCCCTCGAACACGGACCAACAATTCTCCCTCTAAACAGCATAAATCCAGAATGTTTTTTTTTTCTTTTTTTTTGAAAGTTTTAGTTTTTTCGGGCTAAGAAGGCAATTGAATATAAAAGCCCCCTCGGGGCGGCTTAAATTTCCCTTTATAAGACCCTCATCATCCTAGTCCTGCGGTGCACAGGTTTGCACATTGTTAATAGTAGATGAGGACGCTTTATGCTGCTTCGAGAGAAAAATTTGTAGGGTGATTTTTTTTTAACTGTGCACGTGCACAATGTGCTTCCCTTATAATGTTGATCACACTGGACGAGCATTGAAAGTTTGAAGAAGGAGAAACAGAAGATGTCGATTGACATTGTTTTTTAATGCTTTCAAATGACAAGTTCACCGCCGCTAAGAAGAGCAACCGTTTCAGCGGCAATTCTATTTCCTATCAATCTTAACGCCCGATTTTGTATTCTATCAAGCAGGTGAAGCGATGTTTGCAAAGCACCTGCCCAGAGGTGGGAGTTATACTCGAGTTTAGGGCGTATAAACGCTTATAAATTGAAGCGAGATCAGATGGGGAAAAAAACTTCTTACACCAATACAGAAAACCTAAGCACTTAGCAGCATTCTTCGATCTCAAATATATAGTCGTCCTTGACACACATACGGAGTACTGAGAGCTTTTCGGTTTCTTCGATGTAAGTGCCATTCATGGACAATAGCATTGGGGGTATGTTTAGATTTAATGACAAAAGACAGCATTGAGTTTTCGAAGCATTAAACTCCACATGATTCCTACGACCCCATTTGACAATGCTGTATAAATAGGAGTTTAATGAATTTGATATACGGTACCGTATAACGAATATGAAAATCTGAGGGTAGAGTCGTCAACAAAACAGTTAAGTGGATTAGAAGTAACACACAGAAGATCATTTATAAAAATGAGGAAAAGAGTCGGAGACAGAACAGAGCCCTGGGGCACACCAGCATTTATTTTGTGGGAATCAGACTTAAATCCGTCCAATACAACTTGTATTGAACGGTCCAGAAGATAGCTTCTAATCCAACGAACTAGAGTATTATCGATCCCAAAAGCACGCGTTTTCGATAAGAGAGCTTCATGCCAAACTCTATCAAAGATACCAAGAGCAATAATATTACTTTTACCAAAGCGATGCAAAGATTTGTTCCACTGTTCGGTGAGATATGCCATCAGACCAGCAGTGGAACGGTTGCTGTGGAAGCCATACTGAGGCACATGGAGAAGCTTTCGATCTTTGAGTTTGCCTTCGATGAAGAGTAAACAATTGGTTTGTTATTGTCGATGAGCGTTGGAACCGAAGATGTTGAGGAGTTTTTAATATTTTTTTACATTTTTATTATTTATTATTTTTACTGCCTTTGGGACACTGCAGAATTTGTTGCCGGTTCTTTCAATAACGGAGTTGCATGAGTTCCTTGCTTGTTTGTGCTTTTTCCAATTTTCCTCTGTAGGGTTGGCTTTGTAAGATCGGAAACTTACTTCTTGGAGCCTGATAGCTTCTTCACACTCTGAATTAAACCAGGACTTTTCTTTAGGCTTGATGCTTTTAACTCTGTTAGGAATAATCTTATATAGACTGCGAAATGTTATATTTTCCCCAAACGTTAATAATGTGGGAATTAGAATTGTGGCATCCAGACCCGATGTTTCCCTTCATCATCATAGGGTACCTCTTCTAGGCCAAGTGCTTTCGGAGTTTTTCCGAAATAACTTTTTTCAATCTTGGTGTCGGGTATTTCATTCGCTGTAAAATGTAGCTCACATAATACTGTCGTCATATGTAAAGAATTTTGTCGTCATTGACATGAATTTGGTTTCAAGCATTGTTGAGATTGACGAACGAATCTACTGGGAATTTAACCTTCTTCGAGTGGAAATTTAAAAAATTATTTCAACGAATGTGGGAAAAGAAGAAAGTTATGCCAGAAGATTAGAAGATTTAAAAAACTAAATATTGTAAAATCTGTTATCTGTTGGGGTAAGAAAAAAGGTTTATGCCTGTAGTGAACTGGACGAAGCACCGGAGGGCAAGCACTTAAAAAAATCTAGTTTGAACAGCAAGCACCACTAAATTAGCAAAAACTGGTGGTTGAAGGCAAAGGCTTGTGTCATACTTGATAGTCTTCTAACCGTCGGGCAGAGCGCAATGCTTGAGGTTAAGATTAGACAAAGAATAATTCTAAATAATGTTTCTTTGAGCTTATGACGCATACGAGCTGCATTTCGAGCGTTCGGGAGTTCCTTTCTTGTATAAGGATAGAAGCGCCTCAGATTACTTTCAGAAGAGTAGTAGTTAAGGTAGTATAAACTACAACACGGTTTTCCAGCTTTTGAATATTTCACAACTTTAAATAAGAAGTTTATTCGATTATTGTTTATCTTAATTTAGGGGGATATGAGACTTAACCAAACGTTGATGTTATAATATTGAGTGGATTAAGAAAAGGAAATAAATTTAAGTTTATAATAACTAGCACCAGTCTAGAAGGCTTCAACTCATCCAAAACCAATAAAGCTTACCATCATGTTCTTGCACTTGAGTTTCCTGTTGAATTTCTTCAGTTGGAACCGTTAAAGCTTCTATATCTTCGAAGATATCTTCATAGACAGAATCATTAGTTGTATAATTTTCTCTGCTAGGCGATTCCAGTTGATTTTCAACTTCTTCAATCAAAACCATCAAGTGTTTGCTCATAATCTGACGGCCTGTTGAATTTCTGGACAAATGTAATTGACTGAGATCCTTCAGATTCAACGATGGTATTGCTGTTCTATTCAAGCTCCTTGATTCTGGATGTTTATAATCATCGATTCGAAAATGACGAGCACATACTTGATAGTTTGTACACAATTTTTCCAAACTTACTTCTTTCAAACCTGGGTCATCTATAGCTTCAAGCCAGGACGATGTTACTTCTGCAATTCGGGGGAATCTATGTGTCAAATCAAAGCGTTCGCTTCTACATGTTTTAATGCAACAGCGTTTTTTCATTTCCATATTTTTACTTTAAGAACAAGAAGACAATGAATGAATGTTTAAAATAAAATTAAAAAAAGTACTTAAAAACAAAAATGTTGAATTGGTTTCCAAATTTAAAACTGATAGATTTTAGATATGAATGTATAGTAATTTGACAGAATGTTTGGTTTTAACTTAAGAAAAACATTAAATAGTGAATTTACCATAATCTTCCTACTTGCACATAATATAATTATTTTGTTTATTAAACAAATATTTGTATGCAAATTCTAATGTAATTATGGAAAGCAAGCAACCCAAGAACGTGTCCAAAATCAAACAAAACTCTCAACTGACAGGTTTGTCAAATATAATGTGGTGTGTGTGAAAATCGGTGTAAATGCTTACGTTCTAGGTTGCTGCGCTCTCGGATAAATTGTTGCAAAATATAATGTGCGTTTGTGAACGCATAATACCAATAGGTAACAATTTATACCAAAACTTACTACAATTTCGTGGTCAGCTGTTATATACAATGCCAAAGTATACCAGAAATGTAACGCTAGCTTGGTTTTGATTTGAAAATAATATGTT
Organism: Platycheirus rosarum; assembly: GCA_963971375.1. NCBI lineage: Eukaryota > Metazoa > Arthropoda > Insecta > Diptera > Syrphidae > Platycheirus > Platycheirus rosarum. The sequence goes on from OZ020510.1 coordinate 103,422,112, forward strand.
CGTTTTTATTATAGAAAAAAGAAAAAAAGAACTGCGACTCGTACCCACCATGCACTACAAACCCTGAAATTTTATAATGTGTATGTGAATACGTGTGACGTCATAAAATAGCAATATGGTGATTTGTATACGTCTACTGAGCATACCTTGTATTTCTGTGTATCATGGGTGCACATAATGTCGCTGAACGGGTATTTTTCAGTTTGTAGACGAAGAGAAAATTATCCTCCCAGTTGTCTTTTTCTATGCGTTCAGAGATAGACTTTTTGATTCAATAGGTTGTTAGGGTACCAGCACATAACCAAAAATTGCCTTCTGTCAAAACCAACGAGTTGCTTCGTTTCGTTTCGTGTATCAGTGTAAGAATTATTTTTCACCATCTGATCTGGCTTCAATTTATAAAGCATTTATACGCCCTAAACTCGAGTATAACTCCCACCTCTAGGCAGGTGCTTCACAAACATCGCTTCACCTGCTTGATTGAATACAAAATCGAGCATTAAGATTGATAGGAAATAGAACTCTCGAACAACGACGCAATGTTTCATGTCTTTCCTTATCTTATCTTTTCTTTTATAAAAAAAATGTCACTCGAAGTAGCCAGCTGCATTCCTCCCCTTAAAAGTTTCTCCCGTAATACTCTTCTCACAAGGAATGCTCATCAGTTCACCCTTGAACCCAATTTCAGACGTACCGTGAAATATAGGTATTCTTTTTTTAGCCGAACAACACGAATTTGGAATAGTTTACCCGGCGGGATTTTCCCTTAATTAATCGACACCTATCTCTCCCCTCCTTATCTACCTAATGCCCGCGCAATGTGTTATACATTAAACGGGAAACAAAAAGTCCCTTGTGCGCGCGTTAATTATATAAAAAAAAACGTTTCTAAGCCCTGAGAGATCTCCATTTTCTCAGAAACGTGAACACAATTTCACAGAAAAAAAATCTTGCTGTTAAAAAAATCCAAATATTTTTTGGATGCGCTTGCTTAATTTTACTTTGTCAAAGAGAACTCTGTTAGAAGAAAATAAATGCAATTTTGTTTGGAGTTTTCTGAGAAATTTTGTTCACATAAAGTTTTCAGCTCCATCAAAAATGCTTGAGACAACTTCTTGAGCACTCCCAAATTTTAGATTGTCAATGGTTTTTCAAAGAGGTAGTATAAAATCTCGTATTTCGAAATTCCAAAATCGAATGGTGAAGGTTTGAAATCTGACATTTGGGCTGGAATGTGTGATTTCCTTCCTTCTTTATTTCTTTCTGTTTCACGCTTCAATATTCTCTCTGAACATACCTTTACCTTCCCAAATGTCATTTTCGCGTAATTTTTGTTTTAACTTCAGTTTACAAAATTATTTTTATATTTGTTGAATGTGTATTACAATTTAAATAATATACATATCATATATCTATAACTATTAATGTAGTTTTGTTGCATGCTAGTCTCTTCTAGATCATTCCCCCATCCAGTTCCAGTGATAGTCCACGTCCAATGTCCATCTAAACCAGGCTTGACGATGAAAACAAGAATATCCTCATTTGCTGTCCTAGATCTCGAAACAACAAGTCTTCCTGACCTAAATTTTAATAAAACAAGCATCACAGAAATCTCTATTCATGCATTTAATTCCGAAGATGTTAAGAACTCTTCAAATTGCAAAAGCCCAAGAATAAACCATAAGTTAACACTCTTATTCAACCCTCGTAGTGTTGTTCATCCAGACTCGGAAAAAATCACCGGTAAATAGCAAAGTCTTCAGAAAGTTGGTTTTATATTTTTTTTCAATTGTATTGGTTTAAATAGGACTGGACAACTATATGCTGGAGGATGAATCACCTCTCAATAGTAATGCAGCTAATGTGATAGTTAACTTTCTAGGGCATTTACGTTCACCTGTTTGCCTTGTAGCTCATAATGGAAATAAATTTGACTTCCCTGTGCTTAAGCATGCACTATCTAATACAGGAGTGGTTGGTTAATAGATAAACTGATTAAGTGAACAAAAATATCTTAATTTTACATTGTAGGAGCTTCCCAGCAGCATTTTGTGTATTGATTCATATGTGGCGATCAAGGATTTAGAAATGGCTATGGAGGCAGAAAAAGAAGAATCCTCGTTTGTAATTATCCCACCAAATGAGTTTGATTTACCTGAAAAATCAAATGAACCTACAACACCCCTTAAAAACGATGAATCTATTAAAGAATTACTCGAAGAAATACCCATCAAGTCCTTAGAAACTTTAGAAAAGAATGAGTCTCCTATAAATTGGCAAACCTTCAACGAAACTACTCCTCACAGACCCCCAAACGTAGAAAATATTGGAAGAAAGCGCAAAAAACTAGCGTCAACCGAGGCGTCAACTCCATCCTCCAATGAGCCTAAATCACGACGATCTCTATTTAGCCCAATTCGAACCAAGCCGGGACATTATAAATTAGGAACGATATATGAACGTTTATTTGGGAATCGACCTGAAGAGGCACATCATGCTGAAGCAGATGTAATAACACTAGAAAAAATTATACTTGGACTCGGTCAAGAGTTTGTACATTATGCAGAAGAAAATGCTAAACCGTTCGGGGAGGTTAAGAAACTTGGAGCTAAGTAGTGGCATGATAATGGTTGCAGTGGAGTTTCCAATTTGTCATAAACAATAAAGAAACGTTTATGTATGTTTGTATATTTTTTGAAATTTTGACGATATTTTAAACATGTTAACTGCATGAATAAATAGAGTTTTATGTAAATGTTTTTCTCTTTTTATTGGGAACGCACATAGAGTTCAATGTTTTATAAAGACCAGGAAAGAACCCTCCTGTTTGTTCGGGCTTCATATAAGCCCTAAGGTTCGATAAAATAAATTAATTAAAGTAAGAATTATATTTTTGTCAGCTTCTTTTTAATAACTTGTGTTCACAAAAATTATTTGTTTTGTATGTGGCCATGGTTTTTGTCGTGTTCCAAATTCCAATTCTTATCAACAGTAAAGCTGTACCTTACACCGTTAGTTTGAAATAATTAGAAATCTCTTTAAATGATCTAAAATGGAAAGACGACCACTAACTAACTAACTTGTTCGTCCCAGGATCAACAAAAATAAACTCATAATTAGCATCATCAATGGAAAATAACATAACACTTAAATATCCTTTATAATAATAATAAAAAAAATAAACTATTATTTTCTGGATGTTAAATGCGTACATGTTTTCCATCCACCAGCTACCAAGACAGTGGGGAAATCATAACTTATTTTCAAAATCATAGGCTATTCTCTTCCAGTGATCATATTTTTTTTAGAAAGTTAAACCCTAATCATCTGACTGTAATGATGATAACTGATCTCATTAATATTAGAGAATAAAGCCTTTTACGGCCTTTAAGTTTAACTCACTGTGAGTTACCGCGACGAAATGCCAATTGTTGGTGGACTTAAAGGCCGTAAAAAGCTATTTTGAATATATAATTAAACAAAGTCCAAAATTGGTGCTGAGTCTTCTACTTAGTTGTTTTTTAAATTTTATTTTCTTACAACGTAGTATGTAGAGTTTGTATTAAAACCTTCAATTTATTAGAGAATAAGGTATCTAATGATTCAACTTCGATGGATACCAGTGCCACATCGTATTCAAGTCAATCTTAAATGCTTCCACCGTCTCCAGCATAATGATCAATGACCCATGAGCCAGGCCGTATTAACTATCAATATCATAAACTTCATCATCCTCATTATTACCAAATAATATCCCTGAGGAACTCATGCAACTCCAAATGTTTGCATGACCAAAAATTACGGCAACAAATTCTGCAAGGCAGTAAACATTTTTGGTCATTTGTAAAAAATATTAAAAACTCCACCACATCTTCGGTTTAAATGCTCATCGACAATAACAAACCGATTGTTTACTCTTCAGAGAATGCAAACTTGCTCGCTGCCAGGTTCGCTGCCAGCTCTACGCTGCCTTACACCAACGTTGCCCTTCCTGTACTCGAGAATGTAAATTTTTACATGGGACACATTTTTTCCGCACTCGTATAGTAGCAAGAGTTCTTAAAGATCTCGATATGCACAAATCCGCTGACCCGGATAGTATGCTTCCGATTCTTCTGAAGAGGTGTTCCTCCACACTAGCAAAGCCACTGCGTAAGCTTTTTCATTGTTCCTACTCTTCTGGAATCTTTACTAGAAGATGAAAAACAGCATTTGTCCAGCCTGTCCCTAAGAAAGGTGACCCATCCTCGCCCTCCTCCTACCGACCCATAGCATTTACGTCCCTTCTTTCTTTTGATTGCGACAAAATAAATGCTAGTGTGCCTCAGGGCTCCGTTCTGTCTCCGAGTCTTTTCCTCATTTTTATAAATGATATTCTGTCTGTTACTTCTAATCCACATAACTGTTTTGCTGACGACTCTACACTCAGCTTTCATATTCGTTTAATGATTCACGTCCTTACCATTGGACGTACAATGGTAAAAAAAAATTCAATGCTGTCTTCTGGCGTTAAAGCTAAACTTACCCCCATGCCATTGTCCATGAATGCACTTGCATTGAAGGAACCCAAAAATTTTCAGTACTCGGTATGTGTGTCAACAACGACCTCCGTTGGAACGACAATATAGTTGAGATCGCTAAAGATGCTTCTAAGTGCTTAGGTTTTCTGTATCGATGCAAGTTTTTTCCTCTTCTGATTCGGATACAATTTATAAAACGTTTAAACGCCCAAAACTCGACTATCACTCCCACCTCTGGGCAGGTGCTTCTCAAGCATTGTTACACCTGCTCGAACAACGAGGCAATATTTCCTGCCTTTCCTTATTTATACGTTTTATTTCAAAAAAAATGTTCAATCGAAGTAAAGTTTCACCCGTAATACTCGCCGTCAATGAAAATGCTAATCGAAACCTTCTATCTGTCCCTCCCTAACTCTATAATTCTAATGCTCGCGCAGTGCATTTAATATAATAAGGACAACTAATCACTGCCCCGTCAACATCGGTCCATAAAAATAAGTATTTTCAAAGTGGTGCAGCCGTTTCCAAAATTAGCCAAAACAGACAGACAAAAACTATTAAAATTGTGTTTTTGTTATAAGTACCGTATATTTAGACGTGTGGTTTTTAATCTAGCAACACTTTTTTCGGAGTTCGTCTTTTTGACAGCTGTCACTTGATTTATGCTCAGTTTGGTTTGGCATTTCATAATGACAAGACTAATTCCGTCGTTTGCAAATCGTGCAAATTTATTACCAAAATAATGGTTCGGTTCGATGGAGCAGAGTATCGAAGAAGACCCGAATGAGTCCATCCGCCATCGCTCGCAACAATTGGAGCTGTGCCCATCCACTTTATGGAAGATTTTGCGGAAGGATCTTGGTTTGCGGGCTTACAAAATACAACTCGTGCAAGAATTGAAGCCGAACGACCATCAAGCGCATAGCACGTTCAGTGAATGGGCCCAAAACGAGATGGCCACCGATCCCGATTTTCACAAAATTGGTCCTCTCGGCTGGAATTTATTCAAGCCAGTCGTGGTGGCCACTTGCCCGAAATCATTTTTAAAACATAATGGCAAACCCTTATAATTATAATAAAGCTAAATTCTTGGCCATAACATTAAATTATATGCGTTTTATTTCTTCTTGAAAATCAACACGTCTATAAAAACACCTTTTACTTGTAACGGGTGATTTTTTTGAGGTTAGGATTTTCATGCATTAGTATTTGACAGATCACGCGGGATTTCAGACATGGTGTCAAAGAAAAAGATGCTCAGTATGCTTTGACATTTCATCATGAATAGACTTACTAACGAGCAACACTTGCAAATCATTGAATTTTATTACCAAAATCAGTGTTCGGTTCATTCACCGTAACGTTGCGTCCAACAGCATCTTTGAAAAAATACGGTCCAATGATTCCACCAGCGTACAAACCACACCAAACAGTGCATTTTTCGGGATGCATGGGCAGTTCTTGAACGGCTTCTGGTTGCTCTTCACTCCAAATGCGGCAATTTTGCTTATTTACGTAGCCATTCAACCAGAAATGAGCCTCATCGCTGAACAAAATTTGTCGATAGAAAAGGCGGATTTTCTGCCAACTTTTCTAGGGCACTGATTTTGGTAATAAAATTCAATGATTTGCAAGCGTGCTCGTTAGTAAGTCTAATCATGATGAAATGTCAAAGCATACTGAGCATCTTTCTCTTTGACACCATGTCTGAAATCCCGCGTGATCTGTCAAATACTAATGCATGAAAATCCTAACCTCAAAAAATCACCCGTTATATTGATCTTGTAAAAAGCTGTTAATTTTGTATTAAAAACAGACAACCGCATTTTGATATATTTATTTGCGTATGTAGATTGATCCTGGTACATAGTAATCTGTACAAAAAATAAGTGCGGTGAACCTCTTAAAGTACCGTTTTTACTTGCGATTATAGGGACTATAAAGCAAGTTTAGGATTCCTGAATATTTAAAAAAAATTGAGATAACAATCAAACATGGCATTACGATCAAAGAGAATTCTAAAAAAGTGATCGAGAAAAAAAGTATGTTTGTCTGTCTGTCTGTCTGTCATTATGTATAACGAGCTGCAGCCTAAACAGCTTAAGCGATTATCTTCAAACTTGGTGTGTGTGATTACTTTGGCATTCCCCAGAGGGGAAATTGAAATTTTATTTTTAGCCCTAAAATTAACGGTACCAGCTATATGACCGTTTAGGAAAATCTTATTTTTCTCAAAAACGGCTCCAACGATTTTAATGAAATTTTTTTTAATTTTTTAGTTGATATTGGCTATCATTTGATAAGAACCACTATCAACGGGACATTTCATATAACGGTTTTTTTAATTGTTGGCTTTCTGTAACGGCTGAATGGATTTCTTCCAAATTTTATATTTAAGAAGATCTAAGTAGCCAAATTAATTCTGCATATCAAAATGTTGAATAACTTTTTTATTCTAATTAAAATTAATTTTTGAATTTTGAAAAATCAATATTATGAAAACTGATCATCTAAAAAACTGCATACCTACCAAAATTTTAAAAAAAGAATAAAAAACAGGATTTTATCAAAACCGGTCCTACAATTTTCGAAATAGATTTTTCATAAATTCCTTGTTATTTAAGACGTGTGATGGCATACTTAATTTTTACTAAAAACCTTTAAGTATTCTGGTTTTTAATACTTTTTATAAGTTCAAACTGTTATTTTCAACGCAAGTGTTACTTGTTTCTGCCAAAGACCTCGCTTTCCAATGTAAGTAGACACACAAGAGCAAGTACGTGCGACCCAGTCGTGTCCATTTTTTACTTGCGATTATAGGGACTATATGTAAGTCAAGTTATGCATTTGTAAGAAAAAATTAAAAAAGTGATCGACAAAAAATGTCTGTCTGTCTGTCTGTCTGGCAATCTGTCCACCTGTATGTATAACGAGCTGCAGCTTAACGGCTTAAGCGATTACTTTCAAATTAATTTGGTATGCGTGTGTGATTCTTTTGGAATTCCTCAGAAGGGAAATTGCAACTTTATTTTAAGGCCTAAGAATAACAGTACTTGCCATATAACCGTTACTCGAAAATGGCTGCAACAATTTTGATGAACATTTTTAATTTTTTTAGATACATTTATTTATTATTAATAAATTTTAATCAGAAACAAATTTACGTAAAAAGTCTATTAACGGTACTTTTCATATAAGGGTTTTTTAAATTTTCGGCTTTCTCGCGGTAACGGATTTTTGGATTTTTTTCAAATTTTATATTTGAGAAGATCTAGGTAGCCAATTTAATTCTGCATACCAACATTTTGAATAACTTTGTTTTTCTAATTAAAATTAATTTATGAATTTATTTTTTTTTTTGAAAAAGCTGTTTTTTAAACTAATTAAAAAAAAAATGTGAAATTTTATAATCACATGCTATTAATAACTCAAAAGAATTTTTTTCAAAAACTTAAAAATAAGAAACAGGATTTTTTCAAAATCCGTCCTACAATTTTGGAAATGCTTTTTTCATAAATTTGTTATTATATTAGACGTGTGATGGTGTACTCTATTTTTACTAAAAACCGTTATTTGTTGTGGTTTTGAAACTTTTTTATAAGTTCATTTAGTGTTATTTTTCTACGTGTATGTTACTTATTTTTAAAATTATATTCGACGATTTGACCGCAAACATATGAGCAAGTACGTACGATCCAGTCGTAACTTATTTTTCTTCGACTTCTCTAGTGCTAGTCAACCGATTACAATCAAAATTGATATTCAGATAAGTGCAAAGTAATTTCACATTGAATTTTTTACTTGCGATTTATAGGGAAAATAAGGCAAGTTATGCATTCGTATAAAAAAAAATTCTAACAATCAGACATGATATTACGATGATAGAGAAACATATTTGAGTTACTGGAAAAATTTTGTCTGTCTGTCCGTCTGTACGGATGTATATTGAACTACAGCCTAAACGGTTTGGTCAATCGTCTTCAAAGGAGATGGCCCATTTTTGGGCCCAGTGCACTCACTAATGAATCTACTATCAAATGAAAGGTTATATTAAGGATATTATGTGGGTCAAATATTTTCACTGTTCGTTGGGTTTTTGAGATATTTGAGCTTGAAGTTGACTAATTCAGAAGCAGAATTTCACTTATTTTTCCGGCAAAACTGCTTATATTTTCTGTAAGATACGTAGGGAAATGAATTTGGTATCAAATGAAAGGTTTTTTTTTTATCTTTTTATCGTGATAAAAATTATTTTTATACATGCACTATATTCTGCAATATTTAGTTTTAACTTATTAGAAATCAAGTTTTTTTTACTTACTTTTTAAACGTCGATATCTTAAAAAGATCAGCAGTGATTTATAATTTTTTAACAAAATTTTAAAGATTATTTATTTACCTTTAATTTGATATATAACTTAGTGCCCTTTCTTAAATAAAAAATATAGTTTTGAACAAACTTACACTAAAAAGCATATTAACATGCACTATGTGCTATGCACTTTTTCGTTTAGCGTTATTTTTATAATTCCTTAATCAAAAAAAGCAAAATATGTATTATTTATTAATTACTTTTAGCCTGATAAACATTTATATTGATGACAATATAGGTGATGTTATTTAAGAAAACATGCATCATGCTACTTCGAAAATGATGTCAACACTTACTAATATTGCCTTAAAGCCAGTTGATTTTAATAACATAGGTAATATGAATCCTTTTTTATGCCATTATTGGATAAGTAAGAGCCTAGCGCAGTTTACAGAACTGCACAGCTTTGTTCCGGCATTGAAAAGTATTGAACTTACTACTTTTTTATCAAAATTAAGATCCGGTGATAGCGATCGTAGGCTTTCATCCATTTTAAACGTTCCTCGCGCAACTCTAGAACTAGAAATTATTATGTGTCCTTTAACTTGGGCCTGGAACATATGTCTATTCAGAACGTAGCTAGTCGAAACAATATGATTCCAAATGGACTTTTTGGCAACATGCAGTTAAATGAAAATGACCAACCGGCCATAATAATATGTGACGGAACTTATGTTTACCTCCAAAAATGTTCAAATTATAGTTTCCAAAAAGAAACATATATTCTGAATAAGTTTCAGAATTTAGTTAAACCCTTTATGATGACATGCTGTGACGGTTATATAATAATAGACGTATACGGACCTTATGCAGCAACTGATTCTGATGCAACAATTATTAAGAATCTTTTTAGAGATAAATATGGGAACATGAGCCGTTTTGTTAGACAAAATTATGTTTTTATCCTAGAGAGAGGTTTCAGGGATGCTATTTCTAGCCTAGAATCCTACGTGTACAAAGCTCACATGCCTGAAACTGTTCTGGAAAGGGAATAATCAGCTGACAACAGCTCAAGCTAACAAGACAAAACGTGTTACAATGGTAAGATGAGTTGTGGAAGTTGTCAATGGACGCTTTAAGAGAGATTTTAAGCTATTCCGCTAAAAACTTTTTTAATTTAGCTACTCGTCATTTAATGGATGATTTTAAAATTGCAGCTGCAATCCTCAATAAGTTCCATTCTTTGTTAGAAGACAATACAGATGCCAGCGTTTTACTGGAGTTGGCTTAAAGTAGATCAAATACTATTGTTGCACCGCAGAAATCTTTCCCAATGATAAATATCGATCCCAAGTCTTGAAAGAAACCTAATTCCAAGTAATCCTCTTGGGTATTTTAAATCGATTTTATTTTCTAAGGAAATGACAAAAATAACAATAAAACATATTTTTCAAAATGATTTGACAAAACTTACAATTGGTATCTAACTAGCGATGAGCAACAACAATAATTTTAATTAAAATGAAAAGAATAGATTTAAAATTTCAATAAAAGTTTGAACAAATTAACAAATATCGAATTAATACTTTTAGAAAGCGAAAAAAAGATAACTTGATATTTTTTGAATTCAATGCCAACTATGAATTCTGATTTTTTTAAATAACAGTAGTATTTGAGCAAAGTAAAAAAAAAATTAATAATTTAAAAAAATGGCTTGATGACATTCCGGGGGCCGTCTGAAAACTAGGTTCAAATAGGTTGAAGACTTAAAATCAAGAACAGCAAGCCTTCCGACTGATCTTTTAGGTTTAATTAATCGTTAGGTAATTTGACATCAGCTATACGCACAAAACATTATCTGGTCCTGGGTATACTCTGACAACACGACCCAATTGCCAAGCTGATCGAATCTCATTTGGCTCAATAAGAATAACGACGTCATCAACTTCTACTTGCTTTATTGGCTTGTTCCACTTAAGCCTTCTCGTGATATCTGGCAAATACTCGGAATACCACCGCTTTACGAGTTGCGACATTAAGTGTTGTGATCTCCGACTGTAGAGTTTGCTGCAGAAATCATTTTCGAAGAAAATTCCTGGTGCGGTAATGTCTTTATCTTCACCACTGAAAAGCATTATGTTCGGTGTAAGTGGCTTCGGATCCTCTGAGTCCACTAGAAGATGTGTAAGTGGACGGCGATTAATTTGTCCTTGGGCCTCCATTACGCAAAACGTCTTCACGAGGAATGCTACCTTTCAAAATAAAATTGATGCTCTTTTTGATGGATTGAATGAGGCGCTCCCAGGCTCCTCCCTGGAAGCTGGAATAAATCGCCACCGAATACCCTCATATTTAGCAGCGTATTCACTTAGATGAATTTCCATGTTTTTGACGTCTTTATCCAGCAGGTTTTTTGAACCGATGAAGTTAAGGCCGTTATCGCTATAGAAAAAATCGAGTTACTACACGATTGATAATAAATCGGCGCACGGCCATCGTACATTGATCTAAGCTAAGATCGTTTAGTAGCTCAATTTGTACAGCTCGAAAAGTGAGACATGTAAATATCATACCGTATCTCTTCACTGTTCCACGTCCAAACTTCACCAATAGAGGACCAAAACAGTCAACACCGACATGGGTGAACGGCTTTGAGTTAAAAGCGAGGCGAGCTTCGGGTAACTGACCCATGAGTGGCATGACAGGCTTAGCTTTTAAACGCTTGCATTCATTGCAACGAGATCTCACCCTTTCAACAGCTCCTCGTATGCTGATTATCCAAGCATGCTCGCAGATGTCTGAAATCACTTTTGCCGTCCCCATGTGAAAGTTAGTTTCATGATGGTGTTGGATAAATATATCGACCAATGGATGATTCTTTGGGGGAATAGCAGGGTTTCGTGCAGCGTTTGATAAATTCGTCTTTTGCGCTCGGGAGCTCATCCGTATGGTTCTTTATCAAGACATGGCACGAAAAAACTCAGCTGGCGTGATAAAAGTTTCCTTCTCAGCGGGCAGATTTTAATAAATATCATTGAATCGAAGCAGAAACCCAATAACTCGAACAGAAGAAGTCCATCTTGCTTGGCACGAAGCTTTTCGTAGACATCAAAATACCGAGTTGATTGCTTTGTGTGCAGTAAAACCTTTCCTATCTCATGGTTAACCAAATCCGAATCTGTCTTTCCTGTTTTAACGGGCCATTCTGAAAAGGGAAATTTGAAAAACTCTGGACCTTGGAACCATCTCGTCTGCTGGTTTCCCATAGAATCATCGCCCCATTTAGTTCCATCGTCCGCAACGTTATCACTTGAACCAATGTGAAGCCACTGACGTGTAGAAGTAGATTCAAGAATTTCCCCAGTTCGAGTAGCAACAAATGAGGGAAACTTATACTGACTTGAGTTTATCCAAGAAAGTACAGTCTTAGAGTCTGACAGATATATTTCATTATCAAACCGTACTGTGTGAGAAACTTTTATCGTAGACGCCAAACGAACTCCAAGAACCGCAGCTTATAATTCTAAGCGAGGGACAATTAATTGCTTTACCGGAGCAACTTTTGCTTTAGTCATTACTAGTGAAACCTCCACTTCATTGTTTTGTTCAACACGTAAGTAAGCAACAGCCAAAACTGCTTCCTTGACTGTTAAAATAGTCGTCGACATAAGTTCTTTTAGTAAGGCCATCTACTGCTTCGGGGCAATTCGTTACAAACAAATTAGCATGAGAGTTTTTTACGAATTACGCACACGTTGGTGAGCACCTTGGTCCAAACATCATCACTTGCATAATGTACACTGTTGGCTGGCGAGAACTGGTCACCATCTCTCCACAGAATTCTTTGGCATTGCTGGTCCTCTTCCTTGATCCGAATTTGATGGAACATTTCCTTTACGTCAGAGTTCACAGCAACTTCTCGTTCGCGAAATTTAAAAAGTCCTGCATGTAGCGGCACGGTATTGTCTTGTCCTTTCAATAGGTGTGTGTTGAGCGAAACACCATTGACTTTCGCAGCTACATCAGCAACACATCTAGGTTTAGGTGGAATCTTGTTTAGATTTTCGACGATAAAGGTAGGAGCATACCAAATTCGAGGCCATTTTTTTGTCAACTCCTCTTCTGAAGCTATTCTGGCATATCCTTTTGTTAACAACTGGCACATGTAATTGTTTTTCCATTCCAGAAGATGTGGATTTTTCCGCAAAGATTTTTCCAAACCTTCAAGCCTCTTGAGTGCCATAGGAAAATTGTCAGGTAGTTCTACATTATCAGCATTCCAAAGAAGACCAATTTCGTACTGTTGATCAACCAGCTTTATAGATTGCTCCATAATAGACATTGCTCTGTTTACTTCTCGACTAACTAAATCGCCCTTTGAGGGCATCACTCCGAATTCCTCCGTAGTAAAGTGACGCTTGACAAGCTCATGTAACTCATCTTCTTGTTTTATAGCGTCGTGAAAAAGGAACTTCATCGTAGGACGGAATACTTGATGAACACAAGAAACATGATTGGTCGCAACTGAGTTACCATTGCCATACAAAATCCAGCCAAGAACTGTTTTCAGAGCACAAGGTTCTTCATCTTTTCCATGACGCTGTCCGTGGCCCAAAAGGAACTTAGCTTGATCCAGACCAATCAGTATCTAAGGCTTAGCGTTCACGAGATTGGTCAGTGGAAACCCACAGAGGTGAGGGTACATGCTTTTTAATTTAGATACATCGACAGATTGACTAGGCAGATCCAAATCCTTAACAGTATAAACATTCTTTAGGGAATGGCGTTTTTTATCCTTGATATCAGACACTGTCAATGTAGTCCTCAAAAAACTCTCGAACCGAACAACACCTTTGGTCCATTGCAGAGTTAAATCTTCTGGATCACCTTCAAGTCCTAGTTCATCAAATAAGTCTCTTATGAGCATAGTCAAAGACGAGCCATCATCTAGAAAGGCGAATGTATCTACAAAGAAATTATCTCGACCACGAAGTCTTATCGGCACAATCTTGAACATGACCGAAAAGTTTGCAACAATGTGAGAAGAATGAACGTGAGGTTGGGGAACAAAAGGGGTTGCAGTTGTGTTCAACTCACAAATAGTACTGCTTGACGTCTGATGTAAAAGCGGGTGATGACGACCAGAACATCCATTTGAACCACATGTTCTCTTAGCACATACTCTCCAATCATGTTTCGATGAATCTAAGCAGGTGAAACAAAATGATTTTTCTTTCACATATGCTAGTCTTTCCTCCGCTGATAATGCTTTTAAATCAACACATTGCCTGAGTGAGTGTTGTTTTCTATTGCACTTTCCACACAAAGGTTGAGAAACAGCAGCTGAGGAGTTTGTTTGATGGGTTAACACCTGCCGAGAAGTCCTTGAAACAGCTTGAGTCCTTTTTGATTCAAAATTCATTGATGCAAGCGGCCTTATCAAATCGGGTGGCAAAGCAACGATTTTCTTAGTCCAATATTCGGCAAAGTGAACAAAATTAGGTCGAGTTAAAGAAACTTTCTTTTTCTGCCACTCTTGATACAAACCAGGACCGAGCTTCGAAGCGAGATTTGTCATCACCGTCTGTAAGATCTTCTTCCCTGTTTATAGATCTGATGTCAGCTACGTATCCATTCACCTTTACCGCCCACAATCTAAACTTCGGATCACTCTTTGACGTCAGCTTTGGAAGATTTAGCAAATCAGTTGTCAAATCGTGTACATGGACATCATATCGACCAAATATTTGACGGAGGGAACTCACGATGGCATCAGCATCCGATGAATACTTCAAACAATCACAGACAGGTTGGTATGCTTCGCCTTTCAATGCTTTACGCAATCGAGCCACATTCTCCTTGTCACTATATCTTCCTTCTAACGTTGTTGACTTGAACACTTCCTCGAAATAAGGCCATTCACGTCTATTCTCGCCAGTAAAAATAGGTAATTCCTGAACGTTATTACGGTTGAGAATAGTCAATAAATTGGCCATATCCGTTCCTTGAACGGAAGAATTTTTTATGTTTTCTCGTGGCTCAGAAGACAAAGGAATAGGCGTGGATTGACAAGGTTGGTGAATATTGTTCAGCAACGAATGGTGGTTTGCCTGAATTTTTCTTAATATTTCCCACCTTTCATTTCCTTTCTGAATGGTGTCCTTCTTGCAAACCACAGCTACTTTTGATTCCTTTTTTGACGAAAAAGATTCTGATAGCTTGAGTTTCATATTTTCCAGATCAGCTCATAAGATTGTGAGCTCTTCGTCACGTTGAGCAACTGCGGCTTGGGCTACTAGAGCAGTTTTCATCAATATGTCAACATGGTCCTCAACATTCTTACCATGAACTGCCGGTTGAGAATCCTCCACTTCGACATGCTCCGATTCCGCATCTTCTCTTTCTTTCGGCTCACAGTCATCTTCTTCACAAAACCATGGTGTGGCTGTATTACACAGGTTGGAGTCGAAACCATGGCAGGAATAGTGCCACCAACGATTACATTTATCACAGCTTACCATAAATTCATCATCGACCTTATTGCAATCAAGTAAGTTGCAGTTATTTCTTAGATTCGACATGTTGATGAATAGCAGATTTTTTTAAACGAAATTTAAATAAATATTTCAAAGTCCAACAATTAAAATAAAATAATATTGTTGCACTGCAGAAATCTTTCCCAATGATAAATATCGATCCCAAGTCTTGAAAGAAACCAAATTCCAAGTAGGGTAGGGTGTCCATAATGTAACTAGAAAAAACGAGAACATTTTCAAAAGTCAAATAATACTACCATGCCCCCCCCCCCTGGTTCCAGCAGAACCAGAATTATGTATCTTTTATAATTAAATGACCAATTTTGGCTTTATAAGGAAATTTCATTGCATTTAATGTTTAAAAATTATTTCTGGCCTCCGCGACTGCGCCTTATGAAAGCCATCCTGTCGGTCAAATTTTGCACCACTTTTCGATCACACCCTCTCTAAGTTCGTCAATAGGGCGTCTAATGTTGGCTTCTAAATGATCAATCGTTGCTGGTTTATTAGCCCACAAAGAGTTGTCCAAGAGTGTCGAATCACACGAACGAGGTGGCCAATTCACATGAGATGATTCGGTCATCAAAGGGATGGTTGCACGCCCTGAACGGCATGTTGCACCGTCTTGTTGGAATCATATCTCCTCTAAAGGATTTACAATCATATCAGCAATAAAAAATCAGGAATCATTTGCCTCATTCACGATAATTTATTTGCACCGGTTTCGGATTTATAAACAAATGGGCCCTGATGACATTTAAACCGCACCAAACAGTGATTTGGGGATGTAATATAGTCTCAAGAGTCTCATGAGAATATAATAATTTTGTAAACGTTCTAAGTCTTTGCATGGTGATTTGCCATAGTATGGAAAAAAAGTCAAACACACTTCATTAGTATGACAGCTAGTTTGACAGTTATGCCTAGCGGAAGTTCTAAAAAAAACACCCTTTTATTTTCAAAATAAGGGCTTGATTTTCGACTTTTGAAACTTTTTTTAAACGTGTGTTTATGTAGTTTTATATATGAAGAATTATTGGTTTTGATGTTGAAATTTTAAAATTGAAGTAAGAGAGGGAAAAAATTTGTTTGATTCCAGAAATTCTCTAGAGGAAGATTGAAAAAGAGACTAAAACGAGGACATATAAAAAAAGAGGATAAAAAAAGAATTTTATAAAAAAGAGATTGTAAAATAGATCTGAGTTGAAAAAGAGAACATGTTCTGAGATGTTCTGGAAACCCTTCGTCTTGGGTATTATAAATCGATTTTATTTTCTAAGGAAATGACAAAAATAACAATAAAACATATTTTTCAAAATGATTTGACAAAACTTACAATTGGTATCTAACCAGCGATGAGCAACAACAATAATTTTAATTAAAATGAAAAGAGATTTAAGATTTCAATAAACGTTTGAACAAATTAACATATATCGAATTAATACTTTTAGAAAGCGAAAAAAAGGTAACTTGATATTTTTTGAATTCAATTAAATTACAGTAGTATTTGAGCAAAGTAAAAAAAAAAAATAATAATTTAAAAAAAATGGCTTGATGACAAATATTCCTAACCATTAAAGCGATTTTGTTAAGGAAAATAACTTAAATAGAACTAGGGCATTGTTTTGTCGAATTAACGGACATATTCCAAGCTTAAATAACTTTCCTTTGCTTGTTTGATAGAGCTTCGTAAAATATCATTGGGAAATTATCAAATCAAACAAGCTGGCTCTCATTGTGGGGAACAACTGAAAAGCAATGCAAGTTATAAATAAGTTTGTGAAAATGTAATTAGAATCAATTATGCACATCAAAGCCTGGTTGGAAACAATTATTTACTTAGAAGTCGCATTAAATCTCGACAATCAGTGGGAAAATATATTTTACATATACATCCTCGTGAGTAATGAATCTGATGTAGCCAATAGTTGCAACGCAATAGAAGCGTACTATTGCAATTGTCTTGTAAGAACGAGAACTGTTGGTTGTTGCGCTCATGTTATGAGTATTTTGTGGTACTTAGGATTTGCTCGTCACCAAGAATATATAAACATAGCTCCAGCTTTACTTTTAAATACTATTTTAATAGACAATGAAATTGAAGGAGAATAAATATGAAATAATATTATAATTAATGTAGGACGTAGGTTATTATGTATGTAATAAAACCATAGCATGATACATGTTTTCTTAAATAACATCACCTAGATTGTCATCAATATATATGTTATTTATCAGGCTTAAAGTAAGTAATAAATAATACATATTTTGCTTTTCTTGCTTAAGGAATTATAAAAATAACGCTAAACAAAAAAGTGCATAACACATAGTGCATGTTAATATGCTTTTTAGTGTAAGTTTGTTCAAAACTAAGTTTTTATTTCAGAAAGGTCACTAAATTATATGTCAAATTAAAGGTAAATCAATAATCTTTAAAACGATGTTAAAAAATTAGAAATCACTGCTGATCTTTTTGAAATATCGACGTTTAAAAAGTAAGAAAAAAAAACTTGATTTCTAATAAGTTAAAACTAAATATTGGAGAATATAGTGCATGTATAAAATAATAATAATAATAATTTTTATTACGATAAAAAGGTAAAAAAAAATACCTTTCATTTGATACCAAATTCATTTCCCTACGTATCTTACAGAAAATATAAGCAGTTTTGCCGGAAAAATAAGTGAAATTCTGCTTCTGAATTAGTCAACTTCATGCTCAAATATCTCAAGAGCCCAACGAACGATTTTGAAAATATTTGAGCCACATAATGTCCTTAATATCACCTTTCATTTGATACTAGATTCATTAGTGAACGCACTGGGCCTAGGTTCCCTAGGAAAATGGGCCATCTCCTTTGGAACAAAAGTTTATTTTGACATTCTACAGAGTAATTTTTTATTTTTATATTTTTAGCTCAAATATTAAGGGAACTGTCATATAACCGGTAAATAAAAGCTTATTTTTCTCGGAAACGGCTCCAAGAATTAAAAAAAAAAAAATCAGTGTACTATTGTTGGTGTAGGTTGTGTTTTGGTGAAAACAAAATTCAAAATGGTATGGTACCTCCCATAGAACCGTTTTTTTCTTCGACTTTCTCGAAAACTGTCATAAGATTTCAATCAAAATTTAAAATTCAGGAAGATGTATGTAGCCTAAGTAATTTTATTTTAAAATATTTTCGAAAAGTTTTTTTTGTATTTTTTAATAATCTTCTTATTTTTTTTTCAAAAATCAATATTTTGGAAACGGTAGAACGGATTTTATTTTAAAATTAAGTTTTGAAATGTAGATGTACGAAATAACATGAGTCATGCTGATAAGACTCATTCTTATAAGACTCATGCTTATAAGACTCATGACTCATGCTAACCGCGATACTTGGGTTCTTTCAACCAAAATCGATCGCAAGCACCAGGGGAACATAAAGAAGAACAGGCGCAAATTCCCAAAATAATTCCACTAAAATTCAATAAGTACAAGAAGAGAAAAAGAAATAGAAAATAGGCGGAGTTTTGTTAAAGTAGAAAGTAGATGTAGATATTGGGGTGTCTGTGTGTGGATTTAACGAGAGGGTTTGTGGGTGTGAGTTAACAGGCTGTATACCAATGTTTTCTTATGACGTTATTACGTAAAATTATCGTCTGTAAACCGACTTTACAGACAACCACCTCCTAATGTTTTCTGCTGAAGTTTGAATTTAATTTTTTTTTTAATTTTTGAAAAAAGTTGTTAAAATAAAATCGTTTTATTTAAAAACCGCTCCTACGATTTAAAAAAAAATTCACACTTTTTTCACATTTTTAAAGAAATATAATGGCTTTTAAATTTTCAGATGCCATTCTTATTCCCGTTATAAGTTTTGAAAGTTAAACATTTTTAAAATGTATATACACTTTTCTACATCAAAATTGATATACGACATTTCAACGAGTTGTTATCTTTCATTTGCTTTCCTGAATCCCAAAAGGACTTAATTTCCTCTCAACTTATTTAGCAAAGCTTCACGAATACAAGAATATTAACAAACGTGATTTGAAACGAGCAAAAAAGAACAAAAACATGTAATCCCTCTCGAATTCATTTCCTTTTTTCCAAAAGAAAAAAGTCTATCCTTTCTTCTCGCTGAATTTCGCTCCCTGCAACATCCGCACCAGCATTATACCTACATACGCAGCAAAAGGATATTCGGTTTCATATTTTGGTGTACCTACCTATGCTGTATTTTGAATTAGGAAGGGATTTTGAACGCAGGGTTGATTTGAGTAACAAAAACCATATGCGCTCACCCAAATGCTAATGCCACCCACCCAAAAGGGATAAAAACACTAACAACCAGGAGGCAACGACTACCACGATGACGTCCTCTTAGTCAAGAACTACAACGCCAATGATAATGCACCTTGCATTTCCTGTTTTGACAAAATATCTATCCACCTGTCCTCGTCCTGTCGCTATGGCGCCACGCCAACCATAACCAAAACAAATTCGATTTTCTGCTATAGTCCGGCTCTCATTTGGAATTCTGTCAGTAAGCGTTGTGAATCAAGTTGCCAACACACAGTCATCAGTTCGGTGTTTCCAGAATTTTTGGATGTGGAGAATTCATTGCATAAGCCACAACTTTGTGCCGTTAGAGAAGAAAATTGATGGCGGAGGTGCATATTGTCGGACAGATATTGAAGGCAGTCGATTTTGAAGAGTCGCATCTCTTTTGCAAGTGGAGCCTTCAAAGTGGTATGTATGTTGCAGCGACAAAACAAAAGTAAACTTTTGTGTGCAGAGTATTTGCAGATATAGAATGATGCATTAGAAGCTTTCAACAATGTTTATTTTTGTCGAATAAGGTTCCGCTTGGAAAGTTGTGCAAGGCAGGACGGAAGGACGCACTTTTGTTTGTTCCAATCCATTGGAGAAATCTTCGGAATTCTGTTGTCCATTGGATATACATTTGGCAACGGGTAGTGTGCAGGGTTGGCCCAAACTGCATTTTGAGATTTACGCAGTGAATTTTCTTAAAAATACCTGGCCCGTGGGGTAAGGTTTGGTTATCCTCTCAGGAAGTAGGGTTTTTTCTAAAAGTTGACAATTTTTTTCAGATTTGGTGTTGTTTATATTCCTATGCGTCCAGGATTCCATCGAATCGAAGTAGACACTTGGAAAGTTGCCCCGGTAACATTTTGGGATTGTGTTAGGGAGAAGTTTGGCGCTGGTGGGTTAGCACTTAGCAAAGAGGATCTTATTTTTTCGGGAGTAGAAAGGTGAGTTGTTGAAATATTTTTTGAAAGAAAAAATTCACAGGAACTTTTATCTTTTAGATACAAGCTACGAACAAAATCAGCTGGTTGTGTTGTGATAGAAATATCTTTAATATTTCGAAATTTTTCAAAATACGGCGTTGAGTTTTCATAGTGTTAAGAAATGTTTCATCAAAAAATGCAGAGTTTGATGGTTTTATTGCTTTATGTGGTAAACAGCGATTCAGTTAAAATCGGAATTTCAAGACCGGCTACTAGTGTCGAAAATGTTACATCTACAACCGAAGCGGCTGAAACAACTACATTACAGCCAATAACAACGTCCAGTACATCTACATCAACTAAAACAACAACTACCAAAATTCCGATTACCAAAACTACCCAACGAACTACAAAATTGACATCTTCATCATCAACAACAACACCAATTCCAACAACTTCAACAACAACAATAGCTCCAACGAAAAATGATTCCCAACTAGATGCAATTAAGACCAGGAATGTCGATCGCTCCAGATATTTTTGCTCTTGCGACTTAAGGCCACAGTTTTGTGATATTAATTGTTGTTGTGATTTTGATTGCATATCGGAAGAGCTGAATTCATTTGATTGTCAAAGAGAGGAGACTCGATTGGAGGACTTTTATTATTTACAAGGCTTACCACCCTGTAATATTAATGAGGGTTGGCTTTGTGTATTTCGGACAAATATTGACAATTCTGAGCAAAAAGTAAGTCATTATTTTTTTAAATATTTTATTTTGAAAATAACCAAACATCCTCTTAAAAAGAGAGTTTCTAAATGTTACTAAATGAACTGAAAGGTTTTTGAACAACAATAGTTGTGTTCCTTACCTTTTTCAAGTATAACTTCAAGCTGCCGAAAGTTACTAAAAAAACTGCTTGTTCCCTAACACAAAAAATTCGAACAAAAGAGAAGAGATGAGAGAGTAAAATACTTCCCCTCAAGTAAGAGAGTTACGAAAATCTGCCCAAGAAATTTCTTTGGGCACTAGCAGCCAAAAAATTGCTGTCATAAACAGCTGTTATTCATTTCAGTTTGAGTTCAAATTGAAAGTTTGTCATCCCTATTTAGAATGATTTTAATGCAATCTTAATATCGATTTTTTTTGTTTTCATTTGACGTTTCTGTCATATGCAGTTGGGTTACTAAAACTAACTAATAAGCGTTCCTTTACTTTTTTTTTCCAAATTTGAGAGTTTACTTAAAGTTACTTGCATTGTATATAAACTACATATATAAAATAAATATATATCTATGTATACAATTTATAGGCAGTTTATATACAATGGTTACCATTGTATATACATTTTCTATAGTACTCTCATGGTGGTCATTTTTCGTCTGGCCATCTTCCTGGTTGATTCAGAACTAACTCTAAATAGTGGAAACGAGAACCTTTACCGATATTTTACCAGTATTTAATACACTTTTGTTGTCTGTACTTATTCTATATTCACACCAATTGGCAATTTCAGCACGCCTCATTGCGACTTGATTCAGAACTAAAAAATGATGCTCCATGATAGTACTATATGCAGTGTATATACAAAGTGGTTACTTGAAAAGTAAAGGAACACAGTGAATATGTCTGTTTCCGTACTCACCCGAATCTATCCAAAACTACCCAAATTTACCAAAAAAGTGTTTCCTTACTTTTTTCTGGCGCGAAAATACCAGAGCTTTTGACATTTTGTAATTTTCCCTTCTGCAAGAATCTACCTGAACAATTTAGCTACTGTACTTTCTTCGTTTCTTGCTTGTCAAAGACGAAAACATCTGATCGAACAAATATTGAATTTGAATTAAGAGTTTAGCTTTGCAGCTAATTTTATTGTTGCTTATTGATTTCTTATTTACCATAATTTAAATGTAACAAGTATTCATTGACACCTGATAATGTTCATAGACATGAATTAAACGTCGTGACAAACAATTTAATTTGGTTCATTGACCTAAAGCCCAAATAGAATTGACAATTGATTGATATTATCATCATCAACTGGAGTCATATCCAGGCTCATAAAAAAAGTTCTTCCATTAATCCCGATTCGTGGTGTCTTTTACCATACATTGAACTGCAAAAGTCTTTCCAAGCTTATACATATTCGCTCATAAGAGCTAAGTGCTTAGCTTAGCTTAGCGAAGTCTATCGAGCTTAATTTTCACTTGCGAGTTACGAATTCGTGCAGATAAAAAATTTTGAGATAACAATCAAACATGACATTACGATAATAGAGAAGCATATTGGAGTTACTGGCAAAATTCTGTCTGTGTGTCTTGTCCGTCTGGCTGTCTGTATGTACGTATTTTGGACTACAGCCTAAACGGTAAGGCCAATATTCTTCAAATTTAGTACTACATAACGTTATTTTCAATGTTTGTTCTTAGCTCAAATATTGACGGTACTTGTCATACATATAACCGTTAAGTAAAAGCTTATTTATTTTTTTTTCTCATTCATTCAACTTATATATTTATTTCTTTTTACTCTTTTTTTATGTAAATAAACAATGGCCATTTCTGAAATCATAATTTTTCTATACTTTTGCGTGACTGCATCGTCTCAGCTCTGTTTTATTTTGCTATCAATCGTGATGCAAAGTGTTACAGAGGAAACGGTTATTAATTTGACATGGTGCGTTTTCTTAAAACCCAAAAAAATGGTTTGCACATAAAACATATGAATGCACAAAGCTTGAGACCCAAAATTGACGAATTTAAGTATCTGTTTGTAGGTTCAAACATTGACGTTATATGCGTTTCCGAAACCTGGATTTCTCAGGTTTCCGGTTATAAGCTATATCGATGTAACAGACAATAAGTCTATGCCAACTCATTTTTCCAATGATTCCAGTACGCTTCTGGACGTATTCTTCCCTAGCAACCCTGATAAAGCTCTTTTGTATAATCAATTTCCAGCTCCCGGGTATTCAAAGCATGATCTGATTTATTTAACACTTGACTTTAAAAGCCTTCTGGTTACAAAAAAATTCTAATTCAGCAACTTTAATGGAGTCAATCATGCGCAAGTCACTCGTGACTTACTAAGTCGCGATTGGAACAACATTTTGTGAAAGCCTTCTGTGGAAAATCAAGTAATTTTGTTCAGCAAGAACTTAATCATCTCTTTGATAAACACGTTAAACTTAAAACTATTTAAGACTTTGAAAACAAGTTCACCTCCTTGGATAAATTCATTTATTACAAAGCTAATGCAAGGAAGTTGGAAGCGATTTAAGGTTGTTCAGGATCACGAGCAATATAAAAGACTTCGTAACAAAGTCACCTATGAAATACCGAAAGCTAAAACTAGTTATAATACGAGGGAATTCAATCCGTCGACTACAGGGGAAAGTCTTTGGAAGAAGTTAAGGGAGATTGGAATAGGTAAACACGAAAACACACTTTCTGCTCATGTTGACTGCGATTTGCTCAATTTAAATTTCACGTATATCTCTAGAAGCTTAAACAACTATGGCGATGGTTTTCGACTTTGAAATCGAATGCTACTGGACTGGATGGATTAAATCCTAAGTTAGACAAACTTTGTCTGCCTTTTATAGTAGGTTATATCACCCATGTATTTAATTCCGTGCTGACCACATCATGTTTTCCTTCGGAATGAAAGAAAGCTAAGATCATTCCCATTACCAAGAAGCAAAACTGTTCCATATCGGATTATAGACCCATTTCGATTCTGCCATATCTCTCAAAAGTATTTGAAAAAGCCATTTGAAAACATAAATGACAACCAACTTTTGAGTTTACAGCAATCAGGTTTTCGAACAAAACGCAGTTGTAAATCCGCTCTGTTGTACGATATTGATGAAATAAGGAAAGGCTTAGACAGAAGAGAACTTACTTTCTTAACTCTCCTTGACTTTTCTAAAGCATTTGACACTGTCCACCACACTATTTCGTGCGAAAAACTTATAAACAACTATACATTTTCTAAACACTCGGCAAAGTTGATTTATTCTTACCTTACTGGGAGAAAACAGTTATAATTGGAAACAGTCAATCACAGTTATAATCAAATTATAGTGGGGTCCCACAGGGATCCATACTAGGTCTTATTCTTTTTTCATTATACATAAATTAACTTATCGACATCATCAAGCATATCTCCATTCATATGTATGCCGATGATGTGCAGCTATTTAAAGGGTCCGCCATCTAACGTTTTTTTTTCAACTAGTGTTTATTTCGTGAATGGTAACACTTAGCTCATGTCTGATTTGACAGATAATTAGTTTTATCCTTCCGCTGATCGAATATGGTTGTGTATGCGCTTGAACAACGCTGGGAAATATTGCGACTTTACTTTGAAAATCATGGTAATGTTGCAGAATGTGTGCGAAAATTGCGTACAGATTTTGGAAGAAGAGAAGCACCGTCAACTCCTTATGTTCGTTATCTTGTGAAAAAAGTGAAAGAAACTGGCATCCTCATCGATAAACGAAAGCGTGAAAAGCCAACAACAGTGCGTAAATCCGAGAATATTGCTGCTGTGGCAGAAAGTGTGCGTGAAGCGCCATCAACATCAATTCACCGTCATTCTCAACAATTGAACATTTCGGAGACATCATTGAGACGAATTTTGCATAAAGACCTTGGTTCGACGCCATACAAAGTCCAATTGATTCAGGAGTTGAAGCCAAGTGACCATCCAATGCGTTTTCGCTTCGCTGAGTGGGCCTGCGATCGATTTAGTGAAGATCCCGATTTTGCCAAAAAAATCATCTTTTCAGATGAAGCTCATTTTGATCCTGGCGGGTATGTAAACAAGCAAAATTGTCACAAAAACACGCACGCATACATTGAAAAGCCGATACACCCAAAACGAGTCACTGTTTGGTGCGGATTTTATTCCAGAGGCATAATTGGCCCATTTTTCTTCGAAAATGAGCAAGGAGTGGCTATTACAACACTATTATTTGTGGGGTAAAAGATAAGTGTTACGCCGACAAGCCAAAGACAATTGACGCTTTAAAGGACAATATTCGTGAAGCCATTGGTGAAATAAAGCTGCACACAATCGATAATGTGCTTAAAAATTGAACCGATGGTGTAGGCTACTGCATGGCCAGCCGAGGCAGCCATTTGAATGAAATTATTTTTCATTATTAACCGGAAAGATTGTACTTTCAAATAAAAAAAAATTTGAGAAAATATTCAATAGTTTTTTTTTATAGCATTTTCAAAAAAAAAAGTTATTTGGCGGACCCGTTACAACTCCTGTTCTTTTAAGCAGGCGATAAACAATATGAATGAAGATTTTCAAAATATCACTGATTGGGGGATCTCAAATCATCTTTACCTAAATCCTGTTAAACAAAAACAATCGTTATCTATCGAAACTTGCTGGATCTAAGCACCTTCCAAAATTTAAAAATAGTAAATCCAGAAATTGAATATTTAAATACTGCTAGAAACCTTGGTCTCACTTTTAACCGAACTTTAACGTGGGATGACTAGTGAATGAATTGAAGGTTTTAATACAAACTCTATATACAACGTTGTAAGAAAATAAAATTAAAAAAACAATTAAGTAGAAGACTCAGCCATAATTTTTTACTTTGTTGAATTATTGATTCAAAATAGCTTTTTACGGCAGGAACATTGGTTTTGCTAATTCTATTGTATTGTTTTGAGGTTTTTCGCAACGTTAATAGTAGTAGCAAACGAAAACTGAACGTAGTTTTTTAATAATGTTACCCGATATATTTATAATCTTAAAAGACGGGATCATATTTCTTCATATTCAAAAACAATTTTCGGGTACTCGTTTGATAATTTTCTTAAATTACGTACTTAACTACTCCTATTTCTTTTCTTATAACTTCTTTCATAATATACTCATAATGTATTTGCCTTGTAAACCATTTCATACATTTGTTCAAATCAAAATTCCAAATTATAATGTTGCATTAATTTAAAGGATATTTGTTCTTAAAATGTAATAAGAATTTAAAAAATAATAAACTAAACTAAACTGAAAAAAACGGTGTTAAAAAAACGTTTATTTAAAAAAGTCACACGTTTTCACATTTTTGAAAAAAATAAAATGTCGCCTAATTAATCCACTGAAAACTATTTTACTTACTTTTTTTGAACACTCAAAAGTTACAAAAATCGAATAAGAGCTTTGAGATTCCCTTAAAATTTTTCAAATTTTATTCGACGCTGTGACCGCACATAAGAGCAAGTACGTGCGATACAGTCGTGCAATTAATTTTAACAACACCTTCTTCCAGTTAGATTTCCTAAAATTTAGGATTACAACTTTTCTGAGAGATCAGGGTGCTCTTTAGTAAGCACCTAAGTCTCGGATCCGTATGTGAGTACTGGAAGACCATAGTTTTGTAGAGCATCAGCTTAATTTGTATGGTAAGGTTTTTGGATTTGAAGAGCCTTGAAAGATTAAAGAAGGGTCTGTGGGATTTTAGTAAAACTCCGCATATTTCTTTCTTCCTAATTTTTAAGGGCTTTTGAGTATTCACCTTGCGAGATGAGTATTACTGGTGAAACTTTAAGGGGAGGAATGCAGCTGGCTACTTCGAATGAACACTTTTTTATAAAAGAAACTATAAAATAAGTAAAGACATGAAACATTGCGTCGGTGTTTGAGCAGTTCTATTTCCTGTCAATCAAAACGCTTTGTTTTGTTTTCAAATATGAATATAACATATAATATGAAAATACAAATATGAGAAGAAGGGTGGAGTCGTCAGCAAAACAGTTAAGTGGATTATTAGAAGTAACAGACAAAAGATCATTTATACAAAAAAGAGTCGCAGACAGAACGGAGCCCTGGGGCTCACCAGCATTTATTTTGTGGGAATCAGACTTAAATCCGTCCAATAAAACTTGTATTGAACGGTCCAGAAGATAGCTTCTAATCCAATCAACAAGAGAATCATCGATCAGGGAGTTTACATTGATCAACTTGTTCATAAACCTGGTTTTTTCATTGTATACATATATACACTGCCTATAGTACTATCATGAAGCATAATTTTTTAGTTCTGAATCAAGTCGCAATAAGGCGTGCTAAAATTGCTAATTGGTGTGAATATAGAATAAGTACAGACAACAAAAGTGTATTAAATATTGGTAAAATATCGGTAAATGTTCTCGTCTCCACTATTTAGAGTTAGTTCTGAATCAACCAGGAAGATGGCCAGACGAAAAATGACCACCATGAGAGTACTATAGAGAATGTATATACAATGGTTTTTTGCAACTCATACCTATAAATAAACCACTGTTCTACACGAAAACACAAAGGCCTTACACAAAAATACAAGGTATGCTCACTTTGGATGATTATGTGTGTGACGTCACATTCTTCTGATTTGTGTTCTTAGAGAGTGTAAATAAATGTATTAGTTTGCCGATTTTGTTATTGTGTTTTTATGTTTATTGTTCTTATAATCATAAAAAAAATCTTTTATACCTTTAGTTTTAAAAAATAATCTTCACTTAATATATATTATAATAATAAAAGAAGAATGTGACGTCAAAAAATATCAAGATGGCGATTTTTATGCGTCTACTTAGCATACCTTGTATTTCGGTGTATCATGACAAAGGCTGTTAAACATTGGTAGATCAAAATGTTTATTCACATGAAAATAAACATCAGTTAGCTTAAAATACTCAAAGCGAGAGGGCGCCAACAAATTCCTTAATTTTTCAACCCTTAAAATGATAATCAAACAGCGTTGTAGCTGTACAGTGATCGATCTCTGACTAAACTAAAAATGGGTGATGGGCGAAACGCTAACAAAACACAAACGATTTTTAATGAACATTTAATCAGACAGGTTCGGTGGTTCGACACAACTCCCAAATTTTCAAAAACTTTTCAAAAATGACCAACATGGTTGGGTGGCGGTTTTTCGTGCGTCTACATGGTGAAACATTAGCAATGTTGATGAAAAAATTGGTCCATGTAAGCACCCCAATCCCAAAAGCACGCATTTTCGGTAAGAGCTTCATGCCAAACTCTATCAAATGTCTTGGAATATATTTACTTTCATCAAAGCGATCGATGTAAGGATTTGTTCCACTGTTCAGTGAGATATGCCATCAGATCACCAGTGGAACGATTATTGCGAAAACCATACTGACGGTCATGGAGAAACTTTCGGTCTTCGAGATACATATTCCTTACGCTGATGCTGATAAACGCGTTTGCATGACATTAGCAAGAAGGGATGTAAGTGCTATTGGTCGGTGGAAGGAGGAGCAGAATGGGCCACCTTTCTTAGGGACAGACTAAAAATAAAAAATGCTGTTTTCCCTCTTCTAGGAATGATTCCAGAAGAGAAGGAGGGTTGAAAAGCTTATGCAGTGGCTTTGCCAGTGTGGAAGAACACCTCTTCAGAAAAATGATGTTTACTGTACTGTCATATAAGTGTTCTCTTGCAAATAAGAGGAGCATATGTATTACCTGAATACCTGCTGCGTACATAAGTCGGAATTTTAAAGTCATACCTAAAGCAGGCGTTATAGGTAAAGGTCCACCCTATAAGTTATTAGCAGGTTTCCTTTTCGATTTCTTTCGACTCCTCCGTAAATACGTGAACAATAATGATGTTTTTAAAATTGTCTCATTGTCAAGGGTACATAGCCTTTCTTTTATTGTATTAAGGCCGATAATGGTATCCTCAATTTTTGGTTGTCCAGGAAGCCTACCCAAAGAAAATGGTTTTATGAGTATCATATTCCTTTTCTTACGAAACACCATTCCCTGGTCATCTTACATACATCAGCCTTATATTTAACCGATATATTGGTTAGCTGCTGTCCTGATGTCCATCTCGAGCTCTGTGGAGCAATATCACGTTCTCTGAGAAAATTTGTTGATCCTCCAATTATCTCTGTATCGAAATGAAAGCTTTTCAGCTTTTCCCTTGTTCCTACTGAAAAAGTATCACATGAAGTTAGTTAGTCAATTTGTGACCGCCGACTGGGAAAGATAATAAAAGTGCTTGATAGTGTTTTTTTAGGCAATGCCTTTTCCACTTTAATTGCGATGTTTTATTTATTTTGTAACATTTTCACCTGAGCTACGAAACAATTTGGTTATTTCCAAGGTTTGTTCTCTGGTTGTGAATGAAATTATTATGTATATTAGTTATTTTATTAAAATAAGTAACATTTATTTTTTTAACTTTTTGTAAGCTTTTATGTATCAATTGTTAAATATACTTTAATAATTTTTATTTTTTTTTCTAGCAACGGACCTTCACATTAGACAAATCAAAATACCACGAATGGCCCCAACTTTTCCTCGAAGACAACAATTTGGCTAAGGATCGGTCTTTTTACAAGGTTGGCGAGCCTGTTTTGCTTTATAACTTCCAGGTTAATGAAATAATTGAATATGGTATAGTATGGTCTATGAGGTCTTGAAAATTATTTATCATCTATTCCCCAGATCTTCCCTTTTCTCTTGTCGGACAACACTGTGAAATCTTTGAATCAGTTCGTCATTTAGAGTCGAAAAAAACATCTTGCCGCCTATCGATGGAGAATGCAAAAACCTTGGAAACGACGTTATTTCAAAAACTTTCTTCATCTTTCCTCCTTCAAATACCAAATATTCGAATTCCCCTGGATGGAATCACCGAAGAAAAAATTACCGAATTAATACCAATAACACTCTCTGGGTGTGATGAAGACCTTGATTGTATTCCAATATCAATTAATAGTTCTATGTTTGATGATTCACAATATAGTTCTTTAATTCGAACTAGGATTACCCATAATATCACAAATTTACTCCGATGTGATGTGTATTTTGTTCGTTCAGATGAGAAATCAGGACAAGTTTGGCAGAATTATGAAGTGAAATTTGTCCACTTAAATGAGTCTGAAGGAAGTTCTACGAATGTAAGCGGCCCTTTGGGTTACACGGCAGGAAGTGCTGTTATTATTGGACACAAAGTTCTTTTGAATGAATCAGCAGATCCGATTGATGTCAACTATGTTTTTAATTACTTTCATCCTAATGGAACAAACCAAATCCATATCCTTATTCCAAAACGTAGACAAGACCAATGTCAAGAAAGTGAGTTGACAGTAAATTTTGGTGAAAGCATTCTGGTTCAGTGTTCGGTTCAGTTGGAAAATTCAACAGATCTAACAAGTCAAACTAATTTCACCAAAATTTGTGAAAAATTACAAGAACGTTCTTTACATTTCTTGCAAGCTATAGACATTTTGAAACTCAAAATAGATATCTTTGTGTCTATCCTGGGATATCCAGAAAATAAAACCGATTATTGGACAAAACTGGAAGTACGGAACTACGACCATTTGCCAATAATTGGAAGGTTTTTAGATAAGGAAGATGCATTTATTTGTCAAAATATGATCCTAGGATTGAAATATGAATTTTTAATTGCAAAAGAAGATGTACATGGGGTGAGGCATCAGAACTTGTTGCATCAAGCATCGGTTGCAATGGGAAACCGACATGATTTACAATTTCAATTCGATGAGCTGATATCGATTCCAATAACATTTGCAGCTGTGTTTCAGGATCTACAGGAAGTTAATAAAGCAGTTCGAATGTCATTTAGCTTTCACATTTTAATTTATTTTATCAATTTAATGTAAAATAATTTATTATAAAAATAATGCCAATAAGATTTTTCCTAATTTTATTAAAAAAAATAAAGAGCATTTTTTTAATCACTAGAGAACGTTTTGAATCCTTTGGTCTTAATTAGAGTTCTTGACTTTGATAAAGGATACAGTAACGGATCGAAGAGAAAAAAATCACTCTTTGCTGAAGATGGAGAAGAAAATAGAAGAAGATATTTTGCGGGCTGTGTACTGTGCAGCTACATACTTATAGCCAAAAGAGTAAAATTTAAAAGTCCAGATTCTCAGCTGGCTGGGGTTGGACACCAATGTTCCGCCTCGGGAAATCTTAAATTGGTTTTCGGAGAGATTTTTTTTTTTTTATAACAAGCTTGCGCAAAAGGGATTTGTGTGTTGCCCTTTTGGTGTTAAAACACACTGCGCGAGCATAGGATGATTAGGGAGGGAGGGAAAGAAGGTGTCGATTAACATTGGTTTTGAGCGCTTGCAAATCGAAATGGCAAAGGAAAATCTCGCCGGGTAAACCATTCCGAAGTCGTGTTGTACGGCTAAAAAAAGAATCTCTATATTTCACGGTACGTCCGAAATTGGGCTCAAGGGTGAACTGATGAGCATTCCTAGCAAGACGAGTATTACGGGCGAAACTTTTAAGGGGAGGAATGCAGCTGGCTACTTCGAGTGAACACTTTTCATGAAAGAAACGGTAAAATAAGGAAAGACATGAAACATTGCGCAGGTGTTCGAGAGGAGCAATTCTTATTAATCTTATCGCTTGATTTTGTATTCTATCAAGCAGGTAAAGCGATGTTTGCGAAGCACCTGCCCAGAGGTGGGAGTTATACACGAGTTTAGGGCGTATAGACGTTTTATAAACTGTAGCCAGATCAGAAGGGGAAAAGTACATCTTACACCGACACAGAAAGCCTAAGCACTTAGCAGCATTTTTAGCGATCTCAAATATATGGTCTCTCCAACGGAGGTCGTCGTTGACACACATACCGAGTACTGAAAGTTTGTCGGTTTCTTCAATGTAAGTGCCATTCATGGACCATGGCGTGGGGGGTATGTATAGCTTTAACGACATAAGACAGCATTGAGTTTTCGAAGCATTAAACTCCACACGATTCCTATTATCCCATTTGACAATGCTATATGAATCGGAGTTTAATGAGCTTGACATACGGTACCGTTGCAATTGTACGTCCGAAGGCGAATGACGTGAATCATCAAACGAATATGAAAAGCTGAGGGTAGAGTCGTCAGCAAAACAGTTAAGTGGATTAGAAGTAACAGACAAAAGATCATTAATAAAAATGAGGAAAAGATTCGGAGACAGAACGGAGCCCTGGGGCGGTTAATCAGCGTTTCCATGACCTTAGAAAGAAGGGATGTTAGTGCTATGGGTCGATAGGAGGAGGGGGAGGATGGGTCACCTTTTTCAGGGAAAGATGGACAAATGCTGATTTCCATCTCATAGGAAAGATTCCAAAAGAGTAGGAGCGATGGAAAAGCTTACGCAGTGGGCAGTGGCTTTGCCAGTGTGGAAAAAACATCTCTTCAGAAGAATCGGGGTATACCATCCGGGCCAGCGGATTGTGTTTATCGAGATCTTTGAGAACTCTTGCTACTGTACGAGTGCGGAAAAAATATGTCCCATGGAAAAATTTACATTCTCAAGTACAGGGGCAACGTTCCTGTAAGGCAGCGTAGAGCTTGCAGCGAAATGAGCTGCAAGCAAGTTTGCCTTCTCTGAAGAGTAGACAATAGGTTTGTCATTAGCGATAAGCGTTCGAACCGAAGATTTTGAGGAGTTTTTAATATTTTTTACAATTTTTACTGCCTTTGGGACATTGCAGAATTTTTTGCCGTAATTTTTGGTCATGCAAAAACTTGGTTCGTTCAATAACGGAGTTGAAGGAGTTCCTTGCTGTTTTGTGCTTTATCCGATTTTCCTCCGTAGGGTTAGCTTTACAAGATCGGAAACTTACTTTTAGCCGGATATCTTCTTTACACTCAGAGTTAAACCAAGACTTTTCTTTGGGTTTAATACTTTTACTCTGTTAGGAATAAAAGCACGGATCCCAAGAAGAATCCCATTTGTGATCATTTCAGCACTGGCATCAATGTAACTATCGAGGAGGCATAGTGACCAGTTAAAGTTACGGAAGAAATTATTCAGGCCGTCCTAGTTGGCTTTCTCGTCTTGTCAAACGGTCCTGGTGGGGAGTTTTTCTTTAACTGGAAGAGTGGGCGACGAGAAATTTGCTGAAATGACACAATGATCTGAAGTTACAAATGGAGAAGTTACACTAATGGTAGACATCTCAGGGTGCGAAGTAAGAGACAAGTCAAGAGTATGAGCGGCTTGCAAAGGAACATCCGGTATTCGTGTAGGCTCATCGACTACCAGCAAAAATCTCTACATACCTTCCTTCGGGTGTTGTCTGGCCAGAATAGCGGAGACAACTTGAATTGAAATCGCCCGCAATAACGATTTCAGTGCGAGGACAATGGGAAACAATTTTCGAAATGGAATCGAACAGCGTATTAAACTCGTTAAAAGTCGATTTACTGTCGAGATTTGGGCTCCTGTAAATGAAACAATAATGAATGATATGCTTGCGGACAGTGAATTTGCTCTGGCAAGCAAAATCATTCCTAACATATGTAAACGGCAAGACCATGATGGGAGAAAAGCAATGGCACTAATGTATATCCATGTAGAGCAAATTCTGATAAATCAGTATTTGAAGCCCCACATTCAAAACTTCATCTGCGACAAAATATAACTTATCTGGTGCTCTGCAAATATAGAAACAGAAAGAGATACCCAAGAATAGGGAAGCCAGTTTAAGAGGTAATATAATGCTTCCGTTCTATAACTGTCGCAGAAGAAATGCGCCAAAACTTCTGCATCAAAAAAATGCAACGACAGAATTTAAATAACAACCAAACATGAGATTACTTCTATAGAGTGACAGGTGACAGCAAATTTCTGTCTGGCCGCATAGCCTTTTTATAGGTTTTTTTTTTAATTAATGATTTTTTGGCCGATTTCCTTTAAATTAAGTTCATATTTTCTTTAAGTAGTTTTTCAAATTGAATATTTAAAACATAACATAATGGAAGGAAAACTCACCGTTTCATATAGTTTGTCCATCCTTAAACCGTTTTAATTTGAAGACGTAATAAACCAAATTTTGTAGCAAAACCTAACTCAATATACTGAGTTAGGGTCTTACTCAGTATTTTTAAACTTTTGTTTCAAATCATTTTTTAAAAAAATATTTTTTATTCTTATAAAAATGTCATTTTAAAATAAATCAAAAAAGTAGTAACATCTTAAAAAAAACTTTCACACTTTTCGGTCACTTTTTCAAAATTCAAATTTAATTAAATGGCAAGCACTGATGCTGATGCAAACTATTCAGGTATTGGTATTCAAAACAATCGTTTTGACTGACAAATCAATTCTAATTGAAATTGAAATTGTTAAGGAAATAATTTTTGGACAGAAGAACAATCTCAAGAAGCTGATCAAGTTGCTGGAAATCATAGACTTCAAAAATCTACTTCAACAATAGCATTGTTGACTGATAATACTTTTGGACAGGGCAATGATGAATCAAGAACAGCTATGGAAACAAGTAAAGATGGTTTACTGCAAGCACCGGTCGAAGAACAATTTGAAAAACCACGTAGCCGAAAATCCATTTTAGAAGAACATGGTCTTTTACTAGGTAAATTAATTGGTTGCGGCAATTATGCCAAAGTAAAAATTGCTTATTCGGAAGAACTGCAAAAGGAAGTTGCAGTGAAGATAATTTCGAAATATAAAGCACCTGCAGATTATGCCAAGAAATTCTTGCCGAGAGAAATCGATGCTGTTAAAGGTTTACATCACGAGAATTTGATACAATTTTATCAAAGCATTGAAACGAGTCACAGGTTAGTATCTTCTTTATCTTTTTAATTAGGGGCTTTTGATCACCACTGATAAGTTATGGAAATAATAATAGTGGGCTGTCTTGTCCCGGAGTCTTCCATCTTTTACTTTTCCAGTACTCTGAGCGTTACTCGACTGGCCAAAACCCTTCTCACTTTTTGGAGGTTTTCACCGCAGCACTTACATCTTCAACTCTGGTGTTTCGAAGTGCCGTTTTAGAAATTATAGCCTTTGAAGCTTTTTATTTAAAAGTCGCTTTTTAAGAAGAATTTTGTTTTTATTGACAGGATGTTTAAACGGCAATTTTAAAAAACGTGCGTCTTTATTCATACTGGCATATCACAGTTATCGAATAGCTTGGCTTGGATCAGAAGCCGCTGCAGATATTTTTTCCAGCTCCCAGTACATGCTCTTGGTACTTTTTGCTTGAAGTTGAAAACACTTCTTCGCTTCTTCCTGGCAACGTTTGTTACCCAATTCCGCAAATAGGCACCGATATTTTTTTCTCGCTGGTACGAATCTTACTATCTTTGATCCATTGTAACACCTGCATCTTTAAAAACTGTGGTTTTCTAAATATTTGTTTTTTTTTATATTAATTTAAAAAAATCTATTCTTAGGGTATACCTAGTAATGCAAATAGCAGAAAACGGCACAATGCTTGATTACATCCGTGAAAAACAATACTTGCAGGAACCCGTTGCTAGGAAACTCTTCCGACAATTAATAAGCGTCGTCGAATACTGCCATTCCAAAGGAGTAGTACATCGGTATGTTAATACAAAAAAATATATAAACTTTATTTTATTAAAGACTGTACAACTTTTAACAGCGATATCAAATGTGAGAATTTGCTGTTAGATTCCGATTTCAATTTAAAAATCATTGATTTTGGATTTGCCCGAAAAGACACTCTCAATAGTGATAATTCTGTCATACTTTCGAAAACTTTCTGCGGAAGCTATGCATATGCAAGTCCTGAGATCTTAAAAGGTTTGAAACTGACGCAGATTTTTTCAAATTACAACTTATTATAATACTGATCAACTTCTTTTATAGGTGTTGCTTATAATCCATTTTTATCGGATATTTGGGCAATAGGAGTTGTTTGCTATGCAATGGTACATGGCCGTCTTCCTTATGACGGTTCTAATTTGCATGTTTTGCGGAAAATGGTGAATTCAAAGCTGGTATTCCCCAAAACACCTAAAATAAGCAACGAATGCAAGTTTTTAATATTCCATATATTGGCGCCACTTCACATACGATATCGAATACCGGAAATTCAGAAAGATCCTTGGTTCAATGGTAAAGTGATAAATGAAGGTGCTGGAACGTCATTTAATTAAATATTAAATATTAAAAAATATAACATACATATTTACCTAAAAAATAAAAATAAAAAAAAACATTTTTACGCTGAACAGCTGAATCACATCGAAAATCTTCCGATCTCTTAAGCAGCATCTCTTGTTGTTGATCGTTCAGGTTGATGAAAGATATTTTTAAAGCGGATCTATTTTGGAAATTTTCTTTTATCATTTACAGATTTAAGTGAGCTTCAGAATTTCCTTGTTTCCTAACAGAGTAAAAAGTATTAAACCCAAAGAAAAGTCTTGGTTTAACTCTGAGTGTAAAGAAGATATCAGGCTAAAAGAAGTAAGTTTCCGTTCTTATAAAGCCAACCCTTCGGAGAAAAATCGGATAAAGCATAAACAAGGAACTACTTCAACTTCGTTATTGAACGAACCAAGTTTTTGCATGACCAAAAATTACGGCAAAAAATTCTGCATTGTCCCAAAGGCAGTAAACATTTTTTGCCATTTGTAAAAAATATTAAAAATTCCTCACCATCTTCGGTTCGAACGCTCATCGCTAATGACAAACCTATTGTCTACTCTTCAGAGAAGCCAAACTTGTTTGCAGCTCATTTCGCTGCCAGCTCTACGCTGCCTTACAGCAACGTTGCCTCTGTACTTGAGAATGTACATTTTTTTCCGCATTCGTACAGAAGCAAGAGTTCTCAATCTCGATAAACACAACTTACTTACTTAGGTGGCGCTACAGTTCGGGACGAACCTGGGCCTCAACCAACATGCCTCTCCAGCCAACTCGGTCTTTGGCTAGCTGCCTCCAGTTTTGCACTCCAAGTTGGTTGAGGTCGTCCTCCACTTGAGCGCGCCACCTAAGGCGAGGTCTTCCTTGACTGCGTCTACCCTCTGGGATGGAATCGAAGATCCTGCGAGCCGGAGCATTGTTGTCCATTCGCTCTACATGACCTAGCCACCTTAAACGTGATATGCGTATTTTTTTGACCAGGTCAATGTCGCTGTACAGCTCGTATAGTTCTTGGTTGAACCTTCTCCTCCAAAGCCCGTTAACGCAGATAGGGCCAAAAATCTTCCGAAGAATCTTACGCTCGAAACGACTAAGGATATCTTCATCCGCTTTAGATAGAGCCCATGCCTCGGCGCCATAGAGCAGGACTGGGATGATTAGGGTCTTATAAAGAGTCTCCTTTGTCTTTCGAGAGAGGGCTTTGCTACTCAATTGCCTTCCTAGCCCATAGAAACAGCGATTGGCAAGAGTAATTCTTCGCTTTATTTCTGACGAGATGTTGTTGTCAGATGTTATAGCGGATCCGAGGTACACAAAGTCCCTAACTACCTCAAAGTTGTACCTGTCTATTGTGATGTTTTGTCCAATCCGCCGGTGTTGTGTGTCCCTTTTTGTGGACAGCAGGTACTTCGTTTTGGCCTCATTGACTGCTAGTCCCATCTTAGCCGCTTCAGCTTCAATGCTAGCAAACGTTCCAGTGACAGCTCGCCGAGTTCTGCCAATGATGTCTATGTCGTCAGCGTATGCTAGCAATTGCACAGACTTGAAAAAAATTGTCCCACTACAATTGACTTGCGAGTTTCTTATAATTTTTTCAAGTATTAAGTTGAAGAAATCGCACGATAGCGCATCACCTTGTCGGAATCCTTTTTTGACGTCAAAAGCTTCTGTGAGGTCGGAACCAACCTTGACGGAGCAGCGAGAGTTCTCCATCGTCATCCTGCACAGTCGGACGAGTTTTGTGGGAATGCCAAAACCTGACATGGCTGTGTATAGCTCGTCTCTATAAATGCTATCGTACGCGGCCTTAAAATCGATAAAGAGGTGGTGAGTATCGATTTGGAATTCTTGGGTGGTTTCCAGGATCTGCCGTAGCGTGAACATTTGATCGATTGTGGACTTTCCAGGTCTGAAACCACACTGATAGGGGCCAATCAGGTTGCTGACGAAAGGTTTCAGGCGTTCACATAGTACGTCAGAGAGGATCTTGTAGGCGATATTCAGGAGACTTATTCCTCTATAGTTGGCGCAGTTTAGAGGGTCTCCTTTCTTGTGGATCGGGCAAACGATGCTGAGGTTCCATTCATCAGGCATACTTTCTTCTGACCAAACTTTAGAGATGAGTTGGTGTATGCACTCCACCAGGTCATCTCCGGCCGCTTTAAAAAGTTCGGCGGGTAATCCGTCGGGTCCAGCAGCTTTGTTGTTTTTGAGTTTAGATATTGCTATCCTTACTTCATGTTGGTCAGGTGGACGGAAGTTTTGTCTGTCATCATCCATGTTGAATGGTTCATTCTGCCTGACAGCGGGATTTTGGTCTTCATCGCCGTTTAACAGTCTGCAGAAATGGTCCTTCCATGTACTCAGCACCGACTGTGACTCTACTACGAGGTTTCCATTCCTATCTCTACAGGCTTCTGTGCGGGATTTTTTTCCTTGGCATGTTCTTTTTACCTGTTGGTAAAACTTCCGCACGTTGTTCCTGGAGTAGCATCTCTCAATATCTTCGATCGCGCGCTTCTCATGCTCTCTTTTTTTCTTTTAGAGAAGCCGGTGTTCTTCCCGTCTTTTCTGCTCGTAAAGCTCGCGAGCAGCTCTCGTCTTTCTTTGCAGCGTCGCT
Organism: Platycheirus rosarum; assembly: GCA_963971375.1. NCBI lineage: Eukaryota > Metazoa > Arthropoda > Insecta > Diptera > Syrphidae > Platycheirus > Platycheirus rosarum. The sequence goes on from OZ020510.1 coordinate 103,461,287, forward strand.
TTATATGCCTCTTGTTTGGCTGCATGGGCCTGCCTGCATTCGTCATCAAACCAGAGGTTTCGTGGTGGTGGTCTGGTGAAACCTAGCACATCAGTTGCGGCATCTCTGATGGCTTGTTGGCAGTGTTGCCACTGATCTTCGGCACTTGATGCTGGCGGTACTGGATTTCTTGAGAGGTTACGGGATATTCGATCGGCATAGGTTCTGGCGGTTTCTTGCGATTGCAGCTTTCCGACGTCATACTTCCTCACAGTATTACTCCGTTGTTGTGGAGTTCGGGTTATTCGCATTCTTACCTTTGCTGCAACAAGGTAGTGATCCGAGTCGATGTTAGCTGCTCGGAAGGTGCGAACATCCAAGATACTGGAGGCGTGTCTTGCATCGATCGCAACGTGATCAATCTGATTGACGGTTCTTTGATCTGGGTGTCGCCAAGTCCCTTTGTGTATATCGAGATGAGGAAACCGTGTGCTTGCAATGGTGACGTTATGTGCCGCTGCGAAGTCAATTAGCCTAAGTCCGTTTTCAGACGTTCTGTCGTGTAGGCTATGTTTTCCGACAGTCCTACCAAAGATTTCCTCTTTACCTATTTTGGCATTAAAATCGCCTAGTACGATCTTAACGTCGTATTTAGGGCATTGCTCATAGGTTTTTTCGAGGAGCTCATAGAAGTCATCCTTGGTGGCGTCATCTTTGTCCTCTGTGGGGGCATGAGCGCATATTAGGCTAATGTTGGCGAATTTAGCCTTGATACGGATTGTCACAAGTCGCTCACTTACGTGTCGAAAGCCCAAGACTTCTTGCCTAAGTCTACCGCTTATGACGAATCCGCACCCAAATAAACGCTGTGGTCTTCTTGCGCAATCACCGTAGTACACGTCACAGTTTTTCATCCTCCTTTTGCCCGGCCCATTCCATCGCACTTCCTGGATGGCAGTAATTCCTGCTCTGTAGCAGTCTAGGGCTAGTTGTTTGGATGCACGTGGTCTGTTAAGAGTTCTAACATTCCACGTGCAGATCCGAAGGTCGTTGTCCTTGATTCGTTTTTCCGGGTCGTCAACAGTAAATCCGTCCTTTTCCGAGGCTATTGGTCGCTTCGCAACTTTTTCTTTTTTCCGTGGCAGGGTTGTTAACCCCACGCACAACCCCCAACCTGGAGGGCCAGGTCCTTTGTTGGATTCCTTGGACAAAAGGAACCGGAGAATCCGGAGTCAGTAACCCACTTCGGGGATATGAGCGCTGCCGTTGGCCCATTAAGGGTTCATCCGCCACCATCTCTATTTCAATGCCCTGACTTGCATTGAATTGTCCTAATGACCTTATCTCCAAATACGTCGAAGTAGCTCATTAGGGCGTCTGCTTCGTTGACTGTTGACGCCACCGTTGGTCCAATTGGTTGGGCTCATCCGCCGTACGTCCTCTTTCTGAGGGGCTCGTGCAAGACTTCTGCGAATCGATCAGAACAGTCATTAAAGCAGAGCATTATAGTGTTGCTATTTTTTCTGTGTTCAACACTCGCGCTTATAAGTTTAGCAGGAATGTCCGGATGGACAGACCAGTACCCGGTGGTTACCGCGGGGAGGTAAAATAAGCACAATTGATGTGTACGATATAGTTGCAGCGACTGTGCATCACCAGTTTGATGCCTTTCAGTGCCTACCCTATTCATACAGCACCCAACCACCAAAAATTACGGCAAAAAATTCTGCATTGTCCCAAAGGCAGTAAACATTTTTGGCCATTTGTAAAAAATATTAAAAATTCCTCAACACCTTCGGTTCGAACGCTCATCGCTAATGACAAACCTATTGTCTACTCTTCAGAGAAGCCAAACTTGTTTGCAGCTCATTTCGCTGCCTTACAGCAACGTTGCCTCTGTACTTGAGAATGTAAGTACATTTTTTTCCGCATTCGTACAGAAGCAAGAGTTCTCAATCTCGATAAACACAAATCTGCTGGAAAACAGCATTAGTCTAGCCTGTCCCTAAGAAAGGTGACCCATCCTCTGTCTGATTCCCACAAAATAAATGCTGGTTTGTCCCAGGGCTCTGTTTTGTCTCCGACTCTTTTTCTTATTTTTATAAGTGCTCTTCTGTCTGTTACTTCTAATCCACTTAACTGTTTTGCTGACGACTCTACATTCAGCTTTTCATATTCGTTCAACAATTCCTTCGCCTTCGAACATACAATTGCAACGGTACCGTATGTCAAGCTTGCCAGCATTGTCAAATGGGGTAATAGGAATCGTGTGGAGTTTAATGCTTCGAAAACTCAATTCTGTCTTTTGTCGTTAAAGATAAACATACCCCCAATGCCATTGTCCATGAATGGCACTTACATCGAAGAAACCGAAAAGCTCTCAGTATGTGTGTCAAGGACGATCTCCGTTGGAACGACAATATATTTGAGATCGCTAAAAATGCTGCTAAGTGCTTAGGTTTTCTGAATAGAAGTAAGAAGTATTTTTCCCCTTCTGATCTGATTAAAATTTATAAAACGTTTATACGCCCTAAACTCGTGTATAACTCCCACCTCTGGGCAGGTGCTTCGCAAAAATTGCTTCACCTGCTTGATACTTTACAAATTTGAGCGTTAAGATTGATAGGAAATAGAACTGCCGCTGAAACAATTGCCCCTCTAGAACCCTTACGCAATGTTTCATGTCTTTCCTTACTTTATCGTTTCTATTATAAAAAAAAAAATTCACTCGAAGTAGCCAGCTGCATTCCTCACATTGAAAGTTTCTCCTGTAATACTCCTCTTGCAAGGAATGCTCATCAGTTCACCCTTGAAATGCAGGTCTCTAAAGTTGGCACGACCATTTTGAACGGGACTAAAAACAAATATCCTATAATTTGCCGTAAATTATCCGTAAATTATCCGTGAACTAAAAATTGCCGCGGAGTCGGATCATGTGATCCTCTATATCGCTATACAGGATGATTAACGAGACATGTGACAAAAAGGTAGAGCGTGTAGGTTGGTTCAAGACAAGAAAAAAAATCGTATGGGAAGGGGGTCTATCCCCCCCTTTAGCCAGGAGGGGCAATTTTCTTAAAAAAATAGACCCCCTCCCGTACGACTTTTTTCTTGTCTTGGCCCAACCTACACCATCTACCTTCTTTTTTAAATTGGATGTTTGTATGTTTGAATGTTTGTTCTCCAATTACGCCTCAACGGCTGAATGGATTTGAATGAAATTTGGTAGGTAGATGGATAATGTGCTGGATTGAAACATAGGCTGCCACATAGGAAAATTGCTCATTTCCTGTGGGAGATACTTAAATGTAAAATACTGCATTTCTGGAGATTTGTTTGATACTTATGTGTCTTAACGACAACATGAATTTGTGAAGTTCGGTAAGCAAAGAAGTTACAGGATTCACTATACGATTAAGAGATATAGAGAAATAGAGTTGTAAAGATATAGAGATAAAGAGATAAAGAGATAAAGAGATATAGAGACATAGAGACATAGAGATATAGAGATATAGAGATAAAAAGATATAGAGATAAAGAGATATAGAGATACAGAGATATAGAGACGAAAAAAATTGAAAGAAATCCAAATAGCCGTTACCGAGAAAGCCAAAAATTAGAAAAAACCCGTTATATGAAAGGTACCGTTAATAGACTTTTCCCGTAAATTTGGTTCTGATAAAATGATAGCAAATACCAACAATTTTTTTTTTAAATGTTCATTAAAATCGTGTGAGTCGTTTTCGAGAAAACGGTAATATGGCAGTTAGCGTTATTTTTATGCCTAAAAATAAAATTTTAATTTCCCCTCTGGGGAATGCCAAAGTAATTACACACATCAAATTTGAATATAATCGCTTAAGCCGTTTAGGCTGCAGTTCGCTATACATACTGACAGACAGACAGAAATTTGTTGCCATTAACTTTTTTAGACTTCTTTATGATCGAAATATCATGTTTGATTGCTATCTATCTTTCTTCATCTTCTTCTTCTGTCCAAATGTATGTACACTCTCTGAAATGGTAATTTTCACGCAATGAGACGGCATTTCGCAGTTCGCCGCGATAGGAACGAAGTTCTATTTAGTCCATACATTTTTGTTCTGAAGCTGAGCTAGAAAGAACGTTTTCTATTGCTCCCACGTGGTTCTTACTGCGGAGAATGGCTTGATATCGCCGAAGAAGGTAGGTTGATGGACGGCATCTTGGTTCTTTATATTTGGCTCTTTTATCGTCTGGTTTTTCCAACTTGTTGCATGGTTGTTGTTGTTGCATTGCTAGTTGTTGATTTTGCAACTGTATCCTAAATCTCCTGCACTGAAGAGGCCCAATTTGCAATAAAATAACTGCCACCAATACCTCGTACGTGTCTGTATATACGTATCCACCGATCCAACCTATTTCATATCGTTTTATTCCTGACATTCAAAATGCCATTCCATTAGTTTACACTCTACCCCACGCCGGCTAAATGCTGATGAAAAATTGAAAAAAAAAAGAATAAAAAAACAACACACTTCCATACATAACTAAATGCCAGACGTGTGAGGGTTTTCAAAAAGCAGTGCTGGAAAAATATTTTAAACCATTTTCAGGGATACACCGACATCAACCGATCCGTTCCAAGCCTAGATGATGCCGACAAGGCTACCGCGTAGAGTTGAAGGCGCACTATCAGTGCAAGAGCCCGCCGCCGCATAAAACCGGAAATAAATTCTGGGAATTTATTTTATTTTGTTACCCGGTCTTCAGCCCCGTGTTCCGGCATGAATGGATACGTACATATGTAGGTATTCTTCCCAAGCAATATGTGCTCCTGGCAGATTTAAATGTTCACGAAATATTCATGGCGGACGGATATTTGCACATTGAATATCATTCCTCGCTGCCTCCGTGCGGCTAGCTTGGAACAGAGTGGGTCTGGGTATCCAAACCCATCATATACGTTTACCAAATGCATGGCGCACATATGCATCACTCATGCCATCAGCTATGTTGGCTTGAAAGACCGGAAATTAATAATTAAAGCACTTCATGGTTTATTCTCTAAAGAGAGAAGGTTTCGATATGGTTTTTTCAGATTTTTTTGTAGGCACGTTGAAAATATGACTTGAAAATCTGATTGGTAGGTGGGGTGGGTGAGATGGGATCAGAAACAAGTACTTCGAAATTAAACTTTTCATCATCTGATACCAGCAAAGTGGTCGATAAATATTTTTTTTTGCACAGGAAGGTGAAGGAAGGTTCCTTCATAGAGACTGTAAGCATGTGTCTACATAGTAGTGCGAGGTTCTAAACTCACTTAAGAACGTATTCATACTGTCATGTGGCAACAAAATGATAAGGTATTCGGAGGATACATTTTTTGTAAATTAACGACATCTGTGGGATTCATTGTGTACAACTACCAACATTTATTGTGTACAACAACCATGCTCCTAAAAGTATGCTACATATTTGCAATATGTTTTGACTGAGTACTAAATAGAACTTGACGTACTAATTCGAGAATAATTCGGTGACTCATATAATTGTTAAAGTGGAATTTTCCAGAAACTATTGAACTGTTTGTGCTATAAAATTGGGAGTTGGGAAAAAGATTTTTCTAGAAGAGATATTAAAATAAAACTGACAGTGTCGCGAAAATTGTGTTTCGGTTATATAAGATGGGTTGCAAATTAGAACAATTGACAACAGCTGAGTTGAAAGAAAAATTAGGAAAAAAGAAATCTTCAAACATCTGGGCCTAAAGAGGAACTATTCCTCCGACTTCAGAATGTTATCACTCAGGATGTTGGAGAACCCGATAACATGTTGTTCGATGTTGAAGAACAAGGGAGAGAAAGCACAGTAAGTACAGCCGATGAAATGCCTGCTTTCATGAAGTTGCTTCTATCGAAATTCGATGCTCTGGGAAGTTCCTCGAAAGAACAAAAGAATTCGTCAGAAATGCTGCAGAACCAACTAAGCGAACAGAAGAACTTTCTCGAAAAACAACAGAACGTTCTCGAAAAAAAAGGATGAGCAAAAGAATTCGTTAGAAGTTCTCCAGAAGCAACTAAGCGAAAGACTTCAAATAGTAGATCAGAAATTTGAAGCAAAAATAGAAAGCTTAGAAGAAAAGTTTGGAAAACAAGTAGAAAGTGTAGAACAACAGTATAAAAAAAATTAAATATAAATAAATTTACTGGCGCGACAGCCCATTAAGGAGCCAAGGCCTAGTGACTTATACTCTCAACCATTCCTGTGCGTGTGTTGTTAATCTGCAAGAATTGAAGGGACCTACAGTTTACCGCCGAGTCCGAACGGCTACATGAGATGCACTTTTTCGAGACAAATTTTACTCTTGGAGGTTTTGTCAGTTCCTCGCAAGAGGCAGTACCCCACAAAAAAAGGGGACTATGAGCTGGATTTGAACCCAGGTTCTTTCGCTTGGCAGCCCGACAAACTAACCACTAAGCCACGGGGCAGAACAACAGTATGAACATATGGCTAATGAGGTTGATTCTCTGAGGAAGCAGAAACTTCTGGAATATTCGAGCGAAGGTCCACGACGAAAAGAAATGCACCCCCTGTCTTCGATGGTCAAATATCATGGCCAATTTATAAGAGGCAGTCCGAAGCTGCCGCATTGACGAACAACTGGGACAACGAAGACAAGTCAATTGTTCTTACATTTGCGCTTAGAGGAACAGCTGCAGACCATTCCTGAAGAAAAACATCATGATTATGATGCCATGGTCAAGGCAATCGAGATGATGTTTGGCAGCTGCAGACCATTCCTGAAGACAAACATCATGATTATGATGCCATGGTCAAGGCAATCGAGATGAGGTTTGGCGACGACCACATGCAGCAAGTTTACCGAGTCCAGTTGCGCTGAAGGGTCCAGACAAGAGGTGAAACGCTACAACAATTGCAAGCTGACATCGAGCGCTTGGCGAATTTGTCTTATCCCAATACCAGCAGGGAAATCATCAACGACCTGGCAACCGATGCGTTCAATAATTCCATTGCAAATGGAAAACTACAAATGGCTGTAAGAATGGCAGATAAGAAAACACTCGCTGGGGCTTTAGCATTTGCTCTGACAATGGAAGCAGCAGACCAAGCTTCGCAAAGTAGCCATCGCGTCGGGGAAATGGCTACGCTAGAGTGCTCATGTCACCGCGTCCACATTGAAAGACAAAACCCGAACACTGCTCGAGGTCAAATGAGATGCTGGAATTGCAACAAGCTAGGACACATACAGAGACAATGCAGATCTCCACCTAGACAGGTAAGCTGCCTATATAGTGCGAGAAAAAAACCTACTGACAGGGATATCCCTTACTCTAACGGGCATGATTTGGAAATACAGCAGTGGGGAAAGCACGTAAGAACCAACTTTGCAGAGCAGAAGTCGGTTGATGAAATGAACGCCCACAGCAAACGAAACGCTGCAACCAGAGTTTGACAATGGAGGCAGTCACCGCCAACAAAAAAAGGTGTGGCCACTATCGACACGGGTGCATAGGTGCAAGGAATCAATGTGTCATGTTGAAAAAAAGGTACGGGTACGCTTTCATTGGTTAACTGTAAGAAAAGATGTCGAGATATAGTGTCTAAGCGCTAAAATGCACCAGAAAAAAGTGAGCGCCCCGATCTAAAGGATCAACGACACACACCAAAGAACCCAAAGCAACATAAACATTGCCAGAGACCCAGAGGACCAGATACGATGCGCGAGCAACATCACCTCAATTCAATGAGGGAGATCTGGTATGGCTTTATAACCCACTTCGAAGAAAGGGATAATTGCCTAAGCTTCAGCAGGACTCGGAAGGTCGCTACCAAGTACTTTCGCGCATTAATGATGTCGTTTTTCGAATCCAACGAGGACCAAGAGCAAAAATGAAAATTTTCCATGTGGATCGCCTGCATCGTTACCACGGAAACAATGATGATGTGCTTGTTCGGGACGAACATAACTAAGAGGGGGACAATGTGATGTGGCAACAAAATGATTAGATATTCGGAGGATACATTTTTGTAAATTAACGACATCTGTGGGATTCATTGTGTATAACTACCAACATTTATTGTGTACAACAACCATAATCCTAAAAGAATGCTACATATTTGCAATATGTTTTGACTGAGTACTAAATCGCTAAATCAGTACTAATTCGAGACTCGAATTAGTACTGAAAGCTTAGATTGTCCTAGAATCAAGTTTAGAGTTCAGTTTATTTTCGAAAGTGGAATTGTTAACAACTGGAAGCGTTAATAAAAAGTGATTGAATTGAGATTAAACAAAAAGTGTTGAATTATAAAAACGTATTTGAATTGTGAATAAGTGGAATAGTTGAATTTGGTGTTATTTAAACTGAAAGACGTTGTGTTTCATAAAATAAAGAGATTTTTTGTATTATTTTGGAATTTTGATTGAGTTTTATTTGTCGAACACCAGGTCAAAACATCACAATACATTCTTACGACTTCAACTAAGTTTCCCCATCAAATTGGTCATATTTCTTCTATGAATCACGTTTGACAGGGAGCATCGGTAAATACCGCATTTATGAGCAGATTTACGCCGTATTAGGCTAGACCATTGGTCTGGTCTCCCCGAATCCGAACCGCCGTAAAGGTCCATAACCAGGTTAAGCACTTGCTTGTAGATAAGAAGATACAAATATTTTCCAATCAACCAGTTCTATTCTCCTAATTTTATTTCGTTTATTTTTAAAGTGCGTCTTCTATTTTGTTGGCGAAGATAAGACAAACAGATGCAATTAGACCAATATTACAATCTAGTCCAGGAAATGAAGGGGTTTTACCCTACAAAAGGTCGGTCCGGTAAAAATGACTAAATATCGGGACTTTTTCACTCTTTGGCTTATAACTCTTTTCTGGTGCATTTTAATGCAAAATGACTATGTATATACCGACTTGTAGTAAATTAAATTTCCTATAAGTTTGTTGCATACAGTTTTTGACGTGATAACGTCTTATAAATCGATGACAGGCTACACATATGAAATAGCATGGCTCATGCTGATAAGAAAAGTGACGCACGCTGCGATAATGTGGTTCTTTCAACCAAAATCGATCGCAAGCACCAGGCGAACATGAAAAAGAAAAGGCGCAAATTCCCAAAATAATTCCACTCAAATTAAAAAATTCAAAATTCCCAAAATAATTCAAAAAGAACAAAAAGAGAAAAAAATACAAAATAGGCTAAGTTTTGTTAAAGTAGAAAGTAGATGTAGATATTGGCGTATGTGTGTGTGAATTTAACGAGAGGGTTTGTGGGTGTGAGTTGACGGGATGTATGATGGTTGTGCTGCCATCAATGGTTCCTTATGACGTTATCACGTAAGATTATCGTCCGTAAACCGACTTTACAGACAACCAACTTTTTTTTTGTACAACCAATAGCAGCGGAACTATGAAACAGCCAAAATTGCCCAAATCTGGGTACTTTTTGAAAATCTATACAAAACTTAATTTCAATAAGTGCCATTAAATTCGACAGGAAGTCTTAGATGGAAAAAAGATATCGTTTTAGCCCACCAACTTATATTTTTTTTTCACCAAAATATAAACCAGACCTCCAAAAGTATGCAGATTTTTTTTCATACAAATCCTTGGAGCCGTTTTCGCGAAAAATAAGCTTTAACTTAACGGTTATATGACAGGTACCGTTAATATTTGAGCTAAAAAAGAAATTAAAATACGGCCTCTGTAGAATGTCAAAATAATCTTATGTTATAAATTTGAAGACGATGGACCATACCGTTCAGGCTGTACATCCGTACAGACAGACAAACATACTTTTTGTACTCATGTGTAATGTCAGGTTTGATTATTTTTTCAATTTATTTTTATGTATGAATGCATAACATGCATTAAAGTACCTATGCAAGTAAAAAAAAGTGCCAACAAACATTGCATTATGTACCTATCTTTATTTTAACCGTTTTTACTTGCGATTATATGAACTATAAGGCTAGTTTAGGATTCGTGAATATAAAAAAATTGAGATAACAATGAAACATGACATTACGATCATAGAGAAGTCTAAAAAAGTGATAGACAAAAAATGTCTGTCTGTCAGTATAACGAGCTCCAGCCTAAACGGCTTAAGTGTGTGTGATTATTTTGGCATTCCCCAGAGGGGAAATTGAAATATTATATTTAGCCCTAAAAATAACGGTACCTGCCATATGACCGTTTAGGAATATCTTTTTTTCTCGAAAGCGGCTCCAACGATTTTGATGACAATTTTTGAGGATTTTTTTGTCGGTATTGGCTATCATTAGATTAGAACCAAATATATGGGAAAGATCTATTAACGGTACCTTTCATGTAATGGTTTTTTTAAGTTTGGGCTTTCTCGGTAACGGCTCTTTGGATTTCTGTCAAATTTTATATTTGAGAAGACCTTAGTAGCCAAATTAATTCTGCGTATAAAAAATTGTAATAACTTTTTTTTTCTAATTAAAATTATTTTTTTTTTCAAAAATTAATATTTTTAAAACTGGTCAAAAAAAATTATTTTAAATTTTATAATCACATACATAATAATAAATTCTAAAAAACTGCATACCAAAATTTAAAAAAAACAATTTTTTTTTTAAAACTAAAAATAAAAAACAGGATTTTACCAAAACCGGTCCTACAATTTTCCAAATACATTTTTCTTAAATTCTTTGTTATTTAAGACGTATGATGGCTACTTCATTCTTACTAAAAGCCGTTAAGTATTGTGGTTTTGAAACTTTTTATGTGTTTAAACTGTGTTCTTTTCAACATAAATGTTACTTGTTTCTGTCAAAGATCAAAGACGTGCGACCCAGTCGTGCCCGTTTTTTTTTAAGAAAATTAAAAACAAAAAGATGTAAGCAAAAAAACATAGCGACAACACCTTCTTCTTTAAACATAAAATATGCTCTCACTTGCTCTAAGAAGCTTCAATTCTGCAACTTTCCTAACAAAAACCAAAGAAAAAGGTATTATAATTACCATTTATGGCGAATGGTAACTCTGCAGTAGTGCTTTTTTTTAAAATAAACACAATAAGCGAGAGGCAAATTGATGTGATAATCAGTCTCCTGCTCCTCGCAGCCGGGGAGCAAACATCAGACAAGTCTTGGTGGAATGTTCTTGGGTTAAATGAAATATTTACAAGAGCAACAATTTCAATGTATTTCAGGGTTCTCTCTTATATTTAAGAAGCAATTTCTCAAGTTGAGTGCGATCGCGATGCAAACACTTGCAGGTACCAGTGTGTTTAAAAGCTCTCTTCCATAAGGTCGGTACTGAAAATATAAATAGAACAGAGTATAGAGTAGAACCGGTTCTCCTCATATGCTCACAACAGACAATCGTTTGGTCCTGTTTTTTTCTTAATCACTCTCCTGGTCATGCTGTGCTTGTGGCATAGCATATTCCGAATAGGGATCCACTCTTGCACTCGACTGACTAATATTCAGCGCCTGATATGAAAACATTTTTCACATTTCTAAAATTTCAGCTGATCGGGATGTGTTCAATTTGGTTGGAAGACGCTTGTGTGTCCGTCGGCACCCAGATGCGTCAGATGCAAGCTCTGTTGAGATAGCATTATATTCCTTCACTGATAAATAATTTTTTGACGTAATAACGTTTTATAAATCGATGACACGCTCTACACATACGAGATAACATGAATCATGCTATGTTGACAAGAAAAATAACGCGTTACGCTAACCGCGATACTGTGGTTTTTCAACCAAAATCGATCGCAAACGTCTGAGCACCAGGCGAACATGAAAAAGAACAGGCAAATGCAAATTCCTAAAATAATTCCACACAAATTCAAAAAGTACAAAAAGAGAAAAAGAAATACAAATAGGGGTTTGTAAAATAGAAAGTAGATGCAGATAATGGGGTGTGTGGGTGTATAGAATTAACGAGAGGGTATGTGGGTAATTTTTTTGGTAACTCTGAGGCTCTGTGCACACTTGCGTCAAAATGACGCAGCGGTGACGCTTTTGGTCTTACATTACTCACATATGACGTGGTGGCATCTGCCGAGTGTGTGCACCACTCTATTTATTTGTGAGTATCTACTGCTAGAATAAAAGCGTCACCGCTGCGTCAAAATCTTATTCTGAGCACCAGGCGAACATCAGATGTATGTATCAGAGAACTGCATGAATACATTCATTTGCACTCGTGAATCATCCCCTTTTTTCGAGCCGAGCCGCACACAAGATCGCACTCAAAGAAAAGAAACGAGTGTGAATCGTGTATGATTCGTACACACCATTCATGAGCCTTACTGTGTTTTAGTGCTTGCTAATATGAATTGACAGTGTTTCATAGACTCTCACACGAAAGGCTCATTGATTCCATTTAGCTCGAATAAATTGAAAGTGCACTCTCAATTTTTCAGAGCCGAACAAAAATAACAATGGTTTTATGACTTATTTTATTAGCAATAATTTAAAAACATCTAAGGATAAACTAAGAACTAAGAATATACACATTACTACACATAAAGCATTGTAGCGAATCACGAAATTTGTGAGCCACTCGAAATATTCACTGCCTAATGCAGTATTCAGGCACATTCGCGTGCGCAGAAAACGAATCACTGCCTGAATCTCATTCGTTTAAACGAATGTGAGCTCGGGCTCGGCTCGTTCGATTTTAGCGAATACAGTGAGTGTATTGCTTTCGGTGAAATGGAATGTGTTGGAATACTGAGTGGCTCACAATTCGAGCTACTCGTCGCAGTTCCCTGGTATGTATGTGTGTATGTATGTCGAGTATGTACTCGTAAACCGCCAAACGGATTTTAATGAAATTTACAGGGTAAATACAGATTTGTCCAGGGATCGTTCCTGTGAATGTTTGGTCCCGCTAGCATTATTTTCGCATTTCACATTAAAACATGTTTTTTCTAGGAAGTAGTAACGCGTGCCGGGTACTGCTAGTTCAATATAAAATTGGTGCCGATTGGTAGTAGGTTGTTGGTAAAATAGTATTTTTGGTACTAGATTTTTAGTACTTAGTACTATAATTTAGTATTATTGCATTTTAGTACTAGATTTGGTACTAGATTTAGTACTGGATTTAGTAATTAGTAGTCGATTTACCACTATTTTTTTTGACGTGATAAGTGGAATTGTATATGGTGTGAGTTAACGGGCTGTATGTTAGTGTTGGTGCCATCAATGTTTTCTTATGACGTTATCACGTAAAATTATCGTCCGTAGACTTCACCGACAACCAACTTTTTTTCATTTATCCAACCATCTAGAAGATTACTAGTAAATCATTTTAATCAAAACATATCGTTTACACCTTACATCAAACCATTTACCTAATCTCTTCCAATTTCCCTCAGGAATTAGCAGCAAACCTCCGGCGAACAAAATCACTGCTGGCAAATTTATAATTCGTACCGACACGGGAACTTGTGTAGGGTTTTTTTGTGGCAAATTGAGGGGGCAATTCGAAAAACATGAATTTCTACTCTCTGGCCCACCATCAAGCTTACATCAGGAACATCTAACCCCCGAAACAACAGATTCGAAAAACCACTTAAAAAGTCTCGCATATTCTCAATTGATGGAATAAATTTTAATTACCATCCTTGTCCAGGACACTCGACTAGCTGGACGCTTAGCCATAGCCTCCATATACCCTAAACCCAAATGGAGGACGCCCTCCTGTTCCCAAAAACCTTAAACGTCATTTCGGTAATTATCTGCTAAATTGGCTTTGTGTGTTCTGCAGTTAAAATTGTATCTGTAGCTTGCGCGACGACACGACGATGATGAGGAAAAGCTAAAACAAGCAAGCCTATGATAATTCCATTCCATTCCATTAAGTGCCACTTCACGGAGCATCCATTATTGCTAAGCGCCGCGCTGCGCGGGCCAAGGCTATGTAGTGTCCATTTGTGTATCTGTGTATCTGCTATTTGAAAGATAAACGTTTACTCTATTCCGAATCCGAATTCGGTGGGCCATCATCATTACTTGGGCATAACTTTTCGTTACCTATCCGCTGTCTCCGCGTTTCAAGGATTCTGGTTTTTGGAGCAGAGTGCAGGTTTTAAAATCCTTGGTTCACAAGTTGCGACATAAGACACGTGTCCTTATTTTTTCTCTGTCAAATATTTAAAAGGACATTACGGCGGCATAGGCATTCTTTTTTTTATCGGAGCTTATCCAATTGATAGAGGGGGATGGAGTAAAATATGTGCACGGAGACATGGGGGGCAAAAGTGAAGGAGCTTTTTCGAGGAGATAATTCAGATTAAACGTCCGGAAATAAAATGTTTATCCGCCTGTTCTTATGTGGTGCACGTAGAGTGCCAGTAAGTGAATGAGTGGCCTGATAGTGAGAGACAAAGGGCGGAAGCCATCATGATTTCGTGAAAATGTCGAAGTGAATGAATGGTGGAGCTGGAGCTGATGTTGTAGAGTATACACTATAGCACCATGCTCCTTGGTCCTTTACAGGAATGATAGGAAGTGAGGGTAGTGGTTAAACGTGCGGTGCCATAAACAGAATATATAATATTGACATCCCAGAGTCAGGCTCTCTGCATGCCTGCCGTTGCCGTCCCGTCATAGGCGAAAACTTTCAGTGCTTGCTTTCTGATTGTCAATGAATAAAATCTTCCTCTGGTGTTTTTGTACGGCACGGTGGCACCGGTAAAGGGAAAATTTAATTTATTTCTCTGTACTGACGCTAGAGGGGGTTAGTTAAAGGTCTGATGATTGTGCGGTCGGGCAGGGTGGTGGTTGATGTTAGTGTTGAAATTCGAAACAATATCATGGGTGTTTGACGCGGCACTGCGACCATTGGAATATTGTAAGGTCGATGGGTAGCAATGGACGATGGTGGTTGGTAGGTTTCGACTTGGTAAACCGTTAATAATGTAAATCGACAATTTTGTTTGTATTTACACAACAATGTACAAATTTAATTTATTTTTATTTATTTTTTTTTTTGAATAATTTCACTGTTTTCTCTCTTTCTCTGTCTTTTATTGTGAGCTCGGTTTTGTTCAGTTGTAAGTAAGTACCCACTTATAACGTTTGTTTATTTCTGAACACAGCCGGTTCAAATGGATGTCAGGTAGTTAGTTAATTCATGTATGCGGCCAGCTAGTTTCAACTTAGACAGTCGAAAGGATAACAAATAATGCTTATTGCCCCGTGGTATAGTTGGTAGTGTACCAAACTGCATTACTGAAAAATCTGGTTACGGTTCTTTTACGAGCCAAGGCTCGCTTTTTTCAAACTAAAATGCATACTTTTGTATGTTCCTAATTTTTGACAACGTATATATAAGGTTTCATGATGATCGTTTAAGTAGTTACGGCTGGAAAGCGTAACAAGCAAACGAACTTACGTTCGCATTTGTAATAATACAAGTTTCTACCCAAAACTTTGTCTGCGTGGACTTCAGATTAAAATATTTTTAATATTAAAATCGGAAGCCTTTAAACAAAACTATTCAGATTTCTAGAAATACGGTGGCTACTAAATTCCAACAGAAACTACTACAGTCAGTCGAATCTATTCCAATCCAGAAACCTTGTCATAAAAACTAAGCTGCTACTGTGCAAGAACGTGGTCTTACCAGTACTCACATATGGATCCGAGACTTGGGTGCGTTCGAGAGAAAAGTCTTGCAGAAAATTGTTGGCCCGTTTGCGAGGGGGATGTTTCCGGAGAAGATACAGTCATGAATTTTATGAAATCTACCTCTAAGAAGATTTTGTCGAAAAAATAAAGCCCGGTAGACCTTGCTTACATTGCAGCCTGCTCGTATGAGCGAAGAGGGACCAGCTCGGAAAGTCTTTTCCAATCGTTTTTTTTTGCAGAAAATAACGTTGCAGACCTTGCTTACATTGGAAGGATGGCATAGACTATACGACGTCCAAAGATGGCGTCGGTCAGCAATCGGGATGTATGGAAAAACTTGTTGAAATGACCATTGCGGTTTGGGTTGTGAATTTTCTTATATGGAAATTCGCAAATTCGTGCCATCGTTTAGGCATAGAAGCATAACAAACAAACCTTCCCAACTAACAATTTAACTCGTATAAGGTTCTAAACAAGCTATTTTGAGACTGCTATATTAACATTAAAAGGTCTTAAAAAACAAGCTATTGAAGCACATTATGCAAGCTATTTAACTGCTATAAGACTTTTGTTGAAAGGTGTTATAGCAGGACAGTTATTTTCCCTAAACTATCCGTTGCTCCCTCCTGGCTCTGACAGTCGTGAAAGGTTTGACCCCCAAGAACTCGAGATCTTTCGCTGCTATACTTTGGAGTTCATTTATGAGTGCCACTGTGTCAGTGGAGCTGTCAAGGCCCTTTAAGAAGACTGTTTTAATTTTTTCTTCTTTTGGCATGAAATTATAGCGTTCAGTGGCCAATTTTTGAAAAAAAATTGTTTAACCGTATTAGGCTGTTCCACTGAGAAGCAGAAGGATGTCTATCGCCTATCGCTACTAAGTCGTTTAATTAAAACAATTATCGCCTATTGCTGACTTACACATTTGGATGGTATGCTGAAGATCCATCTTGTATGTTTTGATAGGCGCCACCTTTCCCCTTTTTGTTGTTTCCTGCGGTGGCTGTTGCTGCTGATTTTATTGTGGTTGCTGCTGCTGTTGTCTCTTTTGCTGTTGCTTTTCACCGTACTTGGTATAAATTCCTGTTGGATGTCATTATAGCACCATTCGACATTAATGGAACATTTTCCGATGTCCCTGCCTTTTCTGCGTCACACATTGGTGGGACGCTACCGCCGCCAACAATAGCTTCTTGGCAACAAGTAATTTTGGGCTGGCTTGTCTAGAGCGAAATTTATTTGCCACTTATAAATGTTTTTTTTTGTTAAAAAACAATAGTCAGTAAAGAAATTTCTTGCCTTTTGGCAGAAATTTTTACTTTTATTAAACTTTATTATATACCACTTGAAAATATTACTTTGGACATTGCGTAAGTCGTCAGAGTTGTTATTGTTATCTATCACACAGTAGCTGAACGACTGACCAGTTGAGTTACTAGCTACCCGATATTCAGCAGGTAGAGTTGAGAGTATGAGTTTAAAGACGAAGGTTGGTTTTGAATAAAACCTATATGGAATCTTGTAGCCTCTCGGAATAACATGTCTCGCAAACAGATACTGACAGTTCCTTAGTTGCTTGAAGTCAAATCAATTTACTTCGCTTTGAGCAGAAAAAAATCACCAGAATTTTTAGATGCCTTGTTGAAATCGCCTGCATAAAGAATTTGCCCAAAGCTACGCAATACACGACTCAACTCAAGCACATAACATCGATGAAAACCTTGTCCAACAATATACCCTCAGGCCGGCCCTGTATTCGCCCATATGAACCAAACCAACTCGCAAGTTTGAGGTTGACTGACCACAAAACAAAATGAATTTGATGGAACGCGATGCTGGACTTGATTAATTCTTTCATTCGGTTGCATTCGGAATGCGCCTGAGGTTGCAAAATTCACTGCTAGCTTGTGGTAACTGGTGCAGCTACCGCGTAGCGCTTCGAAACCGAAAAAAAACCTTCTCTCCGCACTCCATTCCACCCACAGAAGCATGCAGTTACTGTTACATTCATTCGATTATTACTGACGTCAAAGTGATTTTTTCTTTTGATGCGGACATTGTGGATCAATTTATAAGCATAAGTGTCATTTCCATTAATTTAATTTTGCATTTTGGAACACTCAAACTATTGTGAGGTACCACAACCAATAACCAACAGCGCACGCAAAAAGAAACTCATGGATTAATATTAATTTCTATTTAATACACATCCAAATCGATCGGAAATCAATTAAATTCACATTATTTATGCACCCAAACTTACGGATTTTTGTATAAATTCCATGCAACATTGGTTGGGGCTAAGTACGAATAGATACTATCCAAAGGGCGCTATTTTCCCTATACGCGCCAGCAAAACAAACTAAAGTGCGGTTTATGCAAAAATGAAGCGATTAATCGATTTCGTTCGAAGGATTTTTTGTTCGTCCATTTATACATTTGTCGATGTTGCACGAAGTTTGGAGAATATCAGAAAAAAAAAACGAACTCCGTCCGAAGAATATCAAAATGGTCATCAATCATTGCCGCACCAACTGATGGCAGCCTGTAACTTTAGTATCAGAATAATTACGACGCGCGAACGATTAAGAGGGGTGGTTTGGATGTGGGATAACTTATATCCGTCCAGAGGTAGAGAGGATGATAGGGTGAAGATTTGTGGGTCGGAAAGCACTTTGCGCTCCATTCATTTACTCTATGCAGTAGTGATGATGGGGCGGTGCGGTACGGCATTTACATATGTATATATGGGTTGGTGGAGAACTGAAACTAGACGCGACCGAGTTCGGGGAACTGGCGGTGTTTAGAACTATTAAAAATGAATTTATATTGCTCCGGGAGAGTGAATAAATTATTTATGAACTTTTGTCCTTTTCCTCCCTACAAATGAAGAATGAAGTTTTTTTTTTGTTATAATTTCCAGTAAGTTAATGAAGAAGCCCACAATCCTAGGGGAGAATTATAAATATATTCATATGGAAATGGGTTAGCAAACAACTAAGGACTTAAGCTACCACATGGTTTGGTTAAATGTGGATGAAGTGGTGTTGGAATAAAGCTGCAACTATAGTATCTATAGACACGTGGAAAATCTATAGATATTGTTGGATTATTTAATTTGCGTTATTTTCCCCTTGGCTTACCTACACGCCTTTGCGGCAAAAGTTTTCGATTGATTGGATGAGATACCTGCCTTGATGTTGCGATACCCTAATTTATTTTTAATGTAAGTTTGCTTTTTTCCTTATAAGTGGCCTTGCTTTTATTTTAATGAATCTATACCTTGTTTGGAGCCGTAGGTATTGTTAACTGATATGTAGATTTGGTGAATTATTTTGGAAGAACTTTAGTGTGATTAGTTGAAACAGCTGGTAAGGCCCTCGAGATAAATGTTAGATCTTATAATTAGTTTGGATTTGCATTTATTAGAATAAAAAAATGTTGGTAAGAATACGAAGTTTAGTTTTATGTTCACAAGAGTAGGCTTTAGGGAATAAAAGGAATTTGACTTGTATTCGTAAGTTCATACATACTTTCTTTTATTTTGATGAACCCATCGTGGGCTAGTAGGATATTGAAGATATAACAGAAAAAGTACGCCTGATGTCTTGAGAGAAGATATTTTCAATTATTGAAAAACTTAAAAAAAAGTTCTTATTACTAATCCTCCCGGAACTTTTACTTTGTAGCCCATAGTAAGAATAAACAAAAACATGTCAAAGAAAAAAAAATGTTACAGGCCCATTTTTAGTATACAGGTTGCTATTGATGTGGTTTACTTACTGACTTACTTCCTTAGGTAGCACTACATTTCGGGACGAACATGGGCCTCAACCAACATACTTCTCCAGCTAGCTCTCTAGCACTCCAAGTTGGTCGAGGTCATATTCTACTTGAGCGCGCCATCTAAGGCCAGGTCTTCCTTAACTGCGTCTACCCTCTGGGATGGAATCGAAGATCCTGCGAGCCGGAGCATTGTTATCCATGCCTCGGCACCATAGAGCAGGACAGGGATGATCAAGGTCTTATAAAGAGTCTCCTTTGTTTTTCGGGCTTTACTTCTCAATTGCCTCGCTAGCCCATAGAAACAGCGATTGGCAAAAGTTATTCTTTCTAACGAGATGTTGTTGTCAGATCCGAGGTAAACAAAGTCCATAACTACCTAAAAGTTGTACCTGTCTATTGTGAGGTTTTGTCCAATTCTCCAGTGCTGTGTTCTTTTTTGTGGACAGCAGGTACTTCGTTTTGGTCTCATTGACTGCTAGTCCCATCTTAGCTGTTTCAGTTTCAGTGTTAGCAAACGGTTTAGTGACAGCTCACCGAGTTCTGCCAATGATGTCTATTTCGTCAGCTGTGCTAACAATTGCACAGACTAAAATTGTGCCAGTAGAATTAAATTGGGAGTTTCTTATAATTTTTTCAAGTATTAGGTTAAAGAAATCGCACGATTGCGCATCACCTTGTCGGAATCCTTTTTTGACAATAAAAGCTTCTGTGAGGTCAATACCAACTTTAACGGAGCAGCGAGAGTTCTCCATCGTCATCCTACACAGTCGGACGAGCTTTGTGGGAATGCCAAAACCAGACATGGCTCTGTATAGCTCGTCTTCATAAATGCTATCGCACGCCTAAAAATCGATAAAGAGGTGGTGGGTATTGATTTTGAACTTTGATCGATTGTGGATTTTCTGGTCGGGCAAACGATGCTGAGGTTCCATTCATCAGGCATACTTTCTTTTAACCAAACTTTAGATATGAGCTGGTGAATGCACTCCATCAGATCATCTCCGGCCGCGTTAAAAAGCTCGAAGGGTAGTTCGGGGCCAGCAGCTTTGTTGTATTTTAGTTTAGATATTGTTGTCCTCACTTCATTTTGGTCAGGTGGATGGAACATTGTATGTCGTCGTCAATGTTGAATAGTTTATTCAATGAGATTTTGGTCTTCATCGCCGTTTAACAGTCTGCAGAAATGGTCCTTCCATGTAGTCAGCACTGACTGTGACTACGAGGTTTCTACAGGCTTCTATCCGTTTTTTTTTTTACCTTGGCACGTAAAACTTCCGCACGTTGTTGCGGATCAATATCTTTGATCGCGCGCTTTTCATGCTCTCTCTTTTTCTTGGAGAAGCCGGTGTTCCTGTCGTCTTTTCTACTCGTAGAGCTCACTAGCACCTCTCGTCCTTATTTGCAGCCGCTTTATATGCCTCTTGTTTGGCTGCAGGGGCCTGCATTCGTCATCGAACCAAAGGTTTCGTGGTGATGGTCTGGTGAAACCTAGCACATTAATTGCGGCATCTCTGATGGCTTGTTGGCAGCGATGCCATAGGTCTCCGGCACTTGATGCTGGTGGTAATCGATTACTTGAG
Source organism: Platycheirus rosarum (assembly GCA_963971375.1). NCBI lineage: Eukaryota > Metazoa > Arthropoda > Insecta > Diptera > Syrphidae > Platycheirus > Platycheirus rosarum. The sequence goes on from OZ020510.1 coordinate 103,482,267, forward strand.
AGGTTCGCAAGAGCGAAGAGAAACCAGCTGGGAAAAAATTAGCAGTTCTTTTTATGGTAGAAAAACGTGGCAGAATTTTCTTGCGTTGGAAGGATTGCTTAGACCAGTACGCCCGAAGCCTTGGGGTGATGGCGTCGGCCAGCTATCGGAATGTGTGGAAGAACTTGTTAAAGGAGGCCCGGACCCGATCCCGGTTATTTTACGGATGATGATATATGCTCACTTGCTCATATGATTAAGGCTCTCCATCAAATGACAACAAGGGTGGAGAGACAAGTTGAAACCGTGGGGCTTAAAATCAATACCGGTAAAACAAACATTATCAGCCTCGGGTTCCAGTTGTCCTCACTTATAAAAAATTCTCAACAACCGGTATTGAAAGTACAGAGCTTCGAAAAAGCAACGACTGTATTGCAAATCAAACAATGCAGTAGAATACGCTTACACAAGAAAGAAGAAAAAGTTGGGCGTCCGAGAAACACATGGTGTAGAACAGTCGAGGAGGAATCGGCACAACTAACTAAGATTTGGAGAAGTTGAAACTCATTTCCTGTAATCGCACTCGATGGCACGTAGGCGTAGGTGAAGCCTTGTACCGATTTCGAGGTCGCCAAGGTCGCCAAGGTCTTAATAGGTCTGTGGACCCAAGTTGTAAATAATTAAGGAATATTGTGCCACATAAACCAAGCGGCTAGTTTAAGAAACACTTCCCACGTGATGTGTCAATTTCACCTTAAGAACTACCACACAACAGGACAGAATATATTCTTTTTAAAAAGAAAGGCAGAATTCAAAGTCCCATAAGCCTTTATCATTTTAAACTTGAAAAATTTAATCTTTCAGTCTAAGTTCCTTATGTACGTTCTCCTCCATGGACTGGACCGAATAAACTCCTTACTTCAATTCTCCAGACAGAATCAACAAGGCACATAAATATTCAGCTCACGCCCTGTGGCGTTTCTCAAAAGTCAAACTAATTAGAAAATCTCCTACAAGAAGCTCAACCCAAGATCGAATAATCAGCTTTTTACGGAACTTTAATTACTTCTTTTCATCAAATGGGAAATAGACTTCCACCTCTCATTAGATTTGCATTCATCAGAAAAGAATTTTCTTTTGGAAACAAGTGGAAGCCTACGTAACAGTGGGAAGCTCTAGATAAGCCCACCCCCTTTCAACTAACAAAATGTTTAAAAGAAACTACATATATTTCACCAACACCTCGAACTACTCGTCCTTCCTCGCGTCCGCCGTGAGTTATACTATCCACTGTTTCGGGCTTATGTCCCCCCTAAGTATGTATGTATATCTCTCAAGTTGTATTTGACATATTTTTAATTAGAGACTCAAAGCCTTGTTGGATGTTGTTTGTTACACTTAAATGTGGTATATGTGTCAAATGAAATTAATTTCCGCTTTTTGACATCTCTAAAAGCAAAGATGGCAGATGCCTTATGAAAAGGGTGTCAAGCCTCAACGATAAGCATTCGCAATCTCCTTTCTGCGGTTTGGCACCATAATCTCTCCTCTCGCCCCCTTCGTCTACATGGCAAATCAAAACGAACGACATTGCATTACTTTCCGGAAGAGATGTTGGACCCCGGAGGAGGTAACATGGTAACACTGGCAATGTCGTGGCAAAGGGCAGAGGCAAAAGACGCCACCCAGGCGATAGAATGTAACACCGAGATGTCTCGCAATGTCACAACAAGTCAAGGGAAATTAAGGAAATATACAACATTTTCTTGAGGGCTTTTGTTGGCAAAATGTTTAATCAAAATATGATTTCTATTCACATCAGATTAGATAGCTAGATAGTAGATTTGGTTTGCGTTTTGGGTATTTAAAATGACACTTTAAGGAGGAGCAGTGGCACTTTCGGAAAATGTCACAACTTGAGTGTCTTTGCATATGAGTTGGAGAGAGATATGAAGTGTCATACTACAGGAGAATTGTGAAGTACTGGAATTGTTGGCTTTGTTAGCAAATTGATTGGGAATCCTTTGAATCCTTTCGATTTCCGGATGAAATGTGAAGTGCATATATGTAGGTTTATTGACATTGGTCATGGGAATTAAGTCATTAATTCAGTCATAGGGAATCAATCAAAATCCAAAAAAAAGGTCGTGTATTTGAGTCATAGTTATTTTCTTAAGTTGAATGTTTCTAGGAAAAACTTGGAAGTTTTTTTTATAGATAGATTTCTTTGTTCTTCGATAAATGTTTTTACAAGTACAATATAATAATTCTTGAATAATTGATAAAGACATTACATGCAATGTCATGTTATGTTTTTTAAGTAACATAAAGATACAAATATTACATTTTTACTTGCGATTATAGGGACTATAAGAAAAGTTTAGGATTCGTGAATAAAAAAAATAATTGAAATAACAATGAAACATGACATTACGATCATAGAGAATTTTAAAAAAGTGATCGAGCAAAAATGTCTGTCTGTTTGTCTGTCTGTCTGTCAGAGGGGAAATTGAAATTTTATTTGTAGGCCTAAAAATAACAGTACCTGCCATATGACCGTTTAGGAAAAGTTTATTTTTCTCGAAAACGGCTCCAACGATTTTAATGATTTTTTTTGTTGGTATTGGTTATCATTTGTATATAACTAATCCGGTACCTTTCATGTAACGGTTTTTTTAATTTTGGGCTTTCTCGGTATCAGCTATTTGGATTTCTGTCAAATTTTATATTTGAGAAGATCTAGGTAGCCAAATTAATTCTGCATATCAACAATTTTAATAACTTATTTTTTGTAATAAAAATTAATTTTTGATTATTTATTTTTATTATTATTATTTTATAGTCACATGTATATTAATAAACTAGCAAGTACCTGCGACCCAGTCGTGCCCATAGTTTCTTTCTTTTAATAAAGAAAAGACTTTTAGTTTAGCTAAAACAATTTTTAAGGACTTCCAGGCTAGTGAAATTAAAGTATTTATGTATGTGGTTTTAAAATGGCTTAAAATTTTGTTAAAACAACATTTTATAGGACTTTCAGTTTAGTCAAAACGTATTTTAAGGACTTTTGGATTAGTTAAATCAAAATATTAAATTGAAATAATAAAACAAATTGAAATGACTTTAAGTTTATATATACAAAAAGCAAATTGATTCTTGGTTCGGTAAACAGATTCTCCAGTGACGTATAATAACAGGCGAAAATCAAAAAAATTCCTCGACGATTCAGGCTCTGTAAGTTATGGCTTCCTTGTAGTAGGTACTTATAAAGGCGCATCCAGTTTGCGCCATTCAGATAGCTTATAACTTCTTCAAAATGAACATGCCTTAAATCTGCCAGCATTGGACAAACGCCTATGAAGTGTAATACATCCTCTCTTCTGCCGGTGTTACAGAGGTGCATCTATCGTTAACCTGATTACAGTGGGGCCTAAAGTTCAGTCTAATAAGTTCTCCTCTTATTTTAAATATAGTGCCAATGATGGAATTATTGTGTGCCGTGGTAAAATAGTTTCTGTCGTTGAGATTGAAAACGCACTTAGAATAATACTGCCTTTCCATGGACGCGCAGGCTTTTTCAATATAGGCATACCTTTCATTCTCATTGGTGACTGCTATTACTTCGTAAAGGGATTTCTTGCATTGAACAGCATTCAAATTCAAATTTAAAGTAAAGCCACTGTCTGCGGCTAACAAGTTCCAGTCTTTAACAACATCGAATCGCATACTCCAGTATCTTTCACGGAAGCCTCTGTTCCTCCATTTGCAACACTCTCAGTAAGTACTCTGCATTCAGCTTTAGGGTGGAAATAAACAATGACGGAAGGCCGGTTTCCAAATAATACATATATTTTGGTGTGTTTATCGGCAAACAGAATACTTTTCTTAAGAAAAAGCGCAAAAGACATTTAACTAGCTAATACCTCTGCACTCCCCAGACCTGCGCACCATAAGACAGGATAGCTTGGGCCGTAGCATTAAAAACTCTATGCTTTAAATCATTCGCTAAAAGCTTGTTGTTGGAAATTCTTTTCCAGTTAACACATATTGCCGATTTAGCCTCATCTAGTTTGATTTTGAGATGTTTTCCTAAGTTTCAGATTAGAAGTTATCCCCATTCCCAGATAAGTATAAGACTTTACTACCTCTAAGTTTATTCCCCATATTTCCAACGGTCATTGCTCTCTGTTCTGCCAGATCCATTTTTGAGAACAAGGATTTTCGATTTTTCAGTATTGACCTCCAGATTCCAACCTTGGCAATATCCTTCCAGTTTTTTGATCATCATCTGTAAGGCTGTCGGTGACTCTGCAAGAATGACTATATGTCATCGGCATACATGATCACCTTAATCCGTTCATTAGAAAACTGCACTCCACAATTGAGCAACTCAATAAAATCATCCAGAAAAGATATGATAACAGTGCTTATACCCATAGCCTTGTTTGATAAAGCTTCAAAGTTATATACCGTACATCTTAATATTAATATCCAATCCAATCGTTGTAGAGTTCGGGTGTGTTTTCAAACAGCTCTCCATATTTCCCCTCCCCAATAAGCTTGAAAAGCCGCAAACAAAAATAAATTTAATTAAACGAACTTAAATCTGCTGACAAATTATTAAATTCAAAAAATTCTAACGAAGTTCTTCTTGACAATCTTAAAATTTACGCTCCGACTTGGATTGTTACTTTCAAAGTACATCCAATAATATCCCTGTTCATCGGAGCCTCGATCAGTCTCCTCATCAACTTTCTAAGGAGTGTACCCTTACACATTCATCGGTTAATCCAACACCTGACCCATCGCTTTTGTCCAGCCCAACTCCACCGATTCATGTACCTGTTTCACAACCAGCTCCTCAATCTTAAATATTAACATCTGAACCAGAAATTGTTATAAAATTTGGCACTCAATGGTCCTTTTATGAATGGAATGAACGGATAAATAAGCTGTGCAATGCCAACAAAACAGCGCAGGGGCATAAGACCCAGGGAACTTAACCCCAATTAAAAAAATTGGCCTTTAAGACCCACCAGAGTGGGTCATAAGGCCCACTCTGCAATTGAGCTATAGTGTGCCATACCTACCACATACTGAAAATGAAAAAAAAATCAATTCAGACAATTTGTTTGGGACCTTACTTCACAGAGCTCACATTTACAAATTTGGGTCTTATGTCCCATTTAAACAAAAAATATTTGGGTCTTATCACCCATTTGGCTGGGTCATAACGCCCAAAATTAATTTGGGTCTTATGACCCGCTTAAGTGGGTCATAATGCCCAAAAAAAAAAGTTGGGCGTTATGACCCTGGGCGTTATGTCCCTGCACCAACAAAACAGCTTTTTCATTAAGGAACACTCACCAAAACGACGGCTCAAAATGGGTTCAATCATTTTTTTCTACAAATTACTGTAGACCTAATATTGAATGCAAGCGTACATCACCACGGAGCTTGAAAGTCCTTATCCAAAAAAAGTATGAATGGCTTTTTTGCAGCGATGCCGATAGTGGGAACATCAAAATAGGACCCTTAAAAATTCTAAATGGATCGTTAACCCATTATTTGGGCACACAATAAGAGAGAAGGCCAGCTAATCTCTTAACCAAAAAGTGGACGGAATGAAAAACGTGCGCATCAAGGAACTAACTAAAGTTTTAAAATGGTCATTCATTCCAATTTTTCGCGTTCTTGTTTCAATAATATTTACCCTTTCCTTCCGACTAGTTTATCTTTGAATATTTACAGAAATAAGAATCCAGACCCCAACTTGTCTACAAAAATTTATACCTTTCCTAACTTTTCTGGGGCTACACCGTTATCTCTCAAGCGAAAGACTTCACCTACATCGTTAAGTTTCCTTTAATCTTTCTCAACCAAAACAGGATAATCCACTTCCAAAATTTATTCCTAGCTCTGCGACCAAATCAACTCCTAATTCCGCTTATCTTCCTAATTTCATTCATTCCCACACCTTGAATCCTAAATCCACCCCATTCATTCCCAAAAATCAAGCATCCACCTTAATAACGTCTACTTCCCATGTCTCGAGCAAGAACACTGATATTTCTGACCCAAAACCTCAAGGTTTCCTAAACCCTCTACTCCCTTCAAATGTTAAATTAACTAAACATATATCTGATGTAAGTATTGAAGGCCCCGGTTAATAGACGTATAATAATGTTCGTCTTTATCTTGCCTACTTACATGACAAACCTGATTCCGTTTGCGTTGATGGTAAGACTAACACAAATATAAAACCCTTAATATGCAAAGAACGTCTCACTACTGAATATGATGCACTTATGCGCATCTATTTGCAATTTCATGATGGATTTGAAAATCCTCATGATATAGTGAAAAAAGAATTATCCTCATATGCTTCATTTATCTCTTCCAAACGTACATCCGACCTCCAAAAATCTCGTAATGATTTTAAAAAACTATTATCGCTCCTAACCCGAAACCGAAATGCCTTAGTCTTTATTACCAAAATGTTAGAGGACTAAGGTCTTAAACTTCAGCTGTTTTCAATAATTCTCAAAAATTACCCTATGACATTTTTGCCCTTACTCAAACCAATTTTACACCTAATATTCTTAATACCAAACTTATTACCAATGATTTTATTGTTTTTCGTAAGGACGTTAAAGATAACGTTGATCACCCTGGTCGTGGTGTGCTCCTTGCTGTTCGTAGCAACTATGACACTGCCCTTGTTGAAATACCTAATTTAGATGACTTTGTGTTCGTCTCGGTTAAAATATCTACCAACATTTTTTCTCTTTATCCTTTGTTATTATATCCGTTTTGCCCAGAAAATTGATGCCCATAAGTTTGCGGTTAATGCAATTTCGTCCAAGTTCAATCCAATGACTTAATTATAGTTTTAGGTGACTTTAACCTTCCCGGCCTTGCTTAGACCATCTCTAATGATGAGTCATCTTTTATTCCAGAAAACGTTACCTCCGACGTTGAAATATTGTTAATTGATTGCTTATCAGATTGTGGTCTTTTTCAAATAAATGGAGTATCTACCTAACTTATTGGGAAAGCATCTAGATTTCATCTTTTCCTCCGATAGCGATAATTGTGTCGTTGCTGAAAGCCCCCACCTTCTCTCAACTTTGGATCGCTTCCATCCTTCGCTTACCCTCTCATTCCCCCACGACAATAATAATGATTTCGTAGAAACTGATTATTTTTGTTACGATTTCCATAGGGCAGACTACGCAAAACTAAATCGTCTTTTTAGCGAAAATAATTTTGATTTTGATTCACAACATTTTAGTGTGGATGCACAAGTGAAAAGGTTTTATTCGATTCTTTTATCATGTATATCCGAATCTGTCCCCTTTCTCGTAAACACAAATTCACCTAATCCCCGCCTTGGTACAATGGAGAACTCCGAAGCCTCCGCAATAAGCGTAATAAGCTTTGGAGGATTTTCATGTAAGCGAAATCTGACTCTGATCATTTCAACTACCTTTGTGCCTTTAATTGTTTCTCTTTATCTGCTCCAAAGTATTTTTTTTAGTTCATTAATGTAAAAAGGAAATCAAGAATAATAACAAATTTCTTTGCCACCTTCTTCAGCCAATCTCCTACAGAACATTCGCAAATTCCCGATCCTAGCTACTTCAGCTATTTGCGTTATTGTTCAAAAAACACAGTTTCAGTAACGGCAGATATGGTTATTGATAAAATTGGAAAGCTCAAAGAGAGCTGTCCCTGATGGTCTACCGTCAATTTGACTAAAAAAATGTGTTCACGTCCTATCGAAGCCTCAAGTTATGCTCTTTCATTTATCACTATCTCAAGGCGTGTTTCCCTTCTTATGGGAGGACTCTTTTATTTTTCCAATTCATAAGCAGGGTAGTTAAACTGAAGTCATGAACTGTAGGCCTATTGCAAAACTGTCATGTATTCCAAAACTATTTGAAAGCTTAGCCTATGACTGTGTATATTTCCATTGTATGTATTTTTTTTCTTCTGCTCAGCATGGATTTCTTAAAGGTAGATCGACTACAACTAATCTAATCGAATTCGTGGCCAATGTTTTCTTAGCCCTTGACAAAGGTAATGAAGTTGATGTTATTTATAATGATTACAGCAAAGCTTGTTCAATTTCCCATCAAATAATTTACCCGGCTCTTGGTTTCCCACCGTCGTTTTTAATTTGGATCTGTTCATACTTTGAGAAACCAACTTATACAGTTCTTTTTCCTAACTCTGTCTCTAAGCCCATTCATGCCACATCCGGTGTTTCTCAAGGTAGCCACCTTGGACCTTTGCCCTTCGTTCTTTCAGTTAATGATGTAAGTCTTATAGTAAATGATTCTAATCTCTTAATGTTTGCAGATGACAAGAAAATCTTCAAAGTAATCTCATCCCCTTTAGACTGTGTTCCTTTGTAAAATTACCTTAATAGATTCTTTAATTGGTGCAAGCATAACTTCTTGGAATTAAATGTGGATAGTAGACTCCATGAGTGATCTTAGTATCCTTTGTGATAAACAGCTGAATTTCAATTCCCACATCGACCAAATAATTATTAAGATAGATCCCTTGGTTTTATTAAAAGATGGTATAAGGAATTCTCCAACCCCTATGTCACAAAATCTCTTGACATCACATTAGTTCGACCTTTGCTTGAATATGCATGCATGTATGGTCACCTTGTTATGAAAACTATTCAAAAACGATTCATTCGATTTGCTTTGGGCGGACTTTCCTGGGAAGACAATTTTAAATTACCTTCTTATGTTGCGCGTCTTAAACTTATTGCCTTCCAACCTTTAGCAATACGACGTCAAATCGCTGATATTATTTTTATTTATTATTATTATGGGGATAATTGATTCTCCTACCCTTTTTGAATGAAGTCCACCTTAATACTTATCCACGTAGCCTGTGCTCTGTATCTCTTTTTTATATTCCTCACCATCGAACTAACTACGGTCACTTTAAACCAATAATGTCAAAAATTTTTCGTCACGCAAACAATGCTCTATTCACAAATATACCGTTATAATAACCAAACTTAAGCCATTATACCTTCCAACCCTAAATCCCATCCCATTCTTATAGAGTTAAGTGCAGTTCTTAAGTCTTTAAAAAAATTATATATATCTAGGTTAAGCTAGGGTAAGTTTTTAGTTATTAAGTACAGCTTGTATTAAGCTTAATAAAAAAAATAAATCTAAACCGGTTAAAGCACTTGCTTGTAGCTAAGCAGGTACTTAAATTGGAATATTTTTCAAAAAGTCAATTCTAATAGCTTAATATCGAGGTCTCTGCGTTTCTTTTTAACGTGCGGGTTTCATTTTAGCTAAAAAATCAAAAATGTATGGCCTTTTGTCTAAGCTGCTGAACCAATTTCCTTCTATTTTTGTATGTGTTAAATAATAAATAACTTTGATTATAGAATTTGCAACTCCAAATATTTTGATGATTATAGCAGACAAAGCAGTTTACTTGTCTCTGCAGACTTACAAAAGCTCCAGCATCGTTTTAGTCCACTACAAAACATATACAAAAACCTTTAATAGCATTTCGAATAAACCAAACAAGCTAGACTCTCCAATAAGGCATTGGACCAAAACCACATGATTCAACCAAAACCTACCAACCAGTCTACAATTCTTTTTACCCTCAATTAATTATGTTTGGTTAAAAGTGCCCATGTATCTGTCCATATCTGATGATAATGCAATCAAGGAATTATTGTCCTTCAGGCCAGCTGCCGCCACTTTCTGCTGGACTCCGAATCCGAATACTTCCACTTAAGTCTGCCTTTCACATTTTGACTAATTGCAACACATTAAGCCCTTTTCGATGCGGAAAAAGTTAAAACAATGCCTTATAGCCTGTAATCGCTTTGTTTATGCTCGTTAGTTTGATGTATGCATGTCCAGTTCGCCAACAGACAGACGCGCCAGTGATACATACACGCGTAAGAGCTCGGAGAATAAAGAACGACAGGACGACAACCCACTTACATATCTACACTAGAGACATCACAGCAGAAGATTCATTCAGCGGGCGGTCGCACCCGTTTTTGACATCTTCCAGAGGTAGATGTTTGTAATTTTATTTATTTTTTTTGTCGAGCTCACGTGATAAACTGGCAAACGTAAAGACTGAAATAAATAAAATCCCATCAAAGTTTCTGACAACATGTCGTCCTCCTCCACCTTTGTCTGCTGTAATGGCAATGGCCTTAACGAAATTAAACTTTTCGGACGAGTAAGCGGCTAATAAATGAGTTTTTGCGCTTGAGAAAGTGCTCCTCCACTATGTAATGCCAGCGCATCGTTGAAGAGTGTCTGTATAGGTAGGTAGTATTGAAATGGCTCTTCGTCTAGATGCGCCAAGCTGACATACAAAACCGGAAAGAAGGGCTATTTTTGAATCAATCAAAAGACCAAACTTCTGTATCAAAACAAGTCAAGCATTTCATAAGTGATTTCTTGTGCAGTGTTCGACTTCTTGTTCTCCGTCTGCGTCTTCGAAAATGAAGCAAAAAAAAAAAAAACAGCGGGTGGTATAACGACACGGACACGATATAGGAGGAGTGCCTCTGCCTAGCGCATAGGAATTCATCTTCTTCTTGGGCAAGTCTTTGTTTGATGTTTACGAGACGACACGCCGCGAAGTAGTTGCCACTTTGCTTACCATCGGAGCATGCCATAAAAACGCAATCCTTGTTTCCATCATACCAATAAGATTGGGAGTCATTAAACGGACTAGCGAGATGGAAAAACCAATAAGACAAACAGACAGAAAATATTAGGACTTATGGTTATGGATGACTGGAACTGGATATCAGATATATGGTAGCTTGCTTTCTGGGAGAATTGTTCGGTTCAAAAATGAATTGGTGATCATTGAGCTACGTACTAGAAAAGGCTTATTTAAACTTTTTCAATAGTTGTGATAAGAACTTCGTTTTTTTATGATTTTTTTTATTTAAATAAACTTATTTTCTCTCTTAACCTTTTTTTAAACTGCCTAAAATGAATTTAAAATAACTTAAAATAAACCTAAAATACTTAAATCTAGAACAGCCACAGCAAGTTTTTAATTTTTTTAGCGATGTCGACTAAAATTAGCTATTTTCATTAAGCCATCAAAACTGGTGGACCTGATTTGTGACTTCCTTCCGATTCAAGTCGGGTACTGCCCTACTGAACTGAAAAGAGCCGCCTATCGTTTATTCTGCGGCCGACGTGGTAGATCAACGGGCACCCCGATCTATCCTGAATCACCTCTCCACTATTTAAGTATGGGAGAGTCTTGGGCGGGATAAAACCACTCGAACTTTCAAAATATTCATATTTTGGGTAATAAGCCCCGAAGATTTGTCCATTAGTTGAGATCATCGCTCTTGCAATGTGTCTGCGAATGAGCTTAATTAAAAACTTATCTATCCTGTTTGTATTGGCCCCATTGTAAAGAACCTCGTTGGAATAATTTTTTTTATAATTAACGGGCGCACAGGGGACTATTTGTTTCCCTTTTAATGTAGAACACACTGCGCGGGCATTAGGAAGATAGGGAGAGGAAAGATAGGAGGTGAAGATTAACATTGGTTTTGAATGCTTGCCGATCAAAATGGCAAGGCAAAATCTCGACCGGTTAACTCTTCCAAATTCGTGTTATTCGGCTAAAAAAGAACCCTTATATTTCTATTTCCTATCAATCTTAACGCTCGATTTTGTATTCTATCAGCAGGTGGAGCGATGTTTGCGAAGCACCTGCCCAGAGGTGGGAGTTATACTCGAGTTAAGGGCGTATAAACGTTTCATAAATTGTATCCAAATCAGAAGGGGAAAAAAACTTCTTACAGAAAACTTAAGCACTTAGCAGCATTTTTAGTGATCTCAAATATAATCGTTCCAACGGAGGTTATCGTTAACACACATAACGAGTATTGAGAGCTTTTCGGTTTCTTCGATGCAAATGCCATTCATGGCCAATGCCATGGGGTATGTATGTTTAGCTTTAACGACAGAAGACAGCATTGAGTTTTCGAAACATTAAACTCCACACGATTCATATTACCCCATTTGACAATGCTGTATAAATCGGAGTTTGAGGTTGACATACGGTACCGTTGCAATTGTACGTCCGAAGGCAAAGGGCGTGAATTATCGAACGAATATGAAAAGCTGAAGGTAGAGTCGTCAGCAAAACAGTTAAGTGGATTAGAAGTAACAGACAGAAGATCATTTATAAATATGAGGAAAAGACTTGGAGACAGAACAGAGCCCTGGGGCACACCAGCATTAATTTTGTAGGAATCAGACTTGAATCCGTCCAATACAACTTGTATTGAAGGTCCAGAAGATAGCTTTTAATCCAACGAACAAGAGTATCATCGATCCCAAAAGCACGCATTTTCGATAAGAGAGCTTCATGCTAAACTCTATCAGATGCCTTGGAGATATCAAGAGCAATAATCTTACTTTCACCAAAGCGATGTAAAGATTTGTTTCACTGTTCGGTGAGATATGAAATCAGATCACCAGTGGAACGGTTGCTGCGGAAGCCATACTGATGGTCATGGAGCAGCTTTCGATCTTCGAGATATTCCTTAAGCTGACGGTTAATCAGCGTTTCCATGACCTTAGAAAGAAGGGATGTTAGTGCTATGGGCCGGTAGGAGGAGGGAGAGGATGTGGCACCTTTCTAAGGGACAGATGGACAAATGCTGTTTTCCATCTCCTCGGAAAGATTCCAGAAAAGTAGGAGCGATGGAAAAGCCCACGCAGTGGGCAGTGGCTTTGCCAGTTTGGAAAGAACACCTCTTCAGAAGAATTGGGGGTATCGTATAGCATCCGGGCCAGCGGATTTTTGTCTATCGAGATCTTTGAGAACTCTTGCTACTGTACGAGTGCGGAAAAAAATCTGTCCCATGGAAAATTTACATTCTCAAGTATCTCAAGTACAGGAGGGGCAACGTTGTTGTGAGGCAGCGTGAAGCTGGCAGCGAATAGGGCGGCGAGCAAGTTTGCCTTCTCTGAAGAGTAAACAATTGGTTTGTTATCGTCGATGAGCGTTGGAACCGAATATGTTGAGGAGTTTTTAATATTTTTTACAAATTACCAAAAATTTGTAGTACTGTCTTTGGGACACTGCAGAATTTTTTGTCGTAATTTTTGGTCATGCAATAAATTGGTTCTTTCAATAACGGAGTTGCATGAGTTCCTTGTTTGTTTGTGCTTTTTCCGATTTTCCTCTGTAGGATTGGCTTTGTAAGATCGGAAACTTACTTCTATAAGCCTGATAGCTTCTTTACACTCAGAGTTAAACCAGGACTTTTCTTCAGACTTGATGCTTTTTACTCTGTTAGAATTAAAAGCACGCATCCCTAGAAGAATCACATTTGTGATCATTTCAGCACTGGCATCAATGTCACTATTGAGGAAGCATAGTGACCAGTTAAAGTTTCGAAAAAAAAAATCAGGCCATCCCAGTTGGCTTTCTTATATTACCATACGGTCCTGGTGGGAAGTTTTTCTTTAACTGGAAGGGTGGAGTACGAGAAATCAGCTGAAATGACACAATGGTCCGAAGTGTCGAATAGAGAAGTTACACTAATGGTATATTTATCAGGGTAAGAAGTAAGAAACGAGTCAAGAGTATAGTGTTTGTATTCCGACTCTGGTGTTCTGTATAGTCCGAGACAAGTGCGAAGACACTATTACTCATACACATGAATCTTTTCCATAAGTGATATTGCAACGTTGAACCACACGGGGCATCCATAGGCAATCATCGACCTGATGAAGTATCCCCTACACATTGCTTTCAAGGCGGCTCCTATAAAACAATCCTCTTGTCAGGGCAAAAGCTCCCCTAGCCCTGTCAGCCTCTACATGTCAATTGAAATATATATACTGATCCAACCAGATACAAGGGTACTTTACAATATCTTTACTCGCCCGTGGATGTCCATATGGACCAGCAATCACTAGCTTGCGCCTATTCTTCCTCGTATCCTTGGAGGCGCTAGACAAAGGGTTTATAAACAGAATAGTTCAATTTTTTTGGAACACAATTTTCAGCTTCCAATCACTACAGTATTGTTGAATATTATCAAAATCACGTTGCAACAGAATTCTGATAACCTCAACTCTTGGACCTGTTCTGTACGCAATTAAATCGTCGGTAAAGAGAATCGGCCAGTTTACCGCTCCCTGTTGCAGACCGTTTTTAATATCAAACGTTGTGGTAGAAGTCACATTGCCACTCTTGACAACAAACTTACTACCATTAAGCATGTCGTAAAGCATATATAGCAGTGGTTTACTTATGCCCCAACTGGTAAGCTCTAGATAAAGACTCTCTAACTTGATTATTATCAATGTTCCATTGGACAGCAGATACTAGCTTAGACGCGACATGAACTGTGCCATGTCCCGCCTTAAAGCCGAAATTTGTGTCTGGAATTATATTTCTGTCCTTCGTCCACTTGGACAGCGCTTTATTGAAAACTTTCTCGAATACCTTGCTGACTTATCGACCGGAGATTCGCCGGATTGGAGTTATGTACAACAGCTTTCCAACTCCCTGGATTATATGCATTATTCAGCGCGTTGTTATACAATGTTTCGTATATGTCTATTGCATCCTCAGGAGGAGATGTCGTAGTACAATCCTGCTGATTTCTTTTTTATTAATGATGCGAAGATCATTTGATGTTCGACCTTCGAGATAAGCAGGGATGAACCTCTGATGTATTATAGAATCGATTTACATACCAAGAACTGAACCTTTTATTGATATTGGTATGCGGACATAGTTGGCTTTAACAAAAAAAAAAAAAAAAAAAAACTCTCTAGCTTTCGTTGCTATTGTAGTTTTATACCAGAAAAAACATGATTGTGAATCTGAAAACAAACATAAAAAGCTGAGAGAACTTTTTGTTTTGCTTTTTTTTTTATAACTAGCCCGCACTAAAGGGATTTTGACTACCCTTATAATGTTAATTAAACACAGCGAGGGCTTTAGGAAAATAGGGAAGGATGTGAAAGTAGGTAACGATGCACATTTGTTTTAAAGCTCTGCACTTCAAAGTGGGGGGGAAAAACAGAGTCTGGCAAGGCATTCCACATTCGCGTGGTACGACTAAAGAAAGAATCCCTGTACTTGACAGTACGTCCGAAGTTGGGCTCAAGGGTATAATGATGGGCATTCCTTGCAGTGCGAGTATTATGGTTAAAGCGTTTCAGGGGAGGAATGCAACTGGCTATTTCGCTAGAGCATTGTTTATGGAAGTAGCGATAGAATAATGAAAGGCAGGAAACATTACGTCTGTGCTCCAGAGATGTAAATGTTTCTGTTATTGTTCGATCGCCTATCATTTTTAAAGCTCTTTTTTGTATTCTATCTAGAAAATTCAAGTGGGTTACAGGAGCACTTGCCCAAATGTGGGAGTTATACTCAAGTTTAGGGCGAATATATGCTTTATATACTGTAGCCAGATCAGACGGGGTGAAGAACTTCTTGCATCTTCGAAGGAAACCTAAACATCTCGCGGCATTTTTGGCAGCGTCAAATATGTGGTCATTCCACAGAAGGTGGTCTGTAATGCACATACCGAGAACTGAGGGGTGGTTGGTTTCCTCTATGCAAGTGCTACTCATGGATAGTGGCATTAGGGGTATATTTCGCTTTAACGACAAAAGATAACATTGTGTTTTCGAAGCATTAAATTCTATGCGGTTTCTTATTCCCCATTGTACAATGCTGTCAAGATCAAACTTTAATGAACTTATCATACGCTGCCGTTGCAGTTCCACATCCGAAGAACGAGGATGTGAATCTGGAAACGAATATGAGAAGCTGAGAGTACTGTCGTCTGCGAAACAATTGATAGGATTAGTTGTTTCAGATAATAAGTCGTTGATAAAAATAAGGAAGAGAGTCGGAGACAAAACAGAGCCCTGGGGCACGCCAGCGTTTATTTTGTGAGAATCAGACTTGAATCCGTCCAATACAACTTGTATTGAGCGTTTCGAAAGGTAATTACTAATCCAACGAAAAAGAGATTTGTCGAGTCCAAATGCACGCATTTTCGATAAAAGAGCTTGATGCCAAACTCTATCAAATGCCTTAGAAATATCAAGTGCAATAATTTTGCTTTCCCCAAAACGATGGAGAGATTGGTTCCACTTTTCGGTGAGATATACCATCAAATCACCAGTGGACCTGTTGCTACGAAAGCCGTACTGCCGGTCATTAAGAAGCTTTCGGTCCTCAAGATATTTCTTAAGCTGAAAATTAATCAAAGTTTCCATGACCTTGGAAAGAAGGGACGTAAGTGCAATTGGTCGATAGTTTGAGGGAGAAGAAGATTCGCCTTTCTTAGGGATTGGCTGGACAAATGCTGTTTTCCATTCACTCGGAAAGAGACCAGAGGAATAGGACAGATGGAAAAGCTTACGCAATGGTTTTGGCCAGCGTTGAAGAACACCTCTTCAGGGATTTTATCCGGGCCAGCGGATTTGTTTATGATAAGATCTTTTAATACTCTTGCGACTGTACGAGTGCGAAAGAAGATAGGTCCCATGAAGTCATTTACGCTCTCGAGTACAGGAGGAGTACAAACACCTGCTGGCAGCGTTGAGTTAGCAGCGAATTGGGCTGCAAGCAGATCTGCTTTTTCTTGAGAACTGACAACAGGAGTATCATTGAAGACAAGCGTAGGAACTGATGATGACGAGGAGTTCTTTACGTTTTTAACAAATGACCAAAAATTTTTACTGCCTTTGGGACATTGCAGTATTTTTTGCCGGATTTTTTGTTCATGTACAAATTTAGTCTTGCGAATGTGAACATTAGAGGCCTTTCTAGCTTGCGGAAATTTTTTCCGGTTTTCCTCGGTTTTGTTGGCTTTATAACATCGGAAACTTACCTCTTTCAACCTGATAATCTCTTTACAGCTCGAATCAAACCATGAGTTATCTTTAGGTTTGATACTTTTTGACCTATTCGGGACAAAATTTCGCATACCTAAGAGGATAACATTTGTTACCATAACTGCGCTGGAGTCTATGTCACTACCGAGGAAGCAGAGCGACCAGTTGAAGATCCTGAAGAAATTATTGAGACCGTCCCAGTTGGCTTTCTCGTATTGCCAAACGGTTCTCCTAGGGGGTTTCTCTTCAACTGAGTTTTGTTGGCACGAGAGATTTGCAGAAATGACACAATGGTCTGATGTGCCTAGAGGCGAAAAAACACGAATTTTGTGTTTATCAGGATCGGAGGTAAGAAACAAGTCTAGTGTGTTGGCGGCTTGGCCTGTAATGTCAGGAATTCGCGTTGGCTCATCAACAAGCTGAGTTAGTTGGTTTAACTCAGCAACTATTATCAAGAAAATAATATAATGGATCAGTAGTTCCAGACATGACGTAAATATAAAATGAAAATCAGTCGGAGACAAAGAGACAGAGCCCTGGGACACACAAGCATTTATTTTGCGAATATAAGTCTTGAAACCTAACGGTGAAGAAATTTATCAATACCACATGCACACATTTTCGGTATAAGAGCTTGATACAACTTTCTTAAACGCTGTGTATCAATCTTTCAAAACTCTAACGATTGTAAGAGTGTGAAAGACGATTGTTCTCATAAAATCATATACGCTGTTAAGAACAGGTAACAATTGTTATGGTAACAATTTTTACCATAACCTTCATCTTAAAAAAACTTTTCTCATACATAGGTTAGCAACTTTCAAAAGCAACACAATTTAATTTTGAAATCATGTAAAGTAATTTCCTTTTTCCAACTGAAAACTTCTTCAAAGTATTATGATGTAAGTTACTCAACTCAAAAACAAAAAGCAAGAGCAACCGGAGGCATAATGGCATACAAAAAAAGTCGAATCCGGGTACTTCTAGGAAGATTCCGTAAATGTACACATTACAAAGATTATATAATACTTTCTTGTGTAACACTGACATAATTAGGTTCTTTTTCAATTATTGCCAATTCAATGGCTTTGTAAACTTAACTGAATTTTTGTGTTTTTTTTTATATTTTGCTTATTCGGCTTGGATTCTGTGTTTGCACGAATGGATGCAGTGTTCCAGAAACCGAAAATTAGCTCAGTGGACAGTGGAAAATTAAATTTGCACGTAGGTTGTCTTGCCTTGACAGATGTTCTATTCTTCTGTTTCTGTTTGTGATCCTGATACGAAGGCATACGATGAGTATGACGACAACGACCAACGACGAAACACGGACTTCACGGAGAGGGCACCTACTATTCTCGAATTTGTAATGAATTGGACAGAATACTTGCAGGTTTGTACGGGAGAGTAAGGTAGAGTAAGTACATCTACATAATTTTATCCTTGGGTAGGATGATGAATAAACAATTATAATTGCAAATTTTCCAGATTTGTTCTGCGAATTAAATTACTGTCATAAGATGAAGTAAGTAAGTGGATCACATTTCCATTTGGTTGGAGATAGAGTATGGGGAGTATATAGTAAGCGAGGGTAGATTTGCCGACTGAATAAACTAAGAAGGGAAGATATACCCTGTGCAGCAAGTGCAGTTTGCTGCAGTAATTATTATTTTGGGACTCACCCTCCATCCACAATTTAACCACCCTCGATTCATCTATACCATCTATCTAATATTTGGAGCTCGAAATTAATTTTCTTCGTTAAACTGAACTGAAATTCAATAACGATAAACATCGTGTGCTGAATATTTATCACGAGTCGAGTCCTTGAATTGCAACGGCAACCTCCAAGTTGCACAAATTCTTGTGTGCGTTTGCTCTTACATTTACCTTGATATGTTTGGAAAAGTTCTAACCCTATCTGGAAGCACACCATTAGATACTTTAATCCCTAACCACCCCGTTCAAAGCAGCTGTTGCAAATTTTACGACTGAACCGACAGAGTCAGAAAATTTAATTACTTTTGCTTGCAGTCCCCGAAATCTGTTATGGAATAGGCAATTTCGAAAGAAATTAGGAGGCTTTATGCAACTAATTATTTATGTATTTGTATTTCTGTGTTGTATTTGTTTGTTCCCGTGTTTTTTTTATTAATTAAAGGATATAAGGTTAGCTATCAGGTATTGAAGATGAAGTGACATTCGAGGGGTTATAAGGGTTTTTTTCAAGTGTGTCAAGTTTGTTAGGGAGTATGGAAAGTAGAATTAATTGATTACTTAATTGGATTTGAAAGCGAGTCTAGAAGGAATTATATAATTATAATTCTGTCTATTCTATGATTTCAAGTGCAAAGGGCTTAAAAAGTTTATTAGAAAGTCATATTCATCAGTTTAAATTGTGATTGTGCTGGCCAAATAATTTTAAAAGGAATCGGTGGAAATGGCGACCTAACCCATGCGTGTGTGATACATTTATTTGATTTGATTTTATGGTGAACCTCGTGTAGGTTTGTGTCGTCTCGGCAATTTTGCTATTTAACTCAGCCATTCATCCAAAAAAGCGCCTCGTCCCTAAATGCGATTTTTCTGTCAATATCTAGGTCGCATCTACCAAATAATTTTGGTATTAAAGCTTCATTATTTGCTATTCGTGCTATTTAATCGTTTTACTTACCAACAGGCCGCCAAAATCTACCCGCTCGAATTGCAAAACCCTATATTACAAATAGCTGTTACGTCCTGCCTATTCTGTCTATAATTTAGTGCTAACATCATTGCGCTTATTGTCTTCAGGATAGGAGTTATTTTGTCCCAGACTATGATCCAGACGACTGTATATATACCCTCGGGTTCATCTTCAAATCGCTTTTTTGGTCATGCAACTTCTGAATCAAAGATCATCGAATTCCTGTTATTAAGAACCATCACTCCACATCCCTCCACTTGATTTACTCAATCTCTCAAAAATTCTGTTTTTTGTTTGGATAGCCTATAACGCAGCTTTTTCGGCTTTGAGGATGTGTCTACCAGTAACAGTTTTTTTTTCTCAAATACGTCATATTGTCTGCCGCCCATACTTGAGCCGCGTAGATAAGAACCGATTTTGAAACTGCTTAAAACATTCGGAGTTTACTGATACTTACTTAGGGGGCGTTACAATTCGGGACGAACATGGGCCTCAATGAACATGCTTCTCCAGCCAGCTCGGTCTTAGACTAGCTGCCTCCAGTTTCGCACTCCAAGTTGGTTGAGGTCGTCCTCCACTTGAGCGCGCCACCTAAGGCGAGGTCTTTCTTGACGGCGTCTACACTCTGGGATGGAATCGAAGATCTTGCGAGCCGGGGCATTGTGGTCCATTCGCTCTACATGACCTAGCTATCTTAAACGTGATATGTGAATTTTTTGACCAGGTCAATTTCGCTGTACAGCTCGTATTTATACTTTATTTCTGACGAGATGCGGTCTGCTGAAACCTAGCACAAGTACAGTAGCAAGAGTTCTCAAAGATCTCTATATACAAAAATCCGCTGGCCCGGATGGTATACCCCTGATTGTTCTGAAGAGTTGTTCTTCCACATTGGCAAAGCCACTGCGTAAGCTTTTCCATCATTCCTACTCTTCTGGAATCTTTCCTAGAAGAGGAAAACAGCATTTGTCCAGCCTGTCCCCCCCTTCTCCTACCGACCCATAGCACTGACATCCCTTCTTTCTAAGGTCATGGAAACACTGATTAACCGTCAGCTTAAGGAATATCTCGAAGATCGAAAGCTTCTCCATGACCGTCAGTATGGCTTCCGCAGCAACCGTTCCACTGGTGATCTGATAGCATATCTCACCGAACAGTGGAACAAATCTTTACATCGCTTTGGTGAAAGTAAGATTATTGCTCTTGATATCGCCAAGGCATTTTGGCATGAAGCTCTCTTATCGAAAATGCGTGCTTTTGGGATCGATGATACTCTTGTTCGTTGGATTAGAAGCTATCTTCTGGACCGTTCAATACAAGTTGTATTGGACGGATTCAAGTCTGATTCCTACAAAATTAATTCTGGTTTGCCCCAGGGCTCTGTTCAGTCTCCGAGTCTTTTCCTCATATTTATAAATTATCTTCTGTCTGTTACTTCTAATCCACTTAACTGTTTTGCTGACGACTCTACCCTCAGCTTTTCATATTCGTTTTACCAACGTACAGTTGCAACAGTACCATAGTACGCAAGAAATGCTCATCAGTTCACCCTTGAGCCCAATTCCGGCCGTACCGTGAAATATAGGGATTCTTTTTTTAGCCGAACAACACGAATTTGGAATGGTTTACCCGGCGAGATTTCCTTCCCTTGCCATTTTGATCTGCTAACATTCATAACCAATGTTAATCGGCACCTCCTATCTCTCCCCTCCCTATCTTCGTAATGCCCCTGCAGTGTGTTCTACATTAAAAGGGAAACACATAATCCCTTGTGCGCGCGTTAATTAAAAAAAAAAAAAAAAAAAAAGAGTTGCGGCAGCTCTGATGGTTTGTTGGCAGTGTTGCCACTGGTTTTCGATACTTTTTGCTGGCGGTAATGGATTTCTTGAGAGGTTACGGGATATTCGATCGGCATAGGTTCTGGCGATTTCTTACGATTGCAGCTTTCCGACGTCATACTTCCTCACAGTATTACTCCGTTGTTGTGGTGTTCGGGTTATTCGCATTCTTACCTTTGCTGCAACAAGGTATTGAAGTGGTAGTGATCCAAGATACTGGAGGCCTTTCTTCGATCGCAACGTGATCAATCTGGTTGACGGTTTTTTGATCTGGTTGTCGCCAAGTCCATTTGTGTATATCGAGATGAGGAAACCGTGTGCTTGCAATGGTAACATGATGTGCCGCTGCGAAGTCAATTAGCTTAAGTGCGTTTTTAGACGGTGTGTCGTGTTAGGCTTTGTTTTCCGACAGTCTTACCAAAGATTTCCTTTTTACCTATTTTGGCGTTAAAATCGCCTAGTACGTCTTATTTAGTGAATTGCTCATACGTTTTGCCGAGGAGTTCGTAGAAGTCATCCTTGGTGATGTCATCTTTATCCTCTGTGAGGGCAGGAGCGCATATGAGGCTCTGTAGCATTCTAGGGCCTCAGCCAATTGTTTGGATGCACGTGGTCTGTTAAGAGTTCCAACATTCCACGTGCAGATCCGAAGGTCGTTCTCCTTAATTTGTTTTTCCGGGTCGTCAACAGTTTATCCGTCCTTTTCCGAGGCTATTGGTCGATTCGCAACTTTCTTTTTTTCATAGCAGGGTTGTGAACTCCACGCACAACCCCCAACCTGGAGGACCAGGTTTTTGTTGGATTCCTTGGATAAGAGGAACCGGAGAATCCAGAGTCAGAAACCCGCTTCGGGGATATGAGCGCTGCCCTGACTTGCATTGAATTGTCCCAACGACCTTTTTTTGATATTCACAAAGAATACCTATTCAAAATTCTACATCTTCGTCGGTTTCCTCGTTTATTTGTTCTAGAGAGAAGACCAATATGTTTGTAGAAAGCGAGATGGTATTTTTAACTTGCTATTATAGGGACTATAAGGCAAGTTTAAGATTCACAAATATAAAAAAAATTGAGGTAACAATGAAACATGACATTAAGATCATAGAGAAGTCGAATAAAGTGATCGACAAAAAATGTCTGTCTGTCAGTATGTATAACGAGCTGCAGCCTAAACGGCTTAAGCGATTATCTTCAAATTTGGCGTGTGTTATTCTTTTGGCATTCCCCCCAGAGGGGAAATTAAAATTTTATTTTTAGGCCTAAAACTAACGGTACCTGCCATATGATCGTTTAGGAAAAGATTATTTTTTCTCGAAAACGGCTCCAACGATTTTGATGAACATTTTTGAGAATTTTTTTGTTGGCTTTGGCTATTATTTGATTAGAATCAAATTTACGGGAAAGTCTATTAGCGGTACATTTCATATAAGGTTTTTTTTTAATTTTTGGCTTTCTCTTTTATATTTAAAAAGATCTAGGTAGCCAAATTAATTCTGCATATTAAAATTTTTAATACCTTAATTTAAATAAATTTTTGTATTTTTTTTGAAACATTAATATTTTTAAAAGCAATCAAAAAAAAATATTTTAAATTTTATAATCACATAAACTCCAAAAAATTGTCTACCAAAATTTAATTTTTTTTTTCAAAAACCTAAAAATAAAAAACAGGATTTTATTAAAACCGGTCCTCAAATTTTCGAAATACTTTTTTCTTAAATTCGTTGTTATTTAAGACGTTAAATGGCATACCTAATTTTTACTAAAAACTGTTAAGTATTGTGGTTTTGATACTTTTTATAAGTTTAAACTGTGTTACTTTCAACATAAATGTACTTGTTTCTGTCAAAGGATCTTGCTTTCTATAATTAGGCACATACGAGCAACTACGCGCGACCCTGTCGTGTCCATTTTTAATTGCGATTATAGGTACTATAATGCAAGTTATGCATTCGTGCAGATTAAAAAATGGGCACGACTGGGTCGCACGTACTTGCTCTTGAACATTCTTCTTTTGACATTCTACAGACAACTTTTTTTCAATTTTCTTTTAGCTCAAAAATTAACGGTACCTCTCATATAACCGTTATGTAAAAGCTTATTTTTCTCGAAAACGGCTCCAAGAATTTCTATAAAAAAATCAGTGTACTACTGTAGGTATGCATTATATATTGGTGAACAAAAATTTAATGCGGTGGGCTAAAAACAGTACCTCCCACAGGACCGGTTTTTTTTCTTCGAATTTTTCGAAAACTGGTGATCTGATTATAATCAAAATTAATATTCAAGAAGATGTAAGTAGCCTGAGTAATTTTGAATAATTTGTTTCGAAAGCTTTTTTTGTATTTTTTAATAATTAATTTTTTTTTTTTTTTTGAAAAATCAATATTTTGAAAACGGGTAAGAGAATTTATTTTTAAATTTTGTTTTTAAATGTACGTTATTTTTGAGCTTAAGTTTGTATTCATGAATTATTTTTTTAATTTTTTAAAAAAAGTTTTAAAAACCGTTTTATTTAAAAACGGCTATAACGATTTTGAAAAAAAATACACACTTTTTTACATTTTTTAAAGAAATAAAATGGCGTTTAAATTTTTCCGCTGAAAACAATTTTACGTACTTTTTTCAAACAAACAAAAGTCAGAAAAATCGAATATAATCTTTGAAGTTCCCTTAATATTTTTCAAATTTTATTCCAAGCTGTGACCGCACATAAGAGCAAGTACGTGCAATCCAATCGTGCAATTTATTTCTTTAGCTATTCACCTTTACCATCCAAATACCAACTAGGTGTTATGATATCCATTTTTAATGCTTCTTAATGACTGACACCAGGTGATGATTTTCTACCCAAAAATAGAATCAATTCTGATATCGTTTGTTGCACTACGTATTTTCAAAGCATATAACACTTGGTATCAAGCTTTTTTATTGTAATCCATATGTTTGGTATGAACAAAACAGCACCATCTTCGCTGTATTAGTAGTTATCTTGTTGGTGTACCTCAAGGCTCTATTTTTTCTCCTACACTTTTTCATAACTTCATTATTGATCTTCTATCTGAAACTACTTATCTTCAATACCCATATGATAGCACGTTTTTCAGATTCACATCCCTGTTCTTGAAATATACAGGTGCAACAGCAGAACTATGATGAGGTCATTAAATTCAAATCTCAATAGTATCGTTAAATTAGATATTTATTATCTTGTGGTATTTAATGCCTCTATGTCCAAAGCTATCTGCAGCCTTTAAAGTTGAAATATACCCTATTTGCCTTCATTACACAAATGGAACTTGCATCAAAAAAAAAACTGATAGGCTTTCGATCCTCCAACTTTTGTGGAACGACACGTATAAGATATGATGACCCATAAAATTCGGAAAAAAAATTGTTTCGTTGGAACACAAGAAAAGTGTTTTGTTTTGCATTTCTTTATTTATTTTATTTATACAAACGAATCTTTTCATATGTTATTGTAGTTTTTAAACAGTTTTTTTTTCTCAAAAATGAATCCTTTTTGCAAGTAATCAATACATGTCAATTTATTTTTAGGACACACCCCTCCTCCTCTCCCATCCAATAAATGCCCAAAATAACTACCCATACCCTTTCCAAGCTTTGCATTAAAATATCAAACAAAATCAATAACTTATTTTTCTTGTGAATTTATGAAAAATATTCCAAAACATTGTCAATATTTTATAAAGCCGGCCTGGTTTTTGGGTATATGGACGGGTATTACGTTACTCTCGCTTGTCAGTTGACAATTCAATTTCCTCCTTGACAACCAATTGATTCCGTTTCATACCCTTCAGTATCAGGTTATCAGGATTCAAAAGTTAACGTCGTCACCGTCATCGGCCGTACAAATCAAAAGTTTATCTGCTGCAAAATGCTATAGTAAAGCTGCTGTAACACGCCGCGTGCGATTGTGGCGCTGCGTTGGTGTATATTTCAAACGCACTTCAGCTTTCTCAAATTTAATATTTAATTTCGCCAGGAGATGGAGTCACAAAAGTACTCTCAACATGTCAATTATCCTTTATTGTAGATGTGAAGTGCCTTCGCTTTGATTGCATGCACACGTAAGGGTACGATTGGTAGTGAGGTGAGCTCCATTGTTGTTTCTACTGCAAGGATATATGGGAGAGAGTAAAAACTTTAGAGATATATGTATGAATGTGTGTGTACACGAAACAAAAGCAATTGTTTGTTTGATGGAAAGTTTTTGGTTTGACATTGATTGGAAGTTTCCTTTATTTGGCCGAAATTGTCTACCCCGGGTTATTGATCTGTTGTTAAGAGATTTACGATGGAGATTTCGTGTTCGATGGCATGCCCCAACATTTCCAACCCTCTTTGTTCGGTTTTTTTTTTCTGTGGGAGCCTTCCATCAGACTACAACGGTCTCTCTCCATTTTGTACCCAAAGTCAATACGCGATTAATAATTCATATCGACTGGAAGTGAAAATTCGTGTTTTTAAGGAGGACGAAGTATTGGTGATGTCTGTGCTGCGTGTTGCCGTGAATGGCTGTTTGTTGATTAAAAAAGGTTGTCACAATGTAGTAATTTTTGAATGACAATTGTTCGATGAGAATATATGACACTTGATGGCTGTTTCGAACCATTGAATAATTTATCAAAATATTTACTGTCTCTTTCTGAATACAGAAAAAATGGTTTTTTTGTATTATTCCGTAGAAAGTTTGAGCACCTTTGTCCATCTTTATATGGTTTAACCTGATGAATTTTTAAATATCTAAATATCTAAATAATGTGGTCATACTATAGTTTAAGGCTTATAACTTATAAGGCTTAGACTTATAATAGATTGCTACTTGACCAAGGTTTTTAGCAGAAATTTCATATTCCAATTACCCAATTTTAAACTTTGGAAGGTGTTTCGGTCTAGCAAGTTCCGGTAGATAACGATGGTTTTTAATTTAACAGGATTGATGATTCGAGATCACCCAATCAGTGTTAATATTTGACCTGTTCTTTTTTAAAAAGGAGTTGCTTTATATATAGCTGCACATCATCGGCATGCATTTGAATGGAGCAATGCTTGATGATGTCGACAAGTCCGTTAATATACAATGAAACAAGAATAGAGCCTAATATGGATCCCTCTGGGACCCCACTTGAATTCCGTAAGAAATGTAATTGTCTGTTTCCAATTATTACTGCCTGCTGTCTCTATATAAGAGTGAATCAAATTTGTTGAATCTTTGGAACACTTATAAGTTTTTCGCATAGGATTAAAAGGTGAAAAGTGTCAAAGGCCTTATAAAAGTCAAGGAGAGTAAAGAATGTAAGTTCTTTTCTGTCTTAGCCTTTCATTATTTTATCTATGTACATCAATAACGTGCAACAAAGCAAATTTACAACTGCGTTTTGTTCGTAAACCTGATTCTTGCAAAAGTTGACTGTCATTTTTGTGTTTTTGAATCGCATTTTCAAATACTTGGAGAGAAATGGTAGAATCGAAACGGATCTAATTATGGTACAGTTTTGTTTCTTCGGGATGGGAATACGCTTAGGTTTCTTCCATTCCGCGTGGTCAGCATGGAATTCAAAATATGGGTAATATTACGTAGTGTGAAAGACAGCTTGACAAACACATGTGGGATTAAGTGCCTCCGCAACATAAGATAAGTGCAACGATCGAAGAACAAACCTCCTCTTTGCCAGTCGTTACCTTCGAAGTCGAGAATTATCGCCGTAGAATTTTTCGAACTACTAAAGATAGAAGTAATTTTGAATTCAGCGGGAAGCGTGTTTTCGTATACATAACTTATTCGAATCTCCCTGAACTTCTTCTAAAGATTTTTCCCTGTTGTCAACGGATTGAATTACCATTCATAAAGGTATGTCCACATCAAAGAAACATTTTTTCTTAAACATTTCAGAAACTTTCAAAAAACATTTTAGAAATGGATTTTGTTTCTGAAATCTTTTTAAATGTTTCTGAAACGTTTATTTAGGTCTGGACGCTTCACGAAACATTTCTGAAATGTTTATGAAATATTTCTCTCTTTCCCTTTCCGAACGAAAAACTTCCTTAATTTTTCAAGCATAGTCTAGTTGACAAGTTTTTTTTGTATTTTGTTCATGATGACAAAACGCCACGCCATGATTGCTACTTTTTTACAATCTATTTTTAATGTAGAAAATTGGATATATAAAATGGGAAACAAATAAACATTTAAGAAATGTTTCTGACAGCGTCCATACCAAAAAAAAAAACATTTCAGAAATATTTCAGAAATATTGTTTTTTAAACAAATGGGACCCATTTAAAAATTGTTTTTTAAACTAAAGTTTCTTTTGTGTGGACACACCTTAATAG
Organism: Platycheirus rosarum; assembly: GCA_963971375.1. Taxonomy (NCBI): domain Eukaryota; kingdom Metazoa; phylum Arthropoda; class Insecta; order Diptera; family Syrphidae; genus Platycheirus; species Platycheirus rosarum. The sequence continues at coordinate 103,510,058 of OZ020510.1, forward strand.
ATACTTTTAGCTTTCTGTATTTCATAAGTGCTTTATATTGCCCGTGATCCTGAACAAGTTTTCAACGATAGTATGCTTATACACTCATTAGCCTTGTAATAAACGCATTTATCCAAAAAAGTGAATTTGTAAAGTTTATGTTCCAACTAGGCCTTTGAAATCAAGTGTCAAATAAATCAAATAATGCTTTGAAATTCCCCGACTTTTTAGTTGGTAATACGAAAGAACTTTATTAAGGTTGTTAATGATATATATGTCCAAGATCGTACTGGAATCAGTGGAAATGTGCGTTGGTATAGACGTATTGAACGGAATAAGATGAAGAGTTCTCATATCATAAACCAGTGAAACTGCTCCTTTAGTATCAATAAGATTCCAGTCTAAGTCACCAAATATAACGATGTTTGGATATTCTCTATCCTACAAAAATGTATATCTCCATACGCGAAAACCTTATTAGACAAAACTATTAATGAATCAGATCTTAAACCTTAGGTGATTATAGTATGTAGTTTCATACCAGGCAAATCAACAATTTATGAGACCTTGAATTATTTTTATTAATTATTATTATTATTATAATGATAGAAATGATAGTAAAACATTTGGAATGTTTCACCCATAATCCATATTATAAGCCATGTTTCATTAGCTGAATTGCTTTCCAGACGATCTTTAATAACCTTCGAATGAGACGATAGTCTGACTTGCATTCTCCCTAACGTGGCAATGTAGAAAATAACCCAAGGTCTATCAAGAGAGGAACTAGCATTACCAAGTCGAACCATATAAAGGCAGATGACATCGGCACTATGGGTAAAAGTCAACATGCTGCACAAGATACCTTCATCTAGTGCTGCACATTAACGAAGAGAAAACCAAGAGCAGGCTGTCTGCGTTTGTGAGAACAGTTGGTCCAAACATCAGGGTAGGGAGTATAAATTTAAAGTAGTGCTATCCTTCAACTTTTATAAGTCAACACTCAAGGCCGATAATTAAAAAAAAATCGATAGACGATTACACTGCTCAGATGACAAGAGATTCTTGATAAATGAGATGAAAGCTCAAGGAAAAACTGTTTAGAAATTTCAAAATTATTAAAATGTTCCGGAAAGCCCTCTTATAATGCAATTCGCCATCTTGAGACATTTGAAACTTTAAAAACGTTCCAAGAGTCCCACGCGAAATTAAAACCACCATAAGAGAATATCATTGAACCCAAAGAGTTTCGACTGCAGATCCATTCAAGACTTCAAATCAAATAAAATCAGATGCTGAGTCACACTAGGGTATTTTTCTGTCTTCTCGAATAAAAAGAATGATTATAATGAAATTCAATTAAGGAGCTGCATAGCGCCAAAAATCTTGTCTCAAAAATTAATTTATAATGCAGAATTCAGTTTGCCAAGGAACACCTTTTAATTTTTTGAGAAAAACGCGCTATGGAGTGATAATTAAAAGCTCTGCAGACTCGGATAAATAAATAAATAAATTTATTGTAGCGACAGCTCCTTAAGGAGCAAAGGCCTAGTGACTTATACTCTCAACCATTCCTGTGTGTGTGTTATCAATCTGCAAGAATGGAAGCAACCTCAAGTTTACCTCCGAGTCCGAACGGCTACATGAGATGCACTTTATCGAGACAAATTCTACTCTTGAAGGTTTTGTCAGTTCCCCGCAAGAGGTAGTACCCCGGAAAAGAAGAAGGCTATCAGCTGGATTCAAACCCAGGCTCATTCGCTTTATAAATATCGATTTTTCAAAAAAAAAAAAAATTAAATTATTAAAAATACAAGAAAAAAGTTATTCTAAAATATTTGTATGTGGTTTGGCTATCTACATCTTCCTGGATATCAAACTTGATTGTAATCGGCTAAGTAGACCTCGAGAAAATTTGAAGAAAAAAAAAAACGGTTTTATGGGGGATACCGTTATAGAACAATTTATTTTTTTTTTAATGACTGGCTCAGTCTCCCGAGCTCAACTTGATTCAGAATCTGTGGAATGATATTAAACGACAATTGGAAGATCGAAATCCCAAAAACTTTAATGAATTGTGGGAAAACATCAAAAACGCTTGGTATGCAACGCCAATAGAACGCTGCAGAAAATTGGTTGAAAGTTTGACAAGAAGATGTCAAGCTGTGATTAAAACAACGGTTTTCCAAAAAAACATTAAGTTGGATGATGAAATTAAAAGGTGAATTTGTATAGAAATTAAATGTCCAAGCTAGAATTAAAAAAGTTTACTAACTGTGGTTTTTGTATCTATTTTCTTGTAGAAATAACAACAAAAATAGCGTCCCAATACATTAACAAATATGTATATTTAATTTAATAAACAAAAAACTGTATCTATATTAACTTTAAATGTTCCTTATACTTGAATTTAAAAAAATTATTAAAATTAAAAAAATCGTGTGCTATTTATAAGGCCACGACTGTAGATCCGAGACTTGGGTCCTTATCAAAAAGTATTATGATATTGTTCGGGGTAGTCTAGGGATAGTTTAAATGAAAAATGTTGGTTCAACCTTAGGGAGAGACAGTTATGAATTTTCTGAAAAACAACATGGAATGGTGTCTGTAAACGATCAAACGACATTTATACAAGACATCTTTTTAAAATATATAAAAAATTGGAATGGGCAAAAGAAATTAAAGTTTAATCTTAGTATATTATGTAGAGAAATGTTCAATTTCTCCTCAACGTGGGAAACGCCGGCTAACTCATATTTTCGAGGTCAATCTCAGGCCATTGTGCTTCCGGCCCATTGGTCATTGCCTCTAAGCTAGGGTGTTCTACAGGGCTTAATTTTTAGACCTCTACTTTTTATAGTGTACTTAAATGATCTTCCTTCATGTTTTTAACAGTGTTCTGCGGAAAAGCCCTTTAATTCTTGCAGGGAATAGGGTAACTAAATTATTATCTCAATCGATTTCTTGACTGGTTAACATTCAAAGCTCTTTAAGGTTATATGCTTAATAATGATTTCTTCCCCAGGTAAGATGTTTTAACCATAAAATGAAAATCGATATCTGTTGTCAGTCTGAAAGAATTGTCAAATCTACGACGTAGGAAAAATTATTATGGTGTACTACAACAGCATTGATGTTGAATGGAGGATGAAATTAATGAAGCTGATGTACCTAGTAATTGCGAAACAGTCCCGGGAAGGCGGAGCTGTTGTTCATATCCACAAAAAACATTTATATAGCCGAGCAACGCCAAGCCGGTCATCTATTGCTAACCTTGATAAGCTTAATCTTTCGCCAAATAACGATAAGTTCATACACTTCGATTGGCATACACAAATCGAGGACGAGTTTCCGTTTCCTTCACTTTGCCAGAGAAATTTTTCTTTTTTAAATTCCATATTTGCTAGCTTGACCTTCCTCCGTAAAAACAGTGCAATCGTTGGTATTGGAAGGACACACAGCAGAAGAGTAATGTTTATAAACCCACATTTTAATAACTTCCACATGAACTTTTCCCTAAAGATTCGTATACTCCAGCGATTGGTAATTTAATTTCATGAGTTAGCCCTCCGGGTGGGGCATGACCTGTTGAGTCCAATGAACATAAATATTTACGCTTCTCTGGGTATCTCTATGTGTCCATAATGTTTCTCGCGTACATCTCAGCAAACACACCAAATGTGCCAAAGACACACCATCAATTCCGGATATGGCACTTAACACACCCTGGCCCTGCTGCCTTCTTTTCGCTCGATGGGCAATTTTGTGTGTTTGCCCTGCAAGTATTACCAAAGTGTTAATAACCCTGCTCTACAGGCCATAAGTGACTCTTGGGAACATCATCGTTGTTTGAACTTGTGCATGCAGATAGCTAATCATAAAACATTTTTTTTATGTACATATAGCTGCTCCTACTATTGCATGAGATGAGATCACATCCACTTTAAGTGAAAGAAGAGAACTTCATGGGGAAGTGGAAGAAGCAGGCATATTGGAGGCCGAAGGAGCTCCAGCGGAATCATTTCCAGCAAATCTTTCCAAATGAGAAATTCAACTCGTGATGATGGGCACATTCTTTCGTCGGCTTCCACAGACTTGGACTTGGTGTAGAAAAGTTGTGGGTGGTGGTTATAATATGGTGCGATGGTGCGGTGTCTGTAGGATATCTCTAGAGAGTTCATGGAATTTATGTGGACTTTCGAAATAGCTGACAGGAATCATGACATTGAAAAATGCTTAATTGCTGGTGGTGTGTCAAGTGGCAAATGGACTGCAAAACGTTCTGTTATACGAGCATCATGCCAGCCCCAGCACACAAGGCTCTAACAACTGAAACATTCAAAGTTTGGCTATGGGCTGTCGGCGAAGCATGTGCTGGGCTATGTTGTAAGTGTCAGAGGATAAGTTGGCAATGACATTGGCATTAATATGAATGTATCCTTCTACATGGGAGATTATAGAGGGATTTTGGAGAAGTTTCAAGTTCTCTTATCTGTTATAGGTTTAGACGAAACAAATGTTGGTTTGGAATGAGCAATGAGCGTGTTGAAGTAAGTGTTGTGTCTTTGGGATTCCGAAAGGTTTCTTCTTAGTCAATGTGCACATACTATGTATGCATAGTTTAAACATCAACAATTTCTTCAGAACACTTAAATTACTTTGGGAATGTGAATTGGAAGGCAGAATCGAAGAATTTGATAAAGTTCTTCCTTAAATTTAGAAATTTCTAAAATAAAATTTATGAGGAAGACTTTTTTTGGAAGATAACAAATGTAAAGCTTACAAGTGATTTCATACCTCACCATTAGCCAAGTTTGGTTGCTTTAAATTTGCATGGAAATGTGTGCACTAAGCAATACTTAGAGGCAGTGCAATTCATCTGCAGCTAATCGACGAGACGATATTATGCGTCAAAACTTGTCTTCTTAACAATTCTGTTACGTTCTTTGGAATTCAGTTTCCAGGATGAGTGCTAACTAATATAAAGTGTTGGAAGATTTAACGAGCTATAAATTCAAACAATAATTATATATTGAATTGAATATATTGAAATGCGGTGAAGAAGACTTACCCCCAGTTTCACAGTGGGGGTTTATACTTTGATTTCCGTGTAAACATCCGTTTAGCAATTTTGTTTGGTTTTACAGTGCTCGTTTTAACCAAAAGTGGAGTTTTACTTTTCGTTTAAGTTAAATGACTGCACTCCAACGTTTAAGGTTTCATTTAACGTCAAAGAACACAGAGGCACAGCCATTTTGATTTTTGAGGCACACATATTTTTGCATCTGCCGATGGCTAAACCAGTGAGGGTTAAACGATTATCATTTTGAAATAAAAATTCGCCTTTTATAATGATGATCTTCATTACAAATTTATGTACAACAAAAATACCTCTTGAACAGAGCCTCTAAAACTGCGTTTAGTTAACTGGAAACTTATGTTTCACTTTGAAACTGAACGAGTTTAACCAAAAGCTTAAACTCTCGTTCAGGTTTATTAAAACTTTGGTTTAAACTCTCACGATGCAATTGATTGACTTCAAGAAAAGTAAGAAAAAATTACGAACGAAACAAAAGTATTTTGGCTTACTTTTGTTTCGTTCGTAAGAACAGAAGTACTAAGTGGAGTTAAGCTTAAGTTGTCAGTGCTTGAAATTCCAGCAGTTAATGGTGAATTTGAACAATGGAAATCATTTATTGATTTGTTTGAACAAACGATTAACAATAACGAAAAACTAATGTAACCAACAAAAACTACCAAGAAGCCAGGGTACAGCATCCCTCAGCAGGAAGGAGAATTCACGTTTTTTAGTGAATGCCCAAATTCAAGCCTTGATTAACCAAAAAGATTCTTAAAGTAAGTCTGCAGCAGATTTGAGAAGACTTCACTATACGCAACGGAGTGTGTTAACTCATTAAGAGATCTTGATATAAATATTAAAAGCTGGGATCCACTAATAGTTTAAATTGTGTTCCAAAGATTGGAAAACGAAAGGAGGGAATCGTACGAGCAACCGTTAACAACCAAAGTTTATTGAAAATAATTTCATGCTCTAGAGACGTCTAGACAATCTTACAAAGAGACAGTTCAGAGATGACCACAAGAAGGAAGCAAAATCATCAATAGTAAAAAAAGATGATCTTATAGAAGCTACTATTTAGACACAAATCAGAGTTGCAAGCTGTGCGGAGATCCTCACTGTCTACACATGTGCTAAAAATGTATATAAATGTAGGTTCCCCAAAGAACAGAACTTGTGCAAAGAGAAAACTTGTGTAGATATTGCTAAGTTATTAAGAATTACTTTTTGCCTCATCAAGCAGCCCTTAAAGATGACAGTTCCATTCGCAGGTGAAGGGTAGTCTTCGATACATAATCGAAAATAACATCTTCTGAAATCTGCCTTAATGATACTCTACAGACTGATCAAGTGATTCAACAAGACTTATAACTAAATAAATTGACAGGATGGAGAAAATACAAATACGTTTACCAAGCAGATATCGAACAAATATACTGTCATATAATGGCGTCAACAGGTGACAGCATAGAGTAACAATATTATAAAGAGAGAATGCCTTCTTTTGACAGTGCCTACAAGCTGAACTGTCCTTTTCGGATTAGTATTAGTGCTGAACTGTCATCTCATTTGCCTTTTCGGATAAGTATGAGTAATGCTTGAAAAAAACACAATGAATGATATACAAAAGAGAAAACAAAAATTGACGTTTTTTGGGGGATGGAACGCACGTAAGATTTTCCTCTTTATAATATTTTTACTCTTATGGACGACAGAGACTTTCATCGCATTCTATGGTGAGAGAATCCGGTATCCAAAATAGAAGAGTGCAGGCTTACCACTGTGATGTATGGTATAACACATCAGATGAAGATGAGATTTCTATGTCGACGACTTACTATCTAGCGGCGACACATTTGTTTTCAAAGACATACGCATTGTAAATTAGGAGCAAAAAAAGCTTCAAATTAAATCTAACGATCCCATTAAGACAGTCGATAAACTTCTTCATAAATGAGATTGGAAAGGGATTTAATGAGAAACAATCGCCCTAACAAAAAAAAAAAAAAAAAGGAATGCAAGCAAACACACATAGGCTTTTGGGGGAATCAAGCTAGCTTTCAAAGCTTGGTCAATATACCAAGGTAGGAAAACTATCGAGGCATCTCTCTCCTGAATACTTCGGTCAAGCTGTTTAGTACCCTTGTTTTTAATTGGCTTGCTCAATGGATCGAAGATAAAAACATTTTAAATGAATTTCAAACTGGGTTCAGGAGGAATTATTCTACGCTAGACCAAATATTTAGCCTTGTGAACATTGCGGAGAGCTTTAAGGGAAGGAGCTAGAAGCTGTATGCTTTCTTCGTTGACTTCCGCGCCGCTTTTGATTCAATTGCATGTGAAGCACTTTTCTATAAGCTAAACAAAAAAAACTTCAGAAAGCGATGTACAAAAGTAATGTGACATACATATGTATGGGATAGATAGAATGTATCCCAAGGCTTTACAATGCAAATGGGTGTTCAACAAGAATGTGTTCTCTTCATTTTATTTATTAATGATATCTCCAATCAGTATTGGACGAGGAGAGCACTATGAGGATTCCAGGGCCCTATTTAATAAACATTTACTGGTGATAATTTTACAACTTTGCTTGACAAGTTTCCATTTCAAAACATATAGACAGCTGACAAATTTGCCAGATAAATACAACGACAAATTTGTCGTGACAATTCTGTAATTGTCAGATTATAACAAATTTGTCATGACAAATTTTTCATTATCAGAATAGAACAAATTTGTCATTGTCATATTTTGACAGATTTGTCGTAACGTACAGAACATAAGCTGCACTTATCTATTTTGACTTTACTTGCGATTATAAAGGGTGGTCCAACCATAACACACAATGTTTGTTGTGAATAAAACAAAAAGTTTTCCGGGAATAATCTTACTTTTTACTTGCGATTATAGAGGGACTATAAGGTAAGTTTAGGATTCGTAAATATAAAAATAAATTGATCGACTGGATCGCACGTATCTACTTGCTCATATGTCGGTCACATTGCAGAATAAAATTTAAGAAAATTAACGTGAACATTGAAGCATTTATTTGATTTTTCTGACTTTTGATTGTTCGAATAAAGTACGTTAAATTGTATTGAGTGAAATAACTTAACGCCATTTTAATTCTTTTAGAAATGTAAAAAAGTGTAATTTTTTTTTAAATCGTGGGAATAGTTCTTAAATAAAACGGGTTTTTAACAACTTTTTTAAAAAAATAGTTCAAGAATACAAACATAAGCACACAAATAACATACATTTAAAAATAAAATTAAAAAAAAAATCACCTACACGTTTTCAAAAAAAATTGATTTTTCAAAAAAAAAAAAAAAAAATTTTCAAAATATTAAAAATAGCTACAAGAAAAAAGTTTTCAAAAAATAATGCGAAATTACTCAGGCTACTTACATCTTCTTGTATATCAATTTTGATAGTAATCAGATCAACAGTTTTCGAGAAATTCGAAAAAAGCGGTCTTTTGGGAGGTATCGTTCTTAGCCCACCATATTAATTTTTTTTTCACCAAATATAATGCTTACCTTACACTGATTTTTTTCATAAAAAATCTGGGAGTTTTTTTTTTGAGAAAAATGAGCTTTTACATAACATGACAGGTACCGATAATTTTTGAGCTAAAAAAATAATTGAAAAAACTCCTCTGTAGCATGTCAAAATAACCTTAAGTTCTAAATTTGAAGATGATTGGACCAACCGTTTAGGCTACGGACAAAATTTTGACAGTAACTCAAATAAGTTTCTCTATCATCTTAATGTCAATTTTGATTGTTATTTAAATTTTTTTTACACGAATGCATAACTTGCATTATAGTACCTAAAATCGCAAGTAAAAATTACATCATATACTTGAATGAATAGTGCAGAGCTTTAACGCCAAAATCAGAGTACGGTTTTTCGAAAGTCCGTCTATTGGCTAATTAGACATAATTAGATATAATCATAGGAACAAAGCGTGATGTCAGTAGCGCAGATGGGCTTAAGTCAATGTTGGAGTCAGTAAAGCTGGAAACAGATGCAGATAGGGCTGCATGCAGACCTTGGAATAGGGGTTCCCCTTATAAGAAACTGTGTAATTTATTTTGGCTGCATGGGAAAAGGCTGCACATCTCTTTAACGATAATTATATGATTCCATCAAGAAGAGACACACAACATCGACGTCTTAGACAAAACAACACGTTAACTTTGAGATACATAGTTAGGAAATTCCGCTATCAACTCAGAGCAACAACAGCGCTGATATCAAACGAAGAAAACTCTGGCCATACCTACTTAAACACTCAAAAATCTCCATCAAGGCCATAAGAGCCGTTTTCCTGGAAATGTATATGCCAGGTACTGTTAATTTAAGCCTTAAAATACAATTTCAAAAGGCCCTATGAGGAATGCCAAAGCAGCCATACATTACACATATCACATTTGAGAGGAATCAGTTCAGACATTTAAGCTGCTGAGAGCTACATTCAAAAGGGCATACAGAGTTTTTCCACTACCTAAATTGTGTTTCTCCATCATAGTATAATGCCCTGTTTGATAGGTATTTTGATTTTTTTTATGCACGAAAAGGCACTTGCCTATATAGGTATAGAACTCATACCTTTATCGCAAGTAAAAAAAAAAAACAACACGACTGCGTGGGTAGTACGTACTTGCTTGCTTGCAATGCAAAAATTCAACCGGAATCAAAAATACGTTCAAGAATGCCCTCACCGATTTTGATTAAATTTTGCGGGTAGATGTTGAAACTGAATAAAACAAGCTGTGTGTGAGGAATTAACAAAATTCTTCTTTTATTAGAAAGGCTCATGTATGAAAAATGACATTGTTCAAATGCCCGCCTTAGGCCTTAGGATTTTTGTGGTCCAATTTTCAATGACTCTTCCGAATAGATCGGGCTGAGTTTGGATGATGATTGATGATCTATGTTTATGAACCTCACAGGAATCGCCCGATTGTGGAAACCCCATAGCAAAGAGTCTGGCGTGGTGAAATCGCATTACCTTGGTGGCGAATTGAACTTCCCCGAAAGATAATTTTACTCTCAAATAGTGTCAATCGTCGTGATTGATGTTGGCACGTGGCTCCGGCTACTTGGGCCACAAAAAATTTGATATCATTGTTCCTAAGTGTTCGTCGTTGACGGGGTGAACGCCTCACCAACGTCGTTTTTGAAAAAGTACGGACCAATGACGTTTGTTACCAGGGCCATTCATCAAAAATGCACTTCGTCGCTAAAGATGATTTTTCGGCCAAATTGGGGTGCTATTCCAAACGTTCCGTACCCTAGTCGACAAAAAAACGGCGTTGTCTATGATCATTAACTTTGTGCTACAAGCTGAGGTCTGAAAAAGGCCGAGTTCTTGTGCCAGACGAGGACTCGACTGCTTTGGGTTCTGCTGTGGACAGTTCTCCTCCGATCTTGCGTATGAATGTTGGTCACCAAGTCTATCGTAAAATAGCCACAACGCACGCAACATTTGCAGGAACAACACCTATTTGATATTAAATTTTATCATTTTTAATCATTTAACTTGTTATGGTGATTTGGCATCAGTTAATGGTGCAGAAAATAAGTATATGGAATACCTGGATAATGAATGTTTCCCACGAATTTCAAAATAAAGTGACAGATTTCGATTAAATTTTCAGGCAATCTAAAGATTAGGTTAGTTGGTTATCCTATGAAGTTAAGTATCTATCAGATCACTAAATTTTTATTTTGTTTAGCACCATTTTGTGACAAAAGTGTAGGAAGGCACTCTGCACGTTCCTCCTTAATGTATTGATCCAAAATTGGAAATACAAAATCAAAAATTAAAACCCAATATTAATTTCTTCGAAGTCTTTTATTTTCTTCGAAAACCTCCGTTACCTAATTTTGGTTTCGTAGCACACTTTCTGATGACACAATTTAATAGTTCATCACAAAATTGTAAGTTCCGTGACCTAAAAATGACTGCCAAGCAAGTTAAACATTTAAACTTCATACGAAAGCACTCTCAGTTCAAATTCATTACAAGACGAACTTTGTAAAGGTACATTGAATAATGTCTACATCCCGAAGCATACTCTATGAAATCCTTTTCTTGCCTCAAAAGGAGCCCACGAACAAAAGAAGTAGCAGTGAGTTTAGTTTAGTTTCCTAGCGCAACTATATTTGTAAGATGAATAGATGGATTCTTTATAACTATTTTCAGGTTATTTTTTAATGAAATCACTTCAACTGCGATGATATGTGGATACGGATACCATGTTTGCACCAGTATTCATAACACCAGTCACATTCATAGAAAAATCTTGATTTCGTTTACACTGCAGATTGGTGCATCTCATCCTGTCGTGTCGTCATCTCACAAAAATATCAAAAAAGTTAAAAACTTCAACTTTTTGAAATTCATCTGGTGCTCGGCGACACGTCACACATATGCCTTAGTACCTACAAGTAGTGTAGATTTTCCTGTTCAAATTGTTGGTGTCATTTGTTCCGCTCACTTTAGTGTTCTGCTAGTGATCTGATGAGAGGTGCAGCGAAGGGAGTTTTTAGCTGCAGTACTTTTTTTTGGTCGAATATCTGGGTCACGGTAGCTAGTACGAGTGTGTAAAAGAGCGCGTTATTCTGCCTTTATTTCTGTGAAAAGAATGTGAGCAGGAGGGCGACTTCGTCTCCGAATATGACTATGACTTTATAGGAATACGAACCCGGAGTTGACAACGACGATGATGACAATTCATGCAGAATTCATGGTGATTAACTTCGTTTGTGTTTCACAGGGCGTCAACGCATACACGAGACAAACAGAATGAGTTACGAGTTCATGATGTACTGCAACACCAGCAGAATAGTTATAAGACGGTGGCGCAGTGTGCGAAGGAAGGAAGTTTTATTTTTTTTATTGGACGGAAGCCATATGATGTTATGGGCGGTAGGAAGGCGTCTTTCTGGGCGCGGGATTCCGTCGCAATTTGCAATTCACAGTGCGATGATTTTCTGAAGAAATTTTTGATATCTTTTGAAATGAGTCCGCATAACTTTGAACGCAGAGCTCGATTGAAGATGGAAGTTCCCCCTTGAAGACATTAAAAAGTTGTACAATGTGGGGAGCAATGGCGCTGCCGAAGCTGTCAATCAACAAAATATTGGGTTTTAAGTGTGTTGTTAAAAGATTTTGTGTGCTTGTGAATGAGCATTGTTGCAAGATGAAAGACTATTAAATTGGTTTTGGATGTTGGAGATTTACTTTAAAAGTATTTTGTTGAAGTTAGAAAAACCAAAAAAATAAAAAAAATATCAAGAATATATGTTACTAAGTTCTTTTTTTATAAAGTTTTTTTCGAGGGTTCCCCACTTGCAATTTTAAAGGTTTTTTCAACACAAGGGCGTTGATAGGAATATGAAGTATTACAAGGTGTGTGTAAGTTATTGAGGAAAACCTATTTTTAAAGACCCATATATAAACCTGGTTGGGCTAACTTTGAGGTAATTTTTTGTCTTTCAGCGCCCATAGGAGGAAGCTGGATAAAATATCTGTAGAACTTGGTTCTTATTCATTCGCCGGCTGAAAAATATATTAGAATTGAGTATTGGTCCGGTCTTCAGTTTCAAAAGTACTGTAAGTAGTACATTCATACTGTTGACATGGATCTCTTCATTTGCGGCACTGCCGCTAGAAATGCCCAGTTTTGTTGCAATTTCGTGGACACATAAATCAATTTCGTTGTTTTGCTGAATTTCTACTCTGTGGCAAGCACATTCTTCAAAGACCAGTGTTCTTATTGGCAAAAGCAGATCTTGGTTTGCTTAAAAATCCTAACTAAAAAAGGGGACAATTTCATATTGTCAGTACAGGGAAAATATGATATTTGCCTCTCATTCCTACTTTTATGGATTTAAATAACCTATCTCCATATCAAATCTATCATATGGTTGTCGTATTGCGCATTATAAAATATGTGCTCCGAAAAGCCCTAAAAAGCTTTAATTCTGAAAGTTCCATAGCAAAAACCAAAGAGAAAGGTACTTTTATTTTCATAAACGAACAATAATAACACTAATCAGTGTTTTTTTTTTAATAAAGACAATATCCCGGTCAAAATTACAAAAATTCCGACAGAACAAAATTTTTGTGGAGACCTTGGGTACCTATACCATTAGAAATAAGGTGTCAAGAGTCCCCATCAATCCCATGTGTGCTAACAAAGAATGTTATTCGGTGTCAAAGGTCACAAAATATGTTTTTTTATTTTTTTAGCAAAACGGCTAGTTTTATGATAAAAACAGCTGAGACTTAAATGTAGATCATGATCTATCAAAACTGTCCTAACACTTTTTTTTCCAGAGATTCAGCATTTCTGAGAAAAAGCGATTCTGAAATCTACTAACGTATGATGTAAAGCACTAGGCGTGGTTTTTCGCAGTAGGCCTACTCAAACTTCTATAGTCCAGTAAATAAACAGGTTTTTCCCTACAAAAGGTCAATGTATGGAATGCCCGGTAGATACCAAAATAATATTCCATAACCATCCTCTCTTCCGTTCTATAGAAGATTATTGAAATATTTTGGTTTAACTATAAATTTCTTTCCCGCGAGCAAAGCTGGTTAGGTCAACTAGTATTAAATAAACCTCAAAAAAACAAAAGATCTTTGTTACTATAAATCTAAATTTTTCATTAACGAATTGACAACTTTTTTTTTAAATAAAACGCAAACCTTTTGAGATATTTCAAAATCTTTATTATTGGCTTGAAGTACAATCAAAGCATTTATCAATGGAACTGGACTTCATTCATATGGCCACCGCGGGCACGTTTGCAGCGGTCGATTCATTGGACCCAACTTTCGATGACTCGGCCACAAATTTCCGCCAAAACGGTCGCTATTTCGCCTTCAATGTTGGCTCTGAGCTCTTCCAACGTCGTAGGCTTGTTGGTATAAATCAATGAATTAAGGAAGCTCCAAAGAAAATAGTCCAAAGGCGTTAAATCGCACGAACGAGGCGGCCAATCGAGTGGCCCATTTTGTTGAGATAACACGCTCATCAAACTTACTATTCAATAAATAGATTGTAAGGTGTGCTATTTGACTTGTGCCACCATCCTCTTGAACCACATGTTGTCCAAGTCTATATCTTCCAATTCGGGTCAAAAATAATCGGTAATCATGGCGCGATAACGCTGGCCAAACCTGACATCAAGCACACACTCACACGGTATGAACCACTCTGGGGGAAGAAAATGTATACATGAACTTCTTTCCTATGTGTTTGTACATTTCCTAGACCCCAAACTGTAAGAAATTGTGTGTGTATTAGTTTCAGTCTTCGTTCATCCACTCAAAAGTTGGTTGAAGATTTCGTCCAATTTATACCACACGTTTCCCTTCACTTGTCCAGAAAACCGGTTTCAGTCCGGATTGAATAGTCTCGTGTGTGCTGGCCCATTCACAGTAACGTGACGATCGTTATCGTCGACGAAAAAATAGACTTTGCTCGCTCGTGTACTTTACAGGTCGACTCCACACGATATAATTTCTCTCATAATCTTCAACATGAGATGAAATATCCAATGGAGTCGCGTTGTTTCGGAGTCTGTTGGGATGTTAGACATCTCTCTCCGCGGTTCTATCTTGACATCGATGTCTTGATAACAATTTGACGTTTGTGTTTTTTCTTTCTTTTTTTAGGGTTCATCTCATTATTTTTTGTCTCTCATGCGGGTAGTTGCTCTTTTTGTGCGCTTTACAAATTTAGTTTGCAGTGAAAAAGCCTGAATACAATATTTTTATTAGTTTATGTGTATTAACAAGAGTAAATGAGACAACATTTATATTTTTTTAATGGAATAAATGTTTTAAAATGATAAAATTAACAAATATAAGAAGAAGAATTTCTATCTTTTGACTTTTGTCAGAGAAACAAACACATAAGCCTCTCTTGCTTTAATGAAATATCAAGACATGAACTGCCCAGCGAAGAAAAAAGAAAATGGTCTGATATTTATGTCAGAGATCTGGTTAGCAATACAGATATCGTGTGGAGTCGGCCTGTTACCATGAAGAAATTTTTGAGTTTACTGAATATATTGACAATGACAGTTTGATGATTAGTGAAAGGGTGCGTTCACAAATTAAATTCAAAGTTGACAAGTCTCTATTGGAAAACCCGATACAATCAATTTACAAACAATTTTTTGAACGAATTTCTACACATAGTTTGGATATAGTACCTATCTGAATGGAAAGCAAAATTAAAAAACAAAAAACCATTTCTGCAAGGAGGTTTGTATCTTTGTGTAAATACAGCAAGAAGTAAGTTTGTGTTTAAATTTCAAGAATGTTTGTGTACATTATTTGAAAAAAATTGAAAATCCTAAAGAATTCGAATCAAAAGTCTGACCAGTGATGTATGTATGTATGGATGTACAAATATGACAAATATGTATGTAGGTAAGAACCAGTGCTCCTACGAAACTTGCAAATCCTAAAGAATTCAAATCAAAAGTCTAGTCAACGACGTTCGCATGTATAAAAAACGTATATAAAAACCAGTTCTCATATTCCATATTCCATATAAAAAAGTAAAAATGTAAACAATGAAAATGTTGGATCGTGTATAAATCCTAACAAAAAAACTATTCGCCTGTCTCACATTGCACATGCGCAAAAAACCAAGCAGAAAGCATAACACTAAAAACGATGCTATTCATTCTCTCCTTCTCAAACAAAATGTCCCTACACTAGCGCTCCAAGCGGCTCTTTGAGCTAAGATTTTTTCACGTCTCATGATAGTACTACAAGGCAGTTTATATACAGTGGTCACTACTAAAATCGGAATAAATAAATTGCACGACTGGATCGCATGTACTAGCTCATATGTACGGTCACATTGTAGAATAAAATTTAAGAAAATTAAAGTAACATCAAAGCATTTATTCGATTTTTGTGACTTTTGATTGTTCGAATACAGTACGTTAAATTGTATTGAGTGTAATAATTTAAACGCCGTCTTATTTCTTTAAGAAATGTTTAAAAGTGTGAATTTTTTATTCAAAATCGTAGGAACGGTTTTAAAGTAAAACGGTTTATTTTTACAACTTTATTTAAAAAAAATGATTTAAGAATACAAACTTAAGCACAAAATTAACATACATTTATAACCAAAATTTGAAAAAAACATTCACCAACCCGTTTTCAAAATATTGATTTTTCAAAAAAAAATTTTTTCGGAATTATTAAAAATACAAAAAAAAAAAGTTTCCTACATCTTCTTGAATATCAATTTTGATAGTAATCAGATCGCCAGTTTTCGAGAAAGTAGAAAAAAAACCGGTCCTATGGGAGGTACCGTTTTTAGTCCACCATATTAAATTTTTTTTCACCAAATATAATGCTTACCTACAGTAGTACACTGATTTTTATTTATAAAAATTCTTGGAGCCGTTTTCGAGAAAAAATAAACTTTTACATAACGGTTATATGAGAGGTACCTTTAATTTTTTAGCTAAAAAAATTGAAAAAATTCCTCTGTAGAATGTCAAAATAACCTTAAGTTCTGAATTTGAAGACGATAGGCCCAACCGTTTAGACTACAGTCCAAAATACATCCGCACAGACAGACAGACGGACGGAATTTTGCCAGTAACTCAAATATGTTTCTCTATCATCGTAATGTCATGTTTGATTGTTATCTCAAAATTTTTTTTGCACGAATGAATAACTTGCATTATAGTACCTACAATCGCAAGTAAAAAGTACATTTACTAGGTGCGGTATTACAGACGCTCTGTAGTCCGCGTGTTTCGTTTAGTTTCTTTTGAACACTTGTCCACTTGTCCGAAAGTTCAAAAACTTGTCGCTTTGTGTTATAGAGTTTTTTTCGACTTGTCGGATTTCACTTGTCCGACAAGTACTTGTCACGTTGTATTAAAGGCCACATATCACCAGTGGAACAATTGCTGCGAAAGCCATATTGCCGGTCATCAAGTAGGGTTGTAAAACGAAACATGGAACATTTTAAAAAGCCCTTTTGTTCATTCTTGCAACGTCACAAAGAGAAGTTTTTGCAAAGCTCACTATTTCGTACCAACAAGAAAAATAATTCTTGAACTTTTAGATTCTAAACTGTTTTGCCCAACAAAAAACTGATCTATTTTTGGAAGTCGAACTTGTTTCTTTCTCGACCATAGACATTTTTCGAATATGTGTGCATACTACATGTTTTTGACATACAACTTTTGTGTGGTAGAAAAACCTTCATCAAACTGGAGTTTCCTATATACAATATTTTAGACAGCTCAATGTAATGTAATTGGAAACTAACTTTTTATAGATTTGGGAATAGAAAAGCGTTGCATGGACGACGATGATGATGAATACTAAACCACCATCAGGCAAACCACAGGGGAGAAATAAATAATTTAGCCATTTTTCGTATTAATTTCAATCCCCCATGAGAGGTCCTGCTTGCATAAGGGAAAAACTTTCAAACTTATTTTTTTTGTGCGGTTTTAAAGTTTGACATAAATAAATGCTTGCAAGTTACCCTCTTTCCCGGACTTGGAATACCTACGACCATCTTTTTTTCTGAACTATAAGAAGCCCAAGCCAAACAACATGAATGCTGAATGGTGGGAAGCTATATTTGACCCAGTAAAGCCATACAGAGAACTCATAACTTTATGTGGGCTGATGTAGTGGTGGTGGCGGCGGGAGCTCTGAATGACCTTTTTAATAAATCAAACTAAGTGTGGTAGGGCAGGGCTGCCAACTCGGATATGTGCTGTAAATGAGGTCTACCTTTATATACTTTTCCAGTAATCATGGAGTATGTTGTTTTTTGTTGTTGGGAAATGATATCACACCGCAACTGAAATGAAAAATTATATCAAAATGTATTATATACAACACCAGAGCACGCGGCAGTGATGATGTAGTGCCCTTTCTGCCGAGGACGTCGTCGTCGTCGTCGTAGTCGTAGTCGCGCAAACCAATGCCATAGCAGCACATTTTCCATAAATCACATTTTAATTAACATAATTATTATGGATGAAGAGGAAGATGGAGGTGTTTAATGGCAGGTACCATATACAGAAGGTATACAGCGTGGACCTGCGTCCTAATGAGAATGATCTAAACATGTACAGTACACAACCACATTTGGTTTAATGTACATTTTATTATTTTTGAGTTTGGAATTTTAAAAAATAATATAAGTTGATGCATTTGTATGTGATTCGCGGTAGAATAATGAGAATTATCATTTCCATTCAAGATTAAGGTTTTTATTTGTATTCTCTATCGTAAAATTGGATGAAAAACTTACTTGAGTGTGTGTACTTGTTCAATGTAAACATGGATATCCTTGCTATCCTCATAAGGAACAAGATTTGGAAGTTAATTGCGGTAACTGTGCACGTTGAGTTTGTTGTTTATCCCCAAGGATGCATTTATTTTCATAATACATAGAAGGATGGAAATAAGAAGAAGATAATGCCTGGGATGGAAATAAATGAGTGGTGTCATGAGAGATGCTAGCTGTATCCTGTTTTTGGTCGATTTAATAAGAAGACTTTGTCTCTGTTAATTTAAGAGACAAATATTTTGACATTTACATGGCTGCATGTATCGGAGTGCTATCTTTTATAGCGGTTTCTGAATATTGAAAAACTCAATTTGGTCCTATGAATTATTTGGGCATTTTTTTTAATCGACGCGCACTTAAGGGGTTGTTACTACCCTTATCATATATTATCACAGTGCGAGCGTTTAGGAAAATGAAGGGAGGTACCGATGCACATTGTTTTTGAATGTTACAAATCGTAATAGAAGGGAAAAATCGAGGCGGGTAAAGCATTTCACATTCGTGTAGTGCGGCTATAGAAAGAGTCTCTATACTTAACAGTGCGTCCGAAATCAGACTCAAGGGTAAATCTATGAGTGATCCTAGCGGTACGAGTATTACGGGAAAACTTTTAAGGGGAGGAATGCAACTGGCTATTTCACTGGAACATTGTTTATAAGAAAAGCGATAGAATAAGGAGAGACAGGAAACATTTTGACGATGTTCTAGTGAATCGAATGTTTCTGTTATATCCTTATTCTCTATCATGTTCAATGCGTTTTTCTGGATTCTATCCAGGGGAGGCAAGTGAGTAACAGGGGCACCTGCCCAAATATGAGAATTGTACTCAAGCTTCGAGCGAATGTACGCCTTATAAGTAGTAGCCAGATCTAACGGGGATAAGTATTGCATCGTCTAAAAAAACCTAAACATCTTGCAGCATTTTTGGCGATATCATATATGTGCTCATTCCAAAGAAAGTGGTTTGTGATTCACATACCTAGAACGCAAAGTAGAATTATAAACATTGAAATCACCCGTAATAACGATTTTAGTGTGAGGGTATTTAGAAACAAATCTTTGGATGGATCCAGAAAGCGCATCGAATTCACCAGAGGTCGAATTACTGTCCAGATTCGGGCTTCTATATATAAAAAATGTGTTTATGATGTGCTTGTGGAATTTGAAGTCTTTGTTTAAACATTGACCACATTATGGAAGAAGCTGAAAAACAACTTCATTCATGAGTGACTAGGCCTTCATGGAATGTGTATTGATCCACCCCTGGAAGATTAGAACAATAGAGAATAATTATACATATGATATTATCTAACTTATTCACTGCGTATATAATGAAAAAACAAGTTCTCCTCATACATGCAGAGCTTAAGCTAATCAACTATGTGAGATGATTGATCGCTGTGGTTTCATCATTTCTCTCCTTTTAAATAGAGCTACAGTCCGGCTGGAGCTGGGTCTCAAGCAACAAACTTCTCCAGCTAGCTCGGTCCCTAGGCTTCTGCCTGAAGTTTTGCACGTGAAATTTCTCTACTGTGCCATCTGTGTTGTGCTGGTTCAATCTGTTCCGCACTTTAGCCTAAGGAAGCAAAGTTTGACAAGAGTAATTCTTCGTTTGATCACACCGCTGGTGTTGTTGTCTGGGTTAATAGCGGAGCCCAGATAGACAAAGACCCTAACTACCTCAAAGTTATAGCTGTTTATGGTGTTGTTTAGTACAAGACATAGTTGACATTTTGACTCTTGAGCTTTGATTAGCTAGCTTTACATTACCCAGACGGTGGGTGTGGGTAGAATTGTTGTTCTATAGGGTTTTCAAATAACCACTAAGAGGTTTTTTTTTGATATTAAAAATCGGAAATCGGAGAAAGCACAATCAAGCAAGGAACTCATGCAACTCCGTTATTGAAAGAACCAAATTTTTGCATAATCAAAAATTACGGCAAAAAATTCTGCAATGTCCCAAAGGCAGTAAAATTGTTTGGTCATTTGTAAAAAATATTAAAAACTCCTCAACATCTTCGGTTCCAATGCTCATCGCTAATGACAAACCTATTGTCTACTCTTCAGAGAAGGCAAACTTCCTTGAAGCCCCTCCTGTACTTGAGAATGTAAATTTTTCTATGGGACAGATTTTTTTCCGCACTCGTACAGTAGCAAGAGTTCTCAAAGATCTCGATATACACAAATCCGCTGGCCCGGATGGTATACCCCGATTATTCTGAAGAGGTGTTCTTCCACACTAGAAAAGCCACCGCGATTCCACTCTTGTGGAGTCTTTCCTGGAAGATGGAAAACAGCATTTGTCCAGGCTCTCCCTAAGAAAGGTGACCCATGCTTTCCTCCTCCTACCGGCCCATAGCACTAACATCCCTTCTTTCTAAGGTCATGGAAACGCTGATTAACTGTCAGCTTAAGGAATATCTCGAAGATCGAAAGCTTCTCCATGACCGTCAGTATGGCTTCCGCAGCAACCGTTCCACTGATGATCTGATGGCATATCTCACCGAATTTTAATTTAATTTTATCTGACAATTCTAAATTTAGTATTCTTTCCATCTATTTCCCTGGAGGAAATAGTAGCGCTGAGAAGAAGGCTACATTTAAGTGTGATTTGCTACAACTCTTAAGACATAGAAACAATATACTTCTAGGAGGTGATTTTAATTGTAGACACCAATCATGGGGTTGTCTCAGAGCAAATAGCTGGGAAATATTCTTCACGATATCCTCGCTTCAAATAGTCATTTTACTCTGTTACACACCCCTGATCCTACATACATTCCTAAGTCATCTTCGAAAAATCCTTCCACCCTTGACCTGTTTCTTACAAATAACGAACAGTTTCTCTCCCTGTTTGTATAAAACTAGATTGTGCAATGTCAGGAGTGCCTGATAGAAGCTGTTACAATTATAAAGCTGCAAATTGGAATAGATTCAAATCTTTTTTGACCGAAAACTTAAATTACCACGAAATAACAATTGAAAACGTTAACCAAATTGACACCTACGTGGAACACTTCACCGAAACGATACAAAGAGCAACCGAATTATCCGTGCCTTAGAGAAATATTTCAACTATTCGCTCATTCTTCCAAATCACATTCTTTATTTAATTCGCCTACGTAATTCGGAAAGACGTAAATGGATACGCTACCGACATGATTCCTTCCTCTCAAACTTCAAAATCTTAAACAAAACCATTCAATACGAAATTTCCAAATTTAAGAACAAACAGTGGGACTCTCATTTATCGAGTTTTGATAAAGCTAGTAAACTGTTCTGGAAAATAACAAAAGTCATAAACAAAAAAGGAAGGAATATTCCTCCTTTAAAAGTACAAAATAATGTTTTCATTACTCAAGAAGAAAAAGCTAATGTCATAGCTACACCTTTTTTCAATAATCACTATATCTCAGCACATCTGAGCGATAATAATACTGAAATTGAAATCCAAAATGTCCTCTCTGAGCTATCATGTAGATCATCCATAGTTAATGACAATTATTATACTAACCACAAAAAAGTAAAAGAACTTATACTAGAAACTAGTAACAAAAAGTCTCCAGGATTAGACAATATCAACAACATTCTTATGAAATCTCTTCCGAAAAGTTGTAAAAAATATCTCACCATACTTTTAAACTCATGTCTCAAATTTAACTACTGTCCAAAAAAATTGGAAAATTGCTAAGGTAATACCAATTGCAAAGCCAGGCAAGTCTTTAGACAATCCACTTAACTATAGACCTATCAGCCTACTTAGCTGCATAAGCAACATTTTAGAAAAAAAAATGAAATCAAGAATTCAAGTTCTCGTCGATGATTTAAGAATCTATCCTAATTATCAGTTTGGCTTTCGACCCCACCACTCCACTTGCCACCAATTAGTAAGAATAAAAAACTACATATCTCAAAAATTTGCAGATAAACAATCTACTGGAATGATCTTGCTAGACATCGAAAAGCTTTTGATACGGTCTGGCATAATGCTCTCATCTTTAAACTTTTCCAATTCAACTTTCCTTGCAATATAATTAAATTTATTAAAAGCTTTCTTGAAGACAGAAAATTCGCAGTCTACTTAGGAAACGTAAAATCCTTTTTATATGACGTACCCTTTGGTGTCCCCCAAGGATCGGTTTTGGGCCCAATTTTATTTAACATTTGCTTATCGGACTTTCCTGCTCTCGATCCAAATGTAGGTATCGCTATGTTTGCGGACGATACCGCTATTTTTTCCTCTGGCATACTCTTTCAAGATGTTTCAATGGTTTTGCAAATCGCACTTATACTTATTGAGAAATTTTTGCACAAATGGAAGATAAAAGTAAACGCAAAAAAAACCCAAGCAATGTGGTTTTCACGTCGCAGAAAATCTTGTTACCTTCCATATGTCAAAATTCGTCTATGCTGTGCAGAAACCGAATGGTCAGATAATTGCAAATACCTCGGTGTTATTTTGGATAATAAGTTAACTTTTCAACATCACCTTTCAAATACAGTGAATAAAATCAATTTGACAGTAAGAACTTTATATCCTTTTATTAATAGAAAGTCAAACCTTAGCATGCAAAATAAACTAATATTATTTAAAACCATTTTTCAAGCTATTCTTTTATATGGGGCACCAGTTTGGTTTAACTGCGCTCACACTCATATCAAAAAACTTCAAGTTTGCCAAAATAAAATACTTAAAATGATGCTTGGTTTACCATGGTATTACTCAAAAAATAGGCTCCATGATAAGGCGAATGCTAATACTATTATGTTCCTTATAAGTAAATTTTGAGAAAGATTTTATTTTAATTGCACTTATTCTGAAAACGAACTTGTTCGTCTACTTTCAAATTAATATAATATTATTATACTATTGTAACTCACTGCTTAAATTGTAGATTATGGGAACACAGCAATACTAGATTTAAGTATCATATAAGGGTTTTTTCCAATAGCATTTTCTCTTAATATAGTAATTGATTTCATATTATCTGCTTTTCATTATATAAACCAAGAATTGAAGTTGTAAAGAAAAGAAAAAAATATTTCTATATCACTTACCTACAATGAAATGTAAATCAATTACTTGTATATTACGCTACAAATAAAGAACTGAACATAATTTCTGCGATGCCTACTGCTGGGCACTCCAGAAAAATTTAGTATAAGAAACTCTGCGATCCTTACTGCTGGGCACTTTAGAAGAAAAAATTAAATAAGTATAAGAAACTCTGCGATTCCTATTGCTGGGCACTCCATAGCAAAATATAAACAAAAAAATATTAGAGAAAAAAAAATTATATTCAAAAGCTTTGTTATGAAATGTAACCAGGGAATGTGGGTATTATCAAGACAGTAGAAATAAAAAAAAAAGAGAAGAAAAAAAAATATAGTATATAATTTTATGAATATATTAAAACATATTTTATAGATAAGCATATAATAAATTTATTACCATATTACTTTTTCCGCTATTGGTGTTTTTTCTTTCTTCTCCCCTATACCCCTAGAATACCACTTATAACCACCCAACTAAAAAAAATATCCTCAAAAACCGTAGCATCATCCCACTTCGTTTAGGACCATTAAGAACAATAACAAACTTCTTAAATCTTATACATATTAGGGGTGTTTTTTTGGCAAAGTTATCCGCAGCTGCCGATAAAAACAATTAGCTGGCCATAAAAGTAGATGCTGAATTTGGCTGCGGATAGAATATTTGACATAAAAAGATTTCATTTACAAAAGATCATTTTTGTCATGATATAAGACTTGTACCATGCATTTGTGTGTATCTGAAAGGCTTCGTTCATAAAGTAGATAATGTGATTATAGATAGGTACTTAATCAAACAAGATTATGGAAAGTAGGAGAAATCATGATGATGTTCATTTTGAGTAAATAGCATTTAGTCTGCATGATAGTTTGATTTGTACATATAAAATAATAAAATCATTAACTGATTATAAGAAAATATTAAAGCACTTAAGTCCATTAAATTGATATGATGCATCGTCATCTAGTAATGAGTTTTAACAAACCTCATAGTATTTTTACCTCTGTAAATGAAATGGTTCAAGTGTGTAAACGGCTACATAAGTGGTTGAGTCCTTCTAAAAAAATAATTCACATTTTTCACTTATTTCCGTCAGGAAATACATGTCTTTCGATATTTTGAAATTTCTTTTGTAACACAGCTTATAAAGAA
Source organism: Platycheirus rosarum (assembly GCA_963971375.1). NCBI lineage: Eukaryota > Metazoa > Arthropoda > Insecta > Diptera > Syrphidae > Platycheirus > Platycheirus rosarum. The sequence continues at coordinate 103,534,698 of OZ020510.1, forward strand.
TTATTTTAGTTATTCGTTAATTTTTATTTTTAATTTTAATTAATTTAGTAATCAATTAATAGTAGTAGTTTTCTATTGCTCTTTCGTGGACGTTTATTTTACTATGCCTATAACCTTCCCATAAGTGTAGGCAATAAGCTGACAAAGTTTCATTACAATTAGAAAAGAAACAAATTTTTATTTGTATACCTATGTATATGTATGTATTAGATGTTCAATATTGATTGAAAAAAACTGAAAACCGAGTCAAGAGTGAATTAAACAATTGTGCAGATGAAATGTAAAAAAGACGATGAACATGGCTGTCTTTACTATAATATGCAATATTCATGACTTGTATTTCCTATAATTTTGTAGATTATTCCCTCTCTATCTTAAGAATGTAAAAGTCCAATATTTAAGACGAAGTGAAAAAGTAAATAAAAACATAGTCGTATCTCTTTCAGAACCACGAAAAATGGCCAACCAAAACAACAGATCAAAATAGGATTGAAAATGTTAAGAGTCAAATAAGAATTAAAAGTTTTTATAAAATACAAAACATATGTACACTATTTTTGCAAGAAGGTGTCTGCATTTTAAAGTTCTTAAATTTAAAAATTGAAACATTGTGAATAAGGTATTTGTGATTTCCAAATCAACCAAATTCTGCTGAGAACGTCAATGTTGAAATTATTTTATTAAAATTAGGGGTATGTTTTAAGAAAAATGTTAAATATTATTAACTATTAAATGAATGTACATAGTTGCGTTATTAAAATAGATTTTTGTCATTTAATCATGCATAAACTTTGATGGCAAATAACTGATTCTACGAACAAACCCCGTTGCCTTAAGTAGTCGAGATGTTAATTTTGACATAAGACAGCAGGCGCTGCCTATGCATTTTTTGGGAAATCCACCTTCACGGCCCATAGCTTTTCCAAAAAAACAAGGCTATTATCGACCTAGACGACTACGAAACTAATATTCCAAGAATTACTGAAACTAAACTTTTCAAAAACATAGCCAACTTTAAATTTAATTTGTGAACGCACCCTTTCACTAATCATCGAACTGTCATTGTCAATTTATTCAGTAAACTCAACATTTTCATCATGGTAAAGTACACAAGCGAGCAACGTCTGGAAATTACAAACATTTGCTACCGAAATTCGGAGTCGGCGACCGCAACCTTAAGAGCGTAGAATTGTTGAAGTTCATCGCAAAATCATCTTCAGTGACGAAGCTCATTTTTGGCTGAATGATTTCGTCAATAAGCAAAATATGCGTTATTGATCAGGTGAAAATCCACATTTGCTTCATGGACATGAATCACCACTTCATCCACAATAAATTATTGCACGACTGGATCGCGTACTTGCTCTTATGTGCGGTCACAGCTTCGAATAAAATTTGAAAATTTTTTGAGGAATTTCAAAGTTTTAATTCGATTTTCCTGACTATTTATTGTTTAAAAAAAGTAAACTAAAATTTTTTTAGCGGGAAAAATTAAACGCCTTTTTATTTTCTTAGAAAATGTGAAAAAGTATTATATTTTTAAATCGTAGGAAGGATTTTCAAATAAAACGGTTTTTATTTAACAACTTTTTTTTAAAATTAAAAAAAAATTATTTAAGAATGCAAATTTAAACACAAAAATAACGTACATTAAAAAAACGATTTACCCTTTTCCAAATATTGATTTTTGAACAAAAAAATTAAGAAAATTATTAAAAATACAAAAAAAAGTTTTCGAAAATATTTTAAAATAAAATTACTTAGGCCACCAACATCTACCTAAACATCCATTTTGATTGAAATCGGATGACCATTTTTCGAGAAAGTCGAAGAAAAAAAAAACGGTTCTATGGGAGGTACGGTTTCTAGCCCACCAGTTTTTACTTGCGATTATAGGGACTATAAGGCAAGTTATGCATTCGTAAAAAAAAAAAAAAAATTCTAACAATCAAACGATATTACGATGATAGAGAAGTCATCCGTCCGTCTGTCTGTCTGTCTGTCTGTATGTCTGTCTGTCTGTCTGTCTGTCTGTCTGTCTGTCCGTATCGATATCTACAGCCCAAACGGTTGGGCCGATTTGATTCAAACTTGGTATATAGTATTTTTAGAGTGCTTTACCCGACAGTTTTTGGAATTGGCATTCTAGCTCCAAAACTAACGGTACCTGCCATATAACTTTTAATGAAAAACTTATTTTTCTCAAAAATGGCTCCTACGATTTTGATTAAACTTTCAGAATGATGTTTTCTGTGCAAAATCTATCTTTTAATTTTAATGGATTTTTCAGAAAAAGTTTTATAACGGTACCTCCCATATGACCGGTTTTTTAAAATCAGACTTTCTCGTTAACTAATTGATGAAATTTTCAAAATATGTAGTGTTTTATGATTTAAATAATATTGCTTATCAAAATTTTCAATAACATTTTTTTTTTAATTTTAATAATTTTTTTAAAAAAATATTTTGTTTTTTGAATATTTTGAAAACGGATCTATAGATTTTTTTAAAATTTTTCTCCTAGTATAAACTATAGATTTCTTATTATTGACATATTAAAAAAATTTTAAAATATGTTTTCGAAAAGTTTTTCAAAAAAAACATTTTTTTGAAAAAACTGGTCGAACGATTTTGAAATGAAAAATTCATAAAATAGAAAACAGCAAAAGAAATAAGATGGCTTACAACATTTTTTTCAAAAAACGTTATGAGTAGTGTTTTTTGAATTCATAAATTTGTTTCCCCAACATTTTATTTCATATTGCTCGGCTAAGCCCTAGCCAAGCCATTAGTCAAATAAAAGAAAGTGACAACCTACATTACATACATACTTACGTATTTTAAAGTATTTTTCATCATCATAAAAGCACAGAATAAATAAGGAAGCCTTTGATTAACACACAAAAACAACTAACAAATAAAAAAAACTATTCGATTACTACTGAATGCAAAAATTTCAATCGAGAAAACAAAAGTTTACACCTTCCTATAAATAAACAAAACCACTGTGTTAACTTTTAATATTGTCTCTATACCTACTGGCTTAACAGTAGTTGGAACACGTATCTTAATTTTAGTACCTACCTTCCTTCCAACCTTATTATAGGTACCTAAATCCTTTATAAATTCCATTGGTCCCATATTGGGACGTATAAAGGTCCCTTTACCTAGCATTATTGCCATACTGCTGATTCCGACGAATCTTTATGCCAGTTGTTCAAATTTTTCCATACCAAAATGAAAATTTAACTGAAAAAAGTCCTTTGTATCTTTCTATTAGCAAATTATATTATAAACAGTAAGCAGCAAGTGGAAAGATAATACTACACTAAAAAACTGCAAAAGCTAACAATCCTATATATTTATGTGTTTATCCCTTGACGTTCGAGCTTCACCCCAAAACGATTCTAAGGAAGTTGCACGTCATACAAAAAATATTAAAATAAAATCTTTGTCAAAAAGACGCCTGCACTTAAAAAGGATTAGCACATAAGAGCAAGTACGTGCGACCCAGTCGTGCCTTTTATTTTTTTACCAAAACATAACCTACACCTACAATAGTAGACTGTTTTTGTTCATAAAAATTCTTGGAGCTGTTTCTGAGAAAATAAGCTTCTACTTAACGGTTATATGACAGGTACCGTTAATATTTGAGATAAAAAAAATAACTAAAAAATAATTTTATGCTCCAAATTTGAAGACGATTGGTCAAACCGTGTAGGCTGTAGTTCAATATATATCCGTACAGACGGACAGACAGACAGAATTTTGTCAGTAACTCAAATATGTTTCTCTATCATCGTAATGTCATGTCTGATTGTTAGAATTTTTTTTTACGAATGCATAACTTGGCTTATAGTCTCTATAAATCGCAAGTAAAAAATAGCTGTTTGGCGCGGTTTGCATGCCGGGAGTGTTATTGGCCATATTTTTTCGTCAACGATAAAGACCGTCACGTTGTGAATGGCCAGCGTTATCGCGCCATGATTACCGATTATTTTTGGCCCGAATTGGAAGATATGGACTTGGACAACATGTGGTTTCAACAGGATGGTGCCACAAGTCAAATAGCACATCTTACAATCTATTTATTGAATAGTAAGTTTAATGAGCGTGTTTCTCAAGAAATGGCCAGTCGATTTAACGCCTCTATACTATTTTCTTTGGGGTACGTTAAGTCATTGATTTATGCCAACAAGACGACGACGTTGAAAGAGCTCAGAGCCGCCAACATTAAAGGCGAAATAGCGGCCATTTCGGCCGAAATGTGTGGCCGAATCATCGAACATCAAAAATTGGGTCCAACAAATCGGCAGCGGTCGTGCCCGCGATGGCCATATGAATGAAGTCGAGTTCCATTCATAATTGTTTTGATTGTACTTAAAAAAAAGTTGTCAAGTCCTTAAAAAAAACCCTTTATATAAGATCAAGTTCGTACGACCCAGTTGTGCAATTTATTTCGGCTAAATGTCGAACCAAGTTTTGTTCAACATTCGTTTAAATCAGCAAAGAGGGAGAGACGCACAAAAATGGTGTACATTCTCGTAATTATAAGGACCCAACATACTCAAACTCCTTCATATCCTTGCTTCGATACGTTTTATTAATTATGTAGAAGTTCATATATGCATGCAGGTATACCTAAGGTACATTTACACATACTATTGTGTATATACAATGTAAGTATGGCATGCGGAATGGAAAGCTTCCAGGTACAAGCCATAAGGATAATATGTACGAAAAAAAAATTTCAGGAACTTGGTTTATGTTCTACTGAAGTTTTTGTGTGCTTCAATAAAAGATGAAAAAAGGACGTAATGTTGGCTACCTTTTCTGGAAATTGCCGCGAGGCAGAAACTCGAATATTTTGTTAAAGGTTTACCGCCCCCGATACCCCCGTTACCACGTTCATTCACTAGCACATTACCCTCTCTCAACTTGAACAGTTGAGGTTGAAGAAATGAAATTGAATACTCCATGAGAGATATCTGAGGTTTTGTGTGATAGTCAGAACTTTATCTTCTTTCAGTTCTTCGTTGGGATAAATGGATATCCTATTTTTTTTTAGTTCATTCTGCCTGTCAAACTGGCATCAAACCAAACATGGAAGATCTAAAAGTCAGCACTTGATGCCCAGTTAAGGTATACAGTTGCATCAAAAGTTTGGTTTCGGAAATGTGGATATCCTTATCCATGTATGTTGTTAGGATACGAAAATTTTGTTAATTTCGAATACAATATTTTAATTTGGAAATTTGCCGCAAGCAAGGAGAAAACAATATTGAAAGGTTTTCATAACATATGAAACAAGTAGGAATACAATATAAGGATGTACCTTAGCTATGTGAACATGTTCGGAGTACATAAGGAGCCCTACTCAGCGCATGGGTTTGTGGTTTTGTTGTGAAGAGGTTTATTTTACATAATTGGCAATGAGTGAAAAACGGTTATTATTGAACGTGCACGAGGAAAGGATTTATCTTAAACAAATCTTTTTGATTTTTTAATGGTAACACACATGTAAGGTTATTATGGTGTTTTTTTTAGAGGTATAGAACTTTAAGTAAGCAACACTATTTTAGTATTTTAGCAACACTAGTTAGCGGCTATTTTGTCAGCTGTCAAGTGATTTATTTTTAGTTTGATTTGGCATTTCAACATGAATAGACTGACGTCTGAGCAATACTTCCAAATTGTGCAAATTTGTTTTGAAAATCATGGTTCTGTTAGAAATACCTATCGCGCATTACGCCCAACATAATCATCCATCAGAGAAATTAATTCGATTAACTATGGAACGTTTTCACACCACGTTTACTCTTAATGATAATATGCATCCACAGACACGTCGCACAGTGCGTACTGAAGAAGTCATTGCTTCTGTAGAGCGTAGTGTAGAGGAAGACCCGAATCAGTCTATCCGCCATCGTGCACAGGAATTACATATATTTCCATCCATTTTATAGAAGATTTTGCGCGGAAAGATCTTGGTTTGCGTGCTTAGAAAATCTAACTCGTGCAAGATTTGAAGCCACAGGATCATCTAGCAAGGCCTTTATTCGGTGAATGGGCCCAAAACAAGATTGCCGTTGATCCCAATTTTCATAAGCGAATTTTGTTTAGCGATGAATTAAACAAAACTGCCGTATTTGGAGTGATGATAATCCTCAAACTGATGTTCTTTTATCTAGTTGTGGGGCAAGCGAACCTTATGGGGTGATCCACAATTTTGTTTCTAGTCTTTCGGAAACGAGCGGGGCTGGACCTAGGCTTTAAATAGGTACCACGGGTTAACTGGAGCCCCAGCTGATTACGTGAGCCAGTCTCGGTAGAAGCTGCCTGTAAAATTGCGGTAGATTCCCTAGTAGGAGTATCGTGGTGGCTGTGGTTATTCCAAATGTTTAAATGAAAAACAATCTATGATTATTGTATGGTAGGTATGGTAGCAAGTCTACGATGATAGGTTCTTAGATCAAAAATAGTTAAGTGGCTTTTAAAAGATATTTTTTTATAAGATATGTATGTGGACTGCAGTTCAATTTGTTATCAAACATAATTATATTCGAATTCTTGGACTAAGTGAATATTGAAACATTTCGGAGAACACAAAAGATCACAATTGAAACTGTTAATGGGAAGATTTGTGTTTTCAAAATAAGAGCTAAAAAACGTTTTATTACACTCATAACAATAGAAGCTAACAATGAAAGAACTTAAGTTTAACAGAGGTTGGTTAAAACACATATTTTAGTTTTGACACTTAATACAAGTTTGTGAATTTTAAACCATTAAACATCACAATAGACAGGTACAACTTTGAGGTATTTAGGGACTTTGTTTACCTCGGATCCGATATAACATCTAACAACAACATCTCGTCAGAAATAAAGCGAAGAATAACTCTTGCCAATCGCTGTTTCTATTGAGTAGCAAAGCCCTCTCTCGAAAGGTAAAGGAGACTCTGTATAAGACCTTAATCATCCCAGTCCTGCTCGATGGTGCCGAGGCATGGACTCTATCTAAAGCGGATGAAGATATCCTTTGTCGTTTCGAGCGTAAGATTCTTCGGGAGATTTTCGGCCTTACCTGTGTTATGGTCCACAGTGTCAAATGCCTTCGTTATGTCCACAAATAAAGAAGCAATCATTTTTTTCTTATCATGTACTTCAGAACAAAAATCTAAAAGAGCATCATCAGCTGACATTTTAGCTCTAAATCCGTATTGGCTCGGACTTATGAAAAAAATGTTTTTCAATAAAAAAGGTCTAATTTTTAACAGCTTCTTAAATATTTTAGAAAAAAAAGAAAGAAGAGAAATAGGTCTATAATTATTGATATCTTTACGATCTCCTTTTTTGAAGTTAGGTATAACTTCAGCCATTTGAGAGACATTGAAGCCACCATTGTATGTACTCTTATTAAATATATGTGCAAAATAAAAGCAACATAAATAGAAACATTTTTTAAGCGATTAGAAAAACTATTGTTAGAGCATGTAGTTCGAGTTGTCAAATAACAATATTTGTTTATGGAGCTCAAAAGAGGAAATTGGATCATAAAAAAAGCTACTTTCTATATCTTTTTTATAATCAGTAGAAAAACCATTTAACCCGTCAGTTTCAAGACCAGCATCCTTAAGAGTTTTTACCTTAGTTAAAGTCATTAAAAGCTATATTTGCCGAGCCAGATATCCAAATTAAATTAAAATTTATAGATTGTGGAGTTGTCGAAGATACATTTTTGTAAAGGATTTCATTTGCTATTAACCATTACTTTTTTAAATTACCCTTAACACCATTAAATTTGTTTGTATAGTAATTATCCTTACATACTTTTACTTGGAAATCTACTTCTTTACAAAACTGAACATAAAAAGAGTAGGGAATTACCATGTTTTGCGGATGTTTTATGGATTTAATACCAAGTTAATTTGTTTGTTCGATTTTTGAAACAAGGTTATGAGTTATCCAAGGCTTGAGTCTTTGTAACTTAGGCCTTCTGTTTCTTGGAACTTCTCTTGTACTTAAGTCAACATAGTAATTTAAAATGTTTTAAAATTTGCAATGCAACAGTAGCATTATTGTCAAAATAAACTTCTAACCAACTTTCAAGACGAAGATGACGATATAATATTTCAAAGTTGACATGATTTACAGCTTTAAACGTTTGTTATATGAGAAGGCTTTTCGGTTTTGAAATCAAAGAAAAGACAGATCATAGAATGATAAATAATTTTCAAATCAACTATGGAGCTTATCAGATTTAAATTAATATTTCGATAAAGACTTACAAAGATATGATCTATACAAGTTTTTGACAAACCAGAAATTCCTTTACAGTAGCACAAGGTGGCAGAATCTACGCTATAAGAAGTTTATGAAAGTTAACTGTCTATTAAATGTGTGTACAAAATCTTTCACACTTTAATATCTTAAAATTTTCTTATTAATCTTTATTTAAGAGAATTCTTTAAAGAAAACAACGGGATGTTAAACAGGAAATTTCGGTTAAGCTAATCCAGAACAGAATTACTTTAATCTTTATTTTTTCCGTTGACTGACCACAAAATAATTTAATTAAATACAAAAGGCAATTATTTTTTGTCAATACTCTTATGTGTTTTGTCTTTATTGCAAACTCTCTATCCGCCGGCGGCGCCATGTTGTCTTTATATATTAAGGACATCAGTGCTGATTGTTTCTTTAGTTCCTTAAGTCGCCACATTAAATCTCTTCATTATCACATTACATCGTTCACTGAATATGATTCCTTATGTGTCATTATATAATCCTTAAAGCAAGTCCTGGCTGCGTATTCAATGACCCACATTCTCGGTTTCCAATATATCATTCGTAACCAAAAAAAAAAAAAACATTCCACGCCATTAAACAAGCTAAATGAAAACAAATTCCTTTCCTTCTGAGGACTGTATCCTCTTCAGGAAAAGTTATGCAATAATTTATGAAATTCATTTCCTTATTATTCATTTAAATAGACAAGAAAAGGAAGACAAGTACCCACAGTTATTGTACAAAAGGTAATACTACCTAAGCTGGTCGTTGCCTTTTACACCTGATGCTCACTTAAACAGTTTTTTTTGTGTAAGCAATTAAATTTTAGAACTCCCCCATTTTAATTCTACCTTGCAAGGACATCATTTATAATTCCTACAGAGTGATCCTGTTCGCTTCATTAATAATTTCATTTGAGTATTCAAATTCAAATGCTAAAACGATGTTGGATTTTCTTTTTGTAGGTGTTTTTTTTATTCATTTAAATTTTACAAAAGTAAAACTTATAAAAGAATTACAAAATCATCTGCAATCGATATGTCCTTTTTATTCACACATAATTCACTTAATAGACACAATTGTGTTCATTCAATGATGATTAAATATTTCAAGTCCTGATGGTCCTGTCCCAGAATAGTTTCATTTTACAAATATTACAGGTCTGTGTTTTATACAATTTTTTTTTTGTGTTTGTCCTTTTGTAATTCTATGAAAACGGTAATTAATTGCAAATGGAAATGCTAATTAGCTTGGGAATCGAAATGCCCCATGTGTCTATATCTACGCTGGATTAATACCAAATGCGTCCTCTGAAAACAGAGAGCTGTATATAGGTACCACAATCGGATTTACAGTGCTGTGGAAAAATCAACGAATTGGTTTTGTTTTAATCAATTTTTAAAGTCAATTATGTTTTTGAAAAAATAACAAACTTATTTTCCATTCATGAAATTTAAAATATTTGTATGCTCAGTTTTCAGTTTTTTAATGATTTGTATTCAATTTTAATTATAACTACTTAAATCTCGACAATAATCTTAAGAACTAGTTAAATTTATCAACTTAATTAACTTACTGGCCCTGTGTGGGCGCTCTAAATTATTCTATATAATTGCCTTTCGGCCTAAAAATATCTTAAATTTATATTAAAAATAAAAGGGTTTTTTATTTTTCACTCAGAAAAATTGAAACTGGGTTTCTGATCGATTGTTTCTTAATCTATTTTAAACAACTTAAAATAAACTTAAAATAACTTAATATAAACCTATAATACTTGAATCAAGAACAGGCACAGCAAGCTATGTCTCGGTCATAAAGGAGCCGCCTATCGACTGTTCTGCGGCCGACTGGTAGATCAACGGAATCGCCGATCAATCCTGAATCAGCCCTCAACTATCTAAGTATTGTAAAGCCATGGGCGGGGTTAAACCACTCGAACGTGTACTTTCAAAATATTCATTTTGGGGTTAGTAAGCCCCGAAGATTTGTCCATTAGTTGAGGTCATCGCTTTTGCAATGTGACCGAATGAACTTAATTAAAAAAATTATCTATCCTGTTTGTATTGGCCCTCGATCGAGGAATTTTGGTTAGCCAAGGAGAAAGGAAAAGGAGAGAAAAAGGAAAATACCAATTAGAGGAAAAAGATATCAAGGAAGTTAAAAAAAACTAAGTACATTTTTTTAATTGTTAAAAAAGGTAGAAAATAATTATATATAACTATATTAAATTTATACATATGTATATATATTTATTTTCACGTTATTGTGTTAATAAATCGTGTTTGTCTGTAGGATTTTTCTTAGAGTGGAAAATGTTATCACTTTAACATTTTCGTTATATTCCGCCATAATCATTTTTTTAGATATATTCGACGCTCAAATTCGTTTCGTCTTTAACATAGAAAAAAAATAAAATACAGTTTTAAAGTACAAGTATTATCGGCTCGCGATTTGGAAAAAGAAATGTAGCAATGTTGCAAGAAGTTTTTTTCCCCTTCTGATATGGCTACAATTTATAAAGCGTTTATACGTCCAAGATTCGAGTATAACTGCCACCTCTGGGCAGGTGTTTCTTAAACATCGCTACACCTGCTCAACAGTATACAAAACAGAGCGTTCAGATTGATAGGAAATAGAACTGTTTCGAAAACAATTGCTTCTCTTGAACATCGCCGTAATGTTTCATATGTCCTTTCTTATTTTATCGTTTCTTTTATAAAAAAAGAAGTAGCCACATGCATTCCTCACCTTAAAAGTTTCTCGCGTAATACCCGTCTCGCAAGGAATGCAAATCAGTTCACCCTTGGACCCAATTTCGGACGTACCGTGCAATATAGATTTTCTTTTTTTAGTCGAACAACATGAATTTGGAACAATTTACCCGGCGAGGTTTTTCTTTAGGATTTCAATTTGAAAACATTCAAGACCAATGTTAATCGACACCTTGTGTTCGTCCTTCCCTAACCTTTCTATGCTCGCGTAGTGTGTTGAACATTATAAGCGGAACACAAATCCCTTGTGCACGTGCACCATAAAAAAAATCTCAGCGTTTAATATACGTTTCCAGACTTCATTATCTTCGGATATCGTTTATTTAATTCAGATTTTTGTAGTGCCCTGTGGCCTTGTGGTTAGTGTGTCGGACTGCTAAGCGAAGGGTCGGAGTTCGATTCCCCGTCAGAGCCACCTTTTTTTCCGGGGTATCCATTCAGACTCGGCTGTAAATTGTTGGTCCTTTATAAGTCAGGCCTTGGCTCCTTTAGGAGCTATCGGGCCAATAAATGTATTTATACAAATTCTGTATTTGACAGCATTGTAATGCAATGCTATCTGGTACTATCCATGAGTGGCACTTGCATTGAGAAAACGGACGAACCTTGCAGCTCTAGGAATGTGCATCACAGATTTTTGTAAGATGACATATTCGACTTGGAGATGCTAGAAATTTGTCACCACATCTTATCTGTCTACAATATACAAAGCGTATATTCCACCAAAGTCTGAGCATGATTCCCACATTTTGCTTAATTCGTACCACATGAATGTGGAATGCTTTGCCTGGCTCTGTTTTTCCCTGCCATTTTGATATGCAGAACCAATCATCGGTATCTCTACTTTTAACACTATTTCCTTAATGCTCGTTAGGTGTTCAAACCTTTTAAGGGTATATAAACCCCTTTCACATGTGCGAATAATAAAAGAGAAGAAATACTTAATGAAATGGGCCAGTTCACCAATCCCTGCTGCAGGCGCTTTTCAACATAAAATATTGTGGTAGAAGTTACAAGCCAAACGTGCATAGGTTTTTAGTATTGTTCCATTGGGCATCAGAAACTAACTCAGACGCGGCATGAGTAGTTTCATGCCTAGCCTTAAAACTGACTTTGTGTCTCTAATTATATTTTTGTCATCCGCTCACTTCAACAGAGCTCTATCGAAGACCTTTTCCAGTACTCAGAAGAAGACTTGTCAAAACAAATTTGGAATGCCTACTGGAGTCCCCGAAGAGTACCCAATCAAATGTAACAGTTCTTTCAAAGTGCGAAAAGATCAAAACCAAAGGAAACCTGGAAACTTCTGCTGTTTTATGTGATCGAAAAATGTTGTTCGCCTAATTCTGTCATACGGTTCAAAATTTTAGACAATTTACAAGAAGAATTAGAGTTAATTAACGGCTTGTGAAATGAAGATCCTTCACAAAAGGACAAAGCAGAAAGCGGAAAGCGAAGCAGGAAAATCTGGGAAAACACACACATTAAGAATATTATTGTCTTTAACAAAATGCAGCATAGCCATATTAGCTGCTGCTACCATGCTGAAAGCGGATGCATTGAAAACACAGTTCAGATTTTTTTAATATTTCTTTCTTTATTGTAGCTGAATTATTATAAAAAATATTTTTTATTAAACTTATATTGCACAATTTACAGAGACTTGGTATAAAGCTACCTTACTGCTGAAAAATTTATAACAGTGATTTTAAATCTAAAAATAAAATAATAATTAATAGGAAAAAGGAAAAGCTACATAAACAACCTTCTTTAAATAGATGATATGGAGAGAAAGGGAGGGTAAAATACTTCAATCAATTAAATGATTTTTAACAATTTTTTTTATTATGGAATCAAATTAGATAAATAAGAAAAAAAATTATTAATTAAATATTTATATATATGAATAAATAAATAAATAAATAAAATAAATTACTAAATAAATAAATAAAATAAATGAATAAATAAGTAAATAAACCAGTTAATTATAACAAAAATAAATAAGTATCTCTAAAAAATCAATATGACAGAAAAATAAACGAATAAATTAATTAATAAATAAATAAATTAATTTATTGGCGCGACAGCTCCTTAAGGAGCCAAGGCCTAGTGACTTATACTCTCAACCATTCCTGTGTGTGTCTTGTTACTCTGCAAGAATGGAAGGGACCTACAGTTTACCGCCGAGTCCGAACGGCTACATGAGATGCACTTTTTCGAGACAAATTTTACTCTTGGAGGTTTTGTCAGTTCCTCACAAGAGGCAGTTCCCCAGAAAAAAAGGTGGCTATGAGTTGGATTTGAACCCAGGTTCTTTCGCTTAGCAGTCCGACACACTAACCACTAAGCCACGGGGCACTACATGTAAACTTATGATAAGATATGAATCCAATTGACAGATATAATAAATAAATAAACAAATAATAAAAATGAACAAATAAATAAATACGAAAATAATTTAATAAATAAATAATAAATATACCACAAACAAAATTAGTGTACATTTTTAAGAATGATTTTATAGAGCCAAATTTGATATGAGGTTATTTGCAGATAATCTACACTATAATTTGTAGCGATCAAACAGATTTAGGGCTCTATCTGTAATTCTTTCAATGTTTACTTTGTTATGCAATTCTTCTGTAGAATAATGCCAAGGCAAATTGAGCATCATTTTCAAAATTTTGTTTTGTTTTCTGTGCAACCTAAGTAAATGACTTTTTGCACATTTTCCCCACACAGTACGGATCGTACAGTATAATGCTTTGAAAAATTAGTTTATATATAATTAATTTATTTTCATCACTCAGCTTTGAATTTCTATTAATAAAAGGAAAGAGAATTTTTATTGTTAAATTGACTTTGTTGATTGTTTGTTGAATATGCAATCCAAAATTTAAAGTTTTGTCTAGATGCATGCCTAAGTATTTTTAATCTTCGGCAGGGTAGAAAACAAGCTTTTTTTTCTGGTGAAAAAGACGGATTGGGTCTTTCCAGCATTCAGTTTGATTTTCCATTTATTGGAATACATTTGAACATCATCCAAGGCAGATTGCAAATTAGTTTCAATAACAAACCTATTCGAATCCGCTGAATAAATGCAAGTATCATCTGCAATTATAGTGATTTCACAGCCACTGAACTTAGGAAAATCACATGTGTATATGTTATACAAAAATGGCCCCAAAACAGATCCTTAAGGAACACCTGCCAAGATTCCTTTTGAGTCCGAACATGCAGTATTGACGGAAACTTTAAAAGTTCGTCCAGTTAAAAAGGAATAAATTAATTTAATTAGGTACAAGGGAAAATTCAAAATGTTTAATTTATGAATCAGAGCTTTATGCCACACCGTATCAAAGCTTTCTCGACATCAAGTAACACTAATCCTGTGCTTATCCCTGTTTGTAAATTATTTTTAATGTCCCCAGTTATTCGATGAATCTGGTGAACAATACTGTGATGCTATCTAAATCCAAATTGCTCTGCTGGCAAGATGTTATTTTGATTAAGATGGTTCACGATATTATTCTTTATACTTTGTTCAAAACTTTTGCTAATTGAATTTAATAAGCTGATTAGCCTATAGCTAGACGGGGTAGATGAAATGTTTCCTGGCTTCAAAATTGGTAAAACTTAAGCACTTTTCCATTCTTTTGGAAAATAACCCAAATTTCAGCATCCGTTCAAGATACATATCTAAAAGATACTTGATACCCAAAGTTGTGAGTTTTTTTAAGATACACATTTTTTATACTATCAAAACCTGGAGCTTTTGGTATTTTTAAGTCTAAGAGAATATATCTAAGATCATCTAGAGTTACTAAATTTTCTTGAAGGTCAATTATCGATGAATTTATTGAATCACAAGTCTGTTGCACAGTAAGTTCAAGATTAGCATGCCCTCCTAAATTGTTTGTTATTAAATGATTTGCAGAGAACTCCCTAGCCAAAGCATCTACCTTTTCAAAATTTGATACTAAAATTGTATCTCTTATGTTGAAGGCAGGAATATTGGAATTTTTTTCTAATAACCTTGGCAATATTCCAAAAGGGTTTACTTGCCTTATCCAAAGTTCGAAGTTTAGTATTCCAAGATATATTTCTGTGTTCTGTTATTAGCTTTTCGATTTTGTTATTTAATAACTTCATGTCTAAAAAAAAAAAACCGATTTCTGGACCGCAACCACAAGGATCTCTATTTATTTCTTATCTTTATTAAATTAGTTATGTTAGGTGCCAGTTAAAGCGACTAGGAAAACGTAAAAATATTCAAATGAATATTTAATTTAATTTTCATACGATTTGAAACACTTTTTTACTTTACAAAGCGAACTATCAAAGCAAAAATATTTGTTCAATTGAAAGCTTTTATGATAAAAATATTGTTTGACTGTTTTCCCTTCGCTTAGAAAAGTAATTATGTTTCAGATCAAATAAAAACATAATTAAATATCCATTTTAATTTTTTCCCGAACGTTTTCCTGATCGCTATAACTGACGCCTTAGATGGTAATATATTTTGTTTTTGGCAAGATCAATAATTTTTTTTGATTTTTTGATTTTTGATTTTTCAATGCTGTCATGTAACACATTAGTAAAACTGTACACGGCTATATCTTTTTCATCGCATGAAACAGCGGCGGCGGGGAGAAGTTGTGGTAGTTGGACTAATTTTACGCGAATGTTTGTTTTATAAGCTTGCCAATTAGCGTTTTAGAAATTGTATACCATATTATTAACGGTGATCTATAAATACTGCAAACCACTGGAACATGATTGGAACAAAGGTCATTTAAAACCATGGGTTAGCTTATAAGATCAGGCATATTTGTTAAAAAAAGATTGTGGATTGATTCGATCTGTTATAAGGTGGAATGCAGGTGGGATTAGGGATGTCTTGTGTTTGAATCTGACAGGATGTTCCCCCATGCATTCGCTCTAACGCAACCCCAACTAGCATGTCTACAGTTAAAATCCCCTGCGATTAGGAAGAAATCATTTATTCTAATCAATTTTAATAAGCCATTCCTTAGATCGCATCTTTTACTTGGTGAAGTATTACCTCCAGGAAAATAAACTGAAATAATTTTTACAGAACGACTATTTCCAAATGGTATTTCAATACCAACATTTTCAATTTGTGCCGTATTAATTCTAGTGAGTGCATTATTCTTTATTGATTTTTTAATAACTATCGTGATTGTTTAATGTTTTTAAATGTTTTTTTATTATGTACAAATTATTGTAGTTAACTTATTATTATTAGTTTTTAATTCTTGTATTTTTTCCATGTGTTATTTTTATTTAATTTTACTAACAACGATGATCCTCTGATTGTAGTTAAAAGCTTGCTCTAAGCTTACTACATCAAAGAATCTGCAGTGTTAAAAAAACATATGCTTCATTCCGCTATCCCTTTGTTATAACAGACAGTTCTATTATAAACTTCTCGTTTATTTACCTTAGAGCTCAAATATAGACCTTGCTATTCCTAGAAGCAATGCTCTACCAGGAACTCTTTCATTAAATTTTTCACAGTACTGTATGCAACACATACCACCTCCACAAATATTTGCTCGCAGCATGGCAATCAATTTGAAATTAGAAATTTTCTGCATTGATATGAGTGTACATCCGTACCCCCAAATGTGTGGCTACATACGTACAGTATCCTGCCAGCGGGATATCTGTCATCATTTCGATGGAACTTCGTAATTAAAAACTAGTAACAGTATGCCATATCATCATAATGGATGAAAACTGTTTAACTTACAAAATAGTTAAAGGACTTTGAACTTTGCGGGTGTTTCGTCATCTGATATACCAATAGCAGCAGTTGGTATTACTGTAATATTACAGTATTACTGTAATAATAATATTTAAATCACGAAAAGTTATTATAATTATTGACCAATCCAATTAACCACGTTTTCATACCAGAAGGAGCAGGGAGCTACTTCCAGAGGAAAATTTTGATGGTATTACGGAAGACGACAACGTTGTTGGGACAGCGGCAACAGATAGCAACCTTCGTTATCCTTTTGTATTTGTTTAGTGGTGCGTATCTCATTACTGTTACAAACTTTGACATTTAATGGAACACGTCTGATTGAACAAGGAAAAAATATGAATGTTTCTTTTTTAATGTATATCCCAATAACGATGAAGCCAGAACTCTTGATTTCATATTTATTTTAATG
Source organism: Platycheirus rosarum (assembly GCA_963971375.1). Lineage (NCBI taxonomy): Eukaryota > Metazoa > Arthropoda > Insecta > Diptera > Syrphidae > Platycheirus > Platycheirus rosarum. Next base: position 103,551,963 of record OZ020510.1, read on the forward strand.
ATATCAACTTGTGGGATGTTTATTTTTAAAAATATATTCTGTGAAAAGCTAAAGAATTCTATCAATGAGGTTCTGGATAACTACGCTGTAGTTTTAAATTTGGTTGAGTTTGAGTGAGTTTTGTTTAAGTCTGAGAAAAGACAAGTGAAACACTGATTACAGTCGAATATATAATGATTGAAGACCTTCCATGGAAATATTGCTTAAGAAGTTGTCACTTCAGGACTGCATTTATCGACTTTTTTTTTAAAGCGAAACAAATATAAAGTGGATTACAATGAATTATTATTATTTCTTCATTAAAGAGTAGCATGTTAGGAGTGCATAAGGTCCACTTAATGATTATGTTTCTGTGAACTTTTGGTAGAGGAGTTCTCAGATCTATCTTGTTAGTTGAATTTCATCACGGTCAGGTAAGGTTGGGTAAGACTGATGGGTTGACGATTGATCTAGCTACCATCACACTCAGACCAGTGTGAAATCATTGTGATTCCCTGGGGTGTTTGTCTTCCGTGCTAAAGACCTTCATTCGAAAGTTTTTCTTTTTATTGTGGTGTTAACGATTTAACATAGCACCTACAAAACTAGTAAAGGTAAGAAGCCACTGCCGCTAGTGACCGCCAAAAGCAAAGTCGAAAAAGGCCACCAAAGCTAAGCTAAGATGAGGACGCGAAGAAGATTGATGCACTAATGAATGCAAGAAAGCCTGTAGCTGAGAAGCCTGGCCTGCCACTAAAGCCGGAATAGCCGCTGCTCGAGCTCCCGCTGATACTGCTTCTCCTAAAGCTGAGTCGCCACACAAGGATGTTGTTCCTAAACTAGATATTGCTGCTAATCTCGCAAAAGAAACAGACGTAGTTACCCGTAATGAAACCGCCACTGGCAAGAGCCTTGTCGTCAAAATCAAGTTCTCCGCGGCAAGCAAACGAAGAAGAAGAAGGTCTTTCTTCGTTTTGGCATTGACTGCACCAAAATTGCTGAAGACAATATTATGGATGGATGGATGTGGCTGACTTTGAAAATTACATCAATGCTCGCTTCAAGGCCAATGGCAAAATAAACAACTTGACGGAACAACGTTTCCCTCAACTCAGACGTGCACTTTGTCAAGCGCCACCTCAAGTCCTTCACGAGAAAGCTTGCATGATTTGGGAAGTATAGTAGCTAACAAAAAAGTCTCCTACGAGCTCCGTTAATTCAGAATAAGTTTCAATGACATCTAATGGCATTTAACAATCTGTTTCCAAGAATGTAGGAGAATTCCTGTTGAGCATCAATCCATCCCATTCCATAGAAATAGTAGAGTGTCCTAATGAATTTCTTAATTATCTACTTCACAAGTTGTCCATATTGAGTTTAGTTTTTTTTTTGTGAAAACCTCATCTTTGAGTTCGGGATAGAATAGGCTCACGAAAAATCAATAATTTCGCACATCAATGTTAAACTCCTGCACTCCTGTATGTATTTATTTTTGTTGTTAATTAGTGTTACCAGCTTAAGTTATTTCTAAATGACTCTTGTTTTTTTATTTTTTTTTAACCTTTATTATTTTTGGGCTATATCATGAAAATAAATATTTATTTCCTATGCATGTTGTAAAAGACTTTGAGGCCGTTATAACTGACATTTTTTCTGCTCTAATTTTTTCTCAAGTAATAAATATTGTGAATGATATAGGTAGAATTTTCGATTTGGGTTTTGTATAAAATGAACAAAATGTTTTAGTTATTGAAGATGAATATCCATTGTTAAATAATAGTATAGGTACATCATAACGCCTTAAATGTAGTTTTACATTTGTCAGTTTCACGAGGTTTGACAGACCCATTATCTAATCCTATTACATATCATAAATATGATTTTAATAAAGCTGATTCAATTTGTATAAATAATTACATCCAAAGCTCAATTTGGGATAATCTTTTAAATATAACTGAATTGAATCAATATTTTCTGCTTTTATAAATTTCGTTCAAGTATGTTTTGATAAATCTATCCCAAATAGAGTTATGAAAGAGGGTTCAATAAACCTATTTGGTACTCAAAAGGTCTTATTCGTTTTAAAATACTTTATGTAAGTTGCAAAAAAATATTAAGACCAATTAAAATTTTCGATGCATGCACTGTCGTGTAATGAGTATATTTTCTTAAAAAAATTCTACGTAATCAATACATATGGACAATCAGTTAAAGAGTTATGTTTCCATTGTTATAAAAACAACCCTAATGAAGAAAACCGGAAAAAGTTTAAACAAGCCAGGAATGCCTGTAACGCCTTTATTCGACGGACCAATTTTTAACATGACCAACAATTAAGACAAAAATTACTACAATGTCCCAAAGGTAGCAAACATTTTTGGTCATTTGTAAAAAATATAAGGAACACTTAAGTATTAATTATAAAATCAAGAAATATCTTGAGGAACAAAAGCTTCTGAAAGACCGACAGTAGGGCTTTCGTAGCAATAGGTCCACTGATGATATGATGGTTTATCTCACTGAACAGTGGAACAAATATCTACATCGTTTCGGAGAAAGTAAGATTATTGCACTCGATATTTCTAAAGTATTTGATAGAGTCTGGCACCAGGCTCTTTTATCGAAAATGCGTGCTTTCGGTTTCGATGTTTCTTTTCTTCGCTGGATAAGAAATCACCTTTCGGACCGTTCACTACAAGTTGTATTGGATGGCTTCAAATCCGATATCTTCAAAAATAAATGATGCTGTGCCCCAGGGCTCCGTTCTGTCTCCGACTCTCTTTCTCATTTTTATAAATGATCTCCTGTCTGAAACTTCTAATCCACTAAACTGTTTCGCTGATGGCAGTACACTCAGCTTTTCATATTCATTTTTGGAGTCACAACCGCGGTCTTCAAATGTGGATCTTCAATGGCAACGTATGATAAGGTCATTTAATTCTGATATTTAGCATAGGGAATAAGAAATAAGAAATCGTGTAGAATTTAATGCGTCCAAAACACCCCCGCCATGCCATTATCCATGAGTGGTACTTACATTACCACTGATCATCTTGAAATTTTCGGTATGAGCATCACCAGTCACCTCTTATGGAATGATCATATTTATGATGTTGCCAAAAATGCCGCAAGATGTTTGGCTTCCTCCGAAGATGTAAAAAAATCTTTTCCCCTTTTGATCTGGCTACTATCTACAAATCATACATCCGTCCAAGACTAGAATATAACTCCCATAACTGGGCTGGTTCTCCATCAACTGACTTGGGTCTTTTGGATGGTATTCAAAGAAAAGCTTTCAAGTTGATTGGAGATGATATCATTATTAGAACATTCAAGTCACTTGAACATCGAAGAAATGTTTCATGTCTATCTCTTTTCTACCGTTATTTCTACGGTCAATGTTCTATCGAAATAGCCAATTGCATTCCTCCCCTTTAACAGTTTCACCGTAATACTCGCGCTTCCAGGAATGCTCATCAATTTACCCTTGAGCCCAATTTCGGTCGTACAATCAAGTACAGAGATTCATTCTTCAGCCGTACAACTCGAATATGGAATCTTTTGCCTAACTCTGTTTTGCCCTCCCATTATGATTATGATGTTCAGAAGTTTAAAACCAATGTGCATCAGCAACTCCTATTAAACCCTTTCCTTCTTTCCTAAGCTCGCGCTGTGTCCACCGACATCAAAAGGGTAACCCAAATACCTTTAGCGTGTGCAAAATATATAAAAAAAAATCATATCAAAAATGATTCCAAATCTTTTTGGAATTTTTTTAATGTCAAATAAAAATTCGTGGGAATTCCCTCTAACATGAGCTAAATGGAAAAAAAATAAGTAGTGATATTTCTGAAATTTGTAATATGTTTGCCAATTTCTTTCAATCAAATTTTATGATAGATTGTGTAAGAGATAATGATGTTTTGCCAGTTTTTCCACAAATTATTGATATGGGTTTGATGAGTATAACTGAAGAGCAAGTGTTTACTGCACTCTCTAGCTTGGATTGTAATTTAAGTATGTGACCCGATAATATACCTGCAGTAGTTTTAAAAGAATGTGCTATAAATTTGTGGAAACCTTTGTGCCACATATTTAACATATCACTCAGTAGTGGCCATATTGCATAACCCATTGCCCACAAATGTATCATCATTTTAATAGTCTTTCTTAGTTTAACATCAACAGCTATGCAATTCAGGAAACCATTGAAAAAAGGATATAGAAGAGTAGCTATAAACTTTGATACACTTCAAAAAATAAATAACCTTTATTTTGATCAGAAGGCATGTGAAACATGTTTTTCAACATTTTTTTCAGGAACGAATGTGGGGCTTCACACAACAATGAGGGACAACCGACCGAAAAAATGGAACTAAAGAAGACGATGTTCAAAGTGACGATAAGACGAGTTGGGCGGGCAGAACAAAATGCACTCCATTGCCTTTTTATAGTCGGAAGGACATTATGTCAATATCACAAATAGTTAATCTTTTTGTGGCCTCTGGAACATTAGAAAGAGAGAGGGGTTTATAATACTTTGCCTTTTTGATAGGGTATGTTTACATTGATTGATAATTTGTAACATTTAAAAGGAAGGAATTGAAGATGATATTATAAAGAAACTTACATAAATGTTTAAAAATATTTAAAAAAGAAGAAAAAAGAAGAAAGGGAAGTCTAGATTTAGACAAATCCTGTCGCTGGAAAAGTCTGTTATATCGCCTCATTTGTAAAAGAAATAGTTTTGGAAATTCAAATATTCAATTGCAAATGCATTCCGTAAGAACAAATGATAAGCAAAATTATGTCCAATATTATCTTTCAAGCTTCTCAAGATTACTTATAAGTAGAAGTACAAAATTAATTTATTTATAATTTATATACAAAATGTCAAAAGTTAATTTGCGAAAGAACTTCTCAATTTTTTTTTCGAAAAGAGCATTTTTAGAGCATTAGAGCATTACAGAAGAATTTGTTAATCTATCTCTTCAGACAAGACCATTGCTGTGAATGGCACTGATTCTGGATAGATCAAAAACGATGGGATGAGAGATATACGCATTCCGGGGCTAACAAAGCAGTGCAAAAGATCGGGCGAAACCCTAGATTGTCGTGTTGGAACGTTTGAAGAAAGAACGGTCGAATCTGATAAGAAACAAACAGGGCCCATTTAAAGTTGTTAAACCAAAGGCATACAAGATGTTCTTAATAGAAAAGAACATGGCACAAATTTAATCTGTATCATTTATAAGAAAGAATTCTTGATAATGTCTTGAATATTTGGAATGCAAATGATAGTGTAATGTCTCAAATGCTCTGCAAAACTGGGTGAGAAAAAGATGTATTCTGGCTAGATTGCCACATCCACTTAAGAACATCCCGAAGGATGAAGTTCTTTTTGTAGGGGATGTTTTGAACGGATGTTTCAAAAGGTCTCACGAGGACTATGAGGACTGCCATGTTGGTATGGGATACAAAACAAGAAATATTCCTGGTTAAGACATCCTGATCGGGTGCTGATCAGATGCTATTTTGCGATTCATATTATGTAGTAGCGCGGAAAACGCAATACTTATACTCGCCATTTTCTGATCCACACAGGCCTGTTCTGGACAATTCTTCACATGAGCGTATAGTTTAAATAACTTTGATCTATGATCAACTGCGAAGAAGTAATGCCGGCATCAAGTATCGAGTATCGATCAGCTTTTAGATCGAAAAATGTTCACTAACCTGAAAGTAATCCTTTTCACGGCTGATATTTTTCTAGTCTCGTGCTTCTATACGATTCAAAATATCGACAGTTTCTGATATAAATGCGGCGAACTTTATAGATGGTAACCCTGCTGTCAAATTTTCAAAAAAAAAGAGTTCCTAAAAAATGTATGAAGAGATTTGCGTTTTTTTAAGGCAGTTCTTGCCTTAAATTTTCAATAATAATTTAAATAAATTGCATAACTGAATCACACGTGCTTTCTCTTATGTGCGGTCTAACCGTCGAAAAAAAATTCAAAAAATTATCGGAAAATTGTTTTGAGCGATATAATTTTTAACATCCCCTGCCAAACTCTTCCGCCTGTGTAAAATGACGATGGAAAACGCACGCTGTTCCGTCAAGTTCGGTAAAGACCTCCTTTGAAGTCAATAAAAAAAAAAAGAGGATTAGGACAAGGCAATGCGCTGTCATGCGACTTTTTCAACATCATACTTGCAAAATAGTGCAGAACTCTCACACCAACACCAGAGGCACGATCTTTCAAAAGTCCGTCCAATTACTCGCATACGCCGACGATATTGACATAATCGGAAGAACGCAGCGTGATGTCAGTAGCGCTTTTGTGAGTATTGAGACGGAAGCGGCAAAGATGGGTTTAGCTGTCAATGAGGGCAAAACCAAGTATATGCCGTCATCAAGAAGAGACACCCAACATCGACGTTTTGGACAAAACATCACCATAGACAGCTTTAACTTGGAGGTAGTTAGGGTCTTTGTCTACCTGGGCTCCGCTAATAACTCAGACAACAACACCAGCGCTGAAATCAAACGAAGAATAACTCTTGCCAATCGCTGCTTCTTCGGGCTTAGAAGACCATTGAGTAGAAAAGCCCTCTCTCGGGCAACTAAACTGTCCCTTTATAAGACCCTCATCATCCCAGTCCTGCTCTATGGTGCAGGCGCATGGACGCTGTCAAAAGCGGATGCGGACACTTTAGGCTGTTTCGAGAGAAAGATTCTCCGGGTGATTTTTGGTCCCATATGCATAAGCGGAGAGTGGAGAAGAAGATACAATGAAGAACTTAACCGGCTGTACAGCGACACAGATCTAGCCAAAAGAGTAAAAATTCAATGTCTCAGATGGCTGGGTCATATAGAGCGGATGGACATCAATGCTCAGGATAGAAAAATATTCGAATCCACCCCAGAGGGACGGCGCAGTAGACGAAGACCGAGACTCAGGTGGCGCACACAAGTGGAAGAGGACCTCAACCGACTCCACGTGCGAAACTGGAGACAGCTAGCTAGGGACCGAGCTGGATGGAGAAGCTTGTTTGTTGAGGCTCAGATCCACCCCGGACTGTAGCGCCATCTTAGAAGAAAATTAAAAACCACACGTCTATTAAAATTAAAAATATTTTTTTTTCGAAAATTTTTTTTAACAAGTTTCAGAGTTTTCTTGGAAAAAACTAAGTATGCAATAAAATTTAAAAACTAAATGCCTATCGAAGAAAAAAAAATTTGAAAATCGTTCGACCAGTTTTTTTTAAAAAGTAGTTTTTTTTTGAAAAACTTTTCGAAAAAATATTTTAAATTTTTTTGTAGTATGTCATTATACGGCAATCTGTAGTTTTCATCTGGGAAAATTATTAAAAAAAAAATAAATCCACCCATTTTCAAATTATTTCGAAAACAATTTTTTTTTTTTAATTAAAAAAATCGAAAAAAAAGTTTTTGAAAATTTTGAAATGCGATAGTAATTTAAATGACTTCCTGTGTTCAAAATTTTATTGAAATTGGGATAATAGTTTACGATAAAACCGCACTTGAAAAAACCGGTTAAATTAGAGGTACCGTTATAGAACAAATTTCGAAAAAAGCTGAAAGATGTATTATTGTGAAAAATTAGCACTCTGAAAGTTTTATCAAATCGTTACAGCCGTTTTCGAGATAATCAAACTTTTTGTTAAAAATTGTATGGCAGGTACCGTTATTTTTCGACCTAGAGCAAAAATTAAAAACACCCCCCGAGATACTACCTATTAAATACTTACTACCAAGTTTGAAGCAAATCGGTCCATCCTTAGGCTGTAGAGGCGCGAACAGACAGACAGACAGAAGGACGGAATTTCCGGACCCACTTTTTTCAACTTCTCTATTATCGTAATGTCATGTCTGATTGTTAATTATTTTTTGTACGAATCCATAACTTGCATTTTAGTACCTAAATCGCAAGTCAAAATTATAGAATTTAAAAATACATTAAAGTTTAAAATGTTGCTATAAGAAATATGAAAAATAGGGTACTAACAAAATTTTGCACGGAATACAGTCATCCTGTATCTTTTTCTAAAACCCTTTGTGTATGGGAAATATTATATACTTGGAGAAACCCGGCAAGTAGGGCTGAATGCGGGATCCTTTTATGATTCAATAAAGTATAAAATAAGCGCTTCGTCTACAAAGATACAAAGACATTTGATTTTGTGCACCGAGACCGCAGTAAAGGACTCCAAAAGGACGATCGCTCTTTTACTATAGTATAGTTAGTTGGCTGATGTAAGTGTGTCCAAAAATGGTAAGGGTGGTGACAAAACATCGTTTGCGTTGACGTCGTCAGTGGCTTTTATGTATAACCTATACTCTTTGCTTGTGACTTGCCTGCGGGTCGAAGTGTGTTCTTCCACAGTATACTATGTGTGTTGTTAAAATTTTATTCAATTGAAGGTGGCTCTTTTTTTCTTTTTTTTTGCTCCTGAGTCCTGATGTTGTTGCGGGCGTTCTTAGCTCTTAGTGTCTTCAGCCACGGATGCTGATGGGCAGGATATACTATATATGTGAGCGTAAGGTTTGCAGCTCACACTCGAGCAGGAAAACTTAGTTTGATGTTCCGCACTAATGTATTCCACTCAATTCGGTGAGGAAATGCAGGCGCAGTGGTAAAATGTTGACTATCAACTTTGTAGAGATTTGACTTTGTTTATTGGTTAACTAAGTGAGCTCACGACGACGACGATGACGATAGCGACGACGACGTCAACGTTGATGTCAACATCGTCGTGGCTTATGTGATGCTGATGATGACGACAGAAACCCAAATGGTAAGGGACTAACTTTGGGGAACGAATTTTTATTAGCAATTAGTTTTGAAAGTTTTATGCTCGTCTTCATTACCATCAATCGGGTGTAAAAATGGGAACGTTTTTAAAGTGCGAAGTTGACTTAAGTTAAATTGATTTAAATTAGGCTTGCTCAGTGGGACATGCATGGCTTTAGTTTATAAAATATGACAGATTTGACTGGGAAATGTATGGGTGATATTTTTGAACACATTTAGTTGCATATTTTTTTCTTATTCTTCACACTTAGCTATACAATGGCAAAAAGAAAAACAAAACAAATTTAAACAAAATCTGTTAACAGAAACAAAATAAATTTATCAAAGTATGCTAAATGTTTTTATGCATCAAACTTGGATTTAATCGATAAAGTCAAATCTACCAAAAATAAAGTTTCATCAAAATCTTCGAAGCCGTTATTATAGAAATGAGATTTACATTAACGGCATATGTGAAGTGCAGTTTTTTAACATAAACATTTAAACATCAAGAAACCCTCTGTTTCTTTCTTCACTTAGTTTCTTTGAGAAGTTAAGAAACTTCTAGAAACTGCCGCTAATTAACAGGTGGGACTTTATTTAAGGATGGGTAAAAACGAACGTTTTAATAATTCATTGTTATGATTATTTAGGATAATATCTGTCTGTATGGATGTGACTCCATTATGTCGTTTCTTTTAATAAAATAAACGTATCTGTATTTCCCATTATAAAGTACCAAATTAATCCGTATATTAGGAAGAACAAACTGAGACGTTCTCAATAATTTCTTCGAAATTGTAACTTATTTAATAATTTCTTCCTTGATTTTGTTACTCCAGCACAATACATATTGATAACAAATATTGTGCTCCATGGTATGAAAATTTGTGTTCTAAAATTGAAGAAAAAAGTATCGAAACGAAGGAGTAGGTATTAACTTACGCTTTACAGGCTTCTTAGGCAGCTAAAATCAGATACGCTTTATAAAATCAATGTCTTTATTCCGGTGTCAATAGTTAGCCGCAGTAGTTAAGTATTGCCACCAATTATTCAATTAACTTCGTCTATCGTCTATTAATTTTGTTAACCAATGAGGCAACTTCAAGTTTTCTAGGCATTTATATATCTAGCCACCAAACGAGCGCCACCTGAAAATCAGAGTTCTCAACCTGTCGATTACCACAATTCAATTATTTTCCAATAATTAAATATATTCTCTTACAATATTACTGGTCTCAAAAGTAAACTTTTACAACCAAATTTTTTTAAGTATTTACAACAACTCGATATTATGATTTAAATAGAAACTTTTATAGAATAAAAGAACCAAAGGACCATTGTAGTGTAAATTGTACCCTACTCTAACTTCTATTACTATTAATACTATTACTACTATGAGATGATTCATTACACCATCTAATTAATTTTGAAATTGTTAAAACTAAAATCATTTTTCATATGGTTATATTATTCATCTTACTTAAATTGCGATAATTGGCTAAACGAATTCGATGAACTTGTTGATTTTATGAATAACGCTTCTCTTGATAATGTATTGATCGTCGGTGATTTAAATGCTAGGCTTGGTGGATATCAAAATTTCTCTGTTAATATTTTACGACCGCGAGTTGCACTGGTTCAGAGTAGACGTTCTTAGGTGTGGTGAATTTACTTTTGTTAGTCCGTTATTGATTTTGCTGTAATGTCATTGAATTGGTTGAACATTGTCGAGGACTTTGAAGTTTGAAGTTCAATTAGTCAACTATTCGGATCATTTTCGAATAGTTATTAAGATGCAGTTAACGGAGTTAAACCAACAAGCTACACATTCCAGCTTTAATAAACTCAGGTGGTGAGAGAACAATGCAACCCTTACTCATCTTAAGAGACGTGTGAAAGTGTACGCACAATTGTAGCGAAAAATTTATGGTTTTGAAAAGGATTGCAAAAATCTCCGTAAACTTTTATTTGTTTGCCTAAAGCTGTTTATAATGATCAATTGACAGTTTTACAAAAATATCTACCTTCGCGTCAATAATGATTTTAAAAAAATATGTTCAAGTATGTAGAAAATCATTAATTTGAAAAACGTGGCTCAGAAATTTGAGAACTACACTAACTCAAAGTTATTTTAGGGCACAGCGCGGGAAGTTGGTGGACGAAATCAGGGTATGAAGTTCTCTTTAGTAGCTGATACGTAAGCAGCTCATTTTAAAACTCTACTCTCAGCTAATACCTTTTACACCTTTGATTAAGCGACGCTTTACACTAAAATTTAGGATCTGGATATAGGTTTCTCACTGTCCAAGTTAGAAGTAACGCTCCAAAAAATGAAAAATAATAAGGCTCCTGGCTTGGGCGGCATACCAGTCGAGTTTTACAAAAAATAGTACTACGGATTTTAAAAAAATATCTCCTCTCTTTCTTTAATAAATCGTATAATGATGGGTGTGTTTCCAACAGTTTGAATGAATCTGTTATTTATTCTATTTCCAAGAAAGGTGATGTAGATGCTTTGGGAAATTATAGGGGTATTTCAATTTTGAAATCAAAAAGAAAAATTTTTACTGAAAATCTGAATGAAAGGCTCAGAAAATGAATTGATGATAACAACCTTTTGAGCATTTTTCAAGCGGGTTTCCGCTAGATTTTTGACCAAAGACCATATTTTTGTTATTTCAAGCACTACCCGACAATTTATAGAAAGGACAAAGAAACTATACAATTGCGTTGTTGATTTTAAAGCAGCATTTGACAAAGTCAATAGACAGGCTTTAATATACAAACTCTCTGGTATTGGTTTTGTCACGAAAGTTTCTCCAAATGTATGCCAGTCTTATTTCATCAACAAATGCAAGGAAATGGGATTGTCTCGAAATCAAATCGGTTTTAAACAACTCCAGGTATTCCTCAAGGATGTATCCTTATTCCATTATTGTTTGCCCTGTTCATAGGTGATGTCTGCGACTTCCTTCTTGGTGGAGTTAATTTTTCTAAAATTAAAATCAAAGTCCTGTTGTACGCTGACGATTTAGTTATGCTTGCTGATAATCCTTTCTCCCTACACATGCAAATAAGCCGTCTTAGTTCATTTTGTGAGCTTTGGGTCTTGCAAATTAATACCCACAAAACTAAGATTGTCATATTTGAAGGGAGACAATCAAGAAGACGAGCAAAAGAAAACTGGTCTTTAAAAAATACACACATTGATGTTGTACAGGAATTTAAATACTTGGGAGACCTTCTGACCTACAATTTAAGCTTTCTCAAGCAACCCAAAAAAAACGAAGCTAAATATACTGTGGCTAAAGTTTGTCTGTAATCAGAATGTTGATTTAACGTCTAAATACAGTCTTTAATGCATTCATGTTATAAGATGTTCAAGTGTTCGAAAACACAAACTTTGAAGCTTTCGAAACCGTGCAAAGGAACTTCTTTAAAAGGCTATTTCGTTTGCCTAACTCAACACCCAACTATACAACTATGCCATATATTGTAGAGTCTGACATAACCCCTATATGCATACAAAATTTGAAGGAAAACTCGGATTTCATCACTAAAGTGATGAAAAGAAGTGAACGTGTTTTCACAAAATCATTAAAAAAAACTGCTTCAAGTAAATGCCTCCCCGTTCAAAGGAGGTAAATCGGAAATCGGAAAAAGCACAAGCAAGCAAGGAACTCATGCAACTCGGTTATTGAACCAAATTTTTGCATGACCAAAAATTACGGCAACAAATTCTGCAGTGTCCCAAAGGCAGTAAAAATTTTTGGTCATTTGTAAAAAATATTAAAAACTCCTCGACATCTTCGGTTTCAACGCTCATCGACAATAACAAACCAATTGTTTAATCTTCAGAGAAGGCAAACTTGCTCGCCGCCCATTTCGCTGCCAGCTCCACGCTGCCTCAAAACAACGTTGCCCCTCCTGTACTTGAGAATGTAAATTTTTCCATGGGACAGATTTTCTCCGCACTCGTGCAGTAGTAAGACAAAAATCCGCTGACCCGGATCATATACCCCCGATTCTTCTGAAGAGGTCTTCTTCCACACTGGCAAAGCCACTGCGTAAGCTTTTCCATCGCTCCTACTCTTCTGGAATCTTTCCTAGAAGATGGAAAACAGCATTTGTCCAGCCTGTCCCTAAGAAAGGTGACCCATCCTCCCCCTCCTGCTACCGACCCATAGCACTGCCATCCCTTCTTTCTAAGGTCATGGAAACACTGATTAACCGTCAGCTTAAGGAATATCTCGAAGATCGAAAGCTTCTCAATGACCGTCAGTACGGCTTCCGCAGCAACCGTTCCACTGGTGATCTGATGGCATATCTCACCGAACAGTGGAACAAATCTTTACATCGCTTTGGTGAAAGTAAGATTATTGCTCTTGATATCTCCAAGGCATTTGACAGAGTTTGGCATGAAGCTCTTTTATCGAAAATGCGTGCTTTTGGGATCGATGACACACTTGTTCGTTGGATTAGAAGCTATCTTCAGGATCGTTCAATACAAGTTGTGTTGGACGGATTCAAGTCTGATTCGCAAAAAATAAATGCTGTTGTGCCTCAGGGCTCTGTTCTGTCTCCGACTCTTTTCTTGATTTTTATAAACGATCTTCTGTCTGTTACTTCTAATCCACTTAACTGTTTTGCTGACGACTCTACCCTCAGCTTTTCATATTCGTTCGATAATTCACGTCCTTCGCCTTCGGACGTACAATTGCAACGGTTCCATATGTCAAGCTCATTAAACTCCGATTTATACAGCATTGTCAAATGGGGTAATAGAAATCGTGTGGAGTTTAATGCTTCGAAAACTCAATGCTGTCTTCTGTCGTTAAAGCTAAACATTCCCCCAATGCCATTGTCCATGAATGGCACTTACATCGAAGAAACCGAAAAGCTCTCAGTACTCGGTATGTGTGCGAACGACGACCTCCGTTGGAACGACCATATATTTGAGATCGCTAAAAATGCTGCAAAGTGCTTAGGTTTTCTGTCTCGGTGTAAGAAGTATTTTTCCCCATCTGATCTGGCTACAATTTATAAAGCGTTTATACGCCCTAAACTCGAGTATAACTCTCACCTCTGGGCAGGTACTTCGCAAACATCGCTTCACCTGCTTGATAGAATACAAAATCGAGCGTTAAGATTGATAGGAAATAGAAATGCCGCTGAAACAATTACCCCACTTGAACACCGACGCAATGTTTCATGTCTTTCCTTATTTTATCGTTTCTTTTACAAAAAATTTTCACTCGAAATAGCTCCTCCCTTTAAAAGTTTCTCCCGTAATACTCGTCTCGCAAGGAATGCTCATCAGTTCACCCTTGAGCCTAATTTCTGACGTACCGTGAAATAAAGGGATTCTTTTTTTAGCCGAACGACATGAATTTGGAATAGTTTACCCGGCGGGATTTTCCCTTGCCATTTTGATCTACAAACATTCAAAACCAATGTTAATCGGCACCTCCTATCTCTCCCCTCTCTATCTTCGTAATGCCCGCGCAGTGTGTTCTACATTAAAAGGGAAACACATAATCCCTTGTGCACACGTTAATTATAAAAAAAAAAAAAAAAGACTGGAACAAACTAGCTATGTGCCACGAAACATCTTTAAACTTGTCAGAAAATAATGTTGCCAATTAGCAGGCTCAGGCAAAGGTTGATCATAAAATATTTTTGGACAATTTTTCCAGAGCAGCTTCTCCTACAACAAGAGCTATCTACAGTAGCTTAAACCATCAACTGCATTCAGATGTCAATTACTTTCCTCGGCTTTGTGATTAATGAAACTGAAGAGTGAATGAAGATATTTACCATTTCGTGGCTGCTTGTCCAATTCTACAAGAAATTCGTCCAATGCATTTTCAGGCAAGTTTTAAAACATTACAAAAACTTTACCAAATCTAAAATGAAGCAATGGACTAGCTCAGCCTCTTTAAATATTGCCAACATGCTCTTTCTTGCCGTAATAGTTTCTTGCATTAAACTCAGTCAAGTACCCACTTATTGCAGTTTCAAGCTAAATACATATTAAATATGCTTAGATAAATCCCAAATTTATTTAGTTTAAATCATGCCAAATCGCTTCGATTATTTAATTATAAATTTTTATGTTGCGGACCATACAAAATTTGATGGTTTTTTTTTGTGTTTCAAATCACGTTAAAATTGTCAAACAATTTTACAAACAACTATTGAAATAAACTAAATTGTGTAATATTTTGTGTTTAACGTAATTTGGTTAAAATTGATATCACTGTTAAATACATATTACGAAAAATTGTGTTCGAAATTTTCAACTTCTTTTTTGTAAACCATTCATATTTTTATTTAAATTTTCTTATATTTTTAAATTTTGTATTTTATTATTTTTAATTTTTTTTTAAATCATATTATGAAATGTCATCTCAGGCAGACGGCAGTATTGCCATGTCTTTATTTTTAAGTATACAAATTGTTAAAGCTTATGATGAAAAAAATAAAGAATCTATCTATCTATCTCTGTCTATAAAAAAAACCCTATTAAGAATCAAACATTCGTGATTTACAGGCAATAAATAACTTTAACAGTTCGAAATTTTCTTTTCCGGGAAAACGAGAGAAGAACTCCCTCTTCTTCCAATTTAACGATCAGAAAAACTAATTCTTACATCGTTTTTGAGAAAGTAAGATTTTTGCGCTTAATATTTCAAAAGAATTTGAAGGAGTTTGGCAAAAAGCTCTCTTATCGAAAATATGTTCAAAGGGGTTTAATAAACCTTTTCTTTATTAGATACATTAGAAATCATCTTTCAGACGGTTCCATTCGCTATATTTTGGACGGTTTTCAGTCTAATCCTACTTTTATTATAAATGTGAATGTTTGTATGTTTGGATTTTTGGATGTTGGTCTCAACGGCTTAACGAATTTAGATGAAATTTGATATGTAGAATGATAATTTGCTGGATTGAGACAGGTATTTCCGAAAAAATGTTCGGTTCCTGTGGGAGAGACTTATAAAGGTTGTTTTTTTAGAGGTTAACAACTTTGAAATGGAATAAAACAAAGATGAATTTTTGATTTAAATATGATGTCTGGAATATGGCCGCCACGGTTTGCTCGGACGTAGTCTAATCTGGAGGTTCAATCGATGACTTTTTCCAACATTTGTGGCCGTAGCGGAGGATTGTTGGCCTCTGAAAGAGAAAGCACGATTCCGGACAAGATAAAAGCCATGAAGTTTTTTTCAATTAATTTTATTTGTAGATAGAAGGCATGGCAGACCTTGCTGATATTGAAGTATGATATAGATCAGGATGCCTGAAGCTAAGGGGTGCGGAACTGGATAGTATCGACCGGCAATCGGTATGTATTGAAGGTTTATTACTTGATTACATTACGTCAGCACGGTAATTCCGCAGTTGGAATATTTCTGGGTGCTCTATGTATCCAGGAACGGGTATTAGAGATTAGGAGTTCGTGATTATGCTTCTTTTAATGACTATTTGTTGGGTTTTCTTTCAGGTGGATCATTTTTAATCTTAATTCTCATTTTTAAAGTTTCAAAAACAAAAAACTTAAAATGTAATTTTTTTTCTATAAAAACTTTATTATAAGTATATGTCGGACAATGTCTTTCTTCGACATTGTTCCTAGTAAATACGTGACCCCAGAGTAACGGAAATCCATATAAAGAAGTCCTTCGTAATCAACAAATTAGAATGAAGTGAGAGTAGTTGAATTACTTGAATTATCAATACGCAAGCCTTTTCGGTAAGAAAAATTTAAAGGTCGTATTATTTCGCGTTTTTGTTACATTAATTGGCGGCTAAAATCACGTTATTTCACGCCGTTTGAAACGAAAAAGTCTTTAATTAAAGTTACATTACAGTCCGATGTAGTTATTCAACAACAACAAACAAAACAATACATATTGAGATAATGTGAAAACGCTTTTTTCATATCAAAGTCAGAAAGCTCGAAATGAGTCATCCTATATAAGTTTTTCAATACTTTCAGTGAGAAGTAATGAGTTAAAAAAGTTCTAGAAAACACTTATTGCAAGCATTTATTGAATTTCCAATATTTCTTCGTTTCCCTGAATTACAAATAAAACGTTAAATCCCCAACAGGTTTACCCTTCAATCAACGACACTTAGGACGAAAATTCAAAATGCAACAAATTTTTAGTCCTTTAAACCCTTCCTGGAAGACATCCGTACTTAAATTTATTATTCTATTCAAATTTCGCAGAAACCACAGAAAATTCTCAAAGCCCTGAATTTTGCTTTGGTTTACTTTGTTTTCCATTTTTTTTTTGCTTTTCAAGGATTATCTTTCCGAACCCCAATCATTGTCTATCCTTATTATCCCTCTCTTTCTGAGCCTTAAATAACTTTTGAAATAATACATTTCTCGTCGTGCTATGCCAAGAAGCCATGCTACGAAGCCCCTTTCTCTCATTCCCCCTTAAAGTAATTAATAAATGAGCCTTTTAGGCCTTCTGATGCTCAATGAGCCAATGTACAACATTCAGCAGGGTAAAAAGGTAGCACACAGCAACCCCCATCAATGTTACCCGGCTCATCGGACTTCTTGACATGCTGATGAATAATACAGCAGATTGTATTGACAAATGACAAGATGGATCTGCCTCGTAGGCAGCCAAGCTGCCTCTATAGCCAGGCACAACTGAGGCACTTGTGTACATGGAGCCTCAATTATGCAAAACATTAGTCGTCCATTACGAACACTGCCATCTCCTGCCACCGCCGCCACCGACCCAACCACGCCAAACAATGACAATGCTTCAAGCCTGATTCCATCCTCTTCCACCTCCGCTAGTTACATGGCTTCCAGACACTGCCAATGCATTCGGGCCGATATAGATATTGCAGAAGTCATAGCGAAGCGGAGGTGGATTTGCAAAACTAATTCGATTCCATTGTTCGATTTAAAATTGATGACAGTGCAACATGTTTATAAAGGCTACGCACGGTCCTTCCCACTACAATTGTAGTCGCACGGAATATGTGTAAAGTCCTGATTTCCTAACTTGGAAATTGTTATTGCTATTGGGTGACAGTAATTCCCGTAATGGGCAATCAGTGGGGGAAAGGGGATAGTAATTTTATTCAGAAATAAGGTTGTGTGGCACATCGTTTAGGAAGCTTTAAGCCTAAAATGCATATGGCAATCGGGGGCTGCTAGAAGTGTGAATCTGTAGCGTTCATCCTTTAATAGTGGATCGTTGCCTCTCTGCGAGTGGTTATGGCTGGGAAATTTTCTGGCCCAGAGCTAAATGTTTATTGAATGTTAAGGCGGGTATATTTGTTGACAATACAGGAGCTTGATAAGCAAATTAGGAAAATGCATACGTTCGGCCAGAGAATTATGGAACAAACTAATTAATTTAAATAAAGGAAGGAAAATGACCTTTAATAGCCTTCCTAGCTTCCGATGCATACACAGACACGTAGTCTAAACTGACTCAACGACTATCAAAACTTGGACTTTGTAGTTTAGTTTACTTACCTCAACACACAAACTGGTAGAAAAATGTATGGCATAATTTCTATCTTAATTCTGTCATAATTCATTTACTGACGTATTGGAACAGTAAAACTACATTAATGGATAATTGAGTCGAGGGATTTGAAGTGCAACAGACAGACGGCACTTTAAAAGCGATTTGATTAATATTTCATTTAGAGAAAACGAAAATGAATAATGGGATGGAGACATTTCTTATTCGATGCAGAATATTTAATTGAATCATAATGGGTTGTGTAAAATTGAAATATCCTCTTCTTCGGAAACGGATCAATGGATTTAAAATTAATGGACCTGGTAGTTGGCGTTTTGAGTAATTCAAGAGAAGTTACTGCAAATGAAACATAAGCTTAAGTGGAACTGGAAAAGGTGTATTTACAATGATGGCAAAGAAATAAAGTTTACAAAATTCTAAATTGTCTTAATAGTTTTCCAAAAAGTAATACTCAAAAAAATGGATTTTTTTTCAGAACTTCAGATTCTTCGAGAAAAGCAAGCTTAGAGTAAGCTTCTTTCTACAATCAGAGGCTCATCATATATTTTAACATCCGTTTGGTGCAGGGTTTTCATTTGAAAAAGCTGGATTTCCTGTTCATGAGATGGCAGATTAAAAGGATCATTTTCCAAGGTAGACCCTTTCTTAACGGCAAAACGAATAAAATTGTGTTGGATTGCTTCAATTTGGTTCTTATGAATTACGTGATAAGGAGTCCATATCTGTGAAGCATACTCTAAGTAGGGGCATAAGAAGCAATTATACAAGGGAAGAGTAACATATGGATCACTTAATTCCTGTCCCCAGCGTTTTATGAATCCTAGATAGAGCTAGCTTTATTCACAATAAAATAAACATGCTGAGTACATTGAAATTTTGAGCTAAATTCGACACCCAAATCCTTTAAACTAAAGACCCCACAGAGTTTATACTGCGAAATATGATAATCGAATGCATTTTCGATACGTCTTCTAGAGAAGGTAATCGTCTGGTATTTTAGAGGATTAAGGGTAATACCACTTTTTCTTCATCAAATACTAAAGTTATCAATATCTGCCTACAGAAGAATGCAGTCATTGCTGGTCTTAATTGTTTTAAAAATCTTCATGTCATCCGCAAATATCAGAATGTCAATTTATTGTATGCAAGAAGTTACATCATTTACATCCAAAGTGAATAGTAAAGGGCCAAGGTGACTACCTTGAGGTACGCCAGAGTGAGCTTTGAATGGGTCAGAAGAGAAAGACAATTTCTAAATTTTAAATAAATTTAATCTTAGCAGTTTGTAGGCGTTTTGACTACTTTAGTGTCCATGTACGATTTTTGTTTTTTTCTATGATGGAATATGCTATTTTGGGTGAAGTTAATAATGTTATTGATGTCATCATAATCCTTATCCTTAAGCGACGAAGAAAAAGAGATAGGCTCGCGAGTCGCGAATGATGCAACGTACGAAGGTTGAGTGCTATAACAATGCAGACTTTTGAAAATATTTCCGGATGAATAAAAATGCGTTTTGTCGTTTGCTCCATTTAGTTATGTTATCGGTGACATTGATGTTGATCCAACTCGGAGAGTATCAGTTTATTTTGGTCATTCATTCCTTTCAACTAATTGCTGTAAACATTTTAGTCACGTGAGCTGTCTGACGAAGAGAAGTTGCCAAGCTGTGGTACGTATGATGGTTGTTGGAAACTTGGAATTGCGCAGACTACACTGTCCAAAATATTGTCAAAAGTTTGCGATGCTATTTTGAAGCATTCGACAAATTCGTGCACATGCTACGCTATCAACAAGTGTTTAGAAGGCAGCCTTTGCTACTTTAGGAAATTTTCCTGGTTGCATTGGTGCTATTGATTGCTCATTGCACACACAATAAAATCTGTTCAGCTGGCAGCGAAAATGTTAGTGCTTTTTCTTTTTTGTTGATTTTTGTATTTATATAATAGCTGTTCTTATCTAACAGAGCGGTGAGTTCAGAAATGGAAAAGGCTCTTTTAGCTTAATTGTGCAAAGCATCTGTGACGCTGAATTGTGTAGCTCGTTGTCCAGGAAGGGATTCGCTCGTGTTCCTATTTTAGAGAATAGTCATTGCTTTAGTTATCGGGGCGTCGCTCTCAGTAGATGATACGCCAGTCATTGACAGCTGCCCCGTCCCCGAAAACAGTAATCAGCTCATGAGGCTTGCTTCTTCTTAATCTCCGAACATTGTTTCATTTAAGACGATCTTCATCGGAGTTGGTATGACTTTGCAGTCGCTGGTTGTGTGATACAGATACAGCGTGTTTTTTAATAACTTCTGAGTCCATTTCACGATATAGATCGCTATTTCTTATATACCAAAGGGCATTAATTATTCCACGAAGGACCTTTCTTTGAAATGTTTGGATGGGTTCAGCATTTGTTTTTCTTTGTACAGCCAAATAGTTGGATGCCACATGTTCAAACGGGTTTCAGCACTTGCGTATATCGGGTTTTCCAATAGGGACATGACAACTTTGAGTTAAATTTGTGAACGCACCCTTTCATTAATAAT
This sequence comes from Platycheirus rosarum, assembly GCA_963971375.1. NCBI lineage: Eukaryota > Metazoa > Arthropoda > Insecta > Diptera > Syrphidae > Platycheirus > Platycheirus rosarum. The sequence continues at coordinate 103,572,827 of OZ020510.1, forward strand.
CGAATTGTCATTGTTAATTTATTCAGTAAACTCAACATTTTCATCAGCGAGCGAGCAACGTCTGCAAATTATAAAAATTTTCTACCGAAATTCGGAGTAGGTGACCGCAACTTTAAGAGCTTTGAATTGTTGAAGTTCATCGCAAAATCATCTTCAGCGACGAAGCTCATTTTTGGCTCATCATATTTTTTCGTCGACGATAACGATCGTCACGTTATTGTGAATGGCCAGCGTTATCGCTCCATGATTACCAATTTTTTTGGCCAGTTCGTGCGATTTAACTCATCTAGACTATTTTCTTTGGGGCTACATTAACTTATTGGTTTATACCAACAAGACGACGAAGTCGAAAGAGTTTACTAAAGACTATCACCAGACTTTCCAAATAACCGTCCACTATTAAATTCTAAAAATCTATATTCATAACTTAAATATATCTTATGTATATTTTTAGTTAATTTTTTTTGAAAATAAAAAAACATTTCAATGTTGAAAAAAACGTAAAATAATTAATTAGCTGTTTATTTTTTTTATATAGAACTTTGAAATTAATTCAGTTGTTAAGTAAAAGTACTATTTAAATTACATTCGTGAGGCATACTTCAACAATTTTGTTATAATCTCATATATTATCCTTCACCCATTTTTGAACTCCTTTGCTATTTCCACTAATGTTCTTTTATTTATCATGATTAAAAAAATACCCTACTTAAGGATGCACTAAAATGCTTATGTTCTCGTTCAACTATAAAGTTATTTTTTTAAAACTAGGGTAAATCTCTTGATTATCTAGCGGAAAAGTTTTTAATTGATTTTAATAATTTTGGATGAGAGAAAATTATTTTACGGGTACGCAAGTACCTTCCCTAAAATCTAACTTTACCCTACAATTTTTAATATATTTGCTACTAGTATAATCTGAAAATAAACAAACATTTTAGTTGGAAGGACAAAATTTCTAAAAGGACGGCAAAATGATATATGATATTAATCCATGTGTATTAGTGGTTATAATTCAACAGTAATGCGAGTAAATTCATATTAACAGTCTTGTATGTTTAAAAGAATAATAAGGTAGTATCTAAAGGTGTCTCTACACCTAAGAAAGATTTCTGAAATGTTTCCCATCTGTTTAAAAAACATTTCAGAAACAATTTAGGAAAAGTTCTGGAATGTTTTTTTTTGTGTGGCCTCCGGAAATATTTCTGAAATGTTTCTTTCTTTCCCAGTTCAGAAACATTTAATTTACATTGTTTCGCAAGGCGTCCAGATCTAAATAAACATTTAAAAAAACATTTCAGAAATATTTCTTGTTTCTGAAATGTTTAATAAAACGTGTCTCTGATGTAGGCACAGCTTAGTTTATAGAAATAACATAATTTTAAACATTATTATAACTCTAATTGGAACAATTATGTATTTATTTGTTACGTATACGCCACAGTGAATTTTTTTTTATTTTCAACTTAAATTTAAAAATGCACGGTTCCTGTTAGAAAGGTTAAGATGTGAAGTGATGTATGGCTGTAAGTTTTTTTGTTATGCTTGGATGCTTTAACGACTGCACCAACTTGTAAAGTTTAGGAGATTGAAGAGTTACAGGATTCACTATAGTACTACACAGGCTAATTTTACTCCGAAAAAAATATGGTTTCTGCGAGAGAAATTTGAATAATTTTCTTTAACGGGTTTTGAATAAAATAACACAATATTAAGTCTCGCAGGCCAAATTGCAAGTAGAAGCTATTGGAAATCAATTTCTGCCATATGACCACCTCCACTCTGATGTAGGCACAGCTTAGTTTATAGAAATAACATAATTTTAAACATTATTATAACTCTAATTGGAACAATTATGTATTTATTTTTGTTACGTATACGCCACAGTGAATTTTTTTTTATTTTCAACTTAAATTTAAAAATGCACGGTTCCTGTTAGAAAGGTTAAGATGTGAAGTGATGTATGGCTGTAAGTTTTTTTGTTATGCTTGGATGCTTTAACGACTGCACCAACTTGTAAAGTTTAGGAGATTGAAGAGTTACAGGATTCACTATAGTACTACACAGGCTAATTTTACTCCGAAAAAAATATGGTTTCTGCGAGAGAAATTTGAATAATTTTCTTTAACGGGTTTTGAATAAAATAACACAATATTAAGTCTCGCAGGCGAAATTGCAAGTAGAAGCTATTGGAAATCAATTTCTGCCATATGACCACCTCCACTGATTCGGTTTGTGCTGACGGGCTAAGATGAAATTGCCAATAACCCGCTCAAAGATATCTGCCGTGACGTCGGCAATGATGCGTATGATTTGCAGCTTCAGTTTTTGAATGGTACATGACGTACACTTGAGACTTCTTATATCTTTCTTTACCTTTATTCTAGGTAGCGCTACATTCCATAATGGATTTGGGCCTCAACCAACAATCTTCTACAGCAAGTTCTTGCGTGCGCCACTGAAGTCTCAATTTTCCTCTCAAATTTCCCCGCCTTCTGAGACGTTTGACTTTTACTTTTTTGAATAGGTCTATTCGATGTACAGTCCGTACAGTTCTTCGTTGTCACCAGGAGAACTTTTTTCTGGAAGCAACCTTAAGCGTCCTCACCAACTTTTGACAATGTCCATGCGCCTGAAGCATTGAGCAGAACTCGGATGATGAGGGTCCTGAAGAAGCAGCGATTGGAAATATTTATTTTTCGCTTATGATGTTTTGTCCAAGACTCCAATTTTGGGTGTTTCTTCTTTATGAAAGCGTATATTTGTTTTTCCCCGTATAGTTGCGACATTTTCATTTATTTCTGTTATAAAAGGTGTTTCAAAAAATCCTTTGCTATGCATTTCAATTATTTATTAACCCCTTTCAAACCCTTGCTTCGGTCACCTCACGGTTCTTAAATAATCTGTAAATACGTTAGCTGACCCAATTTATGATTTTAAAGTCCTTGATACTTTACCATTTTCACGTTTTTAATCATTAAGCGACAATCCAAAATTGTACACAAAGCAATTTTATTTAAGCACACAATTTGCAAAATGCATTATCCCCTCAGTCAAACTGAATCATTCTTTAATTTTGATTTCGTAAGTGACAAGAAAAACAAAATAAAAAGGATAATGTAGCTGAAAAAAAATCTTTCAAAGAACACCACCAGAAGTTCCATTCCAAGACCAGTGAGCAAAAACCAGGTAATGTACCGTATATCTGCAAGCACATACATATTCACGATTAAAAGAATCCTTTCTTCCCTTCCGCCTGGCGTTTTGGTGGCGCTGGCGATATTCTTTAGTTCTGTTCATTTTAATATTTTTTTTTGTTCATTTCCACCATCCAAATGCTCATTTCCACTTCTCTTTTCTCTGACAACTGGAAGCGGAAGCATAGCATAGCAAGCAGTGCGCCGTCATCAAAGTGAATTACTCCAAATTCAACCACACTACCTATAGAGCACCGTTGCTGGATGTATGGATGGATGAATGTTTGGGTTTGGGGATTCGCTATAGTGGGTGGATGAACCTGTGAGAAGAAAAGGAATAATGTTTATGCAGGAATTGTGTATCTCTTCAATGTGTGTGTTCAACATGGCTGTATTGTTTGTTTTATCTGATAAATGAAAATAAGAGTTTAGAAATGCCTTCAAGATATAGAGGAATGTTATTGTGATTTCTTGTTCAGCATTATTTTTCTTAACTAAAAAAAAGTTTTATAAGAATTTTATAGATAATTAAATAAACCTGAGAATGTCCTTGATGAGCATTAATGAGTACCAAGATCACGCAAATGACCTTTAAGTATACCAAGAAGAAAAAAAAGTATTTTAGGAACATTTTAAAAAAATTCAAAATCTTTTGAGAAATATTTGAAAAACTGAATTGATTTTGAATAAATTTGAATTATTTAAACGAGGGGTATGGAAGCGTAGCTTACATTAAAAAGTTACATTACAATATATGTATGTTGTGAGTAGAAGTACGCAACTACATTTTTTTTTCTTAAATCTATATCATACATCTATGGACAATTTAAAAAGTTTTAGCAAGATTATTGAGCAAAACTGTATCCTATATGTTTTTGGGGTTAATATTCTATTAATTAAAAAAAGATTTATTCAAATCTGTTTTGTGGTTCTCGCATGATGCGCCTATAACATATAAGCGTTGTTCATTTTTTTTATATATATGATTTTTGTTGAAAATGGTATTTTATAACTCTTATGTTTATGCCGGTTTAAGGTGCTGGATGGATCCTAATTCGAAAATCGATCGAAATCTCTGATCTTGGTACCAAGCAGGATTTATACGTCGTAAGTAAAAGAATTTTTTCTAGATATTTATCATCAAAAGCTCGTGATCCTGATGCCAAGAAAGATTTACACTTTCTTGCACAGAATCGAAAGTGGAAATGGGAAAGGAAATTTGTTTGATCGTACAAGTTTGAATTGAAATTTTAGATCCTTTTAGATACATAGGTTTGGATAATTAAAAGTGGTTAAAAATTTGCTCCGCGGTAGAGCAATTTTAATTCCACTGACGATGGTTTAAGGTTGTTATTAACAGTTCTTATAAATTTAAAACCTTTAAACTCATTTGATCTATCAAAATCGGTAAGTAAAGTAACAGCAATGATTAAAACAATCGTCCAATTTTCATGTTTTCATACATTTCTAGTTCTAAAATCACCAACCTTGTTAAAGTGTGTATCATATACCTTCTTAGTCTTAGAAAACAGAATAAAGGTGGGTGTTATCTCTACTGCCTTACGCAAGACATTTGACAAAAAAATTTATAGACTTATACTTTCAAAATTATCCTCCATTGGCTTTGGACCTATCTTCAAAAAATGTATTTCTTTATATCTAGAAAACTAGTACTTTAATATGCATTTTAGATCTACTCACTCCGGTGCAAAAGGGAAATCAATTAGGTCATCTCCTCCTTGTGCTTACTATTAACATCATTGAAATGGTCCCCAAACATTCCTACATCTCATTCTACGCTGATGATATCAAGTTTTTGAAGAAAATTTCTTCGACCCTGGTGCCTCAAGAACTGTTTATAGCAATATTTTGCTAAAAGATTTCCAAATGCCAATCAATCACTTTTTGATATAAATGTTTAAAATCTTCTCTCCATAATCAACTTTAACCTAATTCAGATTCGATTCGCGACCTCAGCATAATATTTGACCGAGAGCACCACTTGTTGGTACATATCGACAATACTATCCTAAAAGGCTAGCTGTTCCAGGCTTTGTAAAACGGTGAACCAAAGAAATCTCCAAATTATGGAATTATCCATTTATCTTTATCTTATCAAAATCGCATTCAATTTATAAGCCTAAACACCTTGAAAGAGTATAGAGAAACAGCCCAGACACTTTTCAATCATCGACTTATCTCAGGTTCTGTCGACTATGAAACTCTTTAGAGCTCTTTCTTCTCCAGCAAAAATCCCCCGTAACCTCAGAAATTTTCGACTCTTCTAGTTTCGACTTTAGTTCAACTCGACTCTGTATATAAGCGGAGAAATACATGACTACAGTTTATGAACGCATCCGAAGACAGACATTAAGGCTTTAAACACATTTAAAGCAGAAACACAAACAAGGTTTACGACCGACTTTGACATTTGCGAAAAGTTTGACAATACGAAATGTTTATAAATTATAAAATGCGGCTTTCTGTAGATAGATACGCTTCGTTTGACATTCGTAAGAATAACTTAACAAAGTGAGGGATATACATAAAGTTGGAATTAAGTGAACTTTTGCCATCTTTTTTGACAGTTTACTCAATGAGTACGTTCAAATTGAAAAAAAGAAAACAATATTTTTACTGGAAGTACTCATAATTTACACATACACGATGACAGAAGAGCGAGATGAGGATTTGTATACCTAACGGGATGAAGTCGGTTGCAAAAACATGAATGTGTTTTTAAGCTTTCGCCTGACGCTAACAAGTTCAAATTCAAAGCTAAAAGTAGAAACTCGTTGAACTTTTGCTCGCTTTGATAGAGAAAAATAAAAACAAAAATTTGGAAAATGTCACATAAGCAAACTGCAACACGTATGAAACGTAACGTGACAGAGGGCAAAGCTGAAGCGTGGTTGCGTTTAATGGCGTATGTGTATGTGTATACACGCTTTACAACCGACTTCATCCCGTTATGTATATAGACCTTCAACGTGATCTTATGTCATTGTGGATTTGTATAATTGATTACTTATTATACAAATGTTAGCTTTCTTCAAGTTAATCTTACTCATTGAGTAAAACTTCAGAAAGCGAGCAAAAGTTCAGTCAATTCCAACTTTTTTTACTCGCTTTTTCACGTTACTAGTATTAGACGGTCCTTGTAATGTGTCATTGCCGGTACACTTTCACGTCACTATGATGTAGTTGTCCTTCCTAAAAGTGTCACGTCATGTGATCGTCATTGTTTTGCATGTTCATGCCGTGACACCGAGACACAACGATCACCGTGACACACTTTGACGTTCATTGTATTTTGGAATAAAAATGGCAGACATGTGTCATTCGTGTGATAGTAACTGTAGCCAGCCTTGACACGATTACCTTTGTCACGGCAATGACAGTGGTAGGAACTATTTTGTTGTGACGTAACAGTGTTACGGCAATGACACATTACAAGGACCGTCTAATACTAGCTTTAGATATAAACTACGAACAAAAACTTATCTAAAATACATAAGAGGAGCATTGGATCAAACAATACAAAAGGGTCCGCCATCTAACTTTTTTTTTTAACTAGTGCTTATTTCGTGAATGGTAACACTTAGCTCATGTCTGATTTGACAGATAATTAGTTTTATCCTTCCGCTGAACGAAGTTGTGTATACGCTGGGAAATATTGCGACATTACTGTCTGCCGACTTCGAGAAGATACCGATTTTGCCAAAAAAAATTATCTTTTCAGATGAAGCTCATTTTGATCTTGGCGGGTATGTAAACAAGCAAAATTATCGCATTTGGGGCACAGAAAACCCGCAAGCATACATTGAAAAGCCCATATACCCAAAACGAGTCACTGTTTGGTGCGGATTTCGGTCCAGAGGCATAATTGGGAAATTTTTCGAAAATGAGCAAGGAGTGGCCGTTACAGTCAGTGGCGATCGTTATCGGGCCATGTTGAATGAATTTTGTTCACAAAGGATATTGGCAACATTTGGTTTCAACAGGACAGCGCTACGTGCCACACAGCCGAAGCTACACTCGATGTTGATGAAGCATTTTCAAAAAAAAAAGTTATTTGGCGGACCCGTTATTAAGTGGTCCTCCAAAAACTTCAAATCCGCTCCTGTCTTTGTAGGTGTAGGGAGGTAAATGGTAATTTGTGTGCTTGTCTTTGTCATCGTCGTAGTCTGGTGCCTAAGTACGTTGTCTCCAAACCCTTTTGTTTCACCTTCCAAAAGGTTAGACTCAACGATGGCAGAAGATGGTGTCGTTGGGGTGGCAAAAACATCCCCACACTGTCTCCTTCTGTCACTTTCAGCAGAAAGACAGCAATAGCGTGTATAGTGTGCTTGTGTATGGTAATTTCTGAACATAAAATATTTATACTTGTGTAGCGTGTGTATGTCATTCCAACCAGCATCACCATAAAAGTCATCAAAAGAAACATAACAGCAGTAACAAATTTTTATGCGTTTTCTTGTGTTCTAGCAGGGGGATGGGGTTATGCCTTTCTGTTGATCCTTGGCATTCGTGGTGGTAAAAAAAAAAAACAAGAAGCCATCAGGTACTTCTTTGCTTTGCATACCCTTGCTCTCGGAGTTGCTCTACCCCTTTTAAGAAATAAAAAAGTTAACCATTTAAAATAAATTACAGCACCCCCGTGCTGGGTATAGTGTGGAGCTGAGAGGAAGGTGGAATGGTTTGCTTAGTACCCTGTTTTGCTCATAAAATCTTGGAATAAGGTTCTGGCACACAACAAGAGGATAGGATGGCATCGTTTGGCGACGTCCTACTAGAATATCATACCCAAATCCTCTCCCTTCTATTGCGCGCCTCCCTGGTAGACGTTATGTCTGAACTGACTTGAGTGAGTGAGTTTATTTTGTGTGTTCCTTGGATAGGACGCCAGAAGAAGCCGGAACTGGAGCAGGAGCAGGAGTCTCTGTGCACACGTATGTTCTTTTTGTTGCCGAGAAAGCATAAAATTAGGCATTTGAATGTGCTACGGTATGAGGTGGATATATGGATAAGACATGGAGTAGGGATTGTGTTGACGAAGAGGGAAAAGAAGGTGTTTCGGGAACACCAAACCATATTGACAGAGTCGCACTCTTGAGCGATTGTAAATTATTTTTTCGCTGGTGGCAGTACTTTTTCGCGCGCTATTAGCGCTGCGGGGTGGAATATACATATATTATTTCGTGTGTACATATGCGTTAAATAGTCAGGATAATGAGGTTACATAGGGTCTGGTAATTTTTTCCATTTTTCCCATTTTGTTTATTTTTTTTTAAAGACAAAGACAACCGCCAGGAAACCAGGAAGAATGAAATGAAATGTGTTTTCTCAGTGGCGTGGGAATGAGGCTAAGGGATTTTAATATTTTGTTTTAAATGTTTGCAAATGAAGTTTTGAAGGCACCTGCTGAGATATATGAGCGGTGTTGAGATTTCCATTTGGGATTAATGTGTTAAATGGGCGGAAAAAACGCCGTCGTTTAGATGGCACGAGCTGTGATATTAATCGAGTAAGGTAGGTACGCGAATGCATTATAGTTAAGCGAGGCAGGTAATCCGGTGATTTTATAGGCATTATTTATAACGATAACATCTCTGGTTACGTACCTATGGGTAAGAGTTTTGAGCAGAGAATAAGTATTTTTCAAGCCGAATATTTGTTGACAAAATTTAAATAAGTCGAAAGTCTAAAGCATTGTAAGAGAATGGGTATTTATTATTCTTAAGATTAATTTAATTTAAATATTTTTCATTGGTGAAATCTATAAAAAAATAATAAAACAATGGCTTGTGCTAAGCAAACGAATTACTTAATACTACTTAGCAATTTCGCAAGCAAGAAAAAGATTGGCTGCTCTTAAAATGTCGAATGTATTTGGGTAATAATTAACCAATCAAGGTTTCTTCGTCAAGTATTTGTCTTGAGAGTCTTGCAGTTCAAAGCTGTATAATGTTAAGCCTTAAGTAAGAAAACCTTGTTTTACGTAAGTATACTTTAAACTTCCTTCAAATAAGTTCTGTGAAACAGTATTTTGCCTTTGTGTTTGATGGCCACTGAAGCTGAAACCCAACTCCCGCCTTGATTTTAATTCACCAGCACCGCATTTAGGCTTTTCCGTTATCGTTTGTAACATTGGACCTGCTTCACGCAGCGTTTGAAAAGCTTGAGAATATAATGGCCAATTTCTCACATGAATCCAACGCTGCCAATGTCAATGTCCGTTAGGCTAGCTAGAACTACTCTCCCAAATTAGGATACACTTATCCAAACGCTTTAGCATTGGATACCAAGTGACTTGAAATCCGTACTAGATTGATTGAAAGAAGTGGCTTCGGTGAGGTTGAATTAAAGAAAAACGAGACTAAGAAGTTGTCCACCAATAAGGTCTTCTTGGAGAGGGCAAAAAGAACTTCTTGGAGTAGGGTAACAAGGACTGCATCTTTGTGGATTTGTCAAGCAGGACAACCGAGTGTTCGTTGATGATGGATGGTCTAATCTCTCTGATTGTGCCGGAAGGTGCTGTAGAAGTGTAGATGCTTTGGTCTGCAAGATTGAGAATGGTGGTGCTTTGGTTTCGCGCAATGTAGTTGACTTACCTGGTGTGCCCGTTGATTTTCCTGCCGTCTCGAAGAAGGACAAGTCTCATTTAAAGTTCGAAGTTGAACCAGAAGTCGAAATGATCTCTGCTTCTATCATTCGGAAAGTAACTGCTTTTAACACAAATTCGTGGATCTCAAAGATCGAGAACAAACAAGGTATGCAGAATATGGATTCGGTCATTACTGAACCCGATAGTATTAAACCCATGTCTCCGGTCCCATTTTAGACACACCTGATTGTGTCATATTGTCGGGATGACCGATGCTGATGCTCATGCCGTAGCGATTGCCGATGTTGAGGCCGCTTTTTAAAGAGTACCGTTGCTGCCATAGTTGTCATTACAAGAAGTAGACGATCGGTTCACATCTTATCAAGTACAAGTCAAGATAGATGTAATATAACCGTTAAGGTAAAGTAGAGAATACTACTAACGGTTACTTTCATATAAATTTTTTTATATCATATCGGATCATTCGATTTCTATAAAATATTATATTTTAAAAGATTTATATAGCCAACCATACCAAGATTTTGAATACATTTTTTCTATTTAAAATTAATTTTTGATTTTTCTTTTTGAAAATTCAATATTTTTAAAACTAATAAGAAAAATATTTTAGTTTGAATGATTGGCTACATACATACCAAACTCTTGAAAAAAAAATCATCAAAATCCATACTTTTTTTTATTAATTGTCTTTTATTTAAGACGTGTGATACGTACTCCATGTTAACTAAAAACCGTTAAGTGTTGTGGTTTTGACCCTTCTTATAAGTTCTGACCATGTTATTTCTCTACGTAAATGTTAATTCTTTCTGTCAAAGAGCTTACTATTTTCTATGAGCAAGTACATGCGAGCCAGTCGTGCCCATTTGCGATTATAGGTACTATAATGCAAGTTATGCATTCGTGCAGATTAAAAATTTTGAGATAACAATCAAACAAGACATTACGATGATAGAGAAACATTTTTGAGCTACTGGCAAAATTCTTTCCGTCTATCTCATTGGCTCGTGCGGTATTAAAAACGACGTTGGTGAAGCACTCACCGTCAATGGCGAGCGCTACAAAATGATGATAGCCAATTTTTGTATGGCCTTCATTGAACCAGATGTATTTGACCTTAGACGAGACTGGAGTCGCAAGTCTATGCGAATAAACCACAGTCGACCTATGCCCTTGAGGAGACATATCGCGATTCCTCAAATTCAGCTGGATCTATGCGTAAGAAGCTATTGAAAATTAAAGCATTCGGATCCGTGTCGCCGTAAGAAACTGAGGCGGGCATTTAAATGACGTACAAAAGTCCCTCTTAAATATAAGTGCCATAGTGCCATAGCCGCGGATTGCTTTCTCTAACGCAAGGTTAAAGAGAATGCAAACCAGCACCCTGTCTGATTCCATTAAAAACATTGATTGTTATAGAAACCAATTCGGATACTATGCCTTGACTTTTAATGTTGGTCATGGTCAGTCTATACAAATCCATATTTGTGTCAATTTATTAGTGATTATTCGTCTATTATGGCTTAATAAAGTTTAATCCTGGTTATGATATCGTGGACGGCTTTAAAATCTTCATTGTGACATCTTCCTTCTTAGGTACGTTACATATGATACCTTTTCGACACTGTTTGTTGACTGCAGAATAAGGCATTCTTCTTGAAATGATCGAGATTCTATTTCTTCCTTGAGTTGATCGTTCAAAAATTTATTAAAGTACACTTCTCATTACTTCAAAACGCCTTCGAAATCGGTTATCACATTTTCGTCCTTGTGCTTAAAGTATGTATGTGCATTATTTTATGTATTGCGAAATATTCCGGAAGGATTGCTATAACTTATCGACCTTTTCCGCACCTTGCTCTCTCTGATTTCTGTGTCTTTCCATTTCAAGTTCAATGTTTTTCTCCCAGGATGCCTTCTTTTGTCTGGGAAGCTTTTAGGACATATTATCGTCGTTGAGAAAAGCAGCTGATTTGAACCAGAAAATCCGTCGCTCTGATACTCCTTCGCAAAGCGATCCGCCTTCGGATAACTAGACTTACAATACAGTGGTCCAAGTCAATGTTGGCACTTTGATCCATAAGTATTTTCATCAGGCTCTTCTAGTGGCGACGATCTATCAACTATCGGCCAGGACATAGACCAGCTACTGTGCAATTGTACCTAAGTGGAGCGAACTCATAATTCCTGAACAAACATTGTTAATATTACAGAAGTTAATTTGGATTTTCACTGCGCAGTTCGACTTAGTCAGAGTTGTGTTTTTGTATGTAAGTATTTTTAAATGGTAAGTGATTTTTGTGTCGTGTATTCAAATGTTCGTGGTTTAAGAAAGAATTTCTTTCACGTGTACGTCTACACTGTTCAACACAGGCCAGCTGTTTTGGCATTAAGTGAAACTCAGGTTGGAGTAAATACTGATTTATCAGAATTTGCTCTACATGGGTATAGCTTGGTGCCATTACTCTTTCCCCATCATGGTCTCGTGGTCTATGTTAGGAATGATATTGCTTGCCAGAGCCTTCCCCAATATGGGCAATGTTCCAACACGGAATTTAACTTCTTATGGCTCAAATTCACTGTCCGCAAGCATGTCATTCATTATTGTTTTACTTACAGGAGTCCAAATCTTGACAGTAATTCGACTTGTAACGAGTTTGATGCACTGTCTGATTCCATCTCGAAAATTGTTTCCCTTTATCCTCGCACTGAAATCGTTATTGCGGGCGATTTCAATGTACACAATTCCAACTGGCTCCACTATTCTGGTCAGACAACACCCGAAGGAAGCTATGTCGAGCTCTTTGCCGGGTTACATCACCTTACCCAACTGATCGATGTGCCAACGCGTATACCGGATGTTGCTGGGCAAGCCGCCCATACTCTTGACTTGTTTCTTACTTCTCACCCTGATAAATATATCATTAGGCACTTCAGACCATTGTATCATTTCAGCAAATTTTTCATCCCCCACCCATCCAGTTAAAGAAAAACTTCCCACCAGGACCGTTTGGCAATACGAGAAATCCAACTGGGACGGCCTGAATATCTTTTTCCGAAACTTTAACTGGTCACTATGCTTCCTCGATAATGACATTGATGCCAGTGCTGAAATGATCACAAATGTGATTCTTCTAGGGATGCGTACTTTTATTCCTAACAGAGTAAAAAGCATCAAACCTAAAGAAAAGTCTTGGTTTAATTCTGAGTGTAAAGAAGCTATCAGGCTCAAAGAAGTAAGTTTCCGATCTTACGAAGCCAACCCTACAGACGAAAATCGAAAAAAGCACAAGCAAGCAAGGAACTCATGCAACTCCGTTATTGAAAGAACCAAATTTTTGCATGACCAAAAATTACGGCAAAAAATTCTGCAGTGTCCCAAAGGCAGTAAAAATGTTTGGTCATTTGTAAAAAATATAAAAAACTTCTTGACATCTTCGGTTCCAACGCTCATCGACAATAACAAACCAATTGTTTACTCTTCAGAGAAGGCAAACTTGCTCGCCGCCCATTACGCTGCCAGCTCCACGCTGCCGCATAGCAACGTTGCCCCTCCTGTACTTGAGAATGTAAATTTTTCCATGGGACAGAATTTTTTCCGCACTAGTACAGTAGCAAGAGTTCTCAAAGATCTCGATATACACAAATCCGCTGGCCCGGATGGTATACCCCCGATTCTTCTGAAAAGGTGTTCTTCCACACTGGCAAAGCCACTGCGTAAGCTTTTCCATCGCTCATACTCTTCTGGAATCTTTCCTAGAAGATGAAAAACAGCATTTGTCCAGCCTGTCCCTAAGAAAGGTGACCCATCCTCCCCCTCCTCCTACCGACCCATAGCACTGACATCCCTTCTTTCTAAGGTCATGGAAACACTGATTAACCGTCAGCTTAAGGAATATCTCGAAAATCGAAAGCTTCTCCATGACCGTCAGTACGGCTTCCGCAGCAACCGTTCCACTGGTGATCTGATGGCATATCTAACCGAACAGTGGAACAAATCTTTACATCGCTTTGGTGAAAGTAAAATTATTGCTCTTGATATCTCCAAGGCATTTGACAGAGTTTGGCATGAAGCTCTTTTGTCGAAAATGCGTGCTTTTGGGATCGATGATACACTTGTTCGTTGGATTAGAAGCTATCTTCTGGACCCTTCAATACAAGTTGTATTGGACGGATTCAAATCTGATTCGCACAAAATAAATGCTGGTGTGACCCAGGGCTCTGTTTTGTCTCCGACTCTTTTCTTGATTTTTATAAACGATCTTCTGTCTGTTACTTCTAATCCACTTAACTGTTTTGCTGACGACTCTACCCTCAGCTTTTCATATTCGTTCGATAATTCACGTCCTTCGCCTTCGGACGTACAATTGCAACGGTACCATATGTCAAGCTCATTAAACTCCGATTTATTCAGCATTGTCAAATGGGGTAATAGAAATCGTGTGGAGTTTAAGGCTTCGAAAACTCAATGCTGTCTTCTGTCGTTAAAGCTAAACATTCCCCCAATGCCATTGTCCATGAATGGCACTTACATCGAAGAAACCGAAAAGCTCTCAGTACTCGGTATGTGTGTCAACGACGACCTCTATTGGGACGACCATATATTTGAGATCGCTAAGAATGCTGCAAAGTGCTTAGGTTTTCTGTATCGGTGTAAGAAGTATTTTTCCCCATCTGATCTGGCTACAATTAATAAAGCGTTTATACGCCCTAAACTTGAGTATAACTCCCACCTCTGGGCAGGTGCTTCGCAAACATCGCTTCACCTGCTTGATAGAATACAAAATCGAGCGTTAAGATTGATAGGCAATAGAACTGCCGCTGAAACAATTGCCCCACTCGAACACCGACTCAATGTTTCATGTCTTTCCTTATTTTATCGTTTCTTTTACAAAAAAAAGCCGTTGTCCTGGCTTATTTTGCTGTGGTTTGGTTACATTCAAGACTTGTTATCTGGTTCGGAGTTGTATCGTTTTTTAACGACAGTGGTTAAAATCTGCTCATTAAACCCATAGGGAATTATCGAACCATTACAATCCAAAAAATTGTAATGACAGTTTGTGTCCAGCGGCCACCAAAAAAGATGCTATGGAAGCACCAGTCAGAATATTTACGGGACGTTTATACTCTCTTAGACAAAATGTAGAATCCCTTACTGTTCACACAAATTTAAGTTCAGTTGTCGAACTATTGAATTTGTTTTGTTCTAAGAATTGCCAACAAAAACTCCTATAACTAGAAGAGAAAATTGTAATTCTTCATTGTTTTCTCTAAAACGTTATCTAAATAACATTTACCCTTTATTTTTCTCAAAAGAGTTTTGCCTTAATCTTTGACCTTTAAGCCAATTTGAAATTCAAACAAATAGCAAACACACATCTAAAGAAATCCTTTAACCAAACTTAAACATCCTAGAAAAACAAAACTCCAAAATATGTCAACCTACACACACACTAAAGTTTAAGCTATTTGTGTCTCTTTCGCTTATTTTTCTTTACCCATATCATGCTTCAAGACATAAAACCAAGAATTTGAAATAGGTTTAGGTATGAGGCGCAGATTCAGGTGCCTGCAACCAACACTGCTCCTTCATGCTCATTTTAACCATATGAATAATTCTTAAAACAAGTCATATTCTTAATTAAATTAGCATTACAAAATGAAACGACAAAACAACAACACACGAGTATTCCCTGTAGAAGTATCTTTGAGATTCTTTTCCAGAACGCCTCGTAAAGCCAGGTGTGGGAGTGAGATAGCAAGATGACAAGCAAAAGCAAAGGGGAAAAAGTGAAAAAAAAATTAATAGGATAACAGACTTTTCTCAGAATTTACCGTCATTTAAAATGAACATTCCCAAGAAAAGGAGTAAAAAGACGAGTGGCAGCACTAAAAGCTTGAAAGTGCAGAAAAAACCCTTCAGGTTTCGGCTTACCTTCAGGAGTATACTTTTCTAATAAATCTTTCGCCGAGTGAAATGGAAAACGACTACAACAAACGAGGACACCAAGCGACAACGAGGACAATAACGGAGCGGCGCGGCGGCAACAGGAACGGCTACAGCAGCGGCTCCTAGAATCGGAGCGAGCAGAGGCGGTTGCTGGTACATCTCATAAAAATTATTAGAACGGAAAGTGGATGCTTATCGGAGAGATGTTTTAATTAAAAGTTCCAGGGTGCTGCCTGTTTTAAACGAGAAAAGCCAAAAGGAGCCACAACGTTTACGTTACACGTCACAAAGTTTTAACCTTCAGTTACCCGATATGTTATGTATCCTTGCTGTTATTGCAGGCAGTGGGTACTGGGAACCTACATATATAGCAGTTCAAAAATTTGTGTCAATGAGTAAAGTATAGTGGAATGGAATGGAGTATAGAAAAGTATTTAAAGAATTTCATAGCTTTCAAACATTTAAGGATTACAAAGTGTGCTTGAAGCACTACGGCATAAGCATTTTCATTTTGCTTGTGCATGGGAGTTTAACCATGAGGTTAAACAACCACAGCAGCAACATTTCGTTCGTTCATCAACCATTATAAAACCTATGTATGTATATATGCATACATTTAATGTAAAATCTTAAAAAATAAAGATTACAAATTATAAGACGATTTTTTTTCATAACTTTTGGTCAAGGAAAGATATCTAATAAACCTTTTCGAGGGGGGAAACGTTTCAGGAATTGTTCTATTGACTATCAATGTTAACACTCTATTTTGTATTCTATCGACCAGGTGTAGCGATGCTTAAAAAGCACCTGCCCATAGGTAAAGGTTAAAATTCTGTTTTGGGTTTATAAACGCTTTATAAATTATAGCCTGATCAGAAGGCGAAAAAACTTAGCAGCATTTTTGGCATCTCAGGTAAGGTTTCTTCGATGCATTCATGGGAAATATCTAACATTTGCAGAGAAAAATCACACGGTCGACCCTATAATAACTGCCAAAACCACAATTAATGGTTTTTCGTAAACATGGAGTACGCCATCATACGTTTTTGATAATCAAAAGTATTTAGAAAATTATAGGACCGGTTTTGATAACAACCAGTGTTTTATTTTTAGTTTTTTTAATTTTTTTTTTTGAAATTTTGGTATGCAGTTTTTAGAATTTATTAATTTACGCCTGATTTTAAAATTTTAAATATTTTTGTTCAACAAAAAATTCAAAAATTAATTATAAATAGAAAAAAATAACAAATCAAAATCTTTCCAAATGTAAAATTTTATTGAAATCCATTAAACCGTTACCGAGAAAGCCGTTAATAGACTTTTCCGGTAAATTTGGTTCCGATTAAATGATAGATAGTACCAACAGAAAACTTCTCAAAAATTTTAATCAAAATCGTTGGAGCCGTTTTCGAGAAAAATAAGCTTTTCTTTAACCGTTATATGGTAAGTACCATTATTTTTAGCCCCCGAGGAATGCCAAAAGATACACACGTACCAAATTTGAAAGCAATCGCTTTACCCGTTTAGTCTGCAGCTCATTATACACCTGGACAGACAGACAGACAGACGAATATTTTTTGTCAATGAAATTTTTAGATTTCTCTATGATCGTAATGTCATGTTTGATTTTTATCTCAATTTGTATTATGTTCACGAATCCTAAACTTGCCTTATAATAATCGCTAGCAAAAAGGAACGTAAGTGCTGTCTTCCATCTTCTAGGAAAGACTCCATTAGAGGGGTATCGTTGGAAAAGCTTACGCAGTGGCATTGCCAGTATGGAAGAATACCACTCCAGAAGAATAGGTTACACCATCCGTGCCGAATTTTGTATGTCAAAATCTTTGAGAATTCCTGTACTGTACAATAAATCAAGCTCGTTAAAATTCGAATTACAGACAAATCAGTATTCGCTCGACCTGTGTGTAAAGAACTGTTTCGTATGCGGATTATGTTAGCAAATACGAATGGATTTCATTACTTCTTCTTTTGGAGGTATATCTTGAATATAAACTACAAAAAATATTAGAACAAGGACACTTATTTCTTGAACATTTATAACCTTAAAAGAATATTACATGTTGATACTTCTTCGTTTGGAATTAAAAAAATCTTTTTTTTTTAAGATGAAAACTTGTATTTTTTTAAATCCTTAGTCGTGGTGACAGACAATTGTTACGATCTCCAGTGCGGCCTTTCTGTTTTGCATTGCTTGATTTCCGAGGCCAAGTTAAAAGCAGGTATCTATCGTTGCATTTGCATTTGATCTAGATTTGCTTACACCTACCTTTTTTCCTTGAAAGCTTTAGAAATACCACGTTCTTTATGTCAGTACCAGTTAATTTGATCATGCTGCATATAATCCAATATGGTAGGTACTCTGCTGTCAATTTAACCTCATAATTTGTGAATCGCAAGCCATGGACGAACAACTACCGCATAGAGCCCTCCTTTCAGGTTAGTGGGCATTTTGCAATTATAGAAGACATTAGAGCTTTCATTCCGCTTTAATTATAGCCTTGAAGTCGTAATCAGTAGTTGATTATAAATTCAAGATATTTAAGCTTTTGCACTTGGAAGAAATGTTTTACTCTAATAAATGACCCAAATAGAATTGTGCGATGGATAGGAAAATGCGCATCGCATGTATTCGCTCTAATGTAGTGTCCTTTTCCATACGAAAAAATAAATAAAATAAATCATATGCTGGTTACAAGGATATAGGATCATCAATTATGTATAAGCTCTATCGTTAGACAACAATAATTGATCCACTTTCGGGTCTATCACCATACTATCCTTCTCCTAGAAAGTCAGGGACTTTAATAAATCGCAAAAATGCTCGGAACCTTTCGATGACTCCAGTGCCTTGCGTTAGTTGGCACACAAGCAGAAGATTCTTGACTCCTTGGTTAAGACCAAGGTTCGCCCGAACTGCCATGCCAAGAAGAAACGGATGTCCTTAATATTTTTACTGATTTAGATGATTATTATCAATAAGAAAAGTTACACCATTCTCAAAATAATGACTTTTCAATAACAATTTTCGTAGAAAATAATTAAAACAAAAATCGAAACCGCAGCCTTATGAATCCTCAAGCAAGTTTACGAAAAAAAAACACAACTTGTTTGTCCGACTTTTGAACGCCACACTGTCGGTCCAATTTTGCACAATTTTTTTTTCCAGCATACCCGATGTTATTTCGTCAATAGTGTGTCGAATGTTATCTTCTAAATCAATCAATCGTTTCTGGTGTATCAAATAGACCCGAGATTTGTCTAACTCCCACAAAATGTATTCCAAAGGTGTTTATTCAAACAAACGAGGTGGCCAATTCACAGGTCCATTTCTTGAGATGATTCGGTCACCAAACATTTGGTTTAACAAAGTGATGGTTGCACGCGTTGTAAGGCATGTATGTCTTGGTGGAACCATTTCTCTTGCAAATATTTTCCAGTGACATGAGCCATTCACGGTAATGTTGGCACTGGTTCCGGATTTAATGATGGACGTTTATGCGCACGGTAAACTTGACGAAGTGCTCTATAAGTTTGGCCAACAGAAATAAAGTTTCACGATTTGTAAAGTTGTTCTGTTGTGAGTATTCGCATGGTGATTTGCCAAAGTATATTGAAAAACAGTCAAACGCACTTCATTAGTATGACAGCTAGTTTGACAGTTATCCCTTTTGGAAGTTCTATACCTCTAAAGAAAAACACCCTTTACAAAAAAATAAAAACCAGCTGATCTGAATTTGAGATAGTTCACGAAAATATAATGTTTTTCTAATAAAATTTATGAAGAAGTGTCTATGCTTATAGTCGAACGGTTAATTAACTGAACAACAATAATCTGTCATTTCTAACAGAGATTTTTCAAGGAAAAATGTATTGAATTTCCTTGGTACCTGGTATTCGTCAAAAACAGGAAATAAAACAATAAATCCCTTTTTCAGAAAGTAAAGGATGTTTGGTTTAAATCATTTATTGCCGATCTATTTAAGTTATAAAATCTTTAATTTAATCGAGCTTTGATTGAACGGCATATTTAAATAAAAAAAAATCGGAAACAAATTCATGACATGCCAACTCACTTTAGCATATTGCAACTTCCAAATCCAAAGCCTTCAAAAATCTGCTGCTACAACACGTTTTTTGTATTATTGAAATGGGACACCACACATTCTTGAAGTCCTCAGACGTACTCGAATCCTTTGTCAGCTTAAATTAGCAAAATAAGCAATATTTTTTAAAACCACTTAAGGAAATAAGAATGCAGGCAAAAAACCTGCCACCGATAGAGGGTAAAAACACGTGTCCCAACAAAAGGCTTTATTCACAGCCTTCACATCTTGAATCAAGATACCTTTTATAGGTAACCACACTACTACCATCGTAATCATAATGCGATTTATTTTTGGTTACATTTAAGAAAATGTAAAGAAAATATAAGCGTTATGCACAGCATATTGAGTCCTTTTTTTGCTGTGGTTTTGGCGAAAGGACGTTTTATGAAAAGTTTTATGATGAAAGGGTAGGTACAGATCCTTTCGTCTCCCTTTAGATTTTATTTCCTTACTGATGTTTTTTTTCTTTTAAAGCACACCACGCGCAAATAAAACATCATAATATGTCCCCCTCCCCATAGTCCTTAGCCTACAAAGATGTCATAAAATATTCCAATGGCATATTTTATTGTTGTTATTTCTTAAAAAAAAAACACAAATCAATATACATACCTTTGTGGTTAGGCGATACCTTCGGCCAATATATAAAATGGTAAAGTAATATAAAAAAAAACTGGGGGGTGGGGTCCCCGCGACAATACTTCAGATTGCTTTCCTGTTTTCGCTGAGGCCGATCAAAAGCTAACAGAAGTTGGGGTAGTAAATGCGCTTAGGAAGCAATGCTAGACGAAGAAGCCAGCAAAAAGGGAGATTTACCTATTCCTGATGCGGAAGAAAACTATAAGCCCTCATCGAGGATGAAGATGTCTGAAAATAATGTTGTATTTCCTTTGGATATATATCGTATCTTGGATGCTGGTTTGAGATAAATTCTTGCGCTCTTTGGTTAAAGTTGGTACACTGGCATCTGCAATAGTTTTGGATAAACCCTTTTATGAATATTTGTGGTTACTTCTCTATCTATGTTGGTTCGTTTCGGTCCAATTTTTTTTTTTCATAGAACTTCGAAGACATTTTTGAAAGGAAGATATGATTTCAACCTTTAATGCAAGTGCATGAAAAAGTAGAGACGGTGTCTCAGAATTGCATTTTATTTATCACTTCAAC
The DNA here is from genome assembly GCA_963971375.1 of Platycheirus rosarum. Taxonomy (NCBI): domain Eukaryota; kingdom Metazoa; phylum Arthropoda; class Insecta; order Diptera; family Syrphidae; genus Platycheirus; species Platycheirus rosarum. Next base: position 103,593,893 of record OZ020510.1, read on the forward strand.
TTTAACATACCATTCAACGGTTTATGCCTTTCAAATTAATCAAATTCCAATTTATAAAAAACGAGTTTCATGCTTACAGATAAGAGGAAAATATATGCAGATATATTGCTACAAATTTGATTTAAAAAGAAATCTGTACATACAATCACTGGTTCTACGAACAAAATACAATACTTAAGTAACGATGGGTCAGCCTTTATTTTTTTTTTCTTATGAACAGGTGCCTCTGAAGCATCACTACACCTTAAAAATTCAGTTCAGCACTCAGAGATTCAGAAACTATTTTTTTCGCCGAACAACACGAATTTAAAATAGTTGTCACTTCAATTCACACTGTCAATCGACACCTTCTATCCCATCCTCCCTAATTTCCTAATGCGAGCGTAGTGTGTCTTAACATAAGTTGTGTGTACTCACACTAGCCATTCATACACATACAACATACAAAGACAACGCGAGTAAATGGTTTTCTTTATTTCCCTTCATGATCGCCTGAGCGACCAGCTAGTTTCAGTATCCCTATCCATCAAGATCTCAAACGAATAAGTTGTCAATAAGTACTCCGACCATATAGTTCATTTTTCATTTGGCGAAGGACTACGCATATATAAATGTTTAGTCGGAAAATAAAGTTAATTAAATAATAGAAGTTTATAATAAATTAATAGGTCTGTTTTCATTTAAAGACTGGTTTTCCACGAAGTGACTTTGTAGGAGCATTGTTTGGTTGTACAAGTAAATTAATAGGATATTTTTAATTTTAATTTTAAGGGGGGCAGCAACCCCATTTATTCGGCTTATAACAAGGAACAAAACTTAATCTAACTTAAGACTAAGTTAAGATTACTTAAAGGTAAATGGGAAGTAACTTTAGTATTGGGTGTACTGATATTTAAGTCAAAATATTCAGCGAACGAATTTACACTTCGCAGCATACGTTGGAACCCTATGAGGTACAATAAAAAGACTAGGAATTCTGAGATTGCGGGAGTTAGTGTTGAAGAAAATGGAATTATATAGTGAAAGGCACTCTACGGAACCGGACAAAAGTCGGTGAATGAAAAGGATATCGGCAGGGGTGGAATCGGCTAAGGTGATAGTTGATTGTTGATCATCAAAAATAATGCTTTTGCTCCACGTAAGATGATTATCAAATTGACCATCACCTTTTGGCTTTGGTTTTCGCGTGGCAGCTATTTAGTTGTCACCTTCATACATTTTATGTATAAAATTTGTGAAAAATATAAGTTGTGTCGGCTTCAACTCCTATATTTTGATTCTTTTAATGAAAAATAGTGGAAAAGTTATCAAACTTTAAGTAAAAACTATAAGAGGTAGTGATGAATACCTTAATGCAATATTTTTTAATCGACTAATACAACGAGAAAGGAAGAAAACATTTTTAAGAAAGATCAATTGCTTGGAACTAACTTGGGAACAAAGCAAAACTGCACCATTGATGCTTTTGAGATGTTCACCTTCAATTTCAGGCAATTTTTGCGACACCAAAAGATGGTTTATTGTTGCAAGATTTTAATGGGACGACGGGTAACGAGTTCACATTGAAAATTGTGGTTGGGACTTCTGAAACGGCCACGGCTTCATTTTGACTTTCATTTTGGAGAACAGGAAGCAGAGTAAATTCGTCGTGAATTGAGTTATTCGATTCCGGTACCTACACATCATCTTCGGGTTGTATAGTTGTATATATTGCTTATTTGAAAGGGAAACTCCCACTACGTCTATTTTAAGAGATAGGGTTTGGGCGACAGATTTATTCTTCTCGCTGAATTGATTGTTAACAAATTCGAAGCCCACTTTAACCGATCGAGACAAGTTTGTAAAATTTAAAACTGCACTTTTCGGCGGTTAGACAAGTTTACCTCTCTCACTTGTCGATCAATGGTTTCATCGAAGTGCCACCGCTTCAAGACTTTGTTAATTAAAATCAATATGATTTCATTTGGAAACGGACTATAAAATATCATTTTCAATTTAATCAAACTTATTTCTTAAAATCTATACACATAAATAAAAAAATTAAGTATCTGTTTTTAATATCGAAATAACAGCTTTTTACAAGATGCATATTATGATATAAGTATAAAAAGTATTTTATCAAAAACACAATTTAAAAAAATTTTGTGTATCTTTTTTTCTGCCTGTTTGTTCCGGGTAATCTCGGGAACGGCTGCACCGATTTAGACGGGACCTTCACTGGCAGAATGCTAATTTTTCAGGTAGTAACTGAGGCTATTCAAATTACCCACTAGGTAACGCTGGTGTCTTTTTTGGGATAATTCTTATATTTTTTAATTTAATGTTCTATGTATCTGTGAAGCACATTACCTTTAAGAATACAACTTAATGCTGCACGACACTAGTTAGAAGGATTAGAAAGATAGGAAAGATTTTTTTCGGCGCAGTTGATAGAGAGCTAGGTGACTATTTTCTCACTTAAAACCCACGGATTGCGTCTAGCTTGCACTAGGAGTTTGAAAAATTGCAACCCAACTGAGATTTGACCTCACGATCTCTGGGTTCACAACCAAACATCTTACCTACTGCACCACTGCCGCCCGATGTTGACTTTCACAGGCAAACAGCAGATGTTGTAAGGTGTAACTAAGGCTATTTTAATCAAACGTTGGTGCCGCTGCGGTCGTATGACAAGCAGATAGCTTATTTTATAAGAAGTTACTAAGGCTGTTTTGATTACTTCTTAGGTGGCTCCACGCCGGGGTCGTTTTTTTCGAAAAAGCATGGTCCACCCGAGAAACGTCTTAAAAGTGTCTTCTTTGCTTCAAATTTGTTACAGATGCACTACGATTCAACAGAACTCTTGATCTGAAATCATTTAATTTTTTATAAGACTCGGAAAGCGCTTTTGGTTTATCAAAAACTAAAAATCGGTGATCAATCAAAAACTCCTTACAACTTTGTATGCTTTCTTGCATTGGAAAACATTTTATTCCCACTTCTGAAAAAAACGTGAATAAAATGAAATTAAACGTTTCAGAAATCAATAGAAATTATTTACAGTCAATGCATGTGCTATTGTGCAATTGATACCTAGTAGGAACAACAAAGCAAATAATTCCATTCCATTTCTAAACTTCCTTTGAATCCTGTGGTTATACTCTAAATAAACCCATTTCAGGATTTTGTACTTGTGCATGACATTTGATTATTTTAATATGCAAGTCTCTGTTTTTCCAACCACTAAATTTGTTTTGAAACCAATATCATTTTTTTTACCATAACCATCTAACCACATTTCATAACAGAGTCATCAAAGGCACATTCTATAGATACTCTGCAATCCATATCATGATGACCCTCATCAATACCCTTTCTCTCTATAAAACTAGGGCTTACTTTTGACTCCAGAAAACCTTTACAGCTGTGCATTTTTTCAATTTTTTCAAATTTCGTCCCTAAAACCCTTCACCCACAAACCACAGGTAATCCACAAAAGCTTCCCTGCGGTTAAACCATTATAAGTCGTCAATTCCTAACGAAGGCGGCCACGGTAGATTTTCTCTTATTTTTCGATTTTTTTTTTCTTTTTTTGTATCTTAATCTGACAGACATGAAGCTTCTCAACAAAAAAACAAATCAATTTATCTCAAAACAAATCACGGAAGTTCAGCACAGAGTTTCGCCCTCCGGCTTTACATTTCTATCCTTTATGAGATGCCCTTCTAGTTAATTTTTTCCACATCCCTCACTAGAGACAATAAACCCACCATTACATTCGCCCGTATAACATCAATATTGCTCTCCTCACATTGGAGGTTGGTGAAGGGAGGGAGGGAGGCAGAGGAAGTCAATTCAATCCAGCTTCCAGATATGGTGACTTCCTTGATCCCTGTCCCGGGGATCATCAGACATTTCTAGGATGCTGCTATATTGCTGGTGCTGCTCGTTTATGGGTTTTTGATTGGACATAAATGTAGGTTTGTGTCATTTCCGATTTATGCTGTATTACGAACTTAAGCTTAAGAGTCAAGGGTGAAAGAGGGAAAGTATAAGCGTTTACTTTTTAGGGTGAGTCTGAGCATTGTCTAGAGTCAGCTCTGCTTTTTCTTGTTCGTTCTGTATGCTAGTGAAAGTGGTTATAATTCAATAATAATTATATCGCTATTGTAGTTTTCTTTGATTTTCTCTGGAAAACCTTAACCGATTTTAAACAAAATATTTTTATTTAAAATATCAAGGAAGACTCGTTAGTTTTGAATAAGAAATATATGTTTATAAATGTTTATTAGAAAAATATCCAACTGTTCAGCTAGTGATATCCTACAAAAATAACGAAAGTTGATGCAGATATATTTAATCATAGTTATTACGCCTTTGGTTGTTGTGTGTTGTATGAATAGGGTAGGCACTGATCGGCGTAAACCAGGCGATGCACATCAATTGTGCTTATTTTACCTTCTTGTGGTAACCACCGGGTACTGGTCTGTCTATCCGGGCATTTATGCTAAACTTATAGGCGCGAGTGTTGAACACAGAAAAAAGCAACATTATAATTCCCTGCTTTAGTGACTGTTCTGATTGATTCGCATAAGTCTTGCACGAGCCCCTCAGAAAGAGGACGTACGGTGGATGAGCCCAACCAATTGGCCCAACGGTGGCGTCAACAGTCAACGAAGCAGATGCTCTAAAGAGTTACTTCGACGCATTTGGAGATAAGGTAATTGGGACAATTCAATGCAATTCAGGGCATTGATATAGAGATGATGGCGGATGAGCTCTTAATGGGCCAACGGCAGCGCTCATTCTCCCCGAAGCGGGTTACTGACTTTGGACTCTCCGGTTCCTTTTGTTCAAAGAATCCAACAAAGGACCTGGCCCTCCAGGTTGGGGGTTGTGTGTGGGGTTAAAAACCCCGCCATGGAAAAATAAAAAGTTGCGAAGCGACCAATAGTCTCGGAAAAGGATGGATTAACTGTTGACGGAAAAACGAATTAAGGACAACGACATTCGGATCTGTACGTGGAATTTAAGAACTCTTAATAGACCACGTGGGCCAAAATTAGCGGAGGCCTTAGACTGCTACAGAGCAGGGATTACTGCCATCCAGGAAGCGCGATGGGATGGGATGGGCAAAAGGAGGATGAATATTGGTGACGTGTACTACAAGGCTAAACATTAGATTAACATACGCTCATGCCTCCATAGAGAACAAAGATGACGCCACCAAGGATGACTTCTACGAACTTCCTAAATACGTTAAGATCGTACAAGGCGATTTCAACGCCAAAATAGGTAAATATTTGGTAGGACTGTCTCGAAACGGACTTAGGCTAATTGACTTCGCAGTGGCACATAACGTCACCATTACATGTACACCGTTTTCTCATCTCGATATACACAAAGGACCTGGTGGCACCCAGATCAAAAAACCGTCAACCAGATTGATCACGTTGCGATCGATGCAAGACACGTCTCCAGGTTTTTGGATGTTCACACCTTTCGAGCAGCTAACATCGATTCAAATCACTACCATGTTGCAGCCAAGGTAAGAATGCGAATAACCCGAACGCCACAACAACGGATAAATACTGTGAGGAAGTATGACGTCGGAAAGCTGCAATCGCCATAGACCGATAGAACCTATGCCGATCGAATATCCGGTAATCTCTCCAGAAATCCAGTACCACCAGCATCAAGTGCCGAAGACCAGTGGCAACACTGTCAACAAGTCATCAGAGATGCCGCAACTGATGTGCTAGATTTCACCAGACCACCACCAAGAAACCTCTGGTTCGATGACGGATGCAGGCAGGCTCGTGAAGCCAAACAAGAGGCATGTAAAGCGGCGCGGCAAAGAAGGACGAGAGCTGCTCGCAAGCTCTAAGAGCAGAAAAGTCGAGAAGAACACCGGCTTCTCCAAAAGAAAAAGAGAGAGCATGAGAAAAGCTATACTAGGCCATGTCTGGTTTTGACATCCCCACGGTGATGCGCTATCGTACTATTTTTTCAACTTACATAATTTTTTTCAAGTCTGTACAATTGCTAGCATACGCTAACGACATAGTCATCATTGGCAGATCCCAACGAGCTGTCACTGGAGCGTTTGCTTGCATTGAGGTTGAAGCGGCTGTGATGGGACTAGCAGTCAATGAGGCCGAAAAGGAAGTACCTTCTGTCCACAGAAAGGGACACACAACACCAGCGGATTGAACAAAACATCAGAATAGACCATATACAACTTTGAGGTAGTTAGGGACTTTATTTTTCCTCGGATCCGCAATAATTTCTAATAATAACATCTCGTTAGAAAAAAAATGGAGGCAATTGAGTAGTAAAGGCCTCTCTCGAAAAACAAAGGAGACTTTTTATAAAACTTTGATCATCGCAGTCCTGCTCTATGGCGCCGAGACATGGACTCTATTTAAAGCGGTTGAAGATATCCTAAGTCGTTTCGAACGTAAAATTCTTCGCAAGATATTCGACTCTATCTGCGTTAACGTGCTTTGGAGGAGAAAGTTCAACCACGTACTATACCAGCAGTACAGCGACATTGACCTGGTCAAAAAATACGTATATCACGTTGATCATGAATGGACAACAATGCTCCGGCTCGCAGGATCTTCAACTCCATCCCAGAGGGTAGATGCAGTCAAGGAAGACCTCGCCTTAGGTGAGGCGCTCAGGACCGAGCTTGCTGGAGAGGCATGTTGGTTGAGGCTCAAGTTCGTCCCGTAGCGCCACCTGAGTAAGTAAGTAAGTAATTTAAAGGCCAAAGAAAACTGTTTTCACTTCATAAGTAATATGTTCCATTTTTGCTGCCCCACAAATCTACATTCTTTAGAAAAACATCATGACACTGCAGGAAGCAATCAAAGTGCTTAACGTTTCCGACTGAAAAACATTCTGTTCTTTTTTTCATAAATGTAGGATGTTACTTAAAACGGAATTTGCTTGAATATAAAAAAATGCATTCATTAAATGTGTTCAATTTGCTAACCAAGCTGACGGCAAAGCAATAGTTATAAAATTAATTAAAAAAATGTAAACAATGTAACAAAAAAAAACTAATAATAATAAATAAATAAATTACTTACATACTTACTTATTTGTTGGATGACGTTTATGGATTAAAAGAGAATTCTTTGTCGATACGTCTCAGGTATCCAGAATCCATGAGATATCATTCTATTTAATTATTTAATAGCGCATTCACCCCCGAGCCACGAGTTTCATTATTCATAAATCATAAGGTTACGAACAAGTAACACTTGAATAATATCTCTGCCATCGCGCTGAGACTCGGATAATATAACCTTTCAGTACTGGGATGAGCCTTTTAGTGACCTTACTTATCCTTTTTGAAGGATATGCTTCTTATTAAAAGTAAAAGGTCAAGTTTATGAATACTCACTCACTGAGCAGAACAATATGTGTAAGGTTCTATAAACATGTTCTTTATGCCTCCTTAAAAGTTTGTCAGATTTGTAAGATTCAAAACCAAGAAATATTAAAATAAAAGTACATATGATATGAACTGATGATGATTTTCCAGTTTATCGGTGGAAATTTCCAGAAACGTTCCTTGAAATGATGAGCCACTCCTTCTGAATCTTTCGAGGGGTTCTTTTCTTTCTTTTATTTTGTTAAAACTTTTTGTTGATTGCGAATTATTTTATAAACAAAACTCTGCTGGGTTTTCATCTACTTTTGATTCTATAGAAGCCTCCATACTCTCCCCACACACACATGGGATAAATTATATAGTATTGTGGCGGTTCTCGATTTCAAGTTTCTACAAAAGCTATTTGGGAAACATCAGCCATGCTCTGTAAGTCCGAAATTCCTTGAACCCAGAGTATGAATATTTAATGCATTCCAATGGCACATTGTACTTGCACTCTTAGAACATTCTTTACCTTAAGAGTTGCCTTAGAGTTCCGAACAACTACAATATTCCACAATCTCCGCCTTCACCTCTATAATATTCCCTCACCCCCCTCTACCACTTTGCTGATGGCAAAAGTTTCGTCAGTTAAATTACGAAAAGTAATTTGAGGGTTCGAGGCATACGTAGGGGGTAGACAAACCGGTCGTTTTGTGCTATAATAAACCTTACGATCCAGTGGACAATGATATCCATCCTTAGCCTCGGAAGTCATTCACATATCCTCTACGAAATGTGCCCAGGATATATGAACAACACCAAACTGAGAGGAAGTTCTGGGCTGGAAAACTATAGTTTGGTTTTGGCTTGGCTTTGCTGGTGGCAGTCATTCATAGCCTTTGGTATGCTTGATGGACGAAGAGCTTCCAAAGACCCCTTATGCTGCTGTTGCCGCCGCAGTCTATAAATGTGAATACATGTGTGAGGTTATTGATATCCTCGGACTAGAGATGAGGTTAACCGGAGAAATATTTACAGCTAGGGAATTGGTCTTGGGTTGGCGTGTCTTTTTGGCCAAAAAAAGTTCAAATTGCATCGTTATCTTTAAATATTAATAACAAATGGGGACGGGATGATGTTAGTTCTTATGTGTGTTTCTTTCGGTGGAAACAATTATACATCTTCATGGCGACTTTGGGCGAGAGTTTATGTACACGTGGGATGTTATTTATTGAAGGCATATATACATGTAAGCATGGAAGATAATAAGGTGCCTGCATGGCCGAGGTATGGTTAATCTTTGATTATAAAGAATTAAGCACTCGAGCTCGGGTGAAATGTATTAGCATGTAATGGCAAACAAATTTAAATATTAAGGTTTCATTCTGAAACAAATTCAGCTTTAATAGAAATTAGGCTTAAAGATGTTATGAGGCAGAAAATGAAGCCAAACAAGTGTTATATCAGGGATTTGTGCACAATACAAACAATTAACACAATTAAACATAGCTTTACGCTGATAAAGAACTAATTATTTATTATATATTTTTATATATATACGTATTTCTCGGCCTGGGCTCTATTTCACCAACGACTTTGCAAATTTTCAAAATAATAATACTACTTTGCAATTGTTCATGTTGTTCATCTTTTTAGTCGTATTTTGAAAACTGTCAACTTCTTTTCGTCCTTATGACAAAATAAAAATATTAGAACAACGTTTGACTATGCCTCTCTGGAACTTGCCGCTACTCTCTTTTAAAAAAAATTAATTAAAAATATATTAAATAATTTTAATTATTTATAAAAAAAAAAGTTAACTTACATATATGTCCGTATTTTTCCTTTTAATTATAAGTGAGTTTTAAGAAAACCTCTTATAAATCGATGACACTCTACAGATACGAAATAACATGATTTATGCTGACAAGAAAAGTAAAGCTGTGTTTTTTTGTTCAATCAAAATCGCAAACGTATTGTGAGCACCAGGCGAACAGGAAAAAGAACAGACAAATGCAAATTCCTAAAATAATTCCACACAAATTCAAAAAGTACAAGAAGAGAAAAAGGAATACAAAATGGGCGGAGTTTTGTTAAAGTAGAAAGTATAGATATATAGATAATGCGGTGTGTATTTGTAGATTTAACGAGAGGGTTTGTGGATAATTTGTTTAGTGACTCTGAAGCTCGATGCACACTTGAAACATTTTGACGCAGCGGTGACACTTGCGTCTTACATTACTCACAAATGAGGTGGCGGCATCTGACGAGTGTGTGCACCACTCTATTTATTTGTGGGTACTGTAAGGTCCAATGCACACGGAGCAACTGAATAAAAACTAAACTGGTAGGCAACTCGGGTTACAGACCAGTAAAGGACTCAGCAGTGACATGACTCCACACACGAGAAAACTCATCACCAATCGAAATCTCTAGTTCGGTCAGTGTCGTCATGGATACCGGGCGTTAAATGTCTTCGGAAGACTCGAGCGATGATGAAACCATCATGTTGTACTATTATCTCACGAAGAGGACAAGAATAGTAAAAAAATTTTGGATTGACACCTACATTCAAGTCAAAATAAAATAGCATATTCGTCAATTTTACGACATTCTCGATTTTTACCTATGCCATCTCTATTTCATTTTTATTTGAATAGCTGGGAAGGCAATAATTATATAAAATAGATGTTTTTTCACCTCCCGCACAGGTAACAGGTTGTTTTGTTATTCGCTCATTATCGTCAAAGTAGAAACTGAAATTATTAGGTAACCCGATATGGAAATCAACAGACGACTGGTTACAGACTTTTTTGTCAATCGCCAACGAGTTTTCAACCAATAGCATTGTGTGCGTCGTCCCATTTGATTACACAGGTGCCAACTCGCACCGGTAATCAGTTTTCTTCGAGTTGTTCCGTGTGCATTGGGCCTAAGACGCAAAAGCATCACCGCTGCGGCGCCGCCGCGTCAAAATGCCGCAAGTGTGCTCCGGGTCTGAATTGTTACAAAAAGTCGATCGCAAACGTATTCTGAGCATGTGTGGAGTATGTACTCCTATACCGCCCAACGGATTTTAATGAAATGTACAGGGTAAATACAGTTTTGCCCAGGGATCGTTCCTGTGAATGTTTGGTCCCGCTAGCAATATTTTCGCATTTGACATTTAAATATGTTTATTCTAGGGCGTAGTAGGAGATGAAACTGCTGCATCCGGCCAAACATAAATTATATGTTATATATATATATAAAGTATACATTTTCGCACACTTGCACTGAAAACTTAGTCAATTTAATGGAAAACAGACTGAAAGCCGTTATAAAATTAAAAGGCTATTCAACTAAATACTAAAAAGGTAACTTGTAATCACAAAAACAAAGGTGTTTCTTTTTACTTTTTGATAGGTATACGATGACTTTTTTGGAAGAAAATTCTGTTTCTTTAATTTTGTTTGATCCAATAATGGCTTCTTTTCTTGTTGTTAAAATTACATGCGAATATAAATGAGTTGTTATAAAATGAAACATTTAACATTTAAGCATTATGACTAAAAAATTATGCTGTACCATGACTTTTGTGAAACACTGATATATAATTTATATGCTCCCATAATTCACGCCAGTTGCTAGTTAAATATAAAACTGGTGCCGATTGGTACTAGGTTGTTGGTTAAATGGTATTTTTGGTACTAGATTTTTAGAACTTAGGACTAGAATTTAGTACTATTTCATTTGTTGGTACTATAATTTGTACTGGATTTAGTACTTAGTACCATATTTAATACTTTTATTTTTTGACGCGATAAGTGGAATTGTAAATGGTGTGAGTTAAACGACTGTATGTTGGTGTTGATGCCATCAATGTTTTCTTATGACGTCATCACGTAAAATTATGGTCCGTAAACCGACTTTACAGACAACCAACTTTTTTTAATTTGTTTTTGAGCTCTTGGTAGGTACTTAAACTACGATATCTTTTGATATTTTGGTCAATGTTCAAAGAGACTTAAAAACATATTCCTTTTATTACTGAATTGCAAAATAATGTACAATTTTTGATAAAACAAATTCTATATTAGTTTTGGTCAACCGGAAATATTCTTAACTACCTCACCTACACGGGTTTTCTCGGGCACACCACACATTTTCTGGATCCCGACAACAGCGCCACATATCGGGTCCAATCGTAACTAAACACCATTAACTTAATCGTTATAATTCACACAAAAAAATCATCAGCGTTCTTAAGAAAATATATATATATATATAATATTATATATATACAGAGTGTCCCGTAAGTCAACGTCAAACGGGAAACTGGGGAAAGAGGAGGTTATATCCGTACTGGGAAAAATAATAAAAAAAATAACTTTCTTGGGCAATATTTACGAAAAAATATTAAGGGCTCAACCTATAGAATCCGCTCATCCGTTGCGTTGCCGCATACAACCGACAGATCCATATACACTTGTTCCTATGGGAAATTAAATGTGTAGGCCTAAAAATAACGGTACCTGCCATATGACCCTTTTTGGAAAATTAGTTTGTGTTTGGAAAGGTTCCTAGTTTGTGCTTATTTTTCTCGAAAACGACTTCAACGATTTTGATGAATTTTTTTGAGAATTTTGTCGTTGGTAATAGCTATCATATTATCAGAAAACCAAATTTACCGGGAAAGTCTATTAACGGTACCTTTCATAAAACGGTTGTTTTTGCTTTCTCGTTAACGGCTTCTTGGATTTCTGTCAAATTTTATATTTGAGAAGATCTAGGTAGCCAAATTAATTCTGCTATCAAAATTTTGAATAACTTTTTTTCTGATTAAAATAAATTTTTTAAATAATTTTTTGAAAAATCAATATTTTTAAAACTAATCAAAAAAAATTATTTTAAATTTTACAATCACATGTACATTATTATCTCTAGAAAACTGGATACGAAAATTTAAAAAAGAAAAAAATTCAAAAACCCAAAAATAGAAAACAGGATTATATCAAAATCCGTCCTACAATTTTCGAAATACTTTTTTTTATAAATTGGTTATTATACAAGACGTGTAATTTGTAATAAATACCGTTAAGTGTTGTGATTTTGACACTTTTTTAAGTTCAGATAGTGTTATTTTTCTGCGTTAATGTTACTTATTTTTTAAAATTTATTCGACGATGTGACCGCACATTAAGAGCAAGTACGTGCGATCCAGTCGTGCAATTTATTTTCTGAAATATTTAAAACAAAATTTCAATTTTTATCTTTAAACGAGCCGTATTTTTTTAAAAAAACTTTTCGAGACAAATATTATTTCTAGCAAACTGAAATACGAATCCTCATCAAACTTCATCAGAACCTTTGTGAACTGTTCAACTGTTCCCCCTTTCGTTATCATAGTGGCCGAAAGGACCAAGTTTTCCCCTCATATAATATTATGATGTAGGTACTTCGGTATAAATGAATCATCTATCATTTTTATGGATTTTTAAATTTCAATCGCAATGCAACATTAAAGAGGAGCAAAGGACTTTTATTTTCAATTTGTTTTATTTTTTTTTGCTCCTGAAGGTTTGCCATTGAATAATAACAAAACGTTTCCCACATTTTACATCAAGACCAAGGAGTGAAAGGATATAAAAATGTGCACACTCTTACAATGTCATTGTTTCCGTCAGAGGAGAGAATTTATACATGTTACAGGATTGGGAGAGGGGGAAAGGGGAAGCGAGTGGAAGTCTTTTTGGTCGGCAAAATATAACCTACAGAGAGAGGGAGAGTGATTTTTTATGCTTGAATGGCGGGCTACAGGACTAACCGAACCCCGGCTCTACCGACCCCCATGCGTTGTTATTGTCATCGTCGTCATCCTGCCTCATGTCGGTGTCTCGATAGAACAATAGACATAGAAGTCGTCACAGCCACTTGTTACGCATGTAGGAAAGTCCTCCCTTTGTCCTAGCAATGGCAAAAGGGGTGAGGCAGACATGATGGGGAGCAGAAGAGCCAAATGAAATATGGAAGCTTAGGAATTATTTCTTTTTAATGGATGTAGAGATTACTGTAGCCGTTGTTGTTGTTGTTGTTGTTGTTGGCGTTTGCCGATGCTGGTAATGGTGGTGTGGATTGTTATATGAAGATCCTCCATATATCCTATGTTTGGTTGGGTAGAAAGTGTTTGAAAAGCTGGAGGTCGGTGCGATTGTATGTGTGAAGAATGGGACTGCGTACTATCGCAAAATGCTTCTTGTTTTGCGGGCCTGTTCTAAATGATAGTAGAAGAGGGCGGGGAAGGAGATGATAAATGGTGAATTTTAGGCTACATTTTGGAAGGACAATGACTTCTTTGTCATTATTGTTATTGCTGTTTTGCGGCTATTCACTCGCATGCTTGCCAATAGTGGCATAACGATAAGGCATAATTGAAAATTTTGCAACAATGTAAGGATTTTTCTATTAGCAAACAAATTTAAATCGATTCATTCAATATTACAGTGATTATTTCGATGTTTTGAAGTGATTTAAAGAAAAGTAGTTGTTTCAGTTAAATGCGAAAGAAATATCATGTTTTATATTCCTTTTTTAGTTTTTAGGTAAGGTTCTCCTGAGAGATAATTTTGGTGTATAGATAAATGTTTTATTAAGAGGAGTTGCCTTATTTGCATTAATCTCTGAATGCACGTGGGAAACTATTTGCATTTTTTGCCGTGCGTGCAGACGAGCCGGGTCAAGCTTTCCACATTCGTTAAGTGCAGCTAAAGAGGATAAGAGGATCAATTGATGGGCTTTACTAGCGATGCGTGTATTGCGGGAAAATATTTATAGAGTTAAGGATGTGGTGAATTTTTCTATTTTTTTGGAGCATTGAGTTCTTGAATCATTAGAATCCAATTCAAACAGTTAATAAGTCCCCATTAAACAAAGCTGACAAGATCGAAATTTAACGAGTTTATCTAACGCTGCCGTTGTGTTTTCAGAGTTATAAATCTAGAAAAGCGTATGAGAAGCTGGGTACTTTCTTGGCAAAATAATATAGGGGATTAGAAATAACCAGAATTTATTATCACAAATGTGTAAGATTCGGAGACAGAGCATAGGCATAGCCTTTCGAAACACAAGCGTTTATTTTATAAATATCAGACTGAAAACCACTAGGGAAACTATATCAAATATTTTTGAAATATCAGGTTTAGGTTAAAAACGATGTAAGGATTGGTTACAATGGTAATAAGGTATACAATTATATCCCTACCCTAGTGCAGGGAAGGGGTAGAATATGCCTGCGATACCTCCCTTCTAGTCCTTTCACTCACTTAAGAAGAAATCACATCTATAGGCAATGCATAGCGTGAAGCAAAAAGTGGAAAATTTGTGGTCCTTGTCGAGATCATAGCAATCGTCGGTCAAAGAAGAAGAATATACTATCATATCATCAGTGGACCTACTGCTACGAGAACGGTACTGCCGGTCATTAAGAAGTTTCCGTTTCTCAAGATTTTTTCTTTAACTGATAGCTTATCAGCGTTTCCATGAGCTTGATAAAAGGGGCGTTAGTGAAATTGGTCGGTTAAACAAATGCTGTTTTCATTCCGTTTGGAAAGAAGCCTGTAGATTAGTGCAGATGAAAAACCACTACGTTGTTTTTTTTTTAGTACAAATCAATACTTCTTGAGAAATATGGAGCAGTTACTATTTCGGCCAGTGGATCTGTGTACATATATCGAGTATATTATGTACTCTTGCAACTGTACGTGAGTAAAAGAAGATTTGCCCCATGAAACCATTACCACTACCAAGTACATAACGAAGTAGATGAGGAGCTGATATAAACGTTGAATCAGCTGCTAACATGTATTTATTTATAATAATAAATCCGTATTCGGTTGAGAAATGATTACAGAAGTGTCATTGTAAAGTTAATGCATAAACTTGGTTTTTTGAATAGGAGCATTTCAAGTCTTTCTAGCTTGATTTTACTTTTTTTTTTGGTTTATAACCTTCTTATCTAGCCCTGAGTCAAACAACTTTATTCAAGTTGTGTATTCTCTTGTGGTTCTATACTTTTTGTTCTGTTCGGAAGAAAAAATTTTATATCGTGGAGGGTAATATATTTTATCATTTCAGCGCTCGAGTCTACGTTAATACCCAGAAAGTATAGTGACCAGTTAGAATTTTAAGGACATCCTATCTTACTTTATCATACTGTCGTACGTTTTCTAAAATGAAATTTATTTTAGAACAGCTGATATGATATTGATATTTCCTTTCTTATTGAATTTAGATAACAGTGTGGCATGTTTGGCACCTTAGAGCCGTATGAAGTAAGTAAATTTTGTAAATTTTGTAATTATGCCTAAGATTATCCTCTAAGCATAACCTTTTTTTTTAAACTGGAGCTGTAGTTTCTGAGATTAATTGCTTAATGCTTTAACAACGTTGGGAAATAATGAAAACTTATTTCCAAATTAGATAGAAATTTTGGCCGAAATGAAGCACCCACCGCGTCGTACGGTACGCACAGACGAGAATGTGGCTACTGTACCTCAATTCAGGAACATAAACCTCACCATCGATCTGAACAGCCCAACATTTCACGCACTAGCCTGAGGAAAATTCCGCACAAAAATCTCGGATTATTCGCTTACAAGGTTAAATTGACTCAATTGCTATTGAAGGCGTACGACCATCCGTTTCGTTATCGCTTCGTTTGGGCCTTTTTTCTGACGAAGCGCATTTTCATCTCGACGGCTACGTTAACAACAAAATTGCCGCACCTGGGGCTCGGAAAACCCGCAAGTTATTGTAGAGAGGCCAATGCATCAACAGAGAGGGACAGTTTGTTGCGGATTGTGCAGTGGTGGTATCAGGGTCATTTTTCTTCAAAAATGAGACTGGGAACAACGTTTCGGTCAACGGTAGGCGTTAAAGAGCAATGTTAGCCGACTTTTTTTACTTGCAATTATAGGTATTATAAAGCACCTTATGGATTCGTGCAAAAAAATTCTAACAATCAAACAAGATATTACGATGATAGAAAAGTCGAAAAAAGTGGGTCCGAAATTTCCGCCCGTCTGTCTGTCTGTCTATGTTTGCACCTATACAGCCTAAACTGATAAGCCAATTTGCTTCAAACTTGGTATTTAGTATTTATTTAGCAGTATCTCGTTTTTCATTTCTGATCTAGGTCGAAAAATAACGGTATCTGCAATACAATGTTTAACAAATAGTTTGATTTTCCCAAAAACGGCTCTAACGATTTTGATACAACTTTCAGGGTGCTATTTTTTTTACAACAATACATCTTTCAGTTAGAATGAATTTTTCGAAATTTGTTCTTTAACGGTACCTCTCATAAAACCGATTTTTTCAAATGCGGTTTTATCGTAAACAATTATCCCGATTTCAATAAAATTTTGCACATTGGAAATCATTTATAATTAAATTAATATTGCATTTTAAAATTTTCAAAAACTTTTTTCTAAAAAACGGGTTGATTGATTTCTTTTTATAATTTTTCCCAGATGAAAACTACAGATTTTCTTATAATGACATACTAAAAAAAAAATTAAATATTTTTCGAAAAGTTTTTCAAAAAAAAAAACAACGACTTTTTAAAAAAACCGGTCGAAGGATTTTCAGTATTTTTTTTCTTTGATAGACATTTAGTTTTCAAATTTTATTGCATGCTTAGTTTTTCCGAGAAAACTCATAAACTAATTAATAAAGTTAAAGAAGTTCGTGTGACCCAGTCGTTCATTTTATAGATCTTTAGCGCACCAAATTCCCAAATCATGTTATCAGCCTCGGAGCTGCGATTTCACCCCTTTGAATTTTTTTTTGTTGAGAACCTTGAAGGACCGAAATTATGCCAACAATCGGGAAGCGATTGAAATACTTATGGCCAATATCATCCCAAACACTCCTTGAGCTACAGCCCGAAATCATCAACAAGGTCTTGGAAAAGTGGAGTGGCAGAATGCGCTACTCCGAAGCCACCCGAGGCAGCCAATTGACGACGTTGTGTTCGATAATTAATGCTCTTTATAATAAGGCCATTGTATGGAAAAATTAATTTTGTTCATTTTATTGCATTTTTAAAAAGAAACTTGTATGGCCCACCCTGTATGTTTGTTAAAAATCCATGTTCCCCAAACTTATTGTGAAGTCTTGAAAAAAGTTAACAATACAATCGCTGTGCTTCACGACTGGATTCATTCTCTTAAAAGTCTAAACGATAGCAGTATGGCATATCAAATTAAATAATAAAACCAAATAATTCACTTGACTATAGGACAAAAATGTCATCCAGAGCGTAAATTATCTGCATTTGTATATTATGGCTAATAAGTTACTCACACCAGAAACTAAATAAGAAATATAAATCCTGCCTCTAGTCCTACTTTTTTTTATTTTATTCCCTTCGCTGGACCATAATACATCCCAATACTAGGTCTAGGTCTAATTAACTGCTCAAGGCATTGTTCTCATTCGATCTTATCACTCCAAATTTGTATAAGGATTCCGGTCATGGACGAATATAAAAATTCTCCCCTTTAAATAAGCACTGGGATAGAAACGCATTTTATCTTTTTTTTTTTGGTTTTGTATATAATTCTCATTCCATGTGCGGTCACCCAGTTTAAGTAATCCACACTGTGTAACCAATCTTTCACACCACATTGACATCATGGCTTGGATGGATCTGGTGAAAAGCTACCTCTATGTAAGCTCCTAGGAAAGAAGAGATACCGACTGTTGAAATTTTTCCCCTTAATTATTCCCTGGCACAACCACATCTTAATTTGTCAAACAAACAATCCCTTCCCTTCATCCCTAGTTCGTTGTTTTCTCTTTATTTTTATCTTCGCAGTCCAGTGGGTGCAAAAACGAAACTCAAACAGAATTCCCGGCAGAAGGCACAGCCAGAAGCAAAGACGTCTGCATAAATAAATCGAATTAGGGCAATGTATACGCATATTAGCCAAAAACCACCCCCCGCTTTCACTAGAACAAACCAACCCATCATCAACTACCCAATCAATTTCAATACGGACAACATTTCGACTTACTAACACCTCACTAAATAGTCAGGTCCGCTATTGGAATCATCATCACCAAAGAAACCACCCCACATCAAGAAACGAAAAATAAATTATGCAACTGCAAACTGATTACAAATTGAAATTCGAATTGAATGGAATCCCAAGTGAACCCTGAGAGCAATGCGGTTAGACTTAATCGAATCGGTTAAGCCACCTCGCTCGTCCAACTTCCCCAATACCTCCTATCCAAACATCGGAGTCCGGAGTACACAAGACAAGTACCAGTAGAACAACCATGGCGACGAGTTGCCATTGCTGGCGTTCCCTTTTCCACCCCACACACACACTTTTCTCAAAACTTAATTCCCGTTCCAGGTTTCTTGTCATGAATAGATAATGATTCAATTACAACGCCCAAAGGGTCGTTATAAATTGAAATTTCCCAGCAAAAGTTGCACATAGAAATGGCGCCCGGCTTAGGCCTACATATTTCATTTTGGCATCGACGGGAGTGGTACCATTTCTTTGGCCTTTTTGAAAAATACCGGGTCCTTTGCACATACACACAGCGGCCTGTCTGCTTTACTGTTCAATGTTCTATTAAATGGGTCTTGCTTTTGGCTACCTGCATGCTCCGCGGGATCCCGGTTTTTTTTGTGTTCATTTAATTCGTTTGTTTGCTTATCCAAAAGGAAAACACAAGTATAAACCGTTGAGTTTATTCTGAACGCGTTAATTTAGGTCGACAATTTGTAAAGGGAGGAAGAAGCTTTGGATGTTCAATTTTTTTTTCGTTTTTATTATTTCCAGGATCCAATTGATTATGTTTGTCGATTGGAATTGAAAGGATGTTGGTTCGTATAGCTTTGCCTCTGAGGGTTTGTAATATGAGTTAGTGGGAGAAGCAAGTGTTCTGATAAAGAGTCCCGCTATTTAAATGTTTGAATTCAATTTACAATTCCAGAAAAAAATTGATTTCCAAAGGGTTCTGTAATAGTTCGTCGGTTTTTTATCCTGCCTTTTCCGTAAAGGAGATCAGTTGCAGAGATGAACTGAATTATGTGGAAGAGAATAGTTAAGGTTTGAAAGAGTTAAATCGTGTTGAAAGCCTTTTTATATAAACGTAGTTTAAAGTGTTCTGTTCTGAGGGATTGTAAAATTTTGGACCACCAGGACGAAAAAAAATGGAACAGGATAATGAAGAACCTATAATGTATACTAGGATTTCCTTAAATAAGAGTCAGAACATTCATTGTTGCAAGTGGGTGGAAGAATATTATGAGGTTCTTGAACTTCAATTGCTTTAAATATTAAAAAAAAAACAAGATTTTGCATAAACAAATAACAAAAATTTCTCCCAATTTCTAGACTACCTCCAGGATGCAGTGATGCATCTGAACATAAAACCAAGTAAACCCTCTAGCGGGAGGCCTCCCGATGAAATGTTTTTCAAAGCAACACATTAACTATTATAGTTGTGATGTGAGATGGAACACACTTAGATACAAAAGGTAGATACGTTTAATGTCTTCCGGAAAATTTTATATTTGAAAGTAAAAACGATGCCCAAACTTGTGGTTCACTTTCATTTTCAACATTAAAAAAAAAAAAAAAAAAAAATAACTAACGCAAATATTTTTTTCCTCCTAGGCTATCTAAGGTCCTATGGCAATATTTTACAGGGATCATGACCAGTTTGGTTTATAAAAAAGAAAAACTGAATTCACACACAATTTCTTGTGGCACTGCATTTTCTTGCACGATAAATGAGCTCACATTCATCCTTTTACACGGACCTGTTATATGAACGAACTAAGCTGAAGAAATTCCAAACATTACTTCAGGCAGAAGAACATAGAGAAGGCGTCCTGCAGCAGGGAATTCTTGTCCATATGAGAAGCTTAAGCGATGTTAATGCAATTTGCTTGTTTCATTTGCAGTGAAATATTATCAACATTATTGTGTTGGAAAGTTATTTAACACAAGACAAAGGACAAACATAAAAGTAATTGATTTGAGGTGAGTGAAAAGCTTTAAATAGGAAAGATTGTATTAAATTTAAATATCTTTCAGTTAGTTTACAAACAATTGTTGAAAATAGTTTGTGTCAAATAACGAATGATTTTATCTTGTTTTTTTAATACAATTTAATATAATTTTTTTTTAATTTCATTGTTTTATTTCGTTTCATTTCATTTTATTTTATTTTATGTTATTTTTATTTGTATTTATTTTAATTAATTTAATTAAATATAATTTATTTTCTTTAACATTATTTCATTTTATTTTATTTTACATTATTTTTTTTTATTTTACTTTATTTAATTTAATTTAATTTTATTTAATTATTTTATATTATTTTTTATTTTATTTAATTTTGTGGCATGGAGATGTCAACGCACAAGAAATTAAACAAACGTTATAATTGAATAAATACGAATAATTCGAGAAATCGAACACAAGCGGATTTATCAAAACAAAAGTTAAAAGTAAAAAAGTCCAGTTTTTCAGAATTCACAATTTCTTACTAAATTTTCTCCGTTGTTGCTGGGAAATTCAAAAAGGTCGCAAGGTCACTGGCGAAAAAAAAATCGCATAGGGTATAATTTTGAATAACCATTATAAATGCATATAAAATGTAAAAAAAATACAAAAACAATTTTTTTTTAATTTTTTGTATTTATACAAAATGTTTACCTATTTTGAAAGCACTGGTATGTGGAAGCCTGAAAATTTTAATTTTATGCGGAACATAAAAATAAGAGTAAATGTAGATCATATATCCAAGAAATTTTTTTAAATTTTTTTTATACTCAAATATACCTGTCATATAACCGTTAAGTAAAAGCTTTTTTTATCAAAAATCGGCTCCAAGAATTTTTATGAAAAAGAAATCAGTTGACTATTCTAGGTGTCGTAAATATTTTGGTGAAGAAATAAGTAGTTATTTGGTTGGCCAGAAACCGTTTTTCCGACTTTAACGAGAACTGATTAACCGATTACAGTTAAATTTATTATTCAGGAAGACGTAGGCAGTCAAAATAATTTTGTAACATACAAATATTTTCGTATACCTTTTGTATTTTTATTAATTTAATCATATTTTTTTTAAACATCAATATTTTAAAGACCTTTTTTAATTTTGCTTTTAAATGTACGTTATTTTTAGTTTTAAAATTAGTGTTTAAATTACAACAGTTTTATTTAAAAACCGGTCCTACAATTTGAAAAAAATCACAATTTTTCACTTTTTTTATAAGATGGCACGGCGTGTAAATTATTTCACTTAAAACTATTTTACGTACTTGTTTCGAACAGTCTAAAGTCAGAAAAATCGAATAAGAACTTTGAAGTTCCCTTAATATTTTTTTTAAAATTTAATCAAAATTTAAGTATGTTTCCTACAAATATATCACATTAATTTTTAATGTATTTTAATTTCGTAAAATCAACTTCTCCAACCCGAGTGTTAATGAACATTTTTTTATGATAAGGTTTTTAAAAATCATTGTAAAAATGTTTTTAAACGATTCTGTTAAAACATAGTTAAGAGGATTTGCTTTGGAAAGTTTAATTTAAATTGTTTTAATTTTTTTTAATATAAACTTTAAAAAAATTTAAATAAACTAGATTTTTGTCGTTTAAATTTGCTCGTACATCCGACTTTTTTGAGAAAAGGCTAGGTGATTTTTCTTCAAATCTTGGCTGCAGAACTACCCACTGTTCAACCATTCGACAAGCATGAAGCAATGGCCTCAAATAACAGCCACCTTGTAGAGCTAAGTTTTAAAAGCTTGCGTTCTGGAGCATCGTTATTCCAATCGATCGAATGGCTTACGCAATAAGCAAACAATGTGGCAAATATTTGAATTTTTTTTTTAAAGGCGATGATCCTATTTTTTCTTATCATTGTTGCAGAATTAATAGGCGCAAATCCAATAAGATTTTTAAGAGGGATATTTTCCTCACCCGTGCTATTTGAGTTTTCAACAAACGGGTTGAAGCAGTCGGTCGTCCTTCCGATCATTTTGTCGAATAGTCAAACTACCACACCACTGTGTTTTCATCAATGATCAGGCTAAATACATACATGTTTCCTCATATTTTGTTCAAGAAAAAAAGTTTACTGAATTTGATTTAGTCTTTCTTCATTGTTACTTGAACTAACGAAGAGCTATAACGCATAGGTCCGAAGAACGTCTCTTTTGAATTAACTTTTAAATTAATTCCTGTGTTTATTTTTAATTCATGGTTTTGATGTTAGTAAAAAGTTGCTATTGTTAGTTAAGTAAACCAATATTTTAAAGTGATTGAAAATTATAAAATTTGGGATCAAAAAAGTTGCATGATTTTAAAAAAAGTCGCAAAATAAAATAGCCAGTTTAAAAAAAAAGTCGTCTAATGGTCGCATAAGACCCAAAAAGGCTTTGATACATTGGCATTTACTGTTGTTCCTGATTGGCTACTGCGCTAATAGGTTTATTCGGGCTATTTCTGATTTGTCATATGAGCTTCTTAGTTAACAGAACAGGGAGAGGTACCTGTCTATAGGGATAATTCCAACTTTTTGGTAAAGTTGTTAATTTCTAAAGTGCCGCCGTCTTTGATGACAACATTTTCCTCTCAAACTAGGCTTAGCCTCCTCATGCTGGTTTTCGAAATCGTGAACCAAACAGGAAATCTGTAGTTGATGATAGGCCGGATGGGTTGCTTGTATATGAGCAGCTTGGTTAGTTGGCTTAGTCCATTGCACTTCCGCATACAATTTCTTATTCGGCACTTTTGCCTTTATTTAACATATTTTAAGGACAATATGGACTTTATCGAACAATGTAAAATGCATAAACTGTATATAGAAGAAGAAAAACAATTTAAATAATAAATAATTTAATTAATTTAATTTTCTTTTATTTTATTTTATTTTATTTATTTCATTTAATTTAATTTAATTTAATTTTATTTTATTTAATATTATATTATTTTATTTCATTTCATTTAATTTTATTGTGTTGTATATTATTTTATTTTATTTTATTTTAAGTTAGATGTATTGTTTTTTTTTATTTCATTTTATTTTTTTATTTTTTCTGTTTAGTATTTACGTTTTTCTTGTTTTTTTGTGTCTATATCAATTATTGCACTCAAAAAACAAAGTACACACAACTGCGTTGTACAAAACTTACGTAAATTTTAAAGTTACATGTGGTTCCATGTCATACATTTTTAAGAACAAAAGCCAACAATTAAATCCAAGTTAATTTGTTTTAATATAAGAACATGTGCCTTACTAATTATTCCTGATAACAACGAAATGATTTCAAAGCTCGTGTAATACTCTTGTATACCTGCCAACCTCCTGTTTCTGCTACATATCTAAAGCTACACCTTCGAAAAATGAGTACGCACTCAACAAACTCAACTTTCAACAACCCCCTTTAACGATGATGGAACAAATTTCGCCGCATTTCTCTTTTTCTTATGAGCTATAATGAAAGCTCTAGATCTGGAGGGTTTGGTTTGTATACGGGTACACAAATAGTCAGTCAAAAGGTTGTTTCCTCTTCTTCTTCCTTTTTTTTTTGTATTGCCTTTAATTCTAAATTAATTATTTATAAACTCTGAGAACATAATTCCATTTCTTCCCCGACCACATCAAAGAAACTTTCACCGCCCCTCTGGCTATTGGATTTTCATCATTCTTCATCCCCCATAGTCAAAGTAATTTCCATATTCATCTTATTTTTGCTGCCAACCAGCTTCGGTCCCAGACCCTATAGCTTAAGCCATCATGTAACAGCTTGGAATTTTTGAATAATTAATATGGAATTTTTAATTAACACTATTGCGACACAGAAAATTAGACTATCTCTAAGGAAGTAAACTTAGGACAATTGACAGATAGATGTATTCCTACCAAGGTGTTGTCATTCTTCATTTTCTCAGAGTCAGTTGCCAATGAAAAGGGTCTTTTTAATAAGTTCCTTGCTCGAATGCCATCAATTTCAGTGCAGTTTTCCCATCAATTATAACCCAAGTTAGAATTTACTTATAGAGGGCATCAACATTTCTCTCAAGATGATCCTTTAATACCGACGTTGGCCATATTCCATACAAATATCAGAAAGGTTTCATACTTTTTTTTTACTTTTAATTGATTTTTATTTTTATTTTAACTTATAACTAGACTTAAAGGCTAAACAAAAATCTTAAAACTAGCTAAAACTATAAGTTGATTGTTAACTTACTGGCCCTATGCGGGCGCTCTAAATTAATCTCTAACTTAATTTTTATTGCCTTTCGGCCTAAAAATAACTTAATTTTATCTTATATATAAGAAAAATAAAAAAAACTAGGTAATCTTTATCGCTGTCTTAATCTATCTTAAACTACTTAAAAGAAAGGCTCCATTTGTAGCTAGCTATTCACATATGTGTATTTTGTATGCATTCCTGTGAGGGTATTAATGCATGCAAGCTTCTTGAAAAATACTTTAAACGGGAACATATTGATTGGTGACGTACAATATCTTCATCTCTGGATGAGCAAAAGGAGTTTGAGTAATATTAAGGAGAAGTACCATCACTTAAAACTGTGATGAATTGGCCTTTGTGTATAAGTTGACTGGAATCCAAACGACTTTGTTTTCAATTTTGCAATCTTAACTTAAAATCGTTCATACAGAATATCAATTGTAGTTGATAGAATAGAAGAAGGTTTCCGATCTTACAAAGCCAACCCTACAGAGGAAAATCGGAAAAAGCACATACAAGCAAGGAACTCATGCAACTTCGTAATTGAAAGAACCAAATTTTTGAATGACCAAAAATTACGGCAAAAAATTCTTCAATGCCCAAAGGCAGTAAACATTTTTGGTCATTTTTTTAAAAAAAAGGAAAACTCCTCAACATCTTCGGTTTCAACGCTCATCGACAATAACAAAAAAATTGTTTACTCTTCAGAGAAGGCAAACTTGCTCGCCGCCCATTACGCTGCCAGCTCCACGCTGCCGCATAGCAACGTTGCCCCTCCTGTACTTGAGAATGTAAATTTTTCCATGGGACAGAATTTTTTCCGCACTAGTACAGTAGCAAGAGTTCTCAAAGATCTCGATATACACAAATCCGCTGGCCCGGATGGTATACTCTTCTGGAATCTTCCCTAGAAGATGGAAAACAGCATTTGTCCAGCCTGTCCCTAAGAAAGGTGACCCATCCTCCCCCTCCTCTTACCGACCCATAGCACTGACATCCCTTCTTTCTAAGGTCATGGAAAAACTGATTAACCGTCAGCTTAAGGAATATCTCGAAGATCGAGAGCTTCTCCATGACCGTCAGTATGGCTTCCGCAGCAACCGTTCCACTGGTGGTCTGATTGCATATCTCACCGAACATTGGACCAAATCTTTACATCGCTTTGTTGAAAGCATTATTATTGCTCTTGATATCTCCAAGGCATTTGATAGAGTTGCTTAAAAGATCGATAATACTCTTCTTCGTTGGATTAGAAGCTATGTTCTGGAACGTTCAATACAAGTTGTATTGGACGAATTCAAGTCTAATACCCACAAAATAAATGCTGGTGTGCCCCAGGGCTCCGTTCTGTCTCCGACTCTTTTTCATCATTTAACGGGTGATTTTTTAAGAGCTTGAGAAATTTTTTTTAAAAAAAAACGCATAAACGTTAGATTGGTCCATGACATTTACTTTTTGAAGATAATTTTATTTAAATGTTGACCGCGGCTGCGTCTTAGGTGGTCCATTCGGAAAGTCCAATTTTGGGCAACTTTTTCGAGCATTTCGGCCGGAATAGCCCGAATTTCTTCGGAAATGTTGTCTTCCAAAGCTGGAATAGTTGCTGGCTTATTTCTGTAGACTTTAGACTTGACGTAGCCCCACAAAAAATAATCTAAAGGCGTCAAATCGCATGATATTGGTGGCCAACTTACCGGTCAATTTCTTGAGATGAATTGTTCTCCGAAGTTTTCCCTCAAAATGGCCATAGAATCGCGAGCTGTGTGGCATGTAGCGCCATCTTGTTGAAACCACATGTCAACCAAGTTCAGTTCTTCCATTTTTGGCAACAAAAAGTTTGTTAGCATCGAACGATAGCGATCGCCATTCACCGTAACGTTGCGTCCAACAGCATCTTTGAAAAAATACGGTCCAATGATTCCACCAGCGTACAAACCACACAAAACAGTGCATTTTTAGGATGCATGGGCAGTTCTTGAACGGCTTCTGGTTGCTCTTCACTCCAAATGCGGCAATTTTGCTTATTTACGTAGCCATTCAACCAGAAATGAGCCTCATCGCTGAACAAAATTTGTCGATAAAAAAGCGGATTTTCACATTTCGAACCGAACAATGATTTTGGTAATAAAATTCAATGATTTGCAAGCGTTGCTCGTTAGTAAGTCTATTCATGATGAAATGTCAAAGCATACTGAGCATCTTTCTCTTTGACACCATGTCTGAAATCTCGCGTGATCTGTCAAATACTAATGCATGAAAATCCTAACCTCAAAAAAATCACCCGTTATATCTTCTGTCTGCTACTTCTAATCCACTTAACTGTTTTGCTGACGACTCTACCATCAGCTTTTCATATTCGTTTGATGATTCACGTCTTTTGCCTTCGGACGTGCAATTGCAATGGTACCTTATGATAAGCTCATTAAACTCCGATTTATACAGCATTGTCGAATGGGGTAATAGAAATCGTGTGGAGTTTAATG
Organism: Platycheirus rosarum; assembly: GCA_963971375.1. Taxonomy (NCBI): domain Eukaryota; kingdom Metazoa; phylum Arthropoda; class Insecta; order Diptera; family Syrphidae; genus Platycheirus; species Platycheirus rosarum. The sequence continues at coordinate 103,621,023 of OZ020510.1, forward strand.
CTTCGAAAACTTAAATGCTTTTGCGTTAGAGCTAAACATACCCCCAATGTCATTTTCCATGAATTCCACATGCATCGAAAAAAACCGAAAAGCTCTCAGTACTCGGTAAGTGTGTCAACGACGATCTCCGTTGGAACGACTATATATTTAAAATTGCTAAGAATGCTACTAAATGCTTAGGTTTTCTGTATCGGTATAAGAATTATTTTTCCCCATCTGATCTGGCTACAATTTATAAAGCGTTTATACGCCCTAAACTCGAGTATAATTCCCACCTATAGGCAGGTGCTTCGCAAACAGCGCTTCACCTGCTTCATAGAGTACAAAATCGAGCGTTAAGATTGATAGGAAAAAGAACTGCCGCTGAAACAATTGCCCCTCTCGAACACTGACGCAATGTTTCATGTCTTTCCTTATTTTATCGGCTTATTTTATAAAAAATGTTCACTCGAAGTAGCCAGTTGCATTCCTCCCCTTAAAAGTTTCTCCCGTAATACTCGTCTCGCAAGGAATGCTCATCAGTTCACACTTGAGCCCAATTTTGCACGTACCGTGTAATATAGGGATTGTTTTTAGACGAACAACACGAATTTGGAATAGTTTACCCGGCGGGATTTTCCTTTACCGTTTTGATCTGCAAGCATTCAAAACCAATATTAATCGACACCTTCTGTCCTTCCCCTAATGCTCGCAGTGTACTTGCATACATTAAAAGGCAAACAAATAGTCCCTTGTGCGCACGTCATTTAGCCAAAGTCCCCTAGTTTATGTTGAAAAAACTTTATTTGAGGATTTCGGGAGTTAAGCTTAGAAATAATTTTTCTAATGAAGCTAATAAATCACAGAAAAATAGCCCTGCGGAAACATAAATTCTTAATTTCTAGCAGTGAATTATCGTTTTCGTTAGGAAATTAAAAGGCAAAAAGGGGTTGTAAAAAAAGGTTGTAAAAAAAGGGAACTCCCAGAGAATATAATATAATAAAATAAACATAATGAAAATCCCACAAATGTATGACTGCTAACTAGCCGAAGATCCCGCACAAAAAATAAAGCCTCCAATAGAATCACACAAAACGTCTACTTTTGAGCTAAATTGATAATTCACAAAAAAAAAAAAAACAAAAGTAATTATTCTCATTATCCTTGTTCATATATCTGTATAGCCTAAGATTTCCCCCCACCAGTGGTAAGGGATCTAAAGCTTAGGTATAATTTTTGTGATAAATAAAGAATTAATTATTAAAAGCAAATCGGAAGTTGTTTTTTTTATAAGTTTAAAAGAATATCAATTAAAATTGGCGCAGTCGGTAGGATAGGTTGAAAAACAATTATTAAACTTAAATTAATAATGACTCCTATCCAGTGATCGAATCAAATTTTTTTTTCATTTCGTGAACAAAAATTTTGTTAGTATAACTTACCCGAACGAATATCGGTGCGGTAGACTAAAAAAAATAAAAAGTGACAAAAACATTTTTTGGAAAACACTGAACGAAATCAGTTAAAGTGAAAAGTGATTTATGTTCGAACGCATATCGAATGTAACATTTGACTGAATTCAGTGACAATATTCGAGTGAAAATCGAATATAAAAAAACTTTTTGGACTAAAATCAAAAAAAAAAATAATAATCCGTGAAATTAGTTGTTCACCTCTGCTGAAAAGGGAATGCTACAAAACTCCATAGAAGAAAATTAATTTAAAAAAAAGAAAAAAAAAATCCAGGTGAAAAGTGAAAAGAACAAAAGGAGAAAGAATTATAAATTAAAAACAAAAAATCAGAATTAAATAAATTATAAAAAAAAATACAGGGCATAGACAAACAAAAAACTTAATTAAATTGCAACAAAATAAAAGAAGGCGCAAACAAATTTAAAAAAACATTTTTAAAATAGAATAAAGTGGCACGATCGAAAGCCCCAACGAGTTCCGATTGAAGATATCAACATGAATTCAACAGCAGCAGCAGCAGCAGCGGCGGCGGCACAACAGCAACAGCAGCTACAACAGCCAACATTAGGTAACAGAAGTTTAGAATTAAATCCTTTAAAATAATATTGAACGGCTTCAAAATTTCGATGAAAGAACCAAAGATCTTACAATATTTATTCAAAATGTCGATGACATATTACCTACACTTTTGACATACAATGACTAGGGCCAAAAAATGTGCATTAATTTGCTTAGATATAAATTCATAGGTAGGGCTAGGCAAAGCATTGAAATCCATAACTACCTTTCGAAGTGGCCAGATATAAAATCTATGCTTATAGAAAATTTCGGTGGTTTAAAAAAAAACCAACTATACGAAGAATTGAGAAATTCACAGTATAGAGGAGAAGTTATAAAATTTTATAACTATATCCAAAAAATCCTCTCTCTTTTAAATCAAAAATGCTTCCAAGAAAATAATTCTATAGATATTCCTCGTAATAACGAGACGGCACTTAATATCTTTAAAGAAAGATTGCCAACACACATGAGGACAATCCTCTATGCTTTAAGACCAAATACAATGGAACTAGCACTTCATGAATTAAATACGGCAGGATTTGTCACGAGACAAAATAACGATGCTAAGCAACGAAAAATATAAACACAATAATAAAAAAAATTGAAAATAGGTATGAACAAAAAAATAATAATAATTTTAATAACCCTAATAATCCATTTAAAAATAATACTAATAATAATAAATGGCAACCAAAACCTTAAGTGCCAAACCAAAGTTATCAAAGATCTAACAATAATAATTATAATAATAATTATAACAGAAATTATAATCCAACCAATTATAGGCAATATCCTCAAAGATTTGAACCTATGGAAGAAGATCCTAGATCATCTCAAATAAAGAGATTAGATAAAACAACAAATTATATTAACCAAGAAACAAAAGTAGAAAATGAGGCAAATTTTTGGCATACAGCTTCAGAACAACAAACGGATTGCCCTTTATTAAATTAACAAAAGGACAAACAACTTTTAGAATGATCATAGATACGGGAGCAACTAATAGCCTTCTTAGAGAGGAGGACGCTCCAAAGAATTTAATTAGAATTAGAAAAAATTCTTTAACTATAAAAACTGCAGGAAACCCAATAACTATAAATAAAGAAATTATTATACCAAAAGAAAAATTTATTTTTCCAGTGATGCAAGATTGTGAATTTCAAATTCATACATTCAATTCCAAATACAACGGAATACTAGGAAATAATATCCTTATCCCAAATAATAGCGAAACGGATACTAAAATTAAATGGAACAAATATACCTCTGTTTTTCAACGCAAATGAGGAACGTGAGTATGAAGAATCTATAAATTATTTTGGCAAAATTATTCCACAAATGTCAATCCTTGATTCAACAATGGAAAAAGACCACAAATAGGGAAGAAAAGTTAAACTATTAGAAGTAATAAATAATAATAATCATGTTAAACACAGAATTCCCACAGAAGATAATTCCCCAATATATACAAGAATATATCGTTATCCAGAAATACATAAATCTGAGGTAAATAAACAAATAAAAGAAAAGTTAGAATCTAAAGTTATTCAACACATCGTCATACAATGCACCAATATTGGTGGTCCCGAAAAAGGAAGATAACGTAGGTAATAAAGAATGGCGTATAGTAATTGATTATAGGAAACTTAATTTAGAAACTAAAGAGGATATATCCTATTACGTACATAGATTTTATTTAAGACAAATTAGGGCATTGTAACTATTTTACTACTCTGGACCTAACCAAAGGTTTTCATCAAATAGAAGTAGAGAAGAATTATCGGGAAAAAACAGCATTTTCAACTCTTTCAGGACATTATGAATTCATTCGAATGTCCTTTGGCCTTAAAAACGCGCCAGCAACGTTTCAACGTTTAATGAATGAGATTTTAAAAGAATATTTAGGGAAAATATGTCATGTTTATCTTGACGATATAATTATATTTAGTACTTCTCTAGAAGAACACGTATGTTCACTTTAGAAAATTTTAGGAGCTTTACAAAACGCAAATTTGAAGGTCTCTCTGAATAAATCTGAATTTATGAGAAAGGAAACCGAATTTGTAGGTCACGTAATTACACCTAATGGAGTTAAACCTAACCCAAAAAAGATTGAAACCATTCAAAAATTTCCTATACCTTCTACAATAAAAGAAATTCAATCCTTTCTTGGATTAACCGGGTACTACCGCAAGTTCATTTGTCATTATGCTCCAATTATAAAACCCATGACATTATGTCTTAAAAAAGATATAAAAATAAATATCAAAGATAAAAATTATTTAGAATCATTTACAAAATTAAAAAATCTAATGTCAGAAGATTTAATAAATAGGCATCATGATTTTCAAAAAGAATTCACACTAACTACTGATGCTTCAAACTTTGCAATCGGAGCAGTATTAAGCCAATCTCATGGTCCCCTTTGTTTTGCTTCACGCACATTAAATAAACATGAGTGCAGTTACAGCACTATAGAAAAAGAACTTTTAGCAATAGTTTGGGCTACCGCTCAATTCCGACACTATCTGTACGAAAGAAAATTCATTATTAAAACTGACCATAGGCCATAAGTATGGCTTAGTAATTTAAAAGAACCAAACAGGAAAATCAAACTCGAAGAATACGACTTTGAAATACAGTATATACAAGGAAAGGAGAATAAAGTGGCTGACTTAGCAACCATTCATGGTGCAGAATCTGATAATTCTTATCTTATACCTATTAGTGAAAAATTGATTAATTTTTTTAATCGACAAATAATTATTGAAATCAAAGAAAATGATCATCAAGAAATTATCTATCCACATGTTGGAAAAAGAAGAATTATATTCTTACGTAAAGAATACAAGGAAGAAGATTTTATTAATGTAATTAAAGAAGTAGATACAACAATGATAAATTGCATATACGTCAAAGATGATGAAATGTTTAATAATTTCCAAAACGTATGGAAGAAAGAAAGTAAATTAGGTACGAAAATATTACAAAGAAGCATGATTATGATAAAAGATTTAAATGAATACGTTGCAAGAGAATTAATATTAAAAACCCATAAAAATCATAACCATACTGGTATTGAAAAATTGTACTTAGAATTAAAACGAGAATATTGTATACCAAACCTTAAAACTCTAATTAATAAAATAATAAATAATTGTGCAACATGCATAGCAAAAACGGAAAGAAATTCAATAAAATTACTTTATGAGAAAACTGAAACCCCAAAAAACCCAAATGATCATTATCATATCGATATATGGTTTGTTAATAATTAAAAAAAGAGAAATACCTTTCATGTATAGACAAATTTTCAAAATTTGCAGCAGTAGAGCCAATCAAAACAAAAACATATGTAGACATTATAAACGCCCTTACAAAAATATTGTCTTATTTGAAAAAACCAAATAAGATAACACTTGATAATGAAAATGCATTCGTGTCCGAAACACTTAAAAACTTTCTTGAAAATAATGAAATAAACATGCATTATTGCGCAGCAAATAGACACACGGTTAATTCCGATGTGGAAAGATTACATAGTAGTTTAAATGAACATATGAGAATCTTACAGCAGCTTCAGCAAATCAATGAAGAAGATTTACCTATAAAACATGCGACTAAAGCAATTGAATCATATAATAACTTAATTCATCTAACTACTGAAGAAAAACCAATTAATGTACATTTCAATAAAATAGACAACAAAATAATAAATGACCGAATAGAAAAAACTAAATTAAAGGTTTTAAATAAGATAAACACAGGTAGAAAAGATAAACAGATAGATGACAATTTAATAAAATTTAATAAATAAATAAATAAATAACTCAACCCGAAAATATAAAAAAATAAAATCACTCCTAAACACAAAAAGGTAAAATTATTAAATAAGCTAATTAAAAAGTATACATTAAATATAGGTAATAAATATAAAAAAATAAGACATAGAATAGCTCATAAAGATCAATTTCCCGTAAGAAAGAAATTTACAGAAAATATTCAAGTACCACATGATAGACAGAAAACAGGACTTATTAATATATTAGGTAAAGGAATGAAATTTTTATACGGAACAATGGACGACGACGATAGGCAGGAAATTGAAGAAAGATTAATGTTAATAGAAACAAATACACACAATGTAATAGAAAATTCAAATTCACAATAACAAATTAACAATCATTTTAATGAGCAAATTGCATTACTGACTAATACATTTAATAACAAAACTAAAAATCTAATCGACTATATAGAAAAATCTATCCGTATACAACACGATTTAGAAAAAGACTTTAACAAATTGAAATTAGAAATAGAAATCAAAGACAATATTAAATATTTGACATAAGATATAATTTTAACATCAAGACTAGGAATTTTAAGCAAAGATATTTTTTTCAGAAACAGAAATAGATAGAAATAATATAACAATTGAAAAACTTTCACAAATCAAATTAGAACTTGCTTTATATAAAAACACTATTATTTTTATAATTGAAATCCCGAATTTCACAAATGAATTATACAAGCAAATATATGTTTAACCCATACCAAATCTAGAAGATAATCAACAATTAGATATTAGTAATAAAATATATTTGACCAAAGATCAAACAATTTATAATAATATGAAAAGTAAAAAATATTTATCAGAAATAAATGACAACTGTTCACAGAATTTATTTAAAAATCAAATGAATTGTAAATTAATAAAAAATACAAGTAAACAAATTATTGAAATAGGAAATAATAATTTAATATTAATCAATGTAAAATTACAAAAAATTACACAAAACTGTAACAATCAAAATATAACTGTTAAAGGTAACTACGTAATAAAATTTGAAAATTGTAAAATTGAAATAAATAATAAAATGTACGAAAGAAAAAATTATAAACACGAACCATATTCCAAATACAATTGAAAATATCAATTTTACTAAATCGAAAGATATAACTTTCCAAGAATTACATTATCAGAATATAGAAAACTCAAAAGAAATCGAAGAATTAAAATACAAGCACAAAAATACGAGTTTAACTATGTACTTGATAATTTTTATCATTATATTTATCATAATCCTTCATATCTATTTAAAATGTAAAACTAAAAATAGGAAGATTGTAAACACTTTCCGACCAAAGAAGACTCTAAGGGGGGAGGTGTTATGTCAGAGCCTGCTTGAGGGTGCACAATACTCGATTTCAATTTCAACAGATGATGCGATCGATATAAATCATAAATTATGTATCAGCACTTTTTGTCTTCAGACAACAAAGAATTATTTTGAATCATCGCATCATCCGCAGTCAAACTAAGATTTGCTGCGTTAGCATTTAATCATTATAAAAAGAGATCATTCGATCCAATTAGTTTCAGTATTTTTAGTATCTTTTTACGTGTCACTTCGTATAGCCTACGATTCCCCCCCCACCAGTGGTAAGGGATCTGAAGCTTAAGTATACTTTTTGTACTCTTTTTGATAAATAAAGAATTAATTATTAAAAGCAAATCGGAAGTTGTTTTTTTTTATAAGTTCAAAAGAATATCAATTAAAATTTATCTTCTTATAACTCCATTCTTTTGCTGAAATGAACAATCGTCATCTAAATTCATTTAATTTTAACATAACTTTTGATAAAAACAATAATCAACCACCCTTCAATAGAAAAAAACAAACCAACCTTTCTAAACGTCCCTTTTGCTTATATTTCATCTTTCTTGAAAGCGGATCCACTCCACGTCACACTTTGCTCTCTTTTTCGGAAGTTAGGCAAAAAGGTGTACGGCAGGCAGGTATCAAAGTTTTGATATCCAAACAAAAGGGGCAAATATTGAAATGTATACTGGGAAAGGAACACACAAGAATGCCTTCACACTGCTTGTTTCTTTGCTTTCTCTTTCAAATAAATTTCCTCCTAAGGATCCTTCAAGGAATTGTACCGAGATGGGTGATGACGGCGCTATGGCGTCTTTCTAAATGCTTTGTACGCGCGTTCTTCCGCGTCCACCACTCCTGTCGTCTTTTCTTCGAATTCCGCTTTCATATTCTTCACTTTTCGGATCGACTGTTCCTTTGTTCCGTCGAAAATGAAAGCGAATTTCTCAACATCAAATTGAATGGATAACTTTGATTTACAGTCAGTCCTCCACCCTTCGATTTTTGCCTTTTCTCTGTTTTCGTATTTTATATTTTCTCTGGAAGAGGGGGAAACATCCTTCTATACAGTCGCCGTCAATTCTTTGCCAGAATAGACGGAATTCCTAAATCGAAACGTAAACTTATTCAAGTGGCAAAAACCGAAACCGGTAAGGTAGAACTATTCAAGGCAGCAGGGGGGGAGTTTGAGAGACCATCCTTCTCCTTCCGAGGCAAAGGTCCTGAATTTTATATTTCACTTCTCACAAGTGGGGACATCGATTTCACATTATCATTCGAATAATATCGAAAATAACTCAACAGAATTACAGGGAATTATTTATCTTTCGGTTTCTCTCCAACGAATATCGGTCTTAATTCAAGACATTTTGTGAAAAGCATTTAAAGGAACGGGCTTGGAGGTGGACGAGATTTGAAGCACTGAGTTGCTGGATGGTTTGTATGTTATTCTGTTGGAAGAGGAAGGTACAACCAACGCCTACGATCTGCAATTTTTCATTGTTTTCAACTTTTTTTCTTTTATTATTATTTATGGCGCGTTTTTTACTGTCACATTGAATGAAGTATTTTCTGTTTGGACAAATTTATAGGAATTTGAGTTGTATTGGGCCATAAACACATTTGCAGACATTTGCGTGCAGATTATTGACGTGCACTCAACTTAACGACGCCGCTGTGGAAATGGTTTACGAGGTACTTTCGGGTGCGCAATCCGATTTAGCGACCCAGTGCAGCCTTGATGGAGATGTGATTCTGAGGGCATGGAGCATTAAAGTTGTAAATATGAACACTGAGATTAAACTAGACAATGCTCCTGGCCAAGCATTGATGGCGGAACATGATTTCAAGTGTGGAACACGTGAAGTGAAATGTAGGCTCTCCAGCTGCATGGACATGTGTGGATAGAATAGTATAGGCCATAAATATAAATGTAATAATCCCTCGATAAATGTATCTGCATTTCAGAACATGTAAGTTAGATATAGATTGGAGGAAACATTAGCCTTTAATTAAGGAGGGCTTGATATATATAGTACTGAACTGGTTGGTAAAATTATATTTAATATAAAAACATAAATTAGAGCTGGTAAACAGTAAACGGTAGTAGAACGTATTCAAATATCAAATATTCAAAAGTTGTTGTTGCTTTAATCTTGGAAAATATCATAGTTTGACAATAACATTAAAAGTTAAACTAATTTTAACACGGAATGCCAAAACAGTTGGCAGAAACATATTTTCATTTTCGGAAAACGTAATTTAAATTCTAAAGCCTGAAAAACTCCATAAGGAAGTGATGCTAAGAGTTACAGACCTATTAGTCTTTTAAGTAGACAACAGTTTGCTTTTAATAGAAACCACAATACTTGCCACCAAGTAATAAGACCATGTTTATCATGTCAAAAGTTACTCAAAAAGTAATAAATCTACAGGCCTTGTTCTTCTTGAACTTGAAGAATCCTTCGAAACCAGCGGTAGATGTATCTGAGGATAACATTGTGAGCAAGCCCCAACTAACCACGACTATTAGAGTTCGGTTTGTGCATACAAACAAAATCGGATTCAAAAATGAGAAAGCCAATATTAAATGAATATTGCGGAAAGTTGCGTATAAAAAAGAACAGGGGAAAATTTCCAAAATAATTCCACTCAAATTCAAAAAGTACAAAAAGAGTAAAAGAAATACAAAATAGGCGGAGTTTTGTTAAAGTAGAAAATGATTAAAATGCTTGGATATCTAACGAGAAGTCAAAAAATAAATTGCACGACTGGATCGCATGTACTTTCTCATATGTGCGGTTAAATTGTAGAATAAAATTAAGGAAAATTAAAATGAACATAAAAGCATTTATTCAATTTTTGTGACTTTTGATTGTTTGAATAAAGTACGTTAAATTGTATTGGGTGAAATAATTTAAACGCCATTTTATTTCTATGGGAAATGTTAAAAAGTGTGATTTTTTAAAAAAACGTAGGAGCCGATTTTAAATAAAACGGGTTTTTACCAACTTTTTTTTGTAAATTAAAAAAATAATTCAAGAATAAAACACAAAAAATACGTACATTTAAAAACAAAATTAAAAAAAAATCAATTAACTGTTTTTAAAATATTGATTTAAAAAAAAAAATAAAAAAAAAATTAAAAAAAAAATAAAAAATACAAAAAAAAAAGTTTTTGAAAAAAAATTTATGCAAAATTACTAAGGCTACCTATATCTTCTTGAATAATAATTTTGATTGTAATTGATTTGATTGAAGAAAAAAAAACCGGTCCAATGGGAAGTACCGTTTTTAGACTACCATATTAATTTTTTTTTTTTACCAAAATATAATGCATACCTACAGTAGTAAACAGATTTTTTTTTATAAAAGTTCTTGGAGCTGTTTTCGAGAAAAATAATCTTTTACATAACGGTTATATGACAGGTGCCGTTAATTTGTGAGCTAACAATTCTTAATTTGAAGATGATTGGCCCAACCGTTTAGGCTACAATCCAAAATACATCCGTACAGATAGACAGGCAGACAGACAGTCAGACAGAAAGACAGACAGACGGACAGAATTTTGCCAGTAACTCAAATATGTTTCTCTATCATCGTAATGTCATGTTTGATTGTTATCTCAAAATTTCTAATCTGCACGAACGTATAACTTGCATTATAGTACCTATTATCCCAAGTTAAATTTGATGATCAGGTCTGGAAACAAGAGTTGGTTGCCTGTAAAGTCGGTTTACGGATGATATTTTTTACGTTCACTCACATCTACAAACCCTCTTGTTGAATCCACATACACACAACCCAATTTCGAAAACGAATGTACGAAAAAACAGAAGCCAATATAGTCCGGGGCATTTAGACTTTCCTGGGAAATAATTTACAAAAAGAGTACTAGTACACGAGCCAAAAAACACATTTTGCACACATGCACCTGTTGTCAGTAAGCCGCCATTTTGTTTTTAATGTTTATTTCTATTTTCACTCGTAACTCTCCTAATTTGTATCCTAAGTATATTAAAATAGTTATAGGATAAACGTGCAGCAAAATGTGCTACAACTTTTAAACAAAAGCATTTAGTGAAAAAGTCATTTAACATATGTATTTTGTAGAAAATTTAATTTGCTACAAGTTTGCTAAATATTTGTAGGTAATCGTAAAAAATATTTATATTTTGACAGAGTTCTTCAACGAGGCTCCAAATTATTTCTTAAATAATAACTGCTTATAGTCTTGTTCTATTATTATTTATATTTTTGACAACGTTTTTTGGTCTTTGTTAATAATATTAATCCTGCTTTTACCCTCCTTTTAGATAAAAAAAAACCTTCTTTTTGGCAAAATTAAGAAGGAAAATCCTCTTTTTTGACAAAATTGAGATGGGATGGCTCATGAGTCTTATCAGCATGAGTCTTGTTATTTCGTACGTGTAGCCTGTCTTTGATTTATAAGACGTTATCACATTAAAAAAAAAATTGCTGTACATTTCTTCAATTTTTCTTAAGTCAATATCGAATTTTTTTTAGACAAATTAATATTGAAAAAGCGGTCCGACGCATGCTTGGCTTATCTAAAGTTTGTCCTACCAGCAGCATTTTGTGGGAATCAGTCCAATACAACTTATATTGAACGGTCCAGAAAATAGCTTCTAATCCAACGAACAAGAGTATCATCCCAAAAACACGCATTTTCGATAAGAGAGCTTCACGCCAAACTCTGGCCTTGGAAATATCAAGCGCAATTATCTTACTTTCACGAATGTGATGAAAAGATTTGTTCCACTGTTCGGTGTGATAGGAGGCTTACGCAGTGGCTTTGCCAGTGTGAAAGAACACTTCTTCAAAAGAAAAGAAGGGGTATATCATACATCTTTAATCTACACATGGAAATTGTTCACAACCAAATCAATTTCAAAACTGTGCAACAGAATATAGAAACTTCAAATACATCTACGATTAGATTCCTACAAAACACAATAGTATTAGTTATAAATATGAGTCTTTCACCTGGAATTCCTGAATTCAAGAACTGTTCATATTCTATAACATTATTTTCATTAGAAAAATGAAGATATAAATCAACGAATAATAAAGTACAGGGTGCGCCAGAGAAACTTACTTATTTGAAAGGTCAATAAAAAAAAGTACTTCAGTTATTGTTTTAAATTTTTTTTTTATTTGAGAATACAATATCCCAATTTTTTTTATGCAGTCTTAAAAATGACATCGGATAAATGGCGACCCCCATTGCGCATACACTGATGAAGTCGATTTTTGAAATTCGTATCCACTCTTCGCAGCATATTTTTTTTTTTTTTTTTTTTTTTATAATTAACGCGCGCACAAGGGATTATGTGTTTCCCTTTTAATGTAGAACACACTGCGCGGGCATTACGAAGATAGGGAGGGGAGAGATAGGAGGTGCCGATTAACATTGGTTTTGAATGTTTGCAGATCAAAATGGCAAGGGAAAATCCCGCCGGGTAAACTATTCCAGATTCGTGTCGTTCGGCTAAAAAAAGAATCCCTATATTTCACGGTACGTCCGAAATTAGGCTCAAGGGTGAACTGATGAGCATTCCTTGCGAGACGAGTATTACGATAGAAACTTTTAAGGGGAGGAATGCAACTGGCTACTTCGAGTGAACATTTTTTGTAAAAGAAACGATAAAATAAGGAAAGACTTGAAACATTGCGTCGGTGTTCGAGTGGGGCAATTGTTTCAGCGGCAGTTCTATTACCTATCAATCTTAACGCTCGATTTTGTATTCTATCAAGCAGGTGAAGCGATGTTTGCGAAGCACCTGCCCAGAGGTGGGAGTTATACTCGAGTTTAGGGCGTATAAACGCTTTATAAATTGTAGCCAGATCAGATGGGGAAAAGTACTTCTTACACCGATACAGAAAACCTAAGCACTTTGCAGCATTCTTAGCGATCTCAAATATATGGTCGTTCCAACGGAGGTCGTCGGTATCAATCGGTATGTTGGCAATGGCGTCGCGAATGTTGTTCTTGAGGTGTGCTATGGTCCGTGGTCGATCGACATAAACCAGGGATTTCAAATAACCCCACAAAAAGAAATCGCATGGAGTCAAATCTGGAGAGCGTGCCGGCCATTGGAGATCGCCTCTGAGAGAGATGAGGCGGTCGGGGAAATGTTGTCGCAACAAATTCATTGAGTCTCGTGCTGTGTGTGCTGTGGCTCCATCTTGCTGAAACCACACGTTCCTAACGTTCATTTCTTCTTCGGAAATGTGGAAGTGAGCCTCGTCACTGAAAAAAATGACCGCGTCTTCAGGCAGGTTGTCAATCAGCATTTCACATGCATTTTGACAGGCAACAAAATCGCGTTCAGTTAATTCTTGCACAACAGCCAATTTATAGGGATGAAATCGAAGGTCTTTATGGAGAATTCGTCGAACAGTGGTGTCAGAAATTCCCATAGCAGCTGCGTGTTTGCGAGCCGAACGCCGTTGAAAACGCACAACTGACTGCCTCACTCTTTCGATATTTTCCGGAGTTCTGAGGGTCCGTTGAAGTCCATTTCTGGGTTTAGCGACACTTCCACACCCCCGAAATGAGTTAACCCACGACAGAATCGAATTACGGCCAGGAACGAGTCTGTGAGGAGGAATTTCAAAGCGAGCGCGGAAGGCACGTTGCGTAGCAACAAGTGAGCGACCGTTAGAAAAGAAGCTCTCAACTGCGAAGGCCCGCTGCTCTCTAGACCAGAGCATGATGGCAACTGACTGGAGGAAGAAACAAACTTGGGAACTTCCCCCTCCATATGCGCCCCCTCTTGCCCCTCTACCCGCCCAACTCACCGCGCGGGAATTTTTTCAAATAAGTAAGTTTCTCTGGCGCACCCTGTATAATCAGATACATGCGACATAGTTACGTTCCTACCTTTTGCCTTTCCTTTTTCAATCGTTGGTCAAACCTACGTAGAATCTTTTCTGATTTTCCTAATTAATTGGGCACTAATTATAATCTTCAAGTCTATTGATTTTGAATTATAAAAATAAAGTTCAACTAAAAACAAAACGCAGCCAACCATCATTGATTCGCCATAAGTTATAAAACATCATGTAGTGTGGAATAAGCTGTTTATCGAACTGAATTCGTTACGGCATTTTATATGAATAGTCACTAATTCCAACGCATTGAAAGCCTTTTGCAACAAACAACCAGAATATATGAAAAAAAAACATCTTTTCCAAATAATCTCTGAGTCGAAAATTCCCTTTCATTAGCATTACTTCGGAAATCACATTCAGCTTTGTCCACTCCATTAGTAACGATTAATTGCGAACTTAATGAACGTTGTGGTACCGACCGACGACAATGTAGAGTGGAAGCTTTGCAAACGTACATATCTACTACACTACAGTATACAAGAGTTTGTGTACACACATTTGTCAAAAGAGCTATAATTCCCTATATTAACGTATGCTGTTGACTTAATACGACTATTAAAGTTGGTATGAGTAAGAAGAGATTCTGGTTGCAGAAGACCTCTTTAGAATGAACACATTCAAGATACTCTGTAGGTAATCTCTCTGTCCTGAAAAATCATACTCAAACGAATACTAGAGTAAAATGTTTTAGGGAGAATGCATTAAAAGATTTCAAAAGGACATCACAAAGTGTTACGGGAGTAAAGTGGGCAAATCTGGCGCATATACTTGCTGTTTTTCGGAGTTCAAAATACTAAGGGCCGTTTTGTTCACTATTGTTCAACTCGCTGGTAAATCCAAAGTTAGCTTGGGAGGTGATCTCAACTCGAGAGTTAAACGGCAAATCGAAAATTGGTTTTGTTCACTATTTGAACTCCTCAGTTGGCCTCAAGTTGGTAAATTCCCTGGGATATTTGTGCCAGATGACACATAATATGGCAAACTTAACTTTTGGATTGGTTTTTTGTTGAGCCTTGTTTACACTATTCTTATTTTCAATTGTTTTTTCAATCTTTTTCTGACACAAATGGTAAGAGGTAATGAAGTAAGAAATGAAAGAATGAAAAATTCAACATTTTCTTTGGTTTGAGCTTTGACGTTTCTCGTTTTGCAAAGAAAATGCTATGCACAGACTGAAAAAAGAACTTTTTAAAATTGAAAATAATTTCCAATCATGCTTAGTATGGTAATTGTTGAATTCAATTCAACATAAAATTCATTAAATTAATAAAAAAACCCTTATTTTCCGAAGATTCGGGGAATACTTAATTTAATAACTTAATATAACTTATTTTTAGTTTAAGATTCAATGCAATGGCAATTTGATTTCTTTTTAGAAATACCTACCTTACATTTTGAGATCAAACTCTACATTAAATAAGTTCTTAAATTTTAAGGCAAAAGTGATATAATTCCAAAAAGGAAAAAGGCTCGAGTACAAAAATTACATGAAACAGATATAAATTCATTTTACAATTATAGTTCGTCTCTAAATCCAATAACACAGTAAAATTCCCTAAAGTTCTCGCTTTCAAATTTGATATTAACTAGTACAGGGTTTATGTTTATAATTGATTTTAAATTTGAATTTAAACATTTTAAGTAGTGTCAAGATAACTTATTGAAAATAGGTTGTCTATTATAATCTTGCGCCATTATTTTTTGCTTCAAAGTTGACATTTGTAACGCCAAATTCCATAACACATATAAAATGATACAGTGAAATGTTACAAGGTATGCTCACTTTAACTGTGAAAATGTCTAACAGAATTTTTTTTTTGTAAAAATTGATAATTTAGTATTTTTTTAGTCATTATTTTGCTATTTTCTTTGAAACAAAATACTATTTATTAACGAAAAACAGCCGCGAACAAAAATGTAAGATAAAAACTTGTGTTGATCAAAAAAATAAATAATAAAATAATAAATAAAAGGCACAACTGGGTCGCACGTACTTGCTCCTATGTGCTAATACTTTTTAAGTACAGGCGCTTTTTCACAAAGATTTCATTTTAATGTTTTTTTGACGTGCAACTTCTTAAGAACCCTTGTGGTTAGAAGCTCGATGGAACGAACATGTGTCACGACAAAGAGACAAACACATACATATATATGTTAGTGTGTTGCAAGCCATCTATTCTATTTTATGAATTTTTCATTTCAAAGTCGTTTGACTTTTTTTAAACTTTTCGAAAACATATTTTATTTTTTTTTGTCAATTCGAAGTTTATACTAGGAAAAAAGTTAAAAAAAACCTATTTATTCATTTTCAAAATACTCAAAGAACAAAAAAAAGTCAAAAAATTATTAAAAATTCAAAAAAAAAAAATAATTACAACCAGAAAATAAATTGTGCATAGAAAACACTATTAGGAAAGTTTTATCAAAATCGAAGGAGCTGTTTTTAGAAAAAGAAGTTTTTCATTAAAAATCATATGACAGGTACCGTTAGTTTTAGAGCTAGAATGGTAATTCCAAAAAACCCTCTATAGAACGCTATAATAATACTGTATACCAAGTTTGAAGTAAATCGGCCCAAACGTTTAGGCTGTAGGAATCGATACGGACAGACAGACGGACAGACAGAATTTTCCGAACAAAACGGCCCTAAATAGGCTTAAATGCGACAGAAATTGAAATAGAAATGACTAATGATAATCAAGCCTCTAGGAGACGTTGATGAAGTTCGACAGTTCTGAGAGTTCCTCTAAATTATTGAACAAGTATATAGTTTCCCCAAAATTCTCTCCTATGGTTTAAGAGTCGTAGACAGTGAAAAAGTGAAGTGTTTCGGTAGTATCACAGTAAAGTATGTCAACAGGTTAAAGTAGAAACACAAACACGCTTTACAACCGACTTTGACAATTTGAAAAAGTTCAAATATACAGACATTTTTAAAGGTTATACCACTTTTTCTACAAACGCTTTATTTGACGAAAGTAAGGATAACGTAACAAAGCGAGTGATATACAAAAAAGTTCGAATTCACTGAACTTTTGCCCGCTTTCTAACATTTTACTCAATGAATTCGTTTCAATTGAAAAAAAAAAACTAATATTTTTATAGTAGGTTCTCAATATTTTCACATTCACGATGACAGAACAGCGCTCTGAAACCTTATATACGTAACGGGACGAAGTCGGTTCTAAAGCGTATATGTGTTTTAGCCATATTATGCTTCCAAGAGAACGCGAACTACTCGAAAGGAGTTCTTTACCGCCAGCATCAATATCACCATTGCCAAAATGCCATCAGGGAGGCCGCCTCTGAAATGCTGGCAAGCAATACCAGCTAAACAGAAAGCATTCAAGTCGGCGATAAATGGAAGGACTAGAACCGCGCCCTGGTTCACCGAGAAGAATAAGCAAGAGGAACAGGTACTTCTTTAAAAAAGAAAAGGGAGAATGAGAAGCGCGCGATTGAAAATATGGAGAGCTATTACGTTCGAGAGTTTTGCCAATGAGGAGAAGAAACCATCAAAGATACAAAGCTCAAACTGAAGATAGCAAATACGAACAAGGAAATATCGTAGTTGAATCGCAGTCGATGCTGAGAATATGGAAAAAACCAATTCTGCGTACTGTATAAAAGCGATGACGAACCGAAAACCTTTGTCAGGCAGAATGGACCATTCTTTCTGGGTTAGAACACCCGATCTAGACGAAGTAAAGCTAGCTACAGCTATGGCCGAAATAATAGGAATACTCCATATTTCTCTTTCAATTTCTATTGTAAGCCTTATGTATGGTGGATTAAGAGCTTGACTATTTGCACGTTGAGCAAACCATTTTCCGCCCATTCTTCACAGATGTCTTGTCGCTCCACAATACATTCCTCGAATATTTTCTAGCTTTTGGGGGATCATTGTTGGTTAATAGAATTTACCAAAAGAAATACGCTTTTTAGCAACGAAACTTTTTTGGCTGAATTCGAAGGTAGATCTGCATTTTGTAGTAAACCACGAATCGTTCTGCAATCAACACTGATTCATGTTTCCTGTGGTAAATCTTTAGATAATAGAAATGTATTTGATTAAGGCTTACTAACTTATCAATGACAATTTGTATCTTTTGGAGATTGTTTATGGCCGCCATTTTTTTCGTGTTTTTTTTTAGCTTGATGGCATTGAAATTGAAAGCCATTAAAAGCAGAGACTCCGGCAGCTTTCGCGATTTTCCGTATCGACTTACCATTGTTATGGAAAGCTAAACTGAACTTATTTTGGCCATAGCTGTATATGTTAACTTAAGACCAGTAAAGCCGCCGAGCTGAAGGCCTAACTGCCGAACACCTTAAAGTTACCGGTGACGACTTGGTTAAAAATATGCACCAACTCATAAGCTAGACTGCTTAGAAGAAAGCATACCAGAACCTAGATAAAGGGACCCTTTGAACTGCGCAAACTACTGAGGTATCAAGCAGAACTTTCATGCCAACACCAGAGGTATGATCTTTCAAAATTCCATTCAATTACTCGCATACGCTGACGATATTGACATAATTGGATAAACACATTGTGGTGTCACATGTCAGTTCCACTTTTGTAAGTATTGAGGAGGAAGCAGCGAAGATAGATTTGTATTTAATGAGGACAAAACCAAGTTGGTATATATGCTGTCATCAAGAAGAAACACCCAACATCGACTTCTTAGATAAAATATTACAATAAACAGCTATAAATTGAAGGTAGTCAGGGACTTGTTTACCTGGGCTCTGCTATGAACTCAAAAAACAACACCTGCCCTGAGATTAAATGAAAAATAACTCTTCCAATCGCTGCTTCTTCGGACTAAGTAGGCAATTTGAGTAGCATAGCCCTCTCTTGGCTTTCATCTTACCCATCCAATGTCCTGTTGTATGGTGCAGAGGCATGGACATTGTCAAAACTGGATGAGGACACTTAAGTTGCCTCGAGAGAAAAATTCTCCTGGTTATTTCTAGTCACGTATGCATACACGGCATTTAGTATAGGTATACGTCTCAGATGGCTGGGTCATGGAGAGCGTATGGACAGATATTACCCGGCACGGAATATCTTCGATTCCTCCGCGGAAGGACGACACAGTAGAAGAAGACCGAGAATAAGGTAGATACCAAGTGGAAGAGCACCTCAAACAACTTCACGTCCAAAACTGGACCGAGCTGGCTCGCTTCAGAAGCTTGTTGGTTGTTGCCCAGATCCAACCTGAACTTTAGCGCCACCTAAGGTAGGTTAAGGTCTCCCTAAATATCGTTAAGGTTTTCGCGAATTTAAAATTTCATTAATTAATTCAAAACTTGACTTACCTCTTGTATTAGTATCACTTTTCCTGTCCTGCATCGCACTTGAGTTGGAATCAATCATATCGAGTTATAAGTTCCCATTATTTCTGCTTTTAAACGTTGGACAAGCTGGCTTAAGATATCATCTATTGGCCCTTCCGTTCTATAATATGGTATGTCACACGAATTCAGTGTAAGCAATCGGAGTCTATCGGGCTCCGCAGATCTATCCAAGTTTGGTCAAAGTTACCGTATGTAGATAGAACCAGAATGTTAATCTTTTTTTTTTCAAAATACAACACATGTTCTAAAATCACTGTACTTGATTAACTTTATAAAGTAGAAGTCCATTGGGGTGAAGGCCCATATTTCTGCTATCCAAGAATTTTGATTTTCAGACTTGCTGCATTTTTAATTTTATTTCAAAAAACTTGATTAATTTCCGGTAATCGTGCTGATTTTTTGAATTCAGGATTTCAAAACATGCCTTCAGAAGCTTTTATAACTATGTATGAGTATCGCAAGTAAAAAATCCATTCAAAAACAGCTCTCTGAAATGACACAAAACCGTCGTATACAACTTACTTTTTCCTCACAGTAACCCTTCCTTTGCAGTTGCATTTTTCATTAATTTACAAAGGAAAACCATATTAAATCTTGAAGATATCCTTATCTTCAGACACTTTTTGCAAACAAAGTCTACGACACATGCATCACTATCAACACCAAGCACAATAAGCTCCGAGACTATCCATGATAAATTTCTGAATGACATTAATGAAAAAAAAAAAAATAATTAAAAAGTGGAAATGTAGAAACATACATATATGCTCTCCTCACTGTATTATTAATTTATCGCATTAATGAGAAAAAGATTATCAAGTTAAATAAGTTTTAAGTGCCACCGTATACCTCTTGTATACTCTCCTTAGCAGAAATTAATTTAGAAGAGGAGAATAATAATGTCTGCAAATGAGTAATGCTCCAGGATCAAGTGCTTGCCTTTGAGACGATGTCAACAACCTCACAATTGGTTACAGGAAA
This sequence comes from Platycheirus rosarum, assembly GCA_963971375.1. NCBI lineage: Eukaryota > Metazoa > Arthropoda > Insecta > Diptera > Syrphidae > Platycheirus > Platycheirus rosarum. Next base: position 103,641,461 of record OZ020510.1, read on the forward strand.
ATATCATCATCCATACATCCATTCCATGCGGTGTCTCTAAAAAAATGGTTCTCTTCTTGTCAGAACCCCTAAAAAACAGAGAAAAAACATGAAGATTTCATTAGAAAGGCATTGCATTTCACAATAAGTTTTCGTACACAGGTATCCTGCTGGAATAGTGCGCTCCACAAAAAAGGATTCGCATTTCAAGAATTCTTTTGAGAACCTTAGTTAAACATATATATTTAAGTCCCTTATGTCTTATATGGAAAATGAACAAAGTGTGACAGCAATGATGATTAAGTTGACGGTGATGATGCTAAGAAAGATGTGCATCTACTATGCTTGCAGCCAAGAGTCGGTGGACCCTGAAGGATGTAATATTTCCACGAATACGTGAAAAGGACACCAGCACCATTCAAATGTGGCGCATTAAAATGTCGCATGTAATTCAGCCTAGAGAGACTTTCATGTTTCATCCAATTAGGAGAACAAAGAAGAAAAATAAAGGATGCCAGTCAGCTGTAACCACCCAACCACCACCCAGTTCTGGGATGCTGCAGGGGTAGCTCACCCAAATGGTGTCAATTTGTAGATGTTGTGTTCGTATTTATTGTTGAAGGACTTCCGTTGGTTTTATTTCTTACTTCACTCTCAAGAGATGGTTATTTTTGAAATATTGTTAAATGCAACGCGAAAACTTGCGTTGCGAAATTTCTAATCCTTCTAAAAAAAGTTTGTTGTCTGTAAAGTAGGTTTACGGACGATAACTTTACGTGATAACGTCATAAGAAAATATTGATGACACCAACATACAGCACGTTAACACACACCATATACAATTCCACTTATCATGTCAAGAAAAATCTAGTACTAAATCCACTACTAAGTACTAAATCTGGTACCAAATCTAGAACCAAAAATACAAAAAGAATAAATTACAGTACTAAGTAAAGGGTCTTCCATTAAGCGTTCCCAAACTTTAAATGTAAATAAAACAAAATTTGTATGAGACATCATGCAAATTTTGTATTCGTTTCAAAGGCCTATTGATGCCATTATGTGTGGAATATAACCTCGTTTCAATGTCAGCCGCGGCTTCTTTTGGTGGCGCGCATCCGAATGTCCAATTTTCAATGACCCAGAGGCATTAATCAGAATGAATTTGACCGATAGCCGCTGTGGTTTGTAGCCTATTCGCATAGATCTGCGACTTAAGAAAACCCCATAAGAAAAAGTCTATAATTCGGTCCAATCACACGATCTCCGTGGCCAGTTCTTATCACCTCTACGTTAGATGACCATGTGTGGCACGTGGCGTCGTCCTGTTGAAACAAGATTTCGTTCGTTTCCATATCATCCATTTCAACGCAAAAGAAATTTATAAACATCATCGACATAGAGTGCTCGCCTTTGACGGCGATGACCTGGCCTATATCGTTGTCAAAGAAATATGGATCGATGACACCGCCAGCCCAAAATCCACACCAAACAGTGACTTTATCGGGATGCATTGGAAGCTCTTGGATCTCATGTGCATTGATATCGTCCCAAATTCGACAATTTTGTTTATTCACGTAGGGTCAGTTGTCAACTGCTCCAGAGCCCATTCAGCGAACACACTTAGTCGTCTATGATCGTTCACCTTCAGCTCCTGGGTCAATTGAATTTTGTACGGCTGCAAGCCCAAGTAAGGACGCAAAATTCCAAAAGTTGTAGTCTGCGAAAGGCTGCATTCTAGTGAGCGACGCGAAATCGACTGTCTCGGATTCTCCTGCACACTCACCAACGGCGGCAATGTTTTTGGCAGATCTTGCATTTCATCGACGAATGGATGTAGGTTGATTGTTTACTGAACCAGTGGACTCAAACTTATCCACTGCACTGGGAATAGTCCTCTCGGTAGGACGATTATGGCGACCGTACAATGGACGAATCGTACGGAACGTTGCCCGAACATAACACCCATTTACAAAGACAACGATTCCTACGTTACTGAATATGGATTACGCTTTGTAAGTGAGTGTCCAAGTGTTAATTTGTTAAGAGCTTGGATCAAAAATAGTTAGAGCAAGCGAGATCGACAACGAATATAACACAAACCATATCCCAATTAAAAGAAAACATCCAGGAGGGGAGGCGATAGACGCGATACCTCGCAGCATATGTCAGCGAGTTTTTGAAAATTTGCGTAGTCGATTGCAAGAGTACAAACGATGAGACGGGGCACATCTCAAAGATCACACTTAAAAAAAATCAATAAACATTTATTATGTTAAATAAATTATAAACAAAATAACATTTTTAGTTGAAAATCTATTTATGTTTTAAGTATTTGAAAATATATGTACGATCCTGTACAATAACGATGGATGTGGTTATTGGTAAAATTAAAAAGTTTAATGTGAACTATACATCTGACCTTATTGGTCATCATCCGTTTTGGGGTGTAAGACGAAATACCCAAAAACAACCCCCATTGGACAAAATCCCCCAAAAATTTAGATCAATATTGATATTATCCCCCAGACATAGTATACATTTTTGCCGAAATCCCCAAAAAATCCCCGAATCCCCAACGTCCATTTACAACTGCATTAAGTGTTTAGTTTTCTGAAAAAAATGATGAAATTCCCTCTTTCCTATACTAATAAGTGATCACGAGGTGAAACACTTATTGAGGGACCCCTGCCTGGGCTTACCTTTGGATCCGTAGCAGGCGCATGTACCCAACCTCGCACCTACTCCAAACCCTATAGTGACCACAGTCAAAGGGTTACATGGGGGCAGCATGCCCCCTTACCTATTTCACTGCTTATACGCAGTAAACCTTAATAAACCATATGGCGGTTTTTCGCATTTAAGTGATGGCTCTACTTCTCAATAAAGTTCAGTGGCTTTATTGCATTTCAAAATTCCAAGATCTCCTTGAACATAATTGTTTAGAAGATATTAGCTTGGGGATTTTTGCCACGTGGATTCTCTTTTTATGGATTTTTCTGCTGGGGATTTTGATTTGGGGATTATGTCTTGGGGGAAAAAGTCACCAACCCAAAATATTGCCTACTCAATGTGTCTTTTTTTAACTTTTTCTCCTCAAAACTTTGACTATGCAAATATTTACTTCAAAAACTCTTGATTAGAATAAATCGATTTACAGTCTTATATGTTTATGTGAATATAAAACCAGGTTCAAGCTTTTCATTTCTTTAATGCTCTTTCCAATATGTGCATATTATATATGTGTTGTAAATAATTATATAGTTGAGTTTAATATTCTTGATTGATAGAGAAATTATATATTTATAGAAAAAGTGAAAGTGAAAGTACCGTCAAAATCATTGCAGTTTTTCTGAGGAAGATAGACAATAAATAATTTGTTTGAAAACAGATATTTCAATTTTATTTGTGCTTAGTTTTCTTCCAATTAAATATTTGTTTGAAAAAAATTCCCTCCTAAGAGCGGGCGTATAGACGCCTTCCTTGTATTTAGTTCTTTTTCTTTCAGTCGTTCTTGCTGCGCGGCACCAGTGTTCTAATCTCTGATGTATAGCTAGAAGGAGTTGCAAATGCTTGCATCTCGTTATCTTATTATTACACCATAGTTAGGGTGTTTGTTTTCGAAATCCATTACCTATAGATGTCATGTATGTACCCAAGTATATTAGTTTACTGTGAACGGAAACAAACTCAATATCTCCTCAAAATATGAAACCACAAGCACGTGCTCAGTTTCATTAAACTCATTTGATAACATAATAGTACATTCCTTATCTTCCATAAAATAAAAGTGAAAAAAGCTGTTTAAAAAATTCAATTTGAAATTCGTCCTCAAACCCCAAAAAACTTTGCTTTCAGTCTTTATTAGAGAATCACCCTTTGAATCAAATGAAACTTCATATCCTGCAACCACCGACCCAAACCCAAATTCCACCACCATTCGGTCTTTCTTCCGTTCTTGCTATCACCAAAAGCTACATTTTTACAGTTTTGTGTATCGTTTTTTTTAAGTTTTGCACATTTTTGTTACTTTGCAACAACTAACTGTAGATAAGGAACGACCACGTCACTTTGTGATATCAAATCTGCAGTCGCAAAATTCAAAGGACTCTGCACACCACTCTTCCCAACTACCAATGCAAAGCAGTTCATACTCAAGTACAGGAAGACGAGACAGGAAGACGAAAAAATCCCTCAAATTAAAAAGTGAACATAGTGCTGAAGATAGCAAGAGGACTTGCTGTCGGGACTTTTCGAGGTAGATGAGCGGGAGAAACATTTTGACAGCTCGTCCCTGATATCTCGGGTATTAGTGTTTTGTTATTAGTGACAGTAATGCGACGGTGTGAATTGAAGTGCTAGGTGTGTTAAAAGTTATTGACGGGATGGATGGAAACTGTAATGATGAGTCTGCTTTATTTGTGTTCGTTGTTGTATCTATATAGATCCGTTTCCTACGATAGCCATTTTTCATTACCCAGCTCATACATTTCTTTATGTTTATTTTTTTTAAATCTGTTTCTGGAGTTTGAATAATAATGGCTTTGGGTTGGTTATGTTCATATTTATACCTCTAGTCATGTATACCAACACATGTTTGCATTTTTTCACGTTCTTTTGATTATAAGAGGAAAAGGAAAATATACTCTTGTTACATTGGGACCGTTTTTAATCAACATTTTGGTCGAACTAATTGAGGCGGCATCAACTGTATTGAAGTTTTAATAACTATGTTCTTTTTAATCCTGCAGATGTAATATTAAGATGAGATAGTTCGATTAACCCAGATTTAGATTAAAAAAATATTTAACGTTTTTTGAGCGTACTAAAGCCTAAAGAACTATGTATGTTGTACTAACAATGTACATAAGCTCTAAACTCTATGCCCAAGCCTCTGATGTTTTATAAAAAACAGGACTTAGTCACCAGGAAAATAGAAACTTTTCAATGTGCACTCGTCATTACTAGGTATTAAGAATTACCTAAAGTATTAACAATTATCTATAAGGCTATTTTAATTACTAGGTGGCGCCACGCCCGGCCTGCCGGGGTCGTTTATTCGAAAATGTTTGTTATACCCGAGCAACACCAGAAGGGGTTAGATAGTTTATACCATACGTGGTACATAAATATCAAAGAAATATTAAAACACACAACGCCTTGTGTAAATCTTTATTTTCAGTTGCCTTTATATAATTTATATTTAATACTATTTCTTCTAAATTTTCGGGGAGTGAATCCAAACTTAAAAAAATTTGCAACCGAAAAGAAATGGTACAAAACGTACCAACCAAGATTTAGTACCTATTTCCTGGATACAATTTTTCAAATTTAATTTTATAAGCAAATAAAGTTTAAGGAAAACCAATTGAATTAATAAAGACAATATTTATTTATTTTTATTTTTAAAAAAAATTAAAAATAATAAACTAAAAAAAGTTAAAAAAAATCTAGTACTAAATATACTACTAAGAACTAAATCCAGTACTAAACTGGATTTTATCAAAATCCGTCCTTCAATTTTTGAAATACTTTTATCATAAATTCCTTGTTATTTTTCTACGTAAATGTAACTTGTTTCTTTCAAAGATCTTACGATACAAGGTGATTAGGCACATAAGAGCAAGTACGTGCGAACCAGTCGAGCCCATTTTTATTTCTACGTATGTTTGCTTATTTGTTTAATCATTTATCATTTTGATTTTTTTTTCGTTTGTTATTTTGTTTGTTTGTTTGATTGTTTTTTGTTTTGAATAAATGTTTATACGTTTCATTATTTGGTTGCTTGTTTTGTTAATTTGTTTGGGTGTGTGTATGTTTCTTTGTTTGTTGGTTCCGTTTTGTATTATTTGATTGTTTGTTTTATTGTTTGTGTTTGGTTTTTAAATTTTTTTTTGTGTTTATTTGTTTGTAAGTGTAACTGCTCCTCTCTTTTTTCACAACCAAACTAATAAAGAAACACGAAACACAGAGACGAACAAACTAATACATCAACAAAACAACACACTAACAAACAAAACGCACAAAGAAACAAACACACAGTAAAATAAAACACAAAAACAAACATGCACACAAACAAGCAAAAACACAAACAAACGCAAACAAATCCAAACTAATAAAGAAACACAAAGACCAACAAACTAACACATTAACAAACAAACACAAAAACAAACAAACTGTAACAAACACACAAACAAACGAACGCAAAAACAAACAAACATACAAAAAAGCGAACACAAAACACCAAACACACAAACGCACAAACATGCAAATAAGTAAAAACATGAACAAGCAAACTTAGAAACAACCAAACATTCAGACAAAGAAACAAAATAAAAACAGGCAAAGAAACACAAACAAGCAAAGAAACACAAACAAACAAACACACGACCAAACTAACACACGACCAAACAAACACATAAACAAACAAACACATCAAACGAACAAACGCACAATCAATCACATGAACAAACACAAAATAAAACAGTTAAAGAAAAAAATAGACAAACAACAAACAATTACTCAGACAAACAAACAAATACAAAAACAAACCAACTCACAAACAACAAGCAAAAACAAACACCCATTGCATGTTTCTTTGTTTTGTTTCTTTAGTTTGTTTCCGTGTTTGGTTGTTTGTTTTATGTGTGTTTCTTGTTTTTTTGTGTGTTTTTCTTTCTTTCTGTGTCTGTTTCATTCTTTGCATGTCTGTTTCCTTTATTGTGTGTTTGTACGTTTACGAGCTTACTTGTTCGTGCGTTTTTTTATAACTAACGCGCGCACAAGGAACTATTTGTTTTCCTTTTAATGTAGAACACACTGCGCGGGCATTAGGAAGATAGGGAGGGGTGAAATAGGAGGTGTCGATTAACATTGGTTTTGAATGCTTGCAGATCAAAATGACAAGGGAAAATCTCGCCGGGTAAATTATTCCAAATTCGTGTTGTTCGGCTAAAAAAGAATCCCTATATTTCACGGTACGTCCGAAATTGGGCTCAAGGGTGAACTCATGAGCATTCTTTGCGAGACGAGTATTACGGGCGAAACTTTTAAGGGGAGGAATGCAACTAGCTGCTTCGAGTGAACATTTTTTATAAAAGAAACGATAAAATAAGGAAAGACATGAAACATTGCGTCGGTGTTCGAGTGGGGCAATTGTTTCAGCGGCAGTTCTATTTCCTATCAATCTTAACGCTCGATTTTGTATTCTATCAAGTAGGTCAAGCGATGTTTGCGAAGCACCCGCCCAGAGGTGTGAGTTTTACTCGAGTTTAGGGCGTATAAACGCTCTATAAATTGTAGCCAGATCAGAGGGGGAAAAATACTTCTTACACCGATACAAAAAATCTAAGCACTTAGCAGCATTCTTAGCGATCTCAAACATATGGTCGTTCCAACGGAGGTCGTTGTTGACACAAATACCGAGTACCGAAAGCTTTTCGGTTTCTTAGATGTAAGTGCCATTCATTGGGGGTATGTTTAGCTTTAACGTCAGAAGACAGCATTGAGTTTTCGAAGTATTAAACTCCACGCGACTCATATTACCCCATTTAACAATGCTGTATAAATCGGAGTTTAATGAGCTTTACATACGGTACCGTTGCAATTGTATGTCCGAAGGCGAAAGACGTGAATTATCGAACGAATATGAAAAGCTGAGGGTAGCGTAGTCAGCGAAACAGGTAAGTGGATTAGATGTAACATACAGAAGATCATTTATAAAAATGTGGAAGAGTCGAAGAGAACGGAGCCCTGGGGAACACCAACATTTATTTTGTGGATATCAGACTTGAATCCATCCAATACAACTTGTATTGAACGGTCCAGAAGATAGCTTCCAATCCAACGAACAAGAGTATCATCGATCCCAAAAGCACGCATTTTCGAAAAGAGAGCTTCATGCCTAACTCTATCAAATGAATTGGAGATATCAAGAGCAATAATCTTACTTTCACCAAAGCGGTGTACAGATTTGTTCCACTGTTCAGTGAGATATGCCATCAGATCACCAGAGGAGCGGTTGCTGCGGAAACCATACTGACGGTCATGGAAAATCTTTCGATCTTCGAGATATTCCTTAAGCTGGGTCACCTTTCTTAGGTACAGCCTAGACAAGTGCTGTTTTCCATATTCTAGGGAAGATTCCCAAAGAGAAGGAGCGATGCAAAAGCTTACGCAGTGGCTTTAACAGTGTGGAAAAGTACCTCTTCAGAAGAATCGGGCCAGCGGATTTGTGTATATCGAGATCTTTGAGAACTCTTGCTACTGTACGGATGCGAAAAACAATCGGTCCCATGGAAAAATTTACATTCTCAAGTACAGGAGGGGCAACGTTGCTGTGAGGCAGCGGCGAGCAACTTTGCTTTATCTGAAGAGGAAACAATTGGTTTGTTATTGTCGATGAGCGTTGGAACCGAAGATGTTGAGGAGTTTTTAGTATTTTTTTACAAATGACCAAACATTTTACTGCCTTTGGGACACTGCACAATTTTTTGCCGTAATTTTTGGTCATGCAAAAATTTGGTTCTTTCAACAAAGGAGTTGCATGAGTTCCTTGTTTTTTTGTGCTTTTTCCGATTGTTCTCTGTAGAGTTGGCTTTGAGAGATCGGAAACTTACTTCTTTGAGCCCGATAGCTTCTATACACTCAGAATTAAACCAGGACTTTTCTTTAGGCTGGATACTTTTTATTTTTGTTAGAAATAAAAGCACGTATCCCTGGAATAATCACATTTGTGATAATTTCAGCACTGGCATCAATGTCACTATCGAGGAAGCATAGAGACCAGTTAAAGTTTCTCTCTCGTATTGTCAAACGATCATCAAATGCATCAAGGACATAAGGCTGAACATACTGAAATCATTGGAGAGTATTGTCTCTTTATCTTTTTATTGTTCATGGTTTTTAATAAAGGAAACCAAGAGGTACATATATCATCATTATCACTTTTTTATATATAATAAAATTGAAGCCGAAACTCCTGAACGCGCATCACGCGAGAACGACAAAACGAAATTGAACAAATCCTTTTTTAATTAATAGGTAATTTACTCGAGAAACATAATAAGACACATTTTTTTAAATAAATTAACTAAAACTTTGCAAATTGGCCAAAGAAAAAATTTGCTAACACATCACCCAAAATGACAGAGCGTTTATGTACGATCTACAATTACGTATATTTGTTTTTTTTTTTTTTTTCACAATTACGCCATACATTGGGTTGTTGCGTACCTTTTTCTACTCTTAAATAAATAGGCGTAGGTATTAAAACTTTTAATTTTAAGCTGCGTTGACACCAGATCTCGAAGACCTGTATTATAAAGAGAAATATAATGATACACAGAAATACTAGGTATGCTGATATGATGCATTTCCTAACGTCACTATCATCTTTTAGTATTATTTTATTTCTTAAGTGAAGACTTTATCTTAAAATTGAAGATTAATTGAATAGGAATCTATGTGACGTGTGTTTAAAAAATTAAAATAAGATTTTTATTTATATACCAGCCGCGGGCGGGGCTGGTATATACTATCAACCATCTAAGTCTTATGAAGTTTAAAATATTTTTGTATATATAAGAAACATTTATCTCGTGACACCCTGTCTGTGGCAACTCATTTATAACACTGAACTTGTATACATATATGTATAATAAGTATATATAAATAACTACATAATAATGTTTCGTTTCATTCAATCACCTACATAGGCTCCTACATACATCTTTGAGGAGTACACTGAATCAGGTTGCACGAACCACCTACCTTCTCACGGCTTTTCGTACATATGTATGTATGTACGTTTACAAACACAAACTTACATGGCAGGCAGATAAAATATTTATTTTAAAGGCTTTTGCACCAGGCACAGGCTCACCAAACCTCACTCCTCGCATATGCACACAACCTGTGGATAAAATGACAACCACCTTTGTAGCGTTGCATGCCACCCTTTAATTTTGCATAACCGAGTACATACCAGTCCGATTTGCCCGCTTTGCTGTGGTGGCATCTCCATCACCACCATCCACGAGAACCTGAGCCAGGACCAGGCAGCAGGACAACACAGGATCCAGGATCGATTTTTCGGAAGGTAAATGCAGCTAGTTACTACCTATGTATATGTACGTAGTACGGCCGAAATCATGAGTAATTTGTTTGTTTGTGTGAGTGCGAAACTGCCTCCTGGTTTTCTCGACATTGGGCTGCAGCTCTACTGTCATAATAACATAGTAGGTCCTGCTGAGCTGAGTTATGGGCGGCCGAAAGGTCGGCAATTGAAAAAGCAAATATGTACGAACACACCCACAACCTGGGGTTCACCATAACCAACGGTAAGCAGAGCACACGGGCTAGAGTTACAGTTTACAGTTTTACATTCGACACACAGAGGACAATCCTTCCGGGTGGATGCCTGATGATGTCCGTGGTTCGTGCAGGCTTATAGTTTACAAAATGCAATACCCCCTTTACGATCACATCCTCTAGTTTGTCTTCACCACTGGGACCTTCTGCCATATCCCTCGTTCAAATTCTTCACATATAACAATAACTAGGCACTACCAACCTACAGCTTCGTTCTCTGCCAGTGAACAAATGCAATATTGGATGCGGTGGCGACAATGAAGTGGAGAATTTCCTTAGCGTTTTTCTAGCTCCCGGAAGGTATAGAGAGTAGCCAACGGCAACTACGTTTAGGTACACACTTCCTGGCCCAAGACTGGCATATATGATACATTATAAAGTAACGGTTTTTGGTTGAGGTACACAGTTCCGACTAGTGCCAAGAGTGTTGTGTATATTCATTTAATGACACTCATTCGTTTTGAAAGGTTTGTGACTTGAGGAGCCTTCGTATTCATCTGGTCTGATTGCGATGCACTGCCTTTTCTCTATGTATTTAGCTTGTTAATTCATTCACCAAAGTTTAACCCTCAGGAATGATGTGCATGCTTTTCATGATGAAACTATTAAGTGCTGACTTTACTTTACTGTGCTTGAGCTTTAACCATTGCTTCCGACTGAATTCAGTCCTTCCAACACTGATATTGAATGCAAGATAGAAATATTCTTATTCCCATCTTATGCCATATGGTTGGATGGTTGGGTAGCTCTGGTACCCTTAAGTAGTATAAACAAATTTCTCTATCTAATGGAGACGAAAGGCTTTTCCATATATACTATGCCTGGAGTACTTTCGCATTCTTGAAATAGCTCCTCTAAAAACAAACAAGTGTATCTCATGGATTTCATTTTTGTTTAAATAGACAACGTATAATTTTCTGTAAATTCTGTCCCCCTAGGATCAGATAGACGTAGGCGAGCCAAGTGCAATCAAATGTGCCGCTTCTTTAGGATACAATAGCAGGAAGGACATCTTGTGCATTTGAATTTTCGTAATTGGCATTGTTCGACCATGTAACTTGTTACCTTACTCTTCCCTAGGAAAGTCTAAGGATATTAATTTGTTGATTTAAGAATGTGTTTTTTTGAATTTTTTATGGCAACGAAGCAATTTTTATGGAATTTTAATTACTGCATTGACACACAGCTTTGTTTTATATTTAAAAGATCGATTTTTACAGAGAGGGACATCTTGCAAATGGGTTTTAAGCTAAAGACTCACATTATTTCAGATTCTATGAAACTACTGGCTACCAGATGTCGATTTGATTTTTATTTCTAGCATTTTTATTTAGTTACCCATAACAATGAGGCTCATTGAGTCTAAAATCATCCTCGTTCTCTTAACTTAATATATATTTCCATTAATCATTGCCTTACAAGAAACATAACAATTCCTTCAACCATAAAACCTCCCAGAGATTACACCTCTTATTTCCAGCCCGACTTTAATAATTATGCCAAACAAGGTACTGGACTACTGGGGCCAACATAAACCCAAGCTCTTCCCCAAAAAAAAACTATGGGGAGGTATAAAAACACTGAGAGAGAACTATGCCTCTCACTCTACTATACTATAATAGATGTTTTATAAAAATATTATCCTGTCCGTACACAATACCAGAACATTTTGCACAAGCTTTTTCGACCTATTGAAGCGACTCAAATTTTCTTCCATACTTTGTCGCCAGTAAGACCAATAATGCTATCCAGAAAAAATTATTATACACCACAAAATTCAAATCCAACTTGAACTTCCTATCAATATAATTGAATTAAATGGTAGCATAAATTCTGCAATAGGAAATACCCCTGGATTACAAGATGATTGATTTTCAAAAATAAGTTTATAAAATGTTTAATAAATTATTTGCCATGGAAATTATTCACCAAGTTTTAAGAACGTCTACCGTGATTCCCATTCCTAAGCTTCTCCTATCATGATCTTCTTTTCAGAACCATTGACTTTTTGACCTTGATTCAAATAACATGCAACATAGTTTTCAATATCGGGACTTTCGAAACATCGATATCCAAAGTTTATTTTCTGAATACCTTCTTTGGCAAAACATTACGTTGACGATCAGGTTGGTATACTTAACGATAAAGTTTTTATTATTTGTTTGATAAATATGTTCCGATTAGAAAAAAGTAATTATAAATAATGAGTGTTCCTGGTTGACATGACAGCTGATATTACCTTTGCAATGTTCTTATGCGGTACACTTTTTCGGCGTTGAAGATTTGAATGCGATGAAATGCTGCATTCAAAATCAACAAAGTCCAAAATTAGTGCTGAGTCTTCTACTTAGTTGTTTTTTTTAAATTTATACGTAGTATAAAGAGTTTATATTAAAACCTTCATTGCATTCAAAATAGCCAGAAATCGGGTAACTTGTATGATTAAAACAATTATATTATTATACCTTCACTTTCTTCATAAATTTAATACAAACCGCTTCTATGAATTTTTGTGGAAACAAATGAAAGATATGGGGTTTGGTAAGAAATCGAACTTAATAGATGAAGACATTAATATCGAGGAAATTAATATCAAATTTGCAAACCCCACTTCAGTTATACAAAACAGCGCCTTACAACTTGTTTCGAACTTATCTCCAGGTGCCTTCTCATTTTCGGCAGTTGATTATTCACTGTTGGCAACGCAATTTTCTCAATAAAGTCTAAGCGTGTTGAGTTAGATAATATCCACCCCGACTTCATAAAAATTCTTATTCCAGAAATACTTCAGCACATAACTCACATTTTTAATTCCATCTTAACCAATTTAATCCATCCGACCGTATGGAAATGGGTAAAGATTGTTCCCATACCGAAGAGCTCAATTTCTGTGAATGATTATCGTCCAATAGCCATTTTCTGTTAATTGTCGAAAGTCTTTGAGATAATTGTCAGCAAACAAATCAAGGAGCATAACGGTCTTGTTGAAGGTCTCAGATGATATTAGAGAAGCGATAAATACAAATAATTTAGCCCTAGTTACGCTGCTAGACTTTTCAAAGGCATTTAATTCTGTCGAGCCAACTATCTTATGTAACAAGCTATCTAATCTGTTCAATTTTTCTAATAGTGCAGTTAAATTAATTTGTCACAATTTAAATAATCGTGTTCAGACCGTTTCGTAAAACAATAATCTATCTTCTTATTTACCTTTAACAAGGGGGGTACCGCAAGGTTCGATTCTCTGACCTCTGCTTTTCTCCCCATTTATAAATGATCTGCCGTTCGTAAATAAACACTGCAACTACCATATTTATGCTGACGATGTGCAGTATTTCGACTTTTTTCTGATTTCCCTCCACTTTTTTTTTAAATGGATCAAAGGTTGAAATGGTCTCGAAAGTTAAAAACCTTTGAATAATCTCTAACAGTACGCTGTCTTGGAGCGACCATATTAATAGCATTGTTGGTAAAGTATAGCACTCACTGCTCTGTCTTTCCACCACTGGACCATTTTTACCCGTAGAGGTCAAGATTTGATTAGTAAAGGCAGTAAGTATTCCCATTTTAAGCCATGTCTGCTAGATTTTTACTGATTTTGAGTTAGCTTCATTGTAAACTTCAATTGGCCTTTAATTCCGTGAAATTGACCTTTAATTCCGTGACCCGGAAATATATTCTTTCTTTATCTTCTAAGTTTTTGTTTTTATATTTTTTATATACATACATATATATACTACCTGTACTACTTTAAGAATTTATTCTCTTTGTGCAGCGATAAATAAAAACCGACTTCATTTCGTTAAATGGATACCGTCCGATTTCCCTGCTCCCATGCATAGGAATTTTTTTTTGAAAAAATTGTTTCAAAATATTCCAGACAAACTAAGCCCTGAAAATAATACCTAAAAAAATCCATGTAGTTCCAATTTTTTGCAGAAATATGTAGTGATGGGTACCCTTTACACGTAATAAAAAAAAACTCCGTTAATACTGGTGCCGCGCGGGGTGTAGGGGTGATTTAAAAGGACCTTCCTACGGTTGCCCCCGCATATCTCGAAAACGGTTCGTCGTAGAAAAATAAATTCTGAAAGAAAAATGAATCTGATAAAATTTCCTACTGTTTACTATGGCACTATATTTGAAAATAAAGAACCATTTTTAAGTTATATTCTTTGAAAAATTGAAATTTTTTCCAAGAAAAAATATATTTTCCCAAACTTGTTGTTCTAACTCCTAACCAATTTTTTTTTAATCACAAATTTGTGAAGCGATAAGTTGTAGAAAATCCAATTTTGTACAAATATATGCATAAGTGTTTATTTATCTTTAACAATTCAAAATTATTCATAAAATAACAAAACTTCGCAACTTCGGCAATAATTCCCTTTTAGGCCAGTAGCGTTAGGCACAAAAATCAAACAAATCGGAATTAATTCAGATAAAATAATTTCATGTTGCAATAACTTTGTTAGTGGCCCAATACGAAAATCCTAGATTTTCCCGCCGACGGATCTGTGCTAAAGGGAGATGGCGGTAAAATATACCCCCAAAAGGGGTATTTTTGTGATTTTTCGATTGTGTGTTCGAAACTTATCAATATTTTCAAAGTGGTCTAAATAAGTTGTAGAGCATTCAGTTCCTCGTCAAATGAAGCCATAATAATATTTTTTGAGCCACGCACCCCAAACTACATTGTGTAAAATTTGGACCAATTTGCAATATCGTTAATTTTTTCTCAAACAGCTTTGTAAATTAGTAATTAGTAAATAAGAGTAGTGCATATAAAAGTCGTAGAATTGAAGTTATTTTGACATCTTACGTGAGTGATTCTTTCTTCTTGATGGCTACGTAACAAGTGCTTTATCAAGCAAAAACCATGTCTCGATTCTTTCAATTGATTTTGAAAATTTGTTTGCATTCATATCCATGTCCATTCTAAAAAAACTGGAAAATTGGCCTTAAAATGTTCGTAATCATAAAATCGTTTCAAAACAATTGACAATTCAGAAGCAAAATAAACGGTGTATTCTTCGTCGTCAAAAAATTGAAGAATGGAATCCCCCAGGGATCTCCTTTATCAGTTATTTTGTTTATTATAGCCTTCAATGACATTTCAGACATTTTGATATTATATACATATGAAGACACTTAAATATTGTCTATATATATATAAAACAATCCAAATTATGGTTGTGCGCGAACTACTTTTTTTCGGCTCCATCGATTTTAATGAAAATTTTAGTAGATCTAAGGATATATTTGGAGAGTGCATATCTTTTTGCAGTCCGATATCTAGAACCAGATTTATGACGAAAAATGTCAGTCACATGGTCGTCAATGCTTTAGTAGTACTACAGCCCCTAATATCAAAGAATGAAATAAGACCCCAGAAAAATATTATGTCGAATACAAAAATTGGCAATATAAGCCACTTAGGGCAGTATAAGCACAAACAACAAATTTAAAGATATTTCCCACTTTGATAAATGTTGAAGACGGTATGAGGGCATGCTGCAGGGGGGCAGCATATCTACCTCATACTGATTGGGAGATAAAATATCAACAAATGCTTATGCAAAACTAGTTTAGTGTGTTAGATTTTTAATTTTTTTTTATTTTTTTATTTTTTTCATTTTTGGGGTGTTTTTTTTCATTTTTAGGGCCTAATTTCATAAAGAAAAATAGCGTTTTATTTCATTATGAAAGAGTACCCAATTTTTGGGGCCTTATTTCATTTTTGTTTTTGGGGCTGTTTTGTCTGGGGCCTTATTTCGCACCGCCTTAAAAACATTTTAAGGTATCCAGAAATATCTAGGGTAAGCCCGAGCAACGCCGAGTAGGTCAGCTAATAGTCTATATACCGACAGTCTTATTATTTTCACTAATTATAGAGAACTAAAAATTGTAGAAGCATTATTTTTAAAGATATTCGAAGAAATTGAAGCTTGGTGTAACGTATCCGGCTCCAAGATCTCTGCAGAAAAAAGTTCAATTTTACAAATTTCTAAAAAAAAAATTAGTTGCACTGAATTTCAACAATACTAACATTAATAATAATAACTGTCTTAAGATCTTAGGATTATATTTTGACTCATGTTACAGTTTTTAGAACCATTGTCTAGAACTTAAGAAAACCTAGCTACCAGGTTAAATATTGTTAAAATACTAGCGTCCAAAAATAGCTCCTCACATGTAAACTCAATCATCCATGTAACGAAATCAATTATTCTTTCAAAGATTGACTACGGACTGATTATATATGGCAAATGCTTCAAAAGAAACGTGGAAGTAATCTCAAAACCTTACCACGCCTCTGCAAGATTCTGTCTTAGAGTTTTCAGAACAACTCACATCAGAAATATCCTTACTGAATGTGGCCTGTCGTCGATTCCATATCAGTTTCATTATCTCACTTCACTCTTGCTAAGATTGCTATATTGACAAACTCTCCGATTAAAACAGATGTAAAATCTGTAAACTACTCACAAATAATGGACATCTTATTAAAAGCCAAATAACCCCGATTTGTATGTTTCCTCGGTTGTTACCGAAAGAGCCAATCAATACTGAACTTAGAGCCTTTCCGAAAAACTCAATAAAAAAACCTTCGGTTTACAGTCAAATAATCTGGCAAATCCGAGAAACCCAATGCCAATGGAACATTATTTACACAGATGGACCTGAAAGTGAAACAGGCACGTCATTTGCCGTCGTTAACGAGTTCAAGTTCAAGTTTAAGTTCAAGTTTTCAAGTTCAATTTCCAAAGAATTTATTTCATAAAAAGTATAGTTTAATTTTCCATTATTTAACACAGCTTAAGCTATTTGTCAATATCGTTAACGAAAAGTAGATATCCATGCTAAAGGCCTGCTACCTTAATTCGCATCTGTGTATACAGCTGAAGCCGTTGCAATCCTAAGAGGCGCAGAACAATGTCATCAAAAACAAACTCTCATATGCACAGACAGCCGTTCCACAATCCACGGAATCCTAAAACAACAATAGAAATCCAATTATAGCAAACATACGAAACAAACTTAAAGCTAACTAGCTTACCCACCCGGCGTTGCTCGGGTATACCGTACATTTACGATAAAAAAACCGCCACTCGCCGAGAATTAGTTACTCCTTAAAAAACATAGCGTCTGTTACTCCTTATAACAACAGTTATCTGCCTGTAAAATCACGTCAAAATCGGACATATGTAAATAACAATTTTCAAAAAAAAAACGACTCCAGCGCAACCTTGTGGTAATTAAAATAGCCTTACTCACTCCTTACAATATTAGCTAGTTAGTTTTAGTTTTAATTGACTTTTATTTTTCATAAATAGCTAATAATGTTTGAATAATCTAAGCCTAATTGGTTTGGCCTAAGGCCGTCTACCAGGTTGACAATAAATAACCATTTTTTTTTTGTTTACATATAAATTTTAAAAATCTCCCTCACTATCTGCCTGTGAAAGTCCCGTCAAAATCGGTCCATAATGAAATTCCGACCCCAGAGTCACCTCGTGGGTAGTATTTAAATAGCCTAAGTTACTCCCTAGAACATCAAAAATCTGCAGGTGAAAGTCCCCTCAAAATCGGTACAGCCGTTCTCGAAATGAGTCCGAACAAACAGATAGAAAGACAAACAAACAGACATAAATTTTAAAAATTGAGTTTTTGTTATAAGTACTGTATATACTGTTATATGCATCTTGTAAAAGTCCGTTATTTTGTTTTTTAAAACAGACATTTTAATTTTATTTATGTTTATAAATAAGGATAAGCTCAAACTCATCTGAATCCCTGGTCTTAAATTATTACTTTAATTTCCAACTGTGACAAATATTCAATTAGTTTTTTATTTACTTTATTTACTTTATTTAGAAAATGAATTTAGTGTTAAAATTAAACAAAATAGCGGAAAGCCTGTTAGCTGTAACAATATTTTTATATTAATATGTAATTTATTATGTTAATAAATAATAAAATAAAAAAATTAAGAAAAAAACAACAAGGCACATGTTTAGAATATATTTTACCAGTGGGATTTCTACTTCCGTATCCCATCCCACAATAGCCCTCATAGTTTTCATTTGAGCTTCCAATATGTCCATTCAAATTTTCGCCCGAACAGAAGCACATCCTTATGAATTTCCTGAAGAGGGTATGCACATCAAATTTGGAAAGAATATGCGTTGACAATATTCTACATCTTTACTTGCATCACCACCTTTAGAGATCGTTTATCACTAAAAATAGCCAAGATATTACCAACTAACTCCTCCCCGCGGATAATAACGATTTGCTTTGATCTCTTACCGGAACAGGTCCATAAATGTAAGTGAAACAAATAGATACATAATTTTTTCACGGCTCATGTTCCTAGGGAAGCAAAATCGTGAGTATATTTAAACAATATCTCAACCAAAAAACACAACAATAATATTATATTAACCCTGACAAAGTCTGCCTGGCTTACCTTAATGTTCATTTTAAACCATTTATGTCAAATTATTTACCACAATTATTTATGTACATATACATAAGCCCTAACCACATCGAACTTTTTTTATTACCTTAAGGATAACCGATATTAATATACTTTATAGTTCATACCCACTCATACAGCATACTCAAATATAGTCGAGTTTTCATTAATGAACCACAAGTAATGCGGTTGCGATTCATTAACAATTTAAGCTTCAATTCACGTATCTCCCCTTGAGCACCACTGGCCAATTAATTCACCGCCCCACCAACTGTCTGAGTCACAGTCACCACCGCCATAAATGCGCATCTGTTTAAATTTAACCGATATGCTCACAGATACATCATCATCGGTTGTTTTAATATCCTTTGAAAACCTTTATGATGCTAAAGCCTTTCAAAGGGCAGCAGCAGCAAGTTAACAAATCAAAATGGACACCCTTCAGTAAATAAACAATGCCATACCGCAATCCTGAGTCATTTCGTCAAAATTGCGATTTGAACCGCACTTCTACTACGACAACGACGAAGCCGACGTTCCTTCGAAATCCTTCCTTCCTAACCAGGTAACCGCAAATAACCCAGCAAATGGAATTTTAAATTAACGACCACACTATGAGACAGAAACAAATAGAGGGAGTGAGAGACACCCAACCATTCCTTCGAACTTTCCTTGGCTAGCCATTGCCAGGCAGCCAATGTCGATTGCTTTTGCTATCACAACTTTATGCAAAATCACTGAGGGGATGAAGGAGCTTTGGGTCAAAGGATGTCCATAATTTAACTCAAAGAACGAGAAAGGGTTTGATGTTTTCGACTTCTCTCACACATATATAACAATTATTCAAAAATCCCTCAAAATGCTAGCAGTTCCACTTACAAATATAGTTAGACCACGTTGATTCATTTGAATCCTTACATAGCATCCATATCATGGGAAATTTTGGTAAAATTAATGAAGGCCCATTGCCATGCTAGCAGTGCGTTCTGCATTCTCATTCTCAATGACCTCAAATTGATGAGCTCATGACCGATGGAATGGATTTTATATGCTTGCAACCTCATTCTATTCAAAACCGCAAGATTTCGATGTGGAATTCAATTCAATGAGTAGTAATATGACTCACTATGATGGAGTTGGAAGCACAAAGTGTGGGTGCCTATTGTTGGATTTTAATATACGGATAAGAGCTGTTCTTCAACAACTGATGGATTGGAGGAAACTTTTCTAAAGATTTTCGAAATTGAAATGCTGGATTGTTAAAACGGTCTTCAATCGATAGTTAAAGAGGAAGGATTTAACCACTTTAAAGCAACTTTGGTATTGATTTTGTAAAAACCGGTTAGATTAACACTTGGTAGCTAGGTGTGTATATCGAATTTTCGGAAACAACTTCCAGACTCCTTCAGGTAGAGCGTCGAAGACCTTGCCCGCTGAAGCGTCGATATTCATCAGCTTGCTACCCGCTTGGTTCTTCCTATCACATCAATGTCGTCAGCAAACCCAAGTAACTGCTTTGATTTTTCAAAGATATATAGTGCCTGATGTGCCAGCTTGGGTGTTGTATCAGTCATAACTGTTTGGTGGTGTCGAAGGTCTCAGTAGAATCCCTGCCAATTTTGGCGGAGCAGCGAGCATTCTCCATCGTCATCCTGATATGACGTATCGGTTTAGCAGCAATTCCAAAACTGGACATGGTTCGGTACAGTCCATCCCTGTTTACACTGTCGTTGGATGTTTTTAAATTGATGAACAGATGGTGGGTCTCGATGTTAAATTCTTGGTTTTTTTCCAAGATCTAACGCAATGTGAACATTTTGTCGATCGTAAGGACCTATTATTCCGCCCGCAAACGGCTTAAGACGTTTACATAAAACGCTGGACAGGATCTTATAAGCAATATTTAAAAGGCTTATTCCAGTGCAAAGAAGTTCCCAGATCGATCATTATCATAATTGCGTATATTTAAGTGTTTCCATCCGCATCTTTGCAGGGCCCAAGACGGTAAGTAAGCGTTTTTCATATTTCCTTCGCTCAACGTAGAGATTATAAGATGATATAGTGTCTACTTCTTTTGCGGAGTCACGATCTGTATGGCTACGTGTTGGCTTTGTTTATCTGAGCACATTTGGAGTCGAACCAGGGGTTTGTCGGAGGTGGTTGTGAGAAGCCCAAACACCTCTGACGCTACTTTTCTTATGGCTTGTTGACATGCATTGTCCTGCTTGGGCCATGCTCATGTTTTAGCAAGGAACTCGTAGAAACTTTTTTGGTAACGTCGTCTTTCTGTAGGGGCATGGGCGATAATAAGGCTTATATGATTGAACTTGGCCTTGATACGGACCGTCGTAAATCTCTCGCTGACTTCGCGAAAACTTAAGATCATTTATCGAATTTTTCTTGCGACAGCAAAACCGCATCCAAACAAGCGCAAATTCCCATCAAGGTGTCATTTCCAATACTAGAAATCGAAATTTATACACGGGATACCTCTTATTAAAAATATAGTTTCACACTAACAGAAAATCAATTTGTAAGTCGTCTATAATTGAAGAACTGCAGTTTTAATGTAATTGCCATATTTTATTTGTTTTAGTTTTGGCATTAAAGCTTCTGTAATTTAGCGCTATAGCCATAGTATTTAAATTCAAACTCTATTTTCTAACATTTGCTTACCAACCCTATAACCTGAAGAAAAAAATGTTTGATATCAACTTAGAAAGTTACTATGTGCTCATTAATATTTGAAATCTCATTAATAATTAAAATCCCGTAAATATGTGATCCCGAACCAAACAGCTCTCCATCTTACAGTTACACACTGTGTCAGCCGACAAAAACTTTCCATAGGCGGTAAATGTACACGTCCTGCCAAAGATACACAAACAGAAACATACAGGGTGGACCAAAAGTCTCTTTCCTAATTAAAAATAACAATAAAATGACATTACGATAATAGAGAAATATATTTGAAATACTGGCAAAATTCTGTGTGTCTGTTTATTCATAAGCATTTGGGACTACAGCCTAAAGGGTTGGGCCAATCATCTTCAAATTTAGTACATATAGGGTTTTTTTTATATTCTACAGAGCTTTTTTATTTATTTATTTAGCTCAATTATGAACAGCACCTGTAATATAACCGTAAGTACGTGCGATCCAGTCGTGCAATTTATTTGTGATAGCGCGACGAGTTTCGGGTCTCTTCGGCGACTTTTCGTCTTACCGACGGAGTTCGCCTATCATCGACTAACCCGAAACAAAAACAACATAACGATAATGAGAGACTTTGAACGATTATCGTTATTAGTAATACGAGCACAGGTCTTTAGCGAACCAATCCTAAAACATCGCCACGACCACGTTCAACACAGTTAGGCAGACAGTGTAGCATGATTTATCGAAATTTGAGGAAAGAACTGCACTGCATTACCAGTTGGTAAAACAGCTCAATCTTGGTGACCCACAAAAAAAACGTCCGGAGAACTACAGAACTGTCCTAAATATCGCCGAGAATGACGAAGAATTTTTGAATTTTTTTTTGACGACGAGCTACAAGGGGCACATAGAATCCCAAAAATCTCGATCAACGTCTTTTACAATCAATTCGCGTAAATGTTTGTAGTGGAATAACCTCGCGTAAGATTTATTCACCATATTTCTTTGAAAATGATGTCAATAGGTGCCACTACAGAACAATGCTCCAGGACATGCTTATTTCACTATTGCAAGAAGACAGCAGTGCTGAGCTGATTTGGTCTCAAAAAGACGGAGCTACTGCTCTCACCGCTCGTGAGAAAATGAACTTGTTCCGCGAAAAATTCCCAAATTGCATTATCAGAATAAACCGTGAATTTGAATGGGTTACTTGAAGGAAAAGGTTTAAAAAAATAAACCACAGACTATACTACTGGTTTACTACTCCCGATTACTAGCCGACGCCATCCAATTGCGCACCCCAAGGCATCGGGCGTCCTAGTTTACGCCATCCTTTCAAAGCAAACAAGGTCTGCCACATGTCTTCTCCCATACAAAGAACTGCAAAAGGCTTTCCCAGCTGGTTCCTCTTCGCTCATGCGACCTAGGGCCCAACCAACCAGTGTCTACCGAGTAGATATCATAAAATTCAGTATTGTATCTTCTCCGGAGTCGTCCTCCCTCGCACACGGGGCAAAAATTTTCCGTAAGATTTTCCTCTCGAACGTGGATAATAGATCAAAATGCCTTTTTGTAAGTACCCAAGTCTCAGATCCGTATGTGAGTACTAGTAAGACCATGGTCTTGTACAGCAGCTGGTAAGTTTGTGTGGTAAGGTTTCTGGATTTAAAGAGCCTTGACACTATAGTAGGTTCTGTTGGATTTTAGCTGCCGCCCGCGTATTTCTTCCTCCATATTATTATCGCACTACTTTAAATTCATGCTCTGCTACCCTGATAGTTGGACCAACACTTTTCTCGCAGACGGCCAAGTTGAATAGGGGGAAGCCAGACCGACTCCCTTTGTTGGAGTCCATTAAGGGTGTTGATTGGTCTGGACAGCAAACCTACTTTTACTTGGCTTGTAATATTGGCCATGGTCAGCCTATGTAGTCGTGTCAATTTTTTTGGGATGCCGAATTCTCTCATGGCCTTATAATATTCAACAAGATGGTATGTTGGAATTTTAAATTCCAGACTTTTTTCCATCACCTGCCTGATGGTCTATCTACCAAACTTCACAAATTCGTGCAGTCGGTGAAACATAGAAAGCAAATTTCCAGCCATACACTATTTCATTTTCAAGCCTTTCCCACGGAAACCATGAAATTTGTCTGGAATAAAAGTATCCTATAATTCAATCCAGATTCTCGCCCATCTATCTACCAAATTTCATTCAAATCCTTTGAGCCGTTGAGGCGTGACTGCGGTACAAACATCCAAATATACAAACATTAACATCTATGTATATACACATAAATAAAAATTAAGTGTCTGTTTTTAACATCAAAATAATAGCTTTTTACAAGATGCATATGAAAGAGTATACAGTACTTAAAACAATAACACATTTTCTTTTTATTTTTGTCTGTCTGTCTCTTTGTTTCGGGTAATCTCAAGAACGGCTGCACCCATTTTGACAGGACTTTCGCTGGCAGATTGCAAATGTTCTAGGGAGTAACTAAGGCTATTCAAATTATTCTTATTCTTTCTCTTATTTATGGAGTGATTTTGGCGGGATTTTCATAGGCAGAAAGCTAAATAAGTAAGTCTATTTTAATTACCCCTAGGTGGCGCTGGAGGGTTTTTTTTTAAATTTTATGTATGCCCTGATTTTGACGGGACTTTCACAGGCATAAAGCTGATGTTGTAAGGTGTACCTTAGGCTATTTGAATCACCCGTTGGCGCCGCTGGGTTCTTTTCACAAGCAGATAGCATATTTTGTCAAAACTAACTAAGACTGCTTTGATTACCAGGTGCCGGGTTCGTTTTTTTTTGAAAAGGTATGATATACCCGAGCAAGGCCGAATTGGTAAGCTAATTTATAATTTAAGTAGGATATATTTCATAAGTTTTTTTCATTCACAAGTTATTCCAGATTGACGTAGGAAAACAAGTTTGGTGCCACCCTGTACTTCCGTTTAGTATAAATAAGCAAAATTCCAAAACGTTCCCGCTCTACTAAATTTTTCAATTCTTTTCACCTATGAACCCAAATTGGCATAAGTGCCACATCCAGATGGGGTCAAGTGTCATATTCCTACCTCCAGTTTCACTGAAACCGTAACACTGTTCGACTTTCACTATACAGGCATAAAATGAACCATCATCCAGCCATTGAACAGAGACAAAGTTGTTGTCCCTGTGTGTTTTGTAACTGTACATGATAAAGTAATGCGAGTGCTAGACATTAATTAAAACAAATTAAGGGCAGCCACAGGCATATCCAGTTTGTATACACAGAATTCTGCATAACCAGCAAACTACCCGTTGCCTACTGTGAATAAATGAAGGTTGCACATGGGAATAACCGGGTAATCTGTGGTGGCATTTTGTCCTTTTTGGTCCTTTTTGCTTCGGACTTTTTTTTCTTGGAGCGGAGGAAAACTTTTCACGTATATAACACCAAAAACAGCTCCACTGTTTGGATATAGTTTGCTCTTTTGTTTCAATTATTGCACCCTACCTCAGGAAGGACGACGACGTCGTCTTCGTCGTCCGTGTTGTTTCAAACTTTCAGTTCAAAACTTCTCTGAATCAAGAGTGGTGATGGGGTGTGGGTGACACTAAGGGGAGAGGTGGCGCTGATAAATTGATATAAATTATTGAAGAAAATAGTTATTTTTTGAAAGTCGATACATCCTTTGGCGTCACGTTCACGTAACGTACATATATAACCTCGGAGAACAACACACTACTACTTTTCATTCGATTTTCTTTGCTCTCTGTACACGCGACTTGTCGGCAATAACTGTCTTCTAAATCAAAACTTCTTATGGGAATTCTCTGAAGCAGCTCCCGAGTCCCGATTCCTGACAAACTTTCAATAGAGCACCAATCGGAAAAAAAATAAAAAAAAAAAAATCGAATAAGTAGAAGTAGAGTGTTCTAGTTGAAAATAACTATGTTTTCGTTTTCGGAGAGCGTGCAGCACTTTCGTTCTGTTTCCTTTTTTTTGTTAATTTTTTTTTTCTAAGAAATTATTTCGAGTTAATTTCAAGTCACGTAACTTTGTGAACGATACGCATTTCGATGTTTAAACATTGCGGGAAGGTATAGAATCTCCTCGATGGAAGAGAAGGAAGAAATCCCTGTTTTATTTTTAATTTTTATATAGCAGGTAACGTCACCCTTAACATATGGGCACTATATGTTTATATAGAGTAAACGTGAGTTTCGGTATAAAATATTGCACCAAATTTCCTGTGGGTTGTCTCCGTGCTGTAAGTTGGTTGTATGGCCGGAACGGAATGTTGCGAGGAGGACCAACATGCATAATTAAATTGAAACAATTTTTTGTGCTGGCGAGAATATATTATTTAAGTAAGTGATCAGCTTATGAGCAGGTAACATGAACAGGTAAAAAACGCGTTTAAAGAAGTAAACGGGCATCTACATTATAAACGTCCCACGTGCAATATATCTGCTGTTGGTGATAAAACAAAATGTGTTATTTTTTATTTACCCGACGCAACGCTTGATATAAATTTAAGAGAAATATCTTCATATATAAAGGACATAATGCGCGAAAATAACATCATCATCATGAGCGGCCTTGCCTTGGATCGGGCCGATTTTCATTCAACAAGGTCCTTTATGCATCCCGAGGTAGATTATATATAATTCAAGTTTTATCTTCTCCAGAACCCTTTTCTCTCGCACACAACAACGCCGACAATTCTCAGTAAGACTTTCCCCTCGAGCCCTGTCTTGAAAAGTGTAAAAAAAAACCTGAGCATTGTGTAGTGATACCTGAATCACACATCCATGCTGTGGTGGAATCGTTTAAGGTGATATATGATAAGCGATTGTCACAATAAAAAAATATTATTCTGCGTAAGGTGATGCCAGAATTTGTAATTTTCGTGGTGATCACTATACGCAGACTGAAGATTTAATGTGATCACATGTGTGACTACCTGATTCCAGCTCCCTTAGAAGGTAAGGCTCTAGAAACTTTTACTATCAATCATTCCTGCACAGGAACGGAGGCGACCTACAATCTACAATACTACCGAATCCGAACGGCTGTTTACGAAGCAGCTTTTTCAATAAAATGTTTATTTAGGACAATTTGGTGATTTGCTGTTTCGATGAAAAAACAAGGTAACACACACAAGGAGGTCCGAACTCTATGCAAAAATTAAATCATTGAAACATTTTTGTAACCCTAATGATGTGTCCACACTAAAGAAACATTTATTTTAAACATTTCAGACACATTTCAGAAATTATTTAGGTCTGGACGCTTCGCGAAACATTTCTGAAACGTTTATGAAATGTCTCTCTGTTTCCCCTTCCAAACGGAAATCTTTCTTTATTTTTCAAGCATTTTAGTATAGTTGAAAGGCTTTTTGTTTTTGTCGGTTTGTATTTTGTTCATAGTGACAAAACGCGACGCTATGATTGCTCCTTTCTTAAAATCCATCTTGACGTACAAAACTGAATACATAAAATGGGAAACAAATAAACATTTAAGAAATGTTTCAGAAATTTCAGAAATATTTTTGAAATGTTTTTTAAACAAATGTTTCTTTGGTAGGACACACCATAATGAAACATTTTTACTTGCAATTATAGGTACTATAATACAAGTTATGCATTCGTGCAGATTAAAAATTTTGAGATAACAATCAAACATGACATTACGATGATATATTTAAGTTACTGGCAAAATTCTGTCCGTCTGTCTGTCTGTTCGGATGTATTTTGGACTGCAGCCTAAACGGTTGCCCCAATCGTCTTCAAATTTTGAACTTAAGGTTAATTTTTTAGCTCAAAAATTAACGGTACCTGTCATATAACCGTCATGTAACATGAATTTTTATAAAAAAAATCAGTGTGCTAATGTAGATATGCATTATATTTTGGTGAAAAAAAAATTAATACGGTGGGCTTAAAACGGTACCTCCCATAGGACCGGTTTTTTTTTCTTCCAATTTTTCGAGAACTGGTGATCCGATTAAAATCAAAATTGATATTCAAGAAGATGTAGGTAGCCTGAGTAATTTTGCATTAATTTTTGTTCGAAAACTTTTTTCTTGTATTTTTTATATTTTTTTTTTATTTTTTTTTGAAAAATCAATATTTTGAAATCGGGTAGGTGAATTTTTTTTTAAATTTTGTTTTTAAATGAACGTTATTTTTGTGATTAAGTTTGTATTCTTGAATTATTTTTTTTAATTTTTTAAAAAAAGTTGTGAAAAAACCGTTTTATTTAAAAACGGCTCCTACAATAAAAAAAAAATCACACTTTTTTATATTTCCTAAAGAAATAAAATGGCGTTTAAATTATTTCACCCAATACATTTTAACGTACGTTATTCGAACAATCAAAAGTCACAAAAATCGAATAAATGCTTTGATGTTCACTTTAATTATTTTAATTTTATTCTACAATGTGACCGCACATATGAGCAAGTACGTGCGATCCAGTCGTGCAATTTATTTTATAATTCACTACGGCATATGCGCAACTTTTTTTTTGTTTTCCTTTTGTGGATAAGATCATAGTAAAATGTTTTTAAGGATACAAATTTAATTCGAATATTTTTATTGTAAAGTTTTGTATTATTATATATTATATATATATTCTGATTTTGATTACACAAAATAATTTAAATCTGCAATGCACACAGAGGTATTGTAAGGTGGGTTATAGATTTGTGAATATGAATTGAGGTAAATAAACATGGCACTAATGTGGTAGAGAAGTTTATACTTCTTGTATTAAAAAAACGTCAGTTCAGGTCTTTTATGAGAGCTTTAGTTTTGCAAATGGTTTTACTCCCTGAAGTATCCACTGTAATTAAAACCCAACCACTGACTAAACCACGAAATACCAAACAATCGTTTATGCTAACTATACCCTCTTTGTGTGTATTCAAAACACAGAGCTACCACTTCTAAAATAATGAGCTTTTACAATTGGTGCTTTTTTAAGGCTTTTGAAGACGAAGGATCTATAATGTGCACTATGGAAACCCTGTAATATTTGCACTCTTTCACAGTTTAGTGAGATTCCATGCAGTCAGAGTAAACGTGTTATCTTCACTGTATTGACAATTTCTATTGGACAGATCGTAAGAATGTTGAGACAAAATATGTCTGTCTCTATGCATTTGTCTATTTTTCTTAAACGATTGAACGTATATTGTTCAAATTTGATATATTGTTGAACGTTTTTATATTTTCTTTTTAAAGTTAGTATGAACAGATATATTCGGCAAAAAATACTGCAATGTCCCAAAGGCAGTACATATTTTGGTCATTTGTAAGAAATGTAAAGAACTCTTCGTCATCATCGGTTCCTACGATCGTCTTGAATGATATTGCTGTATTCAGTTCTCAAGAAAAGGCAAATCTGCTTCCTATTCTCTGCAAACTTATAACGCTGCCAGTAGGTGTCAGAACACCTCCTGTACTCATGAGCATTAATGATTTTATGGGACCAATCTTCTTTCGCAAGAGACTTGAAATATCTCAATATACACAAATCCGCTGTCCCGGATAGTATTCTATTATTCTAAAGAGGTGTTCGACAACGCTGGCAAAACCTCTGAGTATAAGTTTTTCCATCAGTCCTATTCCTCTGGGCCCTTTCCGAGTGGATGGAAAACAGCATTTGTCCAGCCTTTCCATAAAAAAGGCGAATCTTCTTCACCAAATTGCACTAGCGTCCTTCTTTCTAAGGTCATAGAAAGGCTAATTAATTTCCAGCTTTAGAAATATCTCGAAGAAAGAAAGCTTCTTAATGACCGACAGTACGGCTTTCGTATCAACCACTGTTGACCTGATGGTATATCTCACCGAAAAGTGGAACCAATCTCTCCACAGTTTTGTTGAAAGCAAAATTATAGCAGTTGCTATTTCTAAGGCATTTCATAGATCATCGATGACACGCCACACATACTAAATAACATGACTCATGCTGACAAGAAATACAACGCCGGTAACGCGTTGGATTTTTCAACCAAAATGCATCGCAAACGTATTCTGAGCACCAGGCGAACATGAAAAAGAACAGGCAAATGTAAATTCCCCAAATAATTCCCCTCAAATTCAAAGAGTACAAGAAGAGAAATACACAAAATGGGCGGAGTCTTGTTAAAGTAGATGTAGATAATGAGGTGTGTGTGTGGATTTTACGAGGGTTTGTGAGTCATTTGTTGGTGACTGTGAATTGTGACTGTGAATTGTGACATTGTGACATTGTGACATTGTGACATTGTGACATTGTGACATTGTGACATTGTGTGAGTTCAAAGAAGCAAGAAGTTGTCAATGGTGTTTTTGTTGTTTGCTTTGCCTCCTTTTCTCATGGACCGGCCATGATCATCATAATGTCGACGAAAAATCGATCCCAATTGGATTTTAAATAAAAGGCGAACAGAAAAGAATAGAAGGGCTGGCAAATTCTTTAACCTTCCTTTAGTTAAAAGCGGGTATCATATCAATGAAATAAAGAGAGAAAGAGAACTACAAAAATATTTAGGGGGATTTACTTAATCCATATAAGTATCCGCCTTATAAATATTACAAGCTGCATGCGTAACACACTTACCACGTGAGTATCAGTTTAAATTTTTGTTGCTGAAATTAAATATAAAACTGGTACTTAGTAGTAAAATTATCGTCCGTAAACCGACTTTACAACCAATTTTACAACCAACTTTTTTTTAATATAATCATTGATTTGTTAAGACTTAAGTTATGGGTTCTCGTTTTTGAAAATTTGTAAAATGTTGCTTGAAAAACGTTTCATCTTTGCGAAACTATTGGCTCAAACATTCAAGATGAACTTTAAAATACATCCGTTCAGACAGACAGACAACATTTTGCCATTCGATTTGTTATACAAGATGGGACAAAAAATAATCACCAAATTTTTTTCCGTATTTTTTTAAGGAATGACAAATGTTTGTTTTATTTTTGAATTATGTAATGAAATCGAGTTCTGTCCATTAAGTCGAGAAAATGATATCGGTAGATATCGGTCTGCTCTCAGAATTGATGGTCATAAATGCTCGTTTTATCTATAGCATTTTTCATCCCTAGAGTCAGAACTTCTGGCGATATGTTCTCGCATTGCTGTCGGATATTTTCTTTAAAGTTTTCAAGAGTCTGAGGCTTGTTTATATAAGCCCAGGACTTCAAGTATAATCCTACGAAAAAAGTCCGCAGCTTTGAGGAAGTAAAAGTCGTTGATCATGGCTCTGTAGTGCTATCCGTTCACAGTAACCGTTTGGTCCCCGGCGTTCTCGGAAATAAAAAATAGGCACGACGACTTCTCCAGTGTTAACAGTACAGCATACAGTAATTTTAAGCGGGTGTTATGGCTCTTCGTATGTCATAAGCGGTTTGTCGGTGCCCCTGAAGTAATAGTTTTCTTTATATACATAACCGGCCCCATTGCTCATAATGAGGATTTTTTCAACAACACATGCATATTATAAAATTGTTTTATCAAAATGGGTGTTCTGTTCGGGCAACGTTCCGCGCTCTTCACCCTATCGCGTCTTTCCGAGAGAACTATTGCCAGTGTGATCCATCCACATGAGATCAAAGAGCGTCCAATGCATCCCGATAAAGTCACTGTTTGGTGTGTATTTTGGGCTGGCGGCGTCATCGGTCCATATTTCTTTGAGAACGATGTTGTTCAGGTCATCACTGTTAACGGCAAGCGCTATAGGTCGATGATTACCAACTTCTTTTGAACTGAATTGGATGATTATGGGCACCAACGACATCTGGTTTCAACAGGACGGCGCGTACATTATACATTTTGCACGAGCGATTTGAGGACATCTCACGTATAGGTGATTTGAACTGGCCACCGAGATCGATTGATTTGACCCCATTAGAATTTCTTTTGCTGTTTTCTTAAGTTGCAGGTCTATGCGAATAGGCCACAAACCACAGCGGCCCTCAAAGCCAACATCACCAGTGTCATCGGTCAAATTCGTACTGATTTATGTGATAGTCATAGAAAATTGGATACTTTGAATGCGCGCTACCAACAGAAGCCGCGGCGGACATTTCAATGATATTATGTTTCACACATAATGGCATCGATAGACCTTTCAAACGATTGGAAAAACTCGATGATTTCTCGATACACATTTTGTTTTATTTAAATTTAAAGTTACAAAGCGCTTAATGAAATACCCTTTACATAGAGACTGGCAGAATTTTTTTGTCTAAACCTTCATATGTTTTGTCAAAAAATTGTCAGAGAACGCATATATTACAGGGTTTCCGTAGGGCTCATTAAAGGTGATTGATCTTAAAAAGCTTTAAAAATAAATTGCACGACTGGATCGCACGTACTTGCTCTTATGTGCGGTCATAGCGTGGAGTAAAATTTGAAAAATATTAAGGGAACTTCAAAGATTAATTCGATTTTTCTGACTTTTGATTGTGTGAAAAAAGTACGTAAAATAGTTTTCAGCGGAAAAATTTAAACGCCATTTTATTTCTTTAAAAAATGTAAAAAAGTGTGATTTTTTTTTTCAAAATCGTTAGAACCGTTTTTAAATAAAACGGTTTTTTTAACAACTTTTTTGAAAAAATTAAAAAAAATAATTCAAGAATACAAACTTAAGCACAAAAATAACTTTCATTTAAA
Organism: Platycheirus rosarum; assembly: GCA_963971375.1. NCBI lineage: Eukaryota > Metazoa > Arthropoda > Insecta > Diptera > Syrphidae > Platycheirus > Platycheirus rosarum. Next base: position 103,673,617 of record OZ020510.1, read on the forward strand.
ACAAAATTAAAAAAAAATTCACTTACCCGTTTTCAAAATATTGATTTTTCAAAAAAAAAAAAAAAAATTAAATTATTAAAAATACAAAAAAAAAAGTTTTGGAAAAAAAATTAATCCAAAATTACTCAAGCTACCTACATCTTCTTGAATATCAATTTTGATTGTATTCGGATCACCAGTTTTCGAAAAAGTTGAAGAAATAAACCGGCCCTATTGAAGGTACCGTTTTTAGCCCACCATATTAAATTTTTTTTCACCAAAATATAATCCATACTTACAGTAGTACACTGCTTTTTTTTATAAAAATTCTTGGAGCCGTTTTCGAGAAAAATAAGCTTTTACATAACGGTTATATGACAGGTACCGTTAATTTTTGAGCTAAAAAAAATGAAAAAAGTCCTCTGTAGAAAGTCAAAATAACCTTAAGTTCATAATTTGAAGACGATTGGCGCAACCGTTTAGGCTGCAGTCCAAAATACATCCGAACAGACAGACATACAGACATACAGACAGACAGACAGACAGATATATAAATATGCTTCTCTATCATCGTAATGTCATGTTTGATTGTTATCTCAAAATTTTTAATCTGCACGAATGCATAACTTGTATTATAGTACCTATAATCGCAAGTAAAAACACCAATTGTGAAAGCTTTTTAACAAAATCCAAAAGAAAAATCCACCCATAATTTGCATTTTCTTAAAAGTCATAACCCGAAAATGATGTGATTGTACGTGTACTTTCAAAACATTCATCTTGGGGGTAGTAAGCCCCACGAATTATCCATTAGTTGAAGTCAACGCTCTTGCAATGTGTCCACGAATGAGCTTAATTAAAAAGTTATATATCCCGTTTATATTGGCCTTGTTGTGTCGGAATTTTTTGGGAGTAGTATTTATACTCCGACTCTGGTGTTTTGTGTAGTACAAGAGAGGTTCAAAGACATTAGGGGTATTCACGATACGGTGCAACAAGTCTTCTACAATTGTAAATTTTTTGTTTTGCAGATCGTGAAAGCACTTTTTCCAATATGTAGCAACACCACTATTGGGTGCCTTTACTTTGGTGACGCTCATATGTGTATCCTTCAGATTGGATTTTTTGCTTTTGTTGTAATTAGCATGGTTAAAACCAGCTGATAGAGAGCTGATTGAAGAACATTGAAACAGAGAGAATATCCAATGATATCCTTTAATTTGTTGAATACTTTTAAATCTGAAGAAACATGTGATGAACAACTGATTGTGTTTCTCTCTTGTTTCTAATTTTGAGAGGTAACCTGTGTGGTCGGGGTTGTTCTACAACTGGAAATCCGGTCAAAGTGTGAACTAGCAAATCTTGCACAGTTGTATCGAGTTTTCCAATAGGGACTTGAAAGTTTTGAATTTAATTTGTGAACGAACACTTTCACTAATCATCGAACTGTCATTGTCAATTTATTCAGTAAACTCAACATTTTCATCATGGTAAAGTACACGAGCGAGCAACCTCTGCAAATTATAAAAATTTTCTACCGAAATTCGGAGTCGGTGACCGCAACTTTAAGAGCGTTGAATTGTTAAATTTCATCGCAAAATCATCTTCAGTAACGAAGCTCATTTTTGGCTCAATGGGTTCGTCAATAAGCAAAATATGCGATATTGGTCGGGTGACAATCCACATTTGCTGCATAAGTCACCACTTCATCTACAAAATAACTGTTGGGTGCGATTTGCATGCCGGCGGCGTTATTGGGCCACATTTCTTCGTCGACGATAACGATTGCCACGTTACTGTGAATGGCTAGCGTTATCCCGCCATGATAACCGATTATTTTAGGCCCGAATTGAAAGATATGGACTTGGACGACATGTGGTTTCAACATGCAACACAGCACACCTTACAATCGATTTATTGAAGAGTAAGTTTGATGAGTGTGTTATCTCAAGAAATGGGCCAGTCGATTGGCCCCCTCGTTCATGCGACTTAACGCCTCTAGACTGTTTTCTTTAGGACTTCGTTAAGTCATTGGTGTATGCCAACAAGCCGACGATATTGGAAGAGCTTAGAGCCAATATTGAACGCGAAATAGCGGACGCTTCGGCCGAAATGTGTGGCCGAGTCATCGAAAATTGGGTCCAACCAATCGACCGCTGCAAACGTGCCCGCGGTGGCCCTTTGAACGAAGTCGAGTTCCGGTCATAAATGTTTTGATTGTACTTCAAGCCGGTAATAATGTTTTTCAAATATCTCAAATGGTTTGCGTTTAATTTAAAAAAAAGTTGATAAGTCCTTACTGGAAAACCTACATCTAGCATCACATTTAGTACCATAAGTACAATAGTACTAAATGTTAGTAAGTTAAAATACTATTTTACCAACAACCTAGTACCAATCGGAACCAGTTTTATATTTAATTTCAGCAAAAAAAAAATTAAACTGATACTCACGTGGTCTATTAAGCATGTAGCTTGAAATATTTAAAATGCGGATACCTTTATGTATTAAAGTAAATTCCTCTAAATATTTTTTGTAGTTCTCTTTCTCTCCCTTTATTTTATTATTATGAATTCCTCTTATAAATAAAGGAATGTTTAAATAATTTGCCAGCCCTTGTTTTTTCTTTTCGCCTTGTATTTAAAATCCAATTGGGATCGATTTTTCGTCGGCGATATGATGATCATGGCCGTGGCCATAAGAAAAGGAAGCAAAAGCAATCAACAAACAACACCATGGCATTTTATTAACAAACACTTCTTGCTTCTTTGAACTCACACAATGTCACAATTCAAAGTCACCAACAAAATCCACTACATACACATCCCATTATCTATATCTACTTATTACTCTAAGAAAACCCCGCCCATTTTGTATTTCTCTTTATCCTCTTGTACTTTTTGAATTTGAGTGGAATTATTTTGGGAATTTGCATTTGGCTGTTCTTTTTCATGTTTTCCTGGTGCTCAGAATACGTTTGGGATCGATTTTTGTCACAATTCAGGCATTGACGCAGCGGTGACGCATTTGCGTCTTACATTACCCACAAATGACGCAGCGGCATCTGACGAATGTGTGCACCACGCTATTTATTTTTGAGTACTGTAAGACGGAAAAGCGTCACCGCTGCGTAGTAGCCGCCGCGTCAAAATGACGCAAGTGTGCACCGAGCCTCAGAGTCACCAAAAAATGACCCACAAACCCTGCCGGTAATTCCACACACACACTCCATTATCTACTTCTACTTTCTACTTTAACAAATACACGCCCATTTTGTATTTCTTTTTTTCTTGTACTTTTTGAATTTGAGTGATTTCCATTTGCCTGTTATTTTTCATGTTCGCCTGGTGCCTCAGAATACGTTTGTGATTGATTTTTGTTGAAACAACATTTTTTTTGTATTGTCATCATGATCATGTTATTTCGTATGTGTAACGTGCCATCGATTTATAAGACGTTTTCACGTCAAAAATATTATTCCTTTTGATTTAGATTGGAAATTAATTTTTTAATTTTTTTTTATTAATTTGTAATTCGCGTGCAAAATTTTATTGAAATGCTCGTAGAAAAAAACACCTAAACACAAACCATTCGTGATTAAATTTCTTTAATGGACGAATTTTGGTTTTTTTTTTATAATGTAGCAGGTCAATTAATTGATTTTGAACGTTTTCAAATTGAAATGGCAAGGAAAAACCTCGCCGGGTAAACTATTCCAAATTCGTATTGTTCGGCTAAAAAAAGAATCTCTATATTTCGCGGTACGTCCGAAATTGGGGGCTGAAGGGAGAACTGATGAGCATCATTCCTTGTTTTTTAAATTTTGTAAATACATATATAGAATAGGCCGTTTTCCTGCGTCTTCACCTTCAAACATACCCTGAAAATCTCATTCCACAAAAATAAAAACATCCTTCCGAGCATTTGTTTTTGTTGTCAAATTAAACACTAAATTTATTTTAAACTATCAAGAAAATTAAAATGAAATACATTATTTATTTAAGCGCATTTAATAAGAAATCAGTCTTATAGTATTTTCCCCGAAGATATGATAGTGTGGATGCTTTATATTTTGGAACTTGATAGAAACACAAAAAACAGCTCGTTGTCAATATATAGTACCTAGGTAAAATCTGAAAAGATTTCATACACATGTCTTGTAAGGATTTTCATCGAATTTGGGAATTTCATCATCACACTATACCTCTAAATTTCTCTCAGAATAGTCTAGAAGCCTCCAAATCGAAATCCCTTCCGCAACATATTAAAAATTATAGATTCTCCGGAAACTTTTTGAAGTTGTAAATCCTTGAAGTTGGCTGAAAATATATTGACATCTCTGGTATCGTTGAGTTGGAATCAAGAGTTCCAGTTGGTGTAGAGAATCCAGTGCCATTACCATTCCCACCGATACTCCCGTTGCCGCTACCATTCGAGATCGGCCGGTAGATAGCAGTAGCTGCATAATAGCTTTCGGTAGGTCGCGCCGGTACCGGGGGCGGCTTAGGGAATATATTATTCAAAGACTGCGGTGGTCGTGTGCGAACATTCACATAACCACCCGAAGTTTTCGGGATAAAATTTTGCATATGCGGTGCGATGTACTCCTGACAAACAGCATCGGACACTTCTGGAAATAAATTTCAATATTCGTTATCACTGGGACCAATTGTACAGAGTTTGAACAGTGTCTGCCTTTTTTACCTGTGTAATCTGGTGCAATGTGATGATGTCGCATGTCATTCATGGAGCATGCACTTGCAGCACTTGTGTACATGTTCACATTAAAAGGTTCATGATACATGCTGTTCTTGTCCATGGAATCGTTGTCGTCCATGCCAACCTATATATGGTGGAGGGAAAATAATGTGAAACACAATAACAATGGAATGCATACAATTAGTAGGTCTCTTCAAATCAAGAGCCCGATGATGTTGATGCGGCAGAGGGCTGTTAATATTCGTGCGATATTCTATATCTAGAGGGGCTCTAACATCGTTTTGGGCGGAAATTTGCATAAATATTCGATTGACCTACCTTTGTGTTACTGCTGCCGTGTTGCATACGCTTAACGCCGCCAACGCTGCCCAGCGCATCAGAATGGAAATTGTGTTGGAACACATCCAAGACGTTGCTACCACGAGCCGCTTTCCGTTTATTTCTGGCAATTATCAGGAGAATAACAGCCACCAGGAGCAGAATAATTGTAGTCAACACGCCTATTATCACACCGACGAATCCCTCTTCGGGTTCCTGGTCGATAGGTTTTGGCGCGATAACTTTTTTGTGGATAAAAAATAAATACAAAAAATTAATTGTTTTTTTTTAAGGGAAAGGTGTTGGGAGATGTTTTAAAAAAGAGAACAAGAGTTTTATTTTTTTTTTTTTACCTTTGGGTATACGATTGTCTTTGTCGTATTTGAATTGCGTGCCATCTCGTTGGTAGGGAATTTCTTGCGGTGGTGTGGTTTCAGGGATTTCCTCCTCCGTGAAGTTTCCTATAACTGGAGCTGAAAGGAAAGGAACTATTTTAAACCGAAGCTATCAGAACGAAGAATTTTGAATAACGTTTAAGGTAAAGCCATTGCATTGACAGCCACCTGATAACGTCAGTGAAGTCCGATAAATCATGCGGGCGAGTTTTAAGGATGGTAAAGGATTTTTTTCTCTAGTAGGAACTTAAACCATCTTCGACTACGGAATGATTTAAAAACGAATGTTTCTACTAGCTCCTTGCCAAAACGTATGAGCAGTGCCCCAAGCGGACATTAAAATCCTATTGGGGGATTCTAAAGAAAAATTGGATGGGAAAACATCTTTAGTAATATACAATCTAAAAGCACAGCCTACACGAAACCACCTCCGGAAATGGACTCAGGCTTATCAATTTTGCTCAGAACGTGACGATTGATGGTCATGACTTCGAGGCAGTCAGTTAATTTGTCTAAATATGCTCTGCTGTGAACACGGGTAACAACATCAGCGTAGAATCACTCCTGCTAATTGCTGTTGCTTTGGACAAAGTAAGCTATTGAGGAATAAAGCCTTATCGAGAAGAGCCAAGGAGACGCTATATAAAACACTCATCATCCCGCTCCTGCTATATGATGCAAAAGCGAAGACCCTTTCCCATTGGGATGGAAGCTTCCTTGAGGTATTTGAGAGAAAAGTACTTCACGAGATTTATGGGTCTGCTTACGATCAAGTTACGAACGAGTGGAACAACGAGTTAGTACCTGCTATACAGCGACATTAGCCTGGTAAAAAAAAACGTACCCACGGCTAAGATGGCCATGTAGAGGGGATGAACATCGACGCTCCAGCGAGCAAGGTCTTCGACGCCGTACAAGAGGGATATTTAGAAGGTAGAAGGAGACCTCCGACTGCTTGGTGAGCAGAACTGGAGACGGGAGGCTCAGGAGCACCACTCTATGTAGCACCGGGAAAGGTAAAGGTAAGGCTATGTCCTTAAAACGAGAGAGTTTTTCTTATGGCTTAAATTAAAGTTTATGGACCAAGACGGCGTGTGTTTCCAGCAGGGGTTAAGTTCCCCACAGCGGACACTACTATTTACATTCTGCATGAACAATTGGAGGGCAAGCTTATTTCTCGCAGCGCGGAAGTGACGTGAATTGGCCACCAAAGTCATGCGATTTGACTCCTCTAGACTTTTTCTTGCGGAGTTTTCTGAAGTCGCAGGTCTACGCGAATAAATCATAATCGACCGATGCTCTTAAGGCGAACATAACATAGGATATTTCTCAAATTCAGAAGAATCAATGCGTAAAAGTAGCACTTGTATCTAGGCGCCTGTAAGAAACCGAGGCGGGCTTTAGCTTTGTAGCGTCTTTCACATTTTTTCACTTCACATTACATCTCATTTTACAGTCTATGCTACAAATAATTTTTTTTTAAATATATAATTTATGTGCCTTAAAATCTTACATTCACACTTGTATAAACTTTTTTTTTCTTTTACTTGTGGCAGTTTTGAATTTCAATGTAAATACCTGTTGAAAAGTCAATTTTTGTTGCCCCTTCAAACTTGCCCTCTGGTTCGTGAATTTTATGAAAATCTATCCCTAAGGGATTGATTTTTATTCAAGAACAACAAAACTATCCCCAACCAAGTTACTCGTCGCAAAGTCATCCAAGCCCGCATTAAACTATCACCACCAGTCATGAATACAAATGCGCTTATTATAATATTTTCTCTCAAGATGTTCCCACAATGACGTGATTTATTCAATTATAAATAATTAGCTTAACTTCATTCATATTTTTACTTGCTGGTTCACTTGAATAATCATAGCCAAGAGCATTTTAACGATTTACATCAGGTCCTTAAGAAAAAAAAAAAGATTTTTTTCTGGCATGTTCAAAAATACGGGTGTACACAAGTTCATTGTTTTATGATTTATCCCCTATAATAATAATAATAGTATCATTGCTGCAATTTCCTTTTAATGAAATACAAAAAAAAGGAAAAATTTTGGCTCATCCAGAAACAAACTTACCCGACATAAAAGATATTTCGCTCAGCATAATCCACCGCAATGCGAAATACAGTCGAACTCTTAAAAATCTTCCCATCCGATGGTGCAATTTGATAGTGACATCCCTGGCATGATCCAGGACAGTGTCTGGCATGTATGAAAATAATACTGGTTGTCCGGTATAGTGACGTCCGCCCATACTGAAGTAGACTTTCGCATGAACAAATACCTTGAAAAAGAAGGAAACAAAAATTAGGACATAAATTGAGATGAGACACCCTGTAGGGTGTTTTTTTTTTAACTTAATGAAAATGGTTAACAAGAGTAACTTTTTTTGAAGAAAACTGTATTATTTAGTAAACAAAATAAAATCACAAATAAGGATAGTTTTGACAATATTCTTAACAAGGTTGGCTTTTATTAACTTGAACTGATTTTTATAGAAAAAAATATCCCTAGTTTAACTGCACCATTTAAAAAAAATTGCTCAAAACTATAAATGCAAAATTAGGCATTGGAAGCTTATAAGACTGAGGTCACTGTACTTAAGAAGATACATAAGTTACAGGTCAACAAAACATAAAATAAATATTCAACATCGCAAAAATGGTTAAGATGCGTTTGAATAATAAGTTACTCGTATGTACCTTAATTTTATAAAATACTAGATGGTACCCGGGCCACTGCCCCAAACATCTCAATTCTTCAATGCTTTTTCGAATAAATTTAGAAGTACGACTTGTGCGCTTTCTACTGCAAATTTATTTAGCTATACCTCAGCCTTGCTTATATATATATAGAATATAGAATATATATATATATACATATATAATATGTATAGAAAAAATGTATTTCTACATTTCCTAAATTTTCAACTCCGCCAACTGACAATTACCTCACCATACCATTGTATATACATTCTCTATAGGTAGTACTCTCATTTCATGGTGTCATATTTATTTATTTATTATTTATATTTAAAAAAAATCAAAGAACCCCTCCGTGGGATGCCAAAATAACCTCATGTTCCAAATTTGAAGACGATTGGCCTTACCGTTCAGGCTGTAGTCTGAAAATACATACGTACAGACAGACAGACAGACAGAATTTTGTCAGTAACTCTAATATATGTCTCTATCATCGTAATGTCATGTTTGATTGTTATCTCAAAATTTTTAATCTGCACGAATGCATAATTTGCCTTAGGTATATGTAGTATTCCAGCCGAGAGGCCCAATTTTGTGCAAATCGGGATCGGTGGCCATCTCATTTTGGGCACAGTCTCCGAACGTGTAAGGAGTAAGTCTATTCATTATGAAATGGCAAACCAAACTGAGCATAAATCAAGTGACAGCTGTCAAAAACACCAACTCCGAAAAAAGTATTGGCAGATTGAAAACCACACGTCTAAAATAACACCCTTACATATGCACAAAGACCATACATAAACATTATAGTGAAGATTTCAAGATTCAAGATTTACTACATTCGCCAGGGGCGAATTATTTTAAAATTATAGCAAAAAAAACTTTTTCCATTAACAAATATATGCTTACGACAACTTTCTTGGGAATCGATCATTTGTTTTTTAGAGGTTTGGGGAGAAAAACATACACTGGTCGTAGCCGCCATATATGATGTATGAAAGTATGGGTATTATATGTATCTAGCGCGCCACCTGCTCCAATATTATTTAACTTTGCTGATTAATATCAAACTCACCAAGAACGGTCGTTCCTGTCTGTCTAAAGGTTGCCAGGAAATGTCACCAAAATCGATCACTCAAAGGGATCATTCACACGCATATATCAATTTAAGTATATTTACTCCAGTATACTATATTTTTTTCTGGTTACCGACAAAATCAACGCCTGTCCAAACTATATTTAAAAATCACAAGGGCAACCATATTTGCCATTTAAATTGTAAATTGTTGATATGCAAATTGTATTAGTTATGTGCAAATTGATTTCAGCGCCCTCTTGCGTAATATAGCAAAGATAAATACACGTACTATTTGACGTTTTCATTATTTTTGTAAACAATGCGGTTTTTTGTTTTTGTGTAATTTGAATTAAAATCGTATTCATAATTCAGATCTAACGGTTTACTGAAAATAGATATTATCATTAAAACGGGATTTAAAAGTGTAATACTTGAGATTAATTTAAATCCAAAATAACTATCGGAAATGTGCAACCCTTTCTGTTGCTCATGTCGCTTTGTACTTGAGCACATAGCGAATACAGGGTAAATTACATTCTAAATGGGTTGAGCTGTTCTGGAGTCCATCGCATCGGGGACTTATATTGCATATTCACTACACACATTATTTTGTATGTATAAGACAGTATAAAATTATAAAATACTAGCTTACATACCCAACGTTGCTCGAGTATAACTTATATTTTCTGGATCCGGACAAAGCGTTATCTTAAAACTACCAAGGTTACTTAGTTCTAAGTTCCTCTAAATCAGTCCAACTATATGAAACTTGATGTTAAAAATGTTTGATATCAAGCTAGCATCCGATCGTCCAAAACTTACTTATTTACGAGTCCATGTGGTGGAACAGAAGCCAATCGAATATAGAAAGGCTTCGCATACTCGAGAGAAAATATTTCAGAGCTTATGTGGTAATGTACAGAAGCGCACATTCCGACTTTCAACATAACGTTACGAACAATAAACTATTAAATGTTTAGTGTGTGCCCAGAATGTATGTTTTCATCCGGGACATTGCGAGGGATCACTTTAAGCGATCAGCAATTGTTACAGAAAATGAACTCGTGTCGGGATTATGCAATCCTAATACTGAGTATTTCGAAAATACGATTGGAAGTAGATCCATACCGCCTGATGCATTCCTATGTCTCGGTTTGAATGGCTATTTATCTTAGAATCTTTTTTGGATCAGGAAGAAGAAATTCATCATTTGCGTAAGGAAAGATATTGCTCGCCAGTGCCTTCCTCAACACGGCAATGTGCCAACACGGACTTTAAAATCTTGTGGCTAAAATCCACCGTCCGCAACCATACTATTCATTATTGTTCTATTTACAGCAGCCCGAATCTCGATAGTAATTCGACTTTTAACGAGTTTGATGTTCTGTTTGATTCCATTTAGGAAATTGTTTCCCTTTGTTAAATCAATAATGTACAATTGTTTTCTTTATATGATATGTGGAATGGATAGAAGACAGCAAGTTGATTTATAATTGGGATACAAATTCAAGCCTAAAATACTTCAAACAAAAGATAATCAACTCAACTAAAATAAATAGTTATTTTGATTTACAAAAAACCAGAAATAATTTGTTGTAATTTGAAAGCCTGTTTTTAAAACACCATCCCAAGACAATTTGTCTTCAAACATTAATTGATTAGAAAAATTTCCTTCGATATCAATATTTATTATTTCACCCTGTAAAAGACTCGATCTCGGGTAAATAAAAAGGATAAAGTTCCCTCCTTTCTGGCAAGGACATATAGCCACCACATCATCATCCCTAACCCTATTTGGATTTCCATCACGTACGCGTCGGGAATATTGATTGAATCAACGAGCGACACACTAGAAAAGTTTCTTACACAACCAGGCATCAGCAGGGCAAACTTTTGCACCCCAAATAGGTTGTCCTGGCATATTATGCTTTGTTGGAATGAAGCAAATATAAAACCCTTACTCCCCCCCAAACAAAATACACATCGCACTATACCCATCCACCCACTTCTCAAGTCGTTTATTATTTATTAGAAAATTGATTTCCAGTGATTCGCAGTTTGATTAGTTAATTTACGTATCGGTAACGCTTGACTGCCCATTGCTCTCGTACTCGCTTTAATTCAATCAGTATCCGAGTTTCTTAAAATAGGCCAAACAGGACCATCGTCAGGACGACGACCAGGCTATGAAGATACCGACAACGATGATGACGGTTAAGGCCGATTCTTGTGCAGTAAGTAAGAACTTTTAACGAGATTTTGATGTCTGGCAATAAATAAGCTTGAATGGTTGAATGACCCATCAAAGTTCAGTGTTAGAAATGCCTCCTTCCTTTACTTTGCTCTTTGGCCACGAATGAGTTGGGCGTCGATAGTAATATCTCTTTATATAAAGGATTTCCGACTCCTTCCATTCATTTTGATTTCAAGTTTGTACAAATGAAATACATTAACTACGTCGAAATGGCGCTGGCGGAGCGGCGCGGGGCAGAACCAACATCGACAGAATCGAAAAAGATTCCTCCTCGTTTCATTCACGATTGCAAATAATAAAACGGAGATAAGCAACGCGCCATGAGAACATGACAATAAAATGTAATAACCGGCGTTATCACATTACTCGAGCTAGATTGGGGATAGAAGGGGGATGTTTTGATTTTATTTCGGGATCATCAGGGAGTTTTATTGATAAAAATATGCGACACAGAAAAGAGGGGGCCAACCAGACCATGAAGGGATAAATCTGGACCCGATTATTTATATATTTTGTTATCATTTTATCTATGACGTGTATTTTGCTAAACTTTTTTCTGAACCTAAACAAAATAAATTCAAAAACGATAAACAAAGGCATTTGCAAGTATAAACTATAGGACTATGTGAAGAATATGTGAATCAGATTGGGGATTACATTGGGGATTACAATAATTGGGGAGTTGTGATTTGCAAGGAGGTTTGGGGATAACTTATGCGACGTTATCAGCGGTTAGACGGAAAAAGGGATGAAACCAAAATACTGCCGCGCCGCCAGGATTGGGGGAATCTGTCGTCTTGGTTTCTGACTTTCTTTACGAATTGTCTTTTCCTTAGAACTGTAGGTTGAGGAATTGGGAAGTAGTTTTTGGTCTTTTATTTAGAAAAACTTTTCGAAAGCAACGACCATAGTCTATGTCGCGTTTATGTCCCTGAGTTGTGATTGTCTTTATGGAATGGACACACAAACCGAAATTTTATTGTAATTTTATATTTGTTTATTCAAAATAGGATTTGTTTTAAATTGATTATAATCTATATTTTGGTTTATTTGAATGACTGACAAAATCTATGAGTGTTCATGTTAAAACGATAAGCTATTTGGTTCTTACCTGGACATCTCTGGAAAACATATTATTTGTATGTAATATAATTGAGCTAAAATTCCTCACAGTATCAAACTCGAATACAATTTCAACTGGTTTCCCCAAAAGATTTGGTGTATCATTTCTCCAGCCGACCCATTCATAACCTGAAAATTAAAATTCTGTTTGTTAGAAGAATACAATAGAAATAGAGATTAGACTGAAGTAAATTGAACAGTTTTTTTTATTTCAAATTCGTGTGGTTCTTAAAGTTGAATTTGATTGTTTGTTAACTGTAATACCTACCACACTTTTTTAGTAAAAAAAAAATGTAAGGCTTTCTTAATTCGAAAATAAAATATCCCTTAAAACGCATTTACTTGTTAAAGATATCCTAACACACTTATACAAGTATTGTTTTTGGTATATTTTTTCAGGTTTGGGGCCAAAACTACTAATTATTTAGAAATACAAGCAACTAAATATTTCATTACTCTTCTAATACAGGATATTGAATTTACTTTTTAGAGATAAAAAATGTTTAAAAATAATGGAAATTATTTTTCATTTTTTCCTTTCTTTCAAATTATGGTAAAACATATTTTTAAAAGTTGAATCCCTGCGTTGGTAAATCCATTTCTTGTTTCTTATCTAAATACTGAGGTAGAAGTATTTCCATCACCAGCTTAATCATTTTTGAAGTACTTGGTTATAACAGAGATATATTGGATCTTAAATTGGGCAGTTTTATTCCCAGCTTTTAAGCTATATTAAATGTGAAATTTTGCAAAGGGGCTGGTTTAGCAAGCTATTTTGTCCCACTTAAACAAAATTTAAACGACCCACCTTAAGCTTTGTAATAAACAAGTTGTAAATCTTAATACTAATCTATTATAATTATTACAAAAATCAAAAAATTCCAATACACATTTTTGACATAGATTTTCAGTTGTTATCTGAAGTAGTATACGTTTTTTTTTTGTTTTGGAAACTTCACTTGGCAAAGTGTATCAATATCTCAAGGCCCCGACAACAACTAAAGCTAAAAACCACCAAGAAAACCATGTTGTACATACTCTCAACAATTTTTTTTTAAATCGGTCATGCCCTTAATGTTGTTCATATTAATTAATGTTGTTGATATTAAAATACATACTGGGAAAACAAAATTTTAGTATACATATCTGCACCCCAGCGTCATCTATAGGGTTAAGCTTACAGGATAGCTTCCTGAGTTAACAACGTTAGGATTTCCTACAAATTTCAGCAAAATCGAGAATAAAATGTTTGCCCCGGCCTACATTTTCTGGATCCCGACAACATCGTCACTTATCGGGCCAAACTATATACCTTCTTAAAACAACCAAGGGAACCATTTTTCTAAAGGGAAAACTACAAATTGCCTGAAAATTTCAACAAAATCGGTCGCGTTGTATAGGATGCCACTGTTTGAAAAGCACGAAGTCGGGTCACACAAACGCAGTTCTTCTTCAGTGGATTGATCCGCAATTGCATTACGGCTTTGTTGGGAAAGATTAGATCTTCTGGAATTTTTTTTTAATAATAATAGATAATGGCACAATAAGATTTATTAATAGCACAAAAACAAAACAAATAAATCTTTATATGCCTTTTTAAACAAATCACGGACAACATACAAAAAAAATACGCTTTCGCGATTCACAGCTTATGACAGGAAGCGGCAATGGAATGTTCCGAGAAGGCGAGAATTTGTCATACATTCTGTGTTATCAATCTTATATAATGAATGACAGATTTACCGAGTGATCTGGAATGATTGAGACAAATACATTTGGCAGTTGTTGTCATTTGTTCTCTGTGTTTTTTTTACACTCCGTCGATTCAAGTATTTCTATTTATTTAGATATTTTTTTAGATAAATGTTTAATTTATTTATTTTTCTGACATGAATTTTTCCGATATTTTAATTGTTATTCTGCTATTCTGGGCGGAGACGAATCAAACAAATCAGAGATCATTGAAATCAATTCAGCCGTTTTTGAGTTGTAAATGTTGTAACTAACCGGACTTTGTTTTACGTATATAGATTGTTAAAGTTGGTTTAGTAATGACATGATCTTGAGTTAAGTACTGACAAAAGTTTTAACATTAAAATAAATTGCACGACAGGATAGCACGACAGATAGCAATTGCACGACCTGTGCAGTCACAGGTCACAGCGTTGAAAAATTTTTTAAAAATATGTATCTTCAAAGTTTTTATTCGATTTTGCGCCATTTTATTTTTTTAAAATAAATGTATAAAAGTGTGAATTTTTTTCAAAATCGTAGGAACGGTTTTTAAATAAAACGTTATTTTAGACCTTTTTTTAAAGAAATTAAAAAAAAATAATTTAAGAGGGCAAACAAAAATATTCTACATTTAAAAACAAAATTAAAAAAAACATCTAACCGTTTTCAAAATATGATTTAAAAAAAAAAAAGAAAGTTTCCGAAAATATTTTTAAAAGAAATTACTTAGGGGCTACTAACATCTTTCTGAATATCAATTTTGATTGTAATCGGTTAGCCAGTTCTTGACAAAGTCGAAGAAAATAAAACTTGCATTATAGTACCTATTCGTAAGTAAAAATGGGAACGACTGGTTGGTACGCACGTATTTGCTTGATTTTTGACAGAAACAAGTGACATTTTTGTAGAAAGATAGCAAGGCCAGAACTTATAAGAAGTGTCAAAAACCACAACAATTAACGGTTTTTAGTAAAAACGGAGAACTTTATCACACGTCTTAAGCAATAATAAATCTATGAAAAAAAGTATTTGAAATATATTCGGACCGATTTTGATAAAATATTTCGAGGACTTAGTGCAAAATGTTATCAATAAAACAAAATTTCTTTCTACTAATCGAAGTTTCCTAAGTTAAACCACTGAAGAAGGTGGATTAGCGAAGGAATAAGAACCATAGATGTGTCAAATTTATTCTGAAATTAATTATTAGGTGCGTTTAATAATGTGAGCTATTTTTTTCATACAAAAAAATCCAAGTTTGAGACACTTCGTGAAAATTTCAAGTTACTGAACAGCCAACTTACTTATTGTAGTATATTTTCTTTAGGGCTTTTTGGTAAACGTCACTTTACTATTTCACGTACATTTTTTTTTTATTAATGAAATTTTTATTCCGTAGCTTAAGTCTTATTTCATGGTTTAGATATCTCGTGAAATAATGGTGGAATAAGCGTTTTGTAACACAACACTCAACATTTAAAGTATTTGAAATGAATTCTATTATTTTATTACCAAAGAGAAACATTTTATTTTTCATATTAAATAAATATTGATTTTCCTAAAAGTATGCAATACAATTTTTCAACTGTGTACTTACAGATTCTAACTAATTGTACTAAGCAGCTGATAATTATTAAAAGTTTTAATTAGTTGAACTAACTAAGCAATTGATTCCAGAAAACCAAATACATATGGCTTGCATAAGTTTCAAACGTAAGCTTTACTAAAAGAGTATAAAAGGGATGCACCGATCAGAGGAGGATGCGATGTTCTTGTCAATCGAGAGTTTGGGCTGACCATCTGGTATTCGGGTATTTTCCAATAGCAATTGTCAGCCTACACTCCCTGCACGATTAACGTAAAATATTAGATTAACTTTCGATTCTGGCTTTTGCCTTATATCTTGAACCTTTGAACTCGGTCATTTCAACAGGTAAGGCGGTCTTCGGACAAATAACCCGTGGGTGAACGTATTCAAAGGTTAACTTGCTGTTGCTGTTCATACTTTTAGACATTGTTTTTTCTCCTTTTGGGTATCGTTCAAGAGTTTTTTTTTTTAATAATTTTTGTTGGAGTGCGAAGAAGTTGGAACTATCGGAGACACTCACTCTAAACCTACGCTCCTAGATCTACCATCGAGCTGTTTCAGTTTTTTTTATTAATTAATTAAGAGTTTACTATAATATACAGCTGATCATAAAATTTAAAGTAACATTTATTGATTAGTGTTAAGAACACTGAAACTAAAAAAAAAATAACAAATATTATTATAAAAGAAAAAAATATTCAAAATATTAAAATGCAAAGCTAATTTTACTACCTATATACGTAGATATTTTTATATATAAAGTTTAATAGAAATCCAATCAGCCATTACCGAGAAAGTTGAAGTAGTTTGATAATACGCGAAACACGTGGTCTCTTTTTACTTCCACACTTTCAACAAATTCACCGAACTGGTCTTGTTGTCACACTAAGAGCTGTAAATATTTTAACTGCCAGTTATGTATTTAACAGGTATTTGATTTGACCAGTAAAAATTTGTATAACTTTGACTTCTAGTTAGACCTATTCAGATATTGTGAAAAGGAAGTTAGGTCGATAGCAAACAATAAGTTTTTAGTAGCTAAACTGAAACTTTAGTCAGATATAGTGAAACCAAGCCTTAATATTGGTATTAGTTACATACTGAGGATGTGCACCATATCTATTTAAAATTGTGATCGTTTATCGAAAACGCGAAGTTGGGTTAAAAGTATTAATATATTTATTTTTCCCATTATGGGTCAGAAGACAATTAAAAATAATTTTGACTGTAAACTTATATGACCTTGCTCTAAAATGTAGTCTCTTGCTCAGCCATTCTGAATAAGCCCATAAACATATTAGTTTATTATTTTTTTAGTTTATTATTAATGTTTAATCCTACTTATTTTATAAATGTGAAAATTTGTATGTTTGGATGTTTGTTTCCTAATCACGCCTCAACGGCTTAACGAATTTGGATGAAATTTGGTAGGTAGATGGATAAATGTGGTGAATTGAAACATAGGCTACTCTTCATCCAGAAAAATGTTCAGATCCTGTAGGAGTTGCTTAAATGCGAAATACTTCATTGCTAGAAGTTTGTTTGAAATGCTTTCATGCTTTAACGACAGCAAATTCGTGAAGTTTGGTACACGGAAAACATGATTTAGGCTACTTTTATTCCGTAAAAAATGCACCGGGTAGAAGCTAGTATTAAATAATAATTTGTAAATTTTTGTCATCAAACATACAACAAATCTTGTACAACAAAAATATTCTCCCCTAGATTTACAAACTAAAGTCCTCGTCTTCAAAGACGGGCGGCGCATATGCAATGTTTAAATGTCAAACTTATGCATGTGTGATAAAAAAGTTGTGATTCATTGATTTAAACGCTTCGTATTTGTCAAACTTTTAGGTGTTCAACTCGTAAATGAACACAAATCCTTTGACTTTTTAAAAGCCTTGAATATATTTCAAAATATATCATGTCTTTCACTTATTCATCCGTATCCTGATTCTTCATTTTCATTTTATTTTCCAGATTAGGTGTATCTCTCTCGCAAAAAAAAAATGATTTATGTATTATCATCTATTATAAACTTGCGTTGTTGTAGCTTTTACATTTTCAGACATTCTTTGCTCCTGTTTTTTGGAATTCCTTGATTGTTTTTTTTTTTGTATTTTTTTTTAAGTTGAAAACTTTTTCGCTACTTTTTATCATCTGCGGATTTTCAAAATAGAGTTGCGATAGTTAAATAACTTTCCACTCTTTTATAGACTAAGTTTTGCTAAATTCAACAGGACACCAGAAGAGGAGATAGCCAAACAAAAAAAAATTAAATAAAAAAAAAACTTTTTCATAGCTCGAACTTTTATTTTATTTCCTTTTGTTGTTGTTAGCATCCCTCCTTTTTTTGTTGTTTCCCTTGTTCCCTCTGTTTTAGTTCAACAAAAATAGAAACAAAAAATCTATATAATAACTTTCTCTGTGATAATCGATTGTTTTGGGAACTTTGGCCTTCGAGCAGATGGAGTTTCCGGATACGCCAACCATCGAACACAAAAGTTAGTCTATGTGGACATGGACACACTGTGTCTATTAGGAAGCAGGTCGAAATTTATGATATAAATACTAATTAGTGTGTCAATATTATTGTTTTGGAATTTAATTATCACTTGGATTTCATTATCGATGGGGTGCGGTTGGTGTTTGTTCCGGGATCTTGGGGTAGGAATTCATGGAATATTCCATGAAAATAAAGAGGACGTTATGAGCTATTTTGTTGTGACCCAAACTTGAGCAACAAAGGATAACGTTATCCCGTTTTGGAGGTGCGGTGGGTGCAATTGCTATTATGTGCAAGATAAACAATGTTTAAGTTTTCTCAAGGGAGGCGGGTAAAAGTTCAGGCGACGACGACGATGACGATGGCGACGGCTAGTGGGAGGAGGTTGGAAATTATAATAGAAAACTTTTCACTTCAGCATTAACTTTAGACAAAGCGGATAGGAATGGGAATTGGCAGTGGAGTTAGCTGTATGGAATTTGTACGGCAAATTTTGAGCTGTTTGGATGAAGATTTAACGTTTTCATTAACGAGTTATTTACTAAGCTGCCTTAAAACTTTTTGAAACTGAATAAGGGTTGCGAAACGATTACCTTTTCACGTCCCTCAGATGAGTTTAATACTTTGATTCACTTTGCGTAAGTGAGATTGACTTTGAATAGATAAATATACAAATATAATATGTATTAACTTACATTTTCACGTTTATATTTTTTTAAGCTTATTTTGGTGTATTTTTTTTTTTTTTTTTTTAACACTGTTTTGTCATGAATTTTGTCAATACAAAAAAATCAAAACTTACCTTTACCAAATCCATGTATATCTGTTCGGAAGTTATCTTTTCCTTTTTGGCCGTCGACTAACTGGCCAAGACCACCAACGTATTTATCATCTTCCTCGTGACCATCATAAGTTTTATCTGATAAATCGATTTCAATTCCACGTTGAACACCTTTAGGGAGCGTATAGGATAAGATTCCATCTGGAAAAAAAAATACAAATAAATAAACATGCTTTTCTTTATTTTGTAATAAGAAACGAACATCTACAACTATTAAATGAAAACGTTTTTGATATCGGAAATGGTTGCAATAAAAATATTACAAAACTGATTTTTGTAAGAGATTTGTATCTTTTATTTGTGAGTTTGTTGTGTAAACTCTTTTATGGTGGAAACATTTATGTTGGGAAAAGTTCTTTTATGCCCTTAATCCCAATTGATACGTGTTTCTCGTAGATACACTACGCAGAGAAGTACTAAGTGTAGGTAATAGAGTTTTGGGTCAATTCAATTTGACTTTTCGGGATTTAAGATCTTGGCGACCTAGGCAAACAAAATAAACGAGTTTTTTATGATCTTTCCGCAAAAAAAATTACCAACAATAAATGGCTCAAACACGCTATGTAGCCTTACCAAAAGTAAAGTGCTCGACTTAAATGGTTAAACTGATTTAAATGTAATACTTTGCAGTCAATCTTTTATTTAAAGAGAAGAAAACGCGGAAAATATTCAAAAGTGAGAGCGAAATTGCCGAAGAAAAAGAAAATGAATTAAGAAAGCCAACAATAGCGTTGATACAATACCAAAGCTCCAACGTACAAACTAATTAAGCCGAAAATTATTTTCGAAGAGTTGATTTATCATTGAAACACTTATAATACTGATTTTTGAACAGTAGCAATATTTTATTATTGTACATTTATCGCTTGCTCTGTATCAAAGGATTTAATTTGCACAATAATTCTCGTGGCATCTGGGGGTAGACTTAATGCAAATTTTGCAAAAACCATTGTCCGAGAGGAAGTCAAAAACGCAGTTGCACCCGACAATTTGTAATGAAGATGCGTTTTGAAATATCTTCTAAATTCTTTGCATTTTAATAGTTTTGGAACTGAAAACAGAAACCAATAAACGATTATTGTTATTATTGTGATTTCAAAACATAGATCGACAACTTTGATTTTTATTGTGAACGCATCCTTATACAAATGATTGTGAGTGTCCAAACATCCTTATCGTGCTAAGAATTCAAACCAAAACAGATGATTCCAAGGCTTTATCAAAAATTGGAAATCGCCTAGCCCACACTATGATGGATTTTTAGACAGGAGCTTTGCCTACATTCTTATTGGATACATTTAACTCAAGAACTAAAGCTCCCTATCATATGAAGCGATAGACGTTCTAGGATTGGTCTTGAGAAATTTTGAAAATTATACCAATTTTAACGCAAAATCAACTTCAGTGATGAAAAATATTTTTGGCCAAGCCAACAAATAGTATATGCGCTATTAGTCAGGTTAAAACCCTGCACGTGTTCCAAAAAACAACACTACATCCTCAAAAAATAACTGAATGATGTCGCGTCACGTTACGGTAGAGAAATTGGTACAGAAAAAATGTTCAATGTTTTTTTTGATATTTAGGATTTAGTTTCCAGGAGAAAGCATCAGCTACACAGCTGATATAATAACCGATAAGTTATTTCGATGAAAAAGTTATATGGAGAAATGGTCCTGTCAGTGGGCCACCTATATAGATCTCGTGGTTTACCTACTCTAGATTTTGTGTATGAGGCCACGTTAAATTATTCATCTCTCTTAGCTCAGAGCTTATATTGAACTAGAGATAGCGGCAGTTTCCGTCGAAATGTATGGCCGAGTTTTCAAAAGTTGGGTTCAACGAATCGACCGCTCTGAGAGTGACCGTGTCGTACATATGGTCAACTTTGCATTGCATGCATTATTTTTTTAATTGAATGTAAACCCGCTGTAATAAAAAATTAAATAAATCCCAAACGGTTTGCGTTTTATTCAAAAAAAAGCACGATCCAGTGCACGTACTTGCTCTTAGGTGTGGTCAAAGCTTCGAATAAAATTTAAAAAATATAAATAAAAATCAAAGCTTTTATTCGATATTTTTGTTACTTTTGATTGCTTGAAAAAAAAAATTGCATTGAGTGGAAAAAATTAGACGCCATTTTGTTTCTTATAAAAAATATAAAAAATGTGAATTGTTTTTCAAATACGAAGGAACAGTTTTAAATAAAACGGAATTTAAATATGAACAATTAAATGAAATTGAATTTTATAGTATAATTATAAAAATTAATAATTTGATTTACTTAACAACTTTTTTTTTAATACAAACAAATATTAAAGAATGCAAACTTAAGCACAAAAATAACCTTCATTAAAAATCTAAATTTAAAAGAATCCATCTACCCGTTTCAAAATATGTATTGATTTTTCAAAAAAAAAAAAAAAAAACATATTTTAATTTTAAAAAATACATAAAAACTGTATTCGAAAATATTTTTATGTTAATTTACTTTGGCTACCTAAATCTTCTTGAATATTAAATTTGATTGTAATCGGGTAACCAGTTCTCGAGAAAGTCGAAGGAAAAAACAGTCCTATAGCCCACAAACTTGAATCTTTTGTTCACAAAAACATAACCCATTTCTGCAAAAGGACACTGATTTTTTTTTATAAAAATACTTGGAGCCGTTTTTGAAAAAAAAATAAAGTTTTATTTTAAGGTTATATGATAGGTACCGTTAATATTTGAGCTAAAAAAAAAATAAAAAATTGCCTCTGTAGAATGCGAAAATAACCTTATGTTCTAAATTTGAAGAAGATTGGCAAACCGTTTAGGCTGTAGTCCAAAATACAGCCGTACAGACAGACGGACAGACAGAATTTTGCAAGTAACTCAAATATGTTGCTATATCATCGTAATGTCATGTTTGATTTTTATATAAATTTTTTTAATCTGCAAGAATACATAACTTGCATTATAGTATGTATTTACCTACAATTGCAAGTAAAAAGTTGTCAAGTCCTAGTTGAAAAACCCGATAAATTTCGATGTCGATACGGAATGTCTTCTCATAACATTTTTCTCTGTTTCTAGTTGAATTAACATAACAAAATAGGAACCGAAAATATTTAACCCTTGCGTTGCAGTATTTGATTAGTGTTGGATTTATGCAAACACATCAAGGTTCGGTTTCCCGTCAGAGCAAAGCCACTTACAAGAAAATAATCATTTAGTACAGAACAGGTCCAACAGTTGAAGTCATTCAAATTCTCTTGCAAAGTGATTTCGATAAAATTCAACAATACTGTAGTGATTGGAAGATGAAAATCAACTTCCAGAAATGTGAAACTATCCTGTTTAGAACCCCTTTGTCTAGGGCTTCTAGGGATACGAGAAAGAACTGGCGCAAGCTAGTGATCGCTGGGCCACATGGACATCCACTGGCGAGTAAAAGTGTGGTAAAGTACCTTGGTATCTGGCTGGATCAATTTCTATATTTCAATCGGCATGTAGAGGCTGCTCTGGCCAGGGCTAGGGGAGCTTTTGCCCTGACAAGACGGCTGTTTTATAGTAGCCGCCTTGATAGCAGGGTGAAAGTGATTTGCTACATGGCCCTCATCAGGCCGATGATTGCCTACGGATGCCCTGTGTGGTTCAACGTTGCACCATCTCTTATGGAAAAGATTCGGGTGTTTGAGAGACAATGTCTTCGTACCTGTATTGGATTACACAGAACACCAGAGTCGGAGTACAAACACTACTATCCCAACGAGGTCCTATATAACGGGGCCAATATAAACAGGATAGATAACTTTTTAATTAAGCTCATTCGCGGACACATTGCAAGAGCGATGACCTCGGCTAATGGCCAAATCTTCGGGGCTTACTACCCCCAAGATGAATATTTTGAAAAAACACGTTCAAGCGGTTTTATCCCGCCCGAGGCTTTCCTTTATTTAGACAGTCGAGGGCTGATACAGGATAGATCGGCGATCCCGTTGATCTACCATGTCGGCCGAAAAACTGTGGATAGGCGGCTCCTTTACGACCGAGACATTGTCGGAGGGAGCGAAGCAGAGCGCCTCCGGTTCAGTAGGGCTGTGTCCGATCGGGACCGGAGGGAATATTTTGATCAGTTGCACCAGTTTTGGTGGCTTACAGGCTGATACTTGCAGTCGACACTATTGCCTATGGTCGGCTTACATAGTTTTAGGGTAGATTTAAGCTAGGTAAGGGTGGGCAGTTGCAGTGGCGTCAAAAAAATATATATATAAAAAATATACATATATATATATATATATATATGTATATATATATATATTTATACATATGTATGTATGTGTGTATGTATATTTTTATTTATATACATTTATGTATTTATGTATATATGTATGTGTATGTGTATATATATATATGTTATAAAAAAATTGCTGCTGTGCTGTTCTAGGTTTAGGTAGATTTAGTTATTTTTAGTTTATTTTATAAGTACTTATACATATTAAGTTAGTTTTAAGAAAAATATGATCTGATGCCTAGTTTTTATTTGTTTTTTCTGGGAAAAAATAAAACCCGTTAATGTTAATTTTAATTTAAGTTATTCTTAGGCCGAAAGGCAATTAATTAAGATAGCGAGTAATTTAGAGCGCCCGAATTGGGCCAGTAAGTTAGTTAAGTGTATATTTAATTAGCTAGTTTTTAATTTTTTTTGTCTAGTATGAAGATAGTTATAAGTTTTTACAAATAAAAAAAAAAAAAAAAAAAAAAAAAAAAAAAAAAAAAAAAAAATCATTTAGGAGCAAACTTTGTCCCGAATAATAAGTCAACTCTGGTCTGGTCCTGAATATTCAGAATACATATAATCAGAAATGGTTGAGGAAATACGGAATTTGGACTTGACTCCTCAAGGACCTGTCGCACAAATATATTTTTAATACATCGTTATGACATATTCAAATGTCCTTATCAAAAAATAAAAAAAAAAGATTTTCCCCGAGGTTTATTGACTTTATAACATCACATTATCTAAGGAAGTTTCAAAACAACAACGTCCGGCCATCCGGAACCAACAGGACAGACGCTGGTGCTGCGGTGTTTAGACGCTCGCCCTGAAGAGACTGGAACAACACAAAATCAAGCGTCATTGAACAGGCTCTTTGCTGTTGCAATGATGTCGAAGAGGACCTGGGATTTTTCGATATCCCACGCAAATAATGGGTATAAGCCTGCGTTCCCTATGAATAATTGTTGGCAGTGCATCAACCTTTGGCCGCTGACCACCAAACACATGTAACCTACCTACGCTGAAGCCTTCCTAAATCTACACTAAGAACAGGACGATTTTTTCTAATCTAGAATCATCATGAGCGGTTACGTGAATAAGCAAAATTATGGTTTCTTGTGCACAGAAAATCCGCGTATGACCCACAGAAGCCATTTTACTTGCTCAATGGTGTGCTGTTTATGCTGAAAAAGTCATTGGAACATTTTTTTCGAGAATGCCGTGGGCAAAACTGTTATTGAGAACGACCAGGGTTACCAGACCCAGACCAGATGAATTGTGAATGAAGAACATGTGGTTCCAACAGAATAGAGTAACGTCTAACACTTCACGTGTCAGAACAGGGATACTATGAAGAAAGCATTTCCGCGTCACCCGATTGCAGACTTTTTTGTCGGGTTACTTGAAGTCCAGAGTTTATGTAAACAAACCTCGCAGTCTTGAAGGCCTTAAAGAGAATATGAATGGGAAAATCTAACGCTCGAAGACTAATGAACAAAATCTGTTCAGGAGAGCACTGATATTTCATTGAAATTGCTGGAATAAAAAGGTGTTTAATAGGTGAAGAATGAACTTCCAAAAGCAATTTCTAAGGATATGATCGGTAAGAAAAGGTCACTTTTGAAGTCTTCAGAGAAGATTACATCTGTAAAGGCAAAATGAATTTTCCTCAAGTAAAAAAACGAATAGGTGACCAGTCAAAAAAGCCGTTCTGGCTAAAGACTACTCCAAGGAATAAATATTATTGAACATTTCAACAAAAAAGTATACTTCATGTGGCAACCTAGATAAATATTTAAATTTTTAATGTATGGCATCTTTTATATAAATTGGTAGCCTCTTTCGATACGACATGATCTATCATTTCTAAGCGATTTGTATAACTATAAGTATCCGGTGTTACTTATGTTTCCATGAAACCACGTCTCGATGTGGAAATTGCCAGTACAGTGTGACATCTGATAAATTCAACTGTTGTCACCAGTAGCGTTTTGAAGAAGCTTCTTCATACGTTGCGTAATGTTGCAAAACCAACATTTTTGATTAGTGGATTCATGTTTTTTTAAGAGTCTTTTTAATTCTACATATTTTCCTTAATTAAAATTTCTGAAAAAGTTTACAAAAATTGAGGATTCATCGAGATTTCATGTCCTTCAAAATATTAGGAATGAGAACATTTTTCTTTAATTTTGATTTTCCTTTGAAATAAAAGAATTTTTTTTGTTAAATAATGTTAGAACTGCCAGTTCAATATGATTAATAGTTTATTGTTCAAAGCATTCTTAAGATTATCTTAAATATTAAAGAAGGTTATTCTATCGGAATATCGAATACACAATCTTGCTTTTCACTTGAACTTACTTAAACTCTAATCTTGTATCTTCACCTTCCACGTTTTGCCCCTAAATATAGTTCAAGGAGTCGCTGCACCTTACTTATTCAAAAGCCTACAATTCAGTATACCAGTTGAAACCCCATTGCCCGCAACCATTATCTTTATAAAACACAGAAGTATTCAAGCCAATGACCCATATCATAAAATATATAAAGAACAAGGAGCATAAATTCCCGCAACTAACATCAGCAACAATTTCAAAGAAAATTCTAACATCAACCTGCAAACAATTTTCTCTTCTATCTTTTGGATCAAAGGGCACAAAAGACATGTGCGTCATCTTTCCCTAAAGCCTAGAGACATTGTCAAAACATCCTCTATTCTCTGCCACAGCTTTGTTCCATAGTCATCCACAGGCTATCCGCACTTGTGAACTGTCCTTTCTTTGGAAATTATTATAATGAAGCAAGTTAATTGCTTGTGCATATGAAACTGACAACGAATCTTTGGTCTTGTGTGCTCTTAGTGTGCTTGTCCCGAGAAGGGCTTATAATCATAATCCATTTGAATGAAGCTTTGAATGCCCTCTAAGCGTTCCCATCCCACCATCATAAACCATTCCCGATACACACAATGCTTCATCGGCTTTTGTTACGTTCCACTCATTCGAAAGTAATATCCACTGTGTCAAGGCTTTTGTCATCGTCATCTGTGCTGGATTTTGTTGTGCGTCTTATTGTGTCCCGATTCAATTTGATATAAATTAATTTTCTTATTTTAATTAAATTCTAATATCTTTTATTGTGTAACAGCGACGCGGTAAAATATCACACGACGCGAGAAGAACTCAAAGAATCACAAGTTGTGACATTTATCGGTTGACATCTGGAATGGATTCAGGACAACATCGCCCAAAACGACAACGTATTCAAAAACAAAATGATTGTTACATAAAAAGAAAAACTTCAGTTTAAAAATAAAACTTTTTTAAATGCGGCACTGCAACCAAATCAATATAAAATCTTGAAACTTACGATTTTATTGCACTTGTAACATGTTAACTTGTCAGGGCAACATGAAGTCGAAATGTGGACCCTGGTGGAGCTTAGGGTCGAGACACTGGGAGTGATGTAAAAAAAGCACCAAAATCCAAATGCGTTCTGCTTGTGCCCATGACATTAGTTTTTGTTTTGCTGCGCTATGTCTTATTTCCTTGACGTGGCTTTTTATGGGTTTTGAATCAATTAAGTGGGATTTTAGTTTAACAATGTTTTGAATCCTTTTTTATGGGTTTTTTTTAATACGGTTTGTTCGTTGAGTATTTTTTTCATTTTATTATTTCGGGTTTAATGCTACCTTTTGGAAATAAGAAGCAATAAAACCAAAAAGGGGTCAATATATATGTATATCTACTATGTAAATATAAAAATAGAGAACACGACTGGGTCGCAGGAACTTACTCTGCAGGGGCAGATGTTAGTTATATAACAGTAAAAGAAATCTCGTAATGGAGTAATGGCATTAGAAATTGAAAATATTTTGACTTTATCTTGATAAGCTTACAAAGTTTCTCGTGTTATAAATTTCCACTTGACTGGTGTAAAATTATATAGATTTTTCCAAACCGACGTTTTAAAGTGCATGTTAATTATGCTTCAAGTTTCTTGGAGAATTATTTTTGTGTTCCGGAGAATCCTGTACTTTGATTCATCTTATAAAAAAATTATACGTCAGATATCCCACTTACGACGGTTGTGAATCAGCAATATTTTTTTAATGATACAGCAATACTGTCATAGCAAAACTTCAGTCTAAATATTAAGGACAAAATTCAAAGGTGCAATTGAAGCGTTGGAAGCCTTATTTGTAATAGATGGAAAATAAGGCTGAGGTTAGTATTTGTCAAATATCTAAACCACATAAAAAAAACCAAAAGCTTTATAAAGGGTGGTCTAATAAGAGCTTCCTGACTTTCCCCTTTAGTAAATATATGAAAATCAATAAATTGAGGTAAATCTTCACGTGAGGGTGAGGTGTTAGTTTGGTTAATGCTGTTTTATGTTTAAAGATGATTTCATTCAAATTGTCCACGATTTACTCGATTATGTGGGTCCAAATTTTGGGCACACCTTCAAGCTTCAATCGTTTCGCGTTTATCAACATTCATATCACTTATCCCCATAGAAAGTAGCCGAAAGGTGTCACATCACAAGATTTTGGTGGCCAATTGACAGGAACATTTCTTTCGATGATGTTTTCATTGGTTGGGCGAAAAAATGATTTTTTTTTCTGTGAACAATTAGCCCATTGAGGTTTTTTAAAATTCTAGAAATATCAAAAAATGATCCAACCACATGGAGCTGACAAAATTTTTGTTTTGATTAGTTTTAAAAATATTGATTTTTCAAAAAAAAATCTAAAATTAATTTTAATAAAAAATAGTTATTCAAAATTTTGATATGCGCAGAATTAATTTAGCTACCTAGATGTTCTCAATTCGACAGAAATCCAAAGACCCGTTACCGAAAAAGCCAAAAATTAAAAAAAAAACCGTTATATGAAAGGTACCGTTAATAGACTTTTCCCGTAAATTTGGTTCTGATCAAATAATAGTCAATACCTACAAAAATCCCAAAAAAATTCATCAAAATAGTTAGAGCCGTTTTCGAGAAAAATAAGCTTTTTCTAAACGGTCATATGACAGGTACCTCTATTTTTAGGCTTACAAATAAAACTTCAATTTCTCCTCTGTGGAATGCCAAAAGAATCACAAACACCAATTGTGAACTCGCTTAGGCCGTTTAGGCTGCAGCCCGTTATACATACTGACAAATAGAAAGACAAAAAGACATTTTGTGCCACTAACATTTTTAGACTTATCTATGATAGTAATGTCATGTTTGATTGTTATCTCAATTTTTTTTAATTCACGAATCTTAAATTGTCCTTATAGTCCCTAAAATCGCAAGTAAAAACCAAAAGCTTTATAAACGGTGGTCCAATAAGAGCTTTTTTTAAATAAAACATATAAAAATCAATAAATTGAGGAAAACCCTTGTTTGAGGTGTTAGTTTCGTTCATACTATTTAATATTTAAGAATAATTTTCTTCAAATATTGCCCACGACTTAAATGGTTTATTCAGTAGGTCCATAAAGGCTAGATATGTTGGCTTACAAGGCTTCAATCGCCTCGGATTTATTGACGTAAATAACACATTTCACATATCGCCAAAGGAAGTAATCCAAAAGTGTCATATTACAAGATTTTGGTGGTCAACTGACAAAAGCCCTTCCTGAGATGATATTTTTATCGCTGTAGGTAATGTAGCGCCATCTTGTTGAAACCATAAGTCAGTTACACCAGTATCTTGAATTTTCGGCAATAAACATTTACAGGTTATTGCTACGTAACACTCTCCATGTCCCTTTAGCATTTTTAAAGATATGCGGGCCGACAATATCGTCTGCCCATAGACCGCACCAAACATTGCATTTTTGGAGTTCAATTGGAAGCTGTTGGATTGCCTCTTGTGGTTCATCGGCTAAAATATGGCAATTTTGCTTATTAACGTAGATGTTTTACCAGAAATGATCTTCGTCGCTATTTTTTACACTTGTAAACCAGGATCACGCTTCAAAATACGCCACAACGTTGGATAAGAACTTAGAGAACGGCGATAATTGATTGATCACGGTATTCACGAATAATCTATGCTACTGCACTCTAGTTCTTGGATAAATATTTAATGGTGAGAAATTGGTTGAAAAAATTGGTGTAAAATTGGATGAAATGCCAATACATACTGAACAAAAACGTCATACAGACAAGCCAGTTCACAAATATAAACTGTAGTACCTAATACTGGAACACCCGTTATCTCCATGTAGTCGATTTCAACTCAATCAAGACTCCAACTGGTTCACCAGATTCAGAGAACATTAGCAGAGGTCTCGGTTTCGGATTGTTTCATGTCTGACACAACCAAATGCAGATATTTGTTTGACCTACAACTTACCGCCGAGTCCGAACGACTTTATGAGATGCAAATTTTATTCTTGGAGGATTTGTCATTTCCTCGCAGGGTAGCAATTACGGGGAATCCAACCCCGATTCTTTTCCATAGCAATCCGAAATCGTAAAAAATGGTTGTAAATCAAATCGACCAAAACTGTCTCTTAATCTCTCGAGGAATTCCGATATATTTCTATACTGATTCTTAATTGGTTGATTTACACAAAAAACCCGCACTGGTCGTCAGAAAACCGACCACATTATTTTTCACGAATTAGCCATTCAATACCCACTCAAAGATCTATTGTACGTAACTATCGCTATTTCGTGTATCGTCCTTCCTTTTAGGGTTTTCAATTGGCGCGGGTAGATTTTGGCAGTCCGTGACGGGAATGTTGTTTTCGTGACATCTGTCAAATCTGTTGGTTACTGAGTATTTACCACAGCAAGTATAAATGATGAAACTTTATTATCAAATGATCGTATTGGCCTTCATAGTCGGCCAAATTTGAGACGACCGGTTTGGGAATCAATCAGCTAACATTCGTAGGCCAACAAAACGCAAGATCGGCTGACAATATTGCCGCAGTCCGTAAAGGCGACAGTACTTGGGCCAACACCCGAACAAAATCCAACTGACCCAGAAGTTCAAAGTTCATGACAATAGAAAAGGCCGTTTGTTCACTGAATGAGATTCGGAGCGTTTGGAAGAGGACTGGAATTTTGACCAAGAAATAATCTTTAGCGCCGCGGCGCATTTTTAGGGTAATGGGTGTGTTGAGTAAAATTGCATACCCAAACGAGATTCACCAGGTGACAAAGAATCATCAAAAGTTACCGTTTTAATGTGAATTTAGGGTTGGCGGCGTCATTCGTTCATAATTTACCGAAAACGAAGTTGTGAGGCCTTCAATTTTGTATGGCTTAAACTGAACCATATGCACCTAGACATGATGTTTCAGGAGGACGGCACTACGTGCGATAAAGCGGACGCCACTATTGACATTCTGTATGAACGATTTGAGGGTAAGGTTAATTGTCACAGAGGTGACGTGAATTGCCAACAAAGTCATGCCATGTACTTTTTTCTTGTGGGGTTTTCTGAAGTCACATACCAAACCACAATCGAAAGATGGAGTCATCGTTAAATTCAAGGTTCATAAAAGTTTTTATATCGCATAGATACTTATCCTTTTTCCAGATACCGGTTTTACGAAAATAAAATGCCTTTAAAAACACAAAACTACTATTTGCCACATAGAATATCTTAAAAAAAGACATTTCTCCATAAATATCACTTTCACTCATGCTTCCCTTCTCTAAATCCCCAACCTCAAGCCTCGGAAACACTACCCTTCATTTAAATATGTCAAATTTAATCAACTGAAGGTCGTCATAACTAATTAGAAACAAAATTGAGGTTTCCTGTTTTATCTCCCCCGACATTATTCAAAGTCTAAGAATAACACATGTCCCTGGTTGCTGGCTATGGCTATACACAGGATCAACTCCTGGTGTTCATTTATGAATTCGCTTATGCTGATCTAATTAACTTCAATATTTCTATTTTTCGTAAGCAACTTAAAATATTTATTCATATTCCTTCCGTCGGTGTGGTGTTGGTTGTATCATTCGTTCCCTGTTCCCCCTTAATTTTAAATTCAAAAGAAAATAATTTCTGTAATAATTCGAGAATTACTAGCACAACACGCGTTAAAGGACCCTCCTGGTTTGATTTAATATTAGAATAATAAGAGTAGAACATTAAATTTACTATACACAACATCCGCTTCCAATTCCTCCGCCTGAGGTACATACTGACTACACTATTCCTATGGCAATGTCCTTGCTTTGAAGAAAATTCAAATAATTTTGTTGCCCAACGTCGCCATTACTACCTTCCGACGCGCCCCATCATCGTTTTCATCTTAGGAGTTTTCGTCAAAATTTAAGAAACTTGGAATCAACCACCAGATGTAGCAGATGACTGACTGACTCCGAACAACGTTCCTTAACGTTAGCGAATTCACGAACATGTAAGTCCACGAGGTAAGTATAGTGTGTGGCTGACATCGAGGGGGGAAATTACATATTTATTTCCAAGTCAAAACAGTGACATGTTTTTAATTAAGAGGCGTGATAAATGGCAGCACTAAATTTCAAAATGAAAATGGTATCCTTTGGAGCGCGTCCCATCAGTCAAGGGCGCATTTCAAATGTATAATATGGAAGAACGAGGATCCTATTTTCTTTGAATTGCCAACGTCACAATCAACTCCTCCTATTTAAGCAGGAGCGTAGTCAATCAACAACAAAGAGTTTAGTAATTGGCGGTTTTTTGAATTTGGATCACAATCATTTGTGAGGTTAAATTCATTTTGAGAAAGTTAGGGCAACCGAAGGAAGAGTTAAACTTGAGAAGAAGACATTAATCACTAATGAGTTCCAAAGGTGGCTTTTTGATGCACCAAAAGTTTTGAGGGGGCTATTATCTCATTATTTATCAAACCGTCCCTCAATGCATGGACTGGGTTATAAAATTTAAGGAGGCAACTCTAGAGATGTCGTCACATGATTCTTAATTTAAATACAAAATATATAAGATTTATTAAATATTTAAAAATTTTTTTTTTTTAATGGCCGTCCCTGTGTTTCCTTGTCAATTGTAATTGCAGTAACTGGGAGTTACAGTGAAATCGCATATGAACAAACCCATTGCATGATGCTGACTGCTCTGACAATATTAATGTGGAACATTTTGAAGACGAAGAAAAGCTACAATTCAGAAGACGCGTCTAGAAGATGTGCGCATTCATGTTGATTTCCATATGCAACCGCAGTCTAGACACCTGTTTTCACCACTGCATTCTGTGGTTGGAAGTTTCTTTGTTGGCTCAGATAAGATCTCACATATTTATTGCCCCAAACCCAAGCCCTTTAAGATTCACCGAGAGGATACAAGGACACATCTAGTAGGGAGCATCTATTTTCAATTCGATTGATTAAATTAAATTCTACACAACGAACCAAAAAAAAAAAAAAACAGAACCTTGGGGTGCATAATTTATAACCTCATTAGTGATTAAAAGTGACACCAAACGACACAACTTAGGCAGAGACAGACATCACCTTCAGTTTCAGATGCATCGCATGTAAGCCTCAGAGCTGAAGCTAGACCAAGAGGAGGAGCATGGATGATGGTGCTGCATCATCTCGACATCTCCAGCTGTGTTGCGGGAGGAGATTGTTTTGTTCGATTTTTTTTTAGTATCTCCATATCTTCGCGCATCATTGGTTACATATTGGGTAATGCGATACTAGAGTACATCAGATCTCCGCTTAAGTATACAGGATTACATGTTTTAAACGCTTCCAAATGTATAGAGGAGTATGGAGGGAGCCATATAAGATGTTTTCAATGACGACGACGACAACGACGGTTAAGAAGACTTTACATATTGATAAGTCAGGCAGCTTAAATGTAATTGAATATTTTGTATAGCCGCTATATTTAAGAGTGTTTGTTCGGCTTATATCATAAATCTATAAATTGATGGGAGAGTGAGTGTAAGTTATAACGAAAAGTATCTGTAAGATCTTATATGAATAATTTTATGTCTAGGAAGTCTTCTTTGGATTTCTATTATGTGATATTTAGTTACACAATCTTAAATGTATCTTGTAGGTGCAGATGCTGATGTGATTGCGAATAGAAAGCATGTTGAGTTAAATTATTGGGAAAATATGTTTTCTGTGAATTTTCCTTAATGTCAATGAAATTTTGATAAGAAGCGAAATCGTATCTAGGGTTGTTTTTTCCGCTGATGTTGTCTGTCTTATGGAGTTTCTTTTTATTAATGTTTTACGTAATAACGATGAAATATTGGTTGGAGTTGTGTACAGACCACACCGTTTTATCAACACTTTCCGTGTTATACACCAAACATAGTTATATGTGGTGACTTTTAATCTTGTTCCGGACAATAAGTCTATGCCAAATAACTTTCACTGAAGTTAATGTTACTGAGGCACTGTTATCGATAAAATCGAATGCTACTGGACTGGATGGATTAAATCCTAAGTTAGACAAACTTTGTCTGCCTTTTATAGTAGGTTATATCACCCATATATTTAATTCTGTGCTGACCACAATATGTTTTCCCTCTGAATGGAAGAAAGCTAAGATCATTCCCATTCCCAAGAAGCAAAACTGTTCCATAATCGATTATGGATCCATTTCGATTCTGTCATATCTCTCAAAAGTATTTGAAAAAGCTATTTTAAAACAGATTCAAAGACACATAAATGGCAACCAACTTTTGAATTTGCAACAATCAGGTTTTCGAACAAAACGCTGTTGGAAATCCGCATTGTTGTACGTTATTGATGAAATAAGGGAAGGCTAAGACAGAAATGAACTTACTTTCTTAACTCTCCTTGACTTTTCTAAGGCATTTACCACTATTCACCACTCTATTTTGTGCGAAAAACTTATAAACAACTACAAATTTTCTAAACACTCGCAAAGTTGATTTATTCTTACCTTACTCGGAGACAACAGGCAGTAATAATTGGAAACAGTCAATCACAGTTATTATCAAATTATAGTGGGATCCATACTAGGTCCTATATTCTTTTTTCATTATACATAAATGAACTTGTCGACATCATCAAGCATAGCTCTATTCACATGTATGCCGATGGTGTGCAGGTATTTGTAAAAACAACTCCTAGCTGAAAAGAACAGGCCTACAACAATATAAATGAAGATCTTCAAAATATCATTGATTGGGCGATTTCAAATCATCTTCACCTAAATCCTGTTAAGTCAAAAATAATCGTAATCTATCGAAAGTTGCTGGATCTAAGAACCTTCCAAAGTTTAAAATTAGGATATTCTGAAATCGAACATGTAAATACTGCTAGAAACCTTGGTCTCACTTTTAACCGAACTTTAACGTGGGATGACCATATAAACTTAACCATTGGCAAAGTTTATGACACGCTTCTAGTTCTTTGGGCTACGCAGCCATTTTTATCAACCACTACGAAGCTGATTCTAGCAAAACATTGGTTTTACCAATTCTATTGTATTGTTGTAAGGTTTTTTGCAACGTTAATAGTAGTAGAAGACGAAAACTGAACGTAGTTTTTAATAATGTTCCTCAATATGTTTATAATATGAAAAGACGAGATCATATTTCTTCATATTGAAAAACAATTTTAGGGTACTCTTTTGATAATCTTCTTAAATTCCGTGCAAGTTCACTTCGCATTTTAATCTTCTAACATTAAAATTCTTCCTCATAGTTGATATTCGCCTTAGAATTACAATTCGGACGCACAGCTTAACACCAGGTAGGCAGTGATTCGAATCAAATGTTAGGTGATTTGTATACTTACAGGAACCCATTATGCTAGATTCTAGCTAGAGGATTGCATTCTGTGGATAGCAACATGTTCGATTTCTTCGCAGGTTTGATTATCGGGAGAAGGCCAAGTGCATTTGTTTGTTATTACGGTGGACAATCTTGTTCTTCCCATTACCACGTTTTTTCCCTCGACAGAATCGATAAGACTTAATTAGGTTCTGGAAGTAATGCCACATGTTATGTGCTATTTTCGAAATCTCTGCATCAACACATAATAACATAATAACGCCCATCACTACCTTTCCTATTCCTAATGACTTCATTTACCTGCAAAAAAAACAACAGTATTTTCTCTTGCTTTGTTTGGAAAAAAATAAACTACCGCAAAATTACATTCAAATGCATTCTTTGCATATGAACCTGCATGCATACACAAGACTTCAGAGTCAAGGGCACAATGTAATAGGAAACTAGAGCTTACGGTTAAATCGCACGATGATTGTTAGTCAAAGCGAAAGATCGAACCACCAAGGTGTAATAAGTGATATCGAAATTAAAAATCTGACAGTCGGATAACAGTCGTCAGCTTAAGCACACAAAATTACGTCATGCAAGAAGAATCTCATATTTGTTACTATAATCCCAAAGCGAATGTTTTAATTTAATTTATAATTTAGTACAAATGAAGAAAAAAGTGTTGATTAATTATCTGTTCAATACGTTAATTCCTCAATCGATTTTTCAACTGAGTTTTAAACAAACACTCAAAATGAAAAAAAAAAACCTAAAAATTTTTAATATTAATTAAAATAGAATTATTTCATTAAAATAGTGACTCAACTTATTCATAAATTTTCTTTACATTTTCAAATTTTTTTGGAATAAGATATTTTTTCAATTCTTAAATATCCTAAATTATCATATTTTTTCTTAATTCACATATTTTTCTAAATTAAAATATTTTTCTAATATTTAAAATTTTAATCTTTTTCTAAATTTAATTTTTTTCCTTAATTCAAATAGTTTTCTAAATTCTAATATTTGTTTTAAATCTAATATTTTTTAATACAATTTTATAAAGTAAGGTATACTGTATACACCAAAAGAAAAAGTTTCAAGTTTTTTTTATTTGAGCCATTCAAATATTTTTCGAATCTTCATAGTTGGCAGAGAAATGTGAGGCCTAACAACATCTCGGTCTTAGACTCATTTAAGTCAGATCCACGTACTTTTTACTTTTAATTGATTTTAATTTTTTTTCTTTTACTTATATCTACTTAAATGCTAGACAAAAATCTTAAAACTAGCTAAAACTATCAACTTGATTAACTTACTGGCCCTATGCGGGCGCTCTAAATTATTCTCTAACTTAATTTTAATTGCCTTTCGGCTTAAAAATAGCTTAAGTTTATCTTATATATAAGGGGGTTTTATTTTTCACCCAGAAAATGAAAAAAACTGTATCTTATCAGTTTCTTAATCTATCTTAAACTACTTAAGAACTAACTTAAAACTAAACTAAAAATAAACTTAAAATAACTTAAAATAAACCTAAAATACTTTAATCTAGAACAGCCACAGCAAGCCTTTTTTTTTTTTTTTTTTTTTTTTTTTGGTGCCGCCGCAACTGCCTAACTTAGATACTAAAGATATATGTAAGTCGGCCATAGGCGATATGTTCGTCTATGTCGACTGAAAATTATCGGGTTTTAGTTAAGCCACCAAA
The DNA here is from genome assembly GCA_963971375.1 of Platycheirus rosarum. Lineage (NCBI taxonomy): Eukaryota > Metazoa > Arthropoda > Insecta > Diptera > Syrphidae > Platycheirus > Platycheirus rosarum. The sequence continues at coordinate 103,710,572 of OZ020510.1, forward strand.
ATTGGTATACCTGATCTACTGCTTCCTTCCGATCCCGGTCGGGCACGGCCCTACTGAAACGGAGGCGCTCTGCTTCGCTCCCAGCGACTATGTCTCGGTCGTAGAGGAGCCGCCTATCGACTGTTCTGCGGCCGACGTGGTAGATCAACGGAATCGCCGATCTATCCTGAATCAGCCCTATCAAGGTATAGGAAAGCCTCGGGCGGGATAAAACCACTCGAACGTGTGCTTTCAAAATATTCATCTTGGGGGTAGTAAGCCCCGAAGATTTGTCCATTAGTTGAGGTCATCGCCCTTGCAATGTGTCCGCGAATGAGCTTAATTAAAAAGTTATCTATCCTGTTTGTATTGGCCCCGTTGTATAGGACCTCGTTGGAATAATGATGTTTGTACTCCGACTCTGGTGTTCTATAAAGACCGAGACAAGCGCGAAGGCACTGTCTCTCGAACACCCGAATCTTTTCCATTAGAGATGGTGCAACGTTGAACCACACAGGGCATCCATAGGCAATCATCGGCCTGATTAGGGCCATGTAGCAAATCACTTTCACCCTGCTATCAAGGCGGCTGCTATAAAACAACCGTCTTGTCAGGGCAAAAGCTCCCCTAGCCCTGGCCAGGGCAGCCTCTACATGTCGATTGAAATATAGATACTGATCCAACCAGATGCCAAGGTACTTTACTACATTTTTACTCGCCAGTGGATGTCTATGTGGCCCAGCGATCACTAGCTTGCGCCAGTTCTTTCTCGTATCTCTAGAGGCCCCAGACAAAGGGGTTCTAAACAGGATAGTTTCACATTTCTGGAAGTTAATTTTCAGCTTCCAATCATTACAGTACTTTTGAATTTTATCGAAATCACGTTGCAAGAGAATTCTGATGACTTCAACTTTTGGACCTGTTCTGTACGCAACTAAATCATCGGCATACGCACTTGCATGAGGTAGGCTCCCAATGAGATCGCTGGTGTAAATACTAAAGAGAATCGGCGAGTTCACCGCTCCCTGTTGCAGACCGTTTTTAATATCAAACGTTGTGGTAGATGTTACATTGCCACTCTTGACAACAAACTTTCTACCATTAAGCATGTCGTAAAGCATATATAACAGTGGTTTACTTATGCCCCATCTGGTAAACTTCAGATAAAGACCTTCTAACGGTGTCAAAAGCCTTCTCCAAATCAACCAGACAGGCACCCGTGCATTGATTTTTAGCATTGTTCCATTGGACAGCAGATACTAACTTAGACGCGGCATGAGTTGTCATGTCCCGCCTTAAAGCCGAGTCAAATCCACGTCATTTTTATGTTATGCCTTTTTCTATTTTTTTTTTTGTTGTATGAGCACATGTTTTTTGTATAGTTTGGTGACACAGAACAAAATCCCACAACTAACTGAAGCGGCCGTCAAGTGCTCACCTAACTCTTTATTTTGGGAACATTTCATCTATCCCAGGCTGAACCGTGACGAACGTAGGCTGTGTTTTCTCATTGGCCTACCCAATTATGTCTTCTTTATTTTCTTTACCAGTTCAAAATCTTTTACGAGTATTTATATATCATTCTTGGGGCATTGTTCATAAATGTATTAGCGAGGAGCTCGTAGATTTCTTACTCCTTGGTATTATCATTTATCTCTTCTCTAGGGACTGATAAAGTTCAAGTGATAGAATTTGGCCATAATGCGGCGATTGCCGTCACTATTACACAAAGGCCTTAAACTTGTTGCCTAAGTTTTTCTCTGCAAACAAATACAAATGCTTCTTTCTATCGAGTAATAACATTAAAAATTAAAAATTAGAAACCATTTACAGGTAAAGCGAACATCAGAGAATTATAAGCCCCAGTAGCTCCACATTGTGTTAAATTTGATGAATAGCTAAGGTCCTGGGGAACTTTGATTGACAATTTAACTTAAATGATTGCATAACAAGCTCTCGTTCTCCGGCAGCTCCAGCTCTGACTAAGACTTAATTTCTTTGCGAACACCGAGTTTGAGAAGGAAAATTCAGTCACAAAATTCACAAGTAGGATGTAAAACATAAAAATTGTTTGATGGCTTTATCAGCAATGATGGTGACTATTAGGCTTTGAGAAAAGACTAACCAATAAACATTGAATTTTCCAAATTAATTAAAGACAAATACATATTATTATTTTAAGAGAGATAAGTAATTTGATTGGTATGGACAAATTAAAAAAAATAAATCCATAAATGAGCTTCCATAGGGTGCTCTACAATTCCTTCTAATCACACTCCAGTTCAACCACACTCCAGTTCAACCACATCAAACATCTATTTCTGTTTTTTTTTCTAAAGCTAATGACAAACACCTCCTTCTGTTTAGACTTGGCACGTTATTTCTATGCTGCACGAAGATTCTTAATCTGGAGAACATAAGATGAATAAATTAAAATCGCATTAGTGTGCCATTCCGTATACCCTGATGCACGCAGTGCATCTACTCCACCAGACGATAGACTCTCCAATAATAGAGTTCCCATTTAAAGTAGTTACGACTTGAATGCAGATTGTTCCTTTTTTTTACTTTTATTCCTCTATGGCTATCGATGTCGTGTCTTGTCTGCATATACAACAACGTACACGTTTTCCGAAGCCGAAGTAGACGCGGAGCTTGCATCCATGCGTGATATAATATTTTTGTTAAAAGGAAATTAAATCATGCAATTAGCAGGACCGATTGGAAGTGCATTATAATTGAAAGTGGAGAGATTGCTTAATGGAAAATGTGCCTTTATCGCGAAAATTGTGGTCGAGGATGGTGTTCTTTATCTGACAGCCTCTAGGATTTCTAAAGGAGACGTTCAACAACGTTATTCCGTTGGATTGACGACTTAACAAAGTATTAACACGAGCGCGTTGGCGTGGCTTAAGATAGAATCTCAATTTGTGGAACAGTTTTTCCTTGCCCTACCACAACTAGGTGATGTTTAATTGAATTTATATACACGTTTCAATTTTGTTTAATGCCAACATGGAAAAACCAAAAGCGAAGGCTTTTCAGAATTTTTCTTTTTCTTTAATTTGATTAAATTTTTATTTTTCCTGCTTTAAAAAACATTACATACACACCCTATTTTTTTTAAAATAGAATATGAGTATGTACCTGTCTCATACGTACTTAGATTGAGCAAAGTTTTGATTGCAAAAAGCCTGTAAAGTATGTAAAGTATTTACAAGAGTTGCATGTTGCATATAGAAATTTCCCAATTGTAAATATACTGGCATGCCAACACACCGAATGTTTGGTGTACGGTGGAGGGTGGGCTGGCTATGCCGACGGACGCTCAATTTTTCAAGAATGTTGTCGCGACGGCGGTGAAGACGACCGACAAAAACGAAAACTACATCACGACACAAGAAAATACCTTCGTTAGCCTTTAAGTTTAGGATTTGTCTTGGGGTTCGTGATGGTGGAGCAAATAACGTCGTCGTCGGTCTTCCCATACCCAACCCAAAGAACACACAAACCAACAAATGACTGTGTCATGCAATGATAGGCAAACGATTGCGTCTGGCTTTTAGTTTCACAAAAAAAAAAAACTCCTCCTCCCCCATACACATAGAGCAGCCATATAATATCAGCCATTAAAAGGAAATTAATGAAACTCACCTTCCCAGGGACATCCAACAACTTCGGCTCGCATGCAGACCGTTCGGTCATATTGGCTATATGGGTAGATGCGAATTTTCGATGCGAAAATGATAGGTTGCAGGAGGTTCTCCACCTCGCTATAGGTGTTGATGTTGCCGGGAAGAACCTGAAATCGAGAGTGGTGCTTGCTGGGCATTTAATTTTTCAACAAAAATAACAACAACAAAAAAAGGATACAAAAATATTTTATTTTTCCCACCATTTCGGTATTCAACAACACCCAAATGCAGTAAACGGAAATTGCCGCCATAAATCAGGACGGCTTAAGCTAAGCACACGTTTCCACATTCACATACACACATAGTATAGTAGTATTTGTCACTTACCTCTTTTCCTTGGATATTTTTCCATCGAATCCATTTAGTCATGCCTGGACGCCAGTATTCCAATACGTATGACTCGGTGTACTCCTGCCCTTGACCCTTGCCAAAGCGGCCCTGGGTGCGGACTGCCGTGATGACGTGAACCTTTAACAAATCGATTTGCAGATACTCCTTTAAGCCACGCGATACCATATGCTTGGGGCACCAGGCTCCACCGTTGTTGTCGATTTTGAGCCTGGAAATCAGACAGACAGAAAGGAATTTTAAACTTAGCATCATGTCAAAATGGGGATAAGGTAGTTTCTGGAAAAAAAACCAGTAGAATGTCTAGAGTAATTAAAAGCCATTTGGTTCGGTGGACAGTGGACGTTAAAATCGTGATTGAAGTAATTATTAAATAATCCGAGCTTTATTTACCTCATAAAGTCAGACAACGGCTAAGCCAAAGGACATTGCATTTTTAAATTGTGGCAATGGATATCGTTAATGGACAATCTTCAGAGAGTGGGGTCAAAACTTATTGTTGGACGATAGTGGATGGCTTGAAAACTTAAACAAAATAGCTCTGTACTCAAAATTCGATTTTCTGTTTGAGGGTACGGTGGTGGACCAGAAACTGAATCAATTATTGGTTGCTGACGATGAAGTCACCTAAAGTGGAGAACCTAAATCTTTGCAACGAGCATTTTTTGATGTATTGGTGGATAACAATTTTGTTTGGAATATATACGTTAATGCATAATTTAAAACTATTATAATTTAATACACCTATAATTTGTAATTTTTAATTCATTTATAGAATATTGAATTTTGATTGATTGATAAATAATATAGAAAAGGTAGTCCTTCTAATCAATGGAAAAAATATGATTTCTAAACAAAATGAACTAACAGAGTAAAAAGTCCTCGTACAGTGCAAGAGTTCTCAAAGAAGTCTATATACACAAATCCGCTGACCCAGATGGTATACCCCCGCCACTGCGTATCTTTCCTAGAAGATGGAAAACAGGATTTGTCCAGCCTGTCCCTAAAAAGGTGACCCATCTTCCCCCTCCTCCTACCGACCCATAGCACTAACATCCCTTCTTTCTTAGGTCATGGAAACACTGATTAACCATCAGCTTAAGGAATATCTCGAAGATCGAAAGCAACCGTTCCACTGCTGATCTCATGGCATATCTCACCGAACAGTGGAACAAATCTTTACATCGCTTTGGTGAAAGTAAGATTATTGCTCTTGATATCTCCAAGGCATTTGGTAGATATTGGCATGATACTTTTGTTCGTTGGATTAGAAGGTATCTTCTGGACCGTTCAAAACAAGTTGTATTGGACGGATTCAAGTCTGATTCCCACAAAATAAATGCTGGTGTGCCCCAGGGCTCTGTTCTGTCTCTGACTCTTTTCTTCATTTTTATAAATGATCTTCTGTCTGTTACTTCTAACTGTTTTGCTGATGATTCTACCCTCAGCTTTTTATATTCGTATGTCCTTCGCTTTCGCCTTTTTATAATTAACGCGCGCACAAGGGACAAGGGACTGCGCGGGCATTAGGAAGGGGAGAGATAGTTGTCGATTAACATTGGTTTTGAATGTTTGCAGATCAAAATGGCAACGGAAAATATCGCCGGGTAAACTATTCCACATTCGTGTTGTTCGGCTAAAAAAAGAATCCCTATATTTCACTGTACGTCCAAAATTGGGCTCAAGGGTGAACTGATGAGCATTCCTTGCGAGACGAGTATTACGGGAGAAACTTTAATGGGGAGGAACTACTTCAAGTGAACATTTTTTTATAAAAGAACCGATAAGATAAGGAAAGACATAAAACATTGCGTCGGTGTTCGAGAAAGGCAATTGTTTCAGCTCGATTTTGTATTCTATCAAGCAGGTGAAACGATGTTTGCGAAGCAGTTGCCCAAAGGTGGGAGTTACACTCGAGTTAAGGGCGTATAAACGCCTTATAAATTGTAGCGAAAGGGGAAATTGCTTTAGCGATTTCAAATATATGGTCGTTCCAACGGAGGTCATCCTTGATATACATGCCGAGTACTGAGAGCGTTTCGGTGTCTTCGAAGTAAGTGCCATTAATGGCCAATGGCATTGGGGGTATGTTAAGCTTTAACGACAGAAGACAGCATTGAGTTTTCGAAGCATTACACTCCACACGATTCCTATTACCCCATTTGACAATGCTGTATAAATCGGAGTTTAATGAGCTTGACGTCCGATGGCGAAGGACGTGAATTATCGAAAGAGTATGAAAAGCTGAGGGTAGAGTCGTCAGCAAAACAGTTAAGTGGACTAGAAGTAACAGACAGAAGATCATTTATAAAAATAAGGAAAAGAGTCGGAGACAGAACAGGACCCTGGGGCACACCAGCATTTATTTTGTGGGAATCAACGAACAAGAATATCATCGATCCCAAAAGCACGCATTTTCGATAAGAAAGCTTCATGCTTCATGATATCAAGAGCAATAATCCTACTTTCACGAAAGCGATGTAAAGATTTTTCCATTGTTCGATGAGCTATGCCATCAGATCACCAGTGGAACGGTTGCTGCGGAAGCCATACTGACGGTCATGGAGAAGCTTTCGATTTTCGAGATATTCCTTAAGCTGGCGGTCAATCAGCGTTTCCATGACCTTAGAAAGAAGGGATATTAGTGCTATGGGTCGGTGGAAGGAGGGGGAGGATGGGTCACCTTTCTTAGGAACAGGTCAGACAATTACGCAGTGTCTTTGCTTTGCAGAACACCTATTCAGAAGTATCCGGGCGGATTTGTGTATATCGAGATCTTTGAGAACTCTACTGTACGAGTGCGGAAGAAAGTCTGTCCGATGGAAAAATTTACATTCTCAATTACAGGAGGGGCAACGTTGTTGTGAGGGAGCGCGAAGCTGGCAGCGAAAAGGGCGGCGAGCAAGTTTGCCTTCTCTGAAGAGTAAACAGTTGGTTTGTCATCGTCGATGAGCGTTGGAACCGAAGACTTTTCCTTAGGCTTGATGCTTTTTACTCTGTTAGGAATAAAAGCACGCATCTCTGGAAGAATCACATTTATGTTAGTTTCAGCACTGGCATCAATTTCACTATCGAAAAATCATAGTGACCAGTAAAAGTTTCGGAAAAAAATATTCAGCAGTCCCAGTTGGCTTTTGTTGGAATGGAATTGAATAGCAAAGCCTTCACTCGGAGAACTTAAGTGTCCTTTTGTAAGACCCTCATCTTCTGCGTCCTGCTGTATGGTGGAGGGGCGCGGACATGATATTGCGATAAATAATTCATTTGATAGACTTTTAAATAATTATGGAGAATTTCAGAATTCAAATGCAGAACTGCAAAATTTAACTAGTACATATTTACATATGTACATATGTTTTTTCAAACTTCAAAAACAATAACAAACAAAAAGAAAATCCAAAACAAAGATTTGTTTAAAATTATTTGGGTTAAAGCAGAATTTTGTGAACTAAAACCGTTTTTCCGGGAAAGAGAAAATTCGTATCTCATCTTATGTTAATCCATAAATAAAATCGCAAATGCTCTAATTAATTTAGATTTTCCCATTTTGCAAAGAACATTGCAATTGCATATGGATTCAAGTGATACACAAAATAAAAACAACTACCTTCAAACTATCACATTTAATGACATTGCATTTGGTCCCACTGTGCAGCATCACTTGACGCATAGATACAATTTTTCCTTAACACAGATGACAACGAACGCACGGATGCTAGGATGCGACGACTGACAGTATGATGACTTTTAGGATAAAGCCAATGTCATTAGCATTTTAAATGAGTTTTTATGGGGCGGACATTTGAACTGATGATGACCAGATGCTTCTGATATGACTGTGGATGGAAGGATGGTAAAGGTGTTAGTCGGCAATGGAGCGGACCTGTCCGTTTAACTAAGCAACAAGTTGCAGAGTTAAGGCAATGATGCGCTTCTTTTAGCATGAATTTACACACAAGAGATGTGAATTCAAAGAGGCCGCGAAATTGTTTTGATGGTTAGGGAATGGCAAACATTAAATGTTATGACATTGAAATGACAGTAAGGATATTGAAAATCTTATTTAATTCCTACTAAGATGGGATGGAAAAAATTAAAAAAAAAAATGTCAGTGTTTAATGCCGTTTAATTTATTTCATTATTGGATTTAATTTTACGGCTTTTCGAATGAAAGAATCCTACTGGATTTTATATTTATAAAATTAAACGATTCTGCTTTGATTCTTTTGCGTTACTTTGGTTCAATGATTTTGAATTTTTTATAGGTATATGTACGTACAGGGTGTTTTGCATAAGAAGTCACACCAAGGCTAAGAGAGCTTTTGCTCTGATAAGGTGGATATGATTTAGCAATAACCTTGAGAGCAGATTAAGATGGTAGCTGCATAGTTCTAATCAGGCTGGTAAGGATGTCCTATGTGGTTCAATCATCTGAGATGGAAAACATTAGGTGTTTGAAAGGTAGTGTTTAAGGACCTACCTTCGATTAAACAGAACAACACAGTCAGAGTACTCATAATTTTATCAAAAGGTGTCCTTTGCGACGGAGCAGAGTAAATAAACTTTAATAGAGATGGTACTTGATAATATAGTCCAATAACACCACATAGGACCAGAAGTTTAGGTAAGTGATTTAAAGATTTTTGTCCAGTAATAAGTTACCTTTATATAAGATGAATCAATCAATATATATAAAATTAGTTTTAAAAACCAAGAGTTTACTTTGAAACAAACGATTTTAATAATTTGATAATCTACAAACATCTGATTTATATGTATATTCAATTTAAATCGGTTATATCCTCGTACAAAGCCTTTAAAATAATTGCCCTACTTGCCTGTCGTTCTTACTTGATTGCCCCTGATTGCTCTTGTACCACGTTATGCACTCAACTTTATGCTGGCCTGTTGTTTGCTCTTCGAGAATCAGTATTCCATGACAGAAATTGCTTTGATCAAAGCAAGAGCTAACTCCGATTCGATTAATGTAGATAGGTGTATTCCATCACATCATCCCTTCACCAACAAACCCATAGCAATGTGGCCATATCAAATCAAGTCACAATCGAATCGACACACAAGTCTCTTATATGTGGATCACGTCATCGCTCTGGCCATAGACCCAAACACATGAGTGTGCTGCATTCATCGCTTGTCTATACAACATGACCGATTCTGAATCAGATTCCGAATCAGAATCGAAAAACAAATTAACATCTCAACTTGAGTGATGAAGACACATCCTTCACCTATCTACTGATTTCGAAATTTATAGCCGGAACTGTTGGCATTTAAAATCGAAAATGGGGCAAGAGCACCAGCAAAAAAAAAGGATTCGACAGTCCATTGAAGTGATATGCATCGCATTGATACATTTTCTGCTCCTGCTCCTCGATATACATTATTAAAGATAGCGCCAAGCAAAACTGATTACATCCCATGACCAATTCGTTATCACAGTACTTCAATAAATAACACGATTAATGTGCAACTGACCCTAGATGTGGCACATATGAGACACCGAGCATAATTAATTGCTTCGATGTTCCAAATCGATTAAAGGACCTTCATCAGCATAATACATGCTCAGGCACCAGACTGAATACCAAACTATGTTCCTTTGCCCGGAATGGGTTTGCAGGTATGTGATACAGAGTTGCATCAGCACTAAGCTAATTAGAAGATCAATTTTTCATTTTTGGTCATCTCTATCTATACCGACCAAGGAGAGTTAAGATAATCAGATGTTTTTTTTCTATATTTTTTTATCAAACACAAAAAGGGCTTCCTCGGTGCTCGGATACTTTTTTGAGATAGAGTGACACTTTTTATTGATTATTTCTCGATTAGGGATGAATTAGTTCCAGTCAATCATTTAATTTGATGTTATTGACTTTGAAATATTGAGATGTAATGTTTTTTTTTTGGAAACGAGATTAGGCTATCAACTTTTACATAGATTTTTTGTGGTAGAGGGAGAACAGAGATGAATATGTTTCAAAAAATTAAAGAATGGTCAAATAAAAAAAAATTAATACAGATAACACGTTGGCTTTTTCTGTAAATTGCCTTCCGAATAGGTTTGTTCTTCGGAGAGTAATTTAGAGAAAAAATCAGCATTTTATCGGTATTCCTTTTTTTATAATTTTGACATTTCTCAAAAAACTCTATAACTATCTTGGCCTATCTCTAATGTTTAACTCTAAGCAATTATAAGAGAGGTCGGTCCTACGACTTCTGGGGAAAGCTAAAAATAACATTTGATAAGAACCTTCACAGTAGTGTCCCGTTGCTTATGTTAATTGTGTCGAACTGTTATACCAAAGGATCTGGGTCCACGGGGTTCGATTTTCTTTTAGAGCCACCTTTTTCCGGGGTACTGCTACCATATCAGGAGTTGAAAAAGGTAGTTTGTATTCTTCGCGAAGAAAATATATAAATGTTGATAATTATAAGCTCATCTATTCAAAAAGTTCGTCAGACTTGTTCGCAACGTACAAAGATTTGTGAATATAAAACGGATGACGAGGAACTAGCACATGAGTTTGGAAAACGGCCAAGTAAGAAACAAAAGGCTGGACTCAGAGGAGACTATTCAGCTTTAAAAAGAAACTAATCAAATATAAGCATAAACCGAGAAACAAAAATTCTTTCACCACCGATCAACATACTCGGGAAACGCAGTCGAGGTTTTAATCACACGAAAACTTATTGTCGACAGGATCCACGTTGCGTTAAATGCGCAAGTAATCAATTATCGGTAGAATGCTAAAAAGACTGAAAACTGATTATCAATTTGCCTCTCGTTTATTGTCTTTATTTTTAAAAAAAGCACTACTGCAGAGTTACTATTCGCCATTAATGGAAATTATAATACCTTTTTCTTTGGTTTTTTATTGACGCTACACCTCTTTAAGGAGCCAAGGCCTAGTGACTTATTCTCTCCACCATTCCTGTGTGTGTGTTCTTAATCTGCAAGAATGGAAGGGGCCTACAGTTTACCGCCGAGTCCGAACGGCTACATGAGATGCACTTTTTCGAGACAAATTTTACTCTTGGAGGTTTTGTCAGTTCTTCGCAAGAGGCAGTACTCCGGAAAAGAAGGTGGCTATGAGCTGGATTCGAACCCATGGGCCAAGGGGCACTACTTTACTTGCGATTACAGGTACTTTAATGCAAGTTTTGCATTCATACATAAAAATAAATTGAGATAAAAATCAAATATTTACGGTACCTGTCATATAACCGTTAAGTTATAGCTTATTTTTCTCGAAAACGGCTCCAAAGATTTGTATTAAAAAAAATGTGTGTACTTTTGGAGGTGTGGTTTATATTTTGGTGAAAAAAATATAAGTTGGTGGGCTAGAAACGGTACCTCGGAAACTGGCTACCCGATTACAATCAAAATTGTTATTCAGGAAGTAATTTTACTTCAAAATGTGTTCTAATATTGTTGTTAAAAAACCGTTATATTTATTTAAAAAAAATCCTGCTCCTTCAATTTTTTTAAGAAAATAAAATGGTGGTGTGGAAAAAGATAGATTTAATTTATTTAAATTTTTTTTTAGATTTAGGTTACGGTCTAGATGTTTCTCTTTCCAAAAATTTGGTAACCATACCTACATTTGTGTGAGAGTTATACCAATTTATAATGCCCAGTATGGCAACCATTTGAGAGCTTTAAAATGGAGATAACTTATTGAAATTCATAACAGTTAGAGTGAAAAGCAAATATCCTATCTTCCCTGTACTGAAAATTTAAATTGAACAGAGTATACGAACTAATTGCCCACGAATTTAAAAACAATCCAAGAAGAGGAAATTCAAATTACATGAATTTCAGTTGGAATTTTAATAAAAATAATTTTTCCAGATTTTCCAGATTTGCCATTTTTAAATATTTAACCACTTGTTTGAAGTTATTATAATGAAATAATAAACAAAAAATATTAAACAATAATACGTTATTTTCTATATTTGATTTTTTTTATTATAATGATGTTCAATAAATATTACATGTTGTTCAACATAATTACTTTTTATCTTAATATTTGAATATTGTCTTCCTATGTCCACCCACCTGAAGTTCACTCAAAACATATTATAATAAATTTGAACAAAAAAAAACAACAAATCAATTCATAAATACGTTATGAAGTGCTTTTAAAATAAAAGAACTGTAGTCTGAATGCATTGTCACGCATTGGAAAAAAAATATATACATATCTAGATACATACATATTTTTTTATGAAAAACCGACGCATCTGTAATATTTAATACTCAACTGTTTTTAATATTTTTGTACCTTTTTGTTGTCTCTAAAACAAATAACTCTTATTTTAAATATGTATAGAGATGCATACATTTTTAAATTTTAAGCCTTTTTGGTTAAAAAAAAACAAGAACAGATACGGGATAGTATCTAGGCGTTGAAAAAAAATATCTCAATATTCACATAGTATCTATCTATGTAAAAAAATACGGCATAAAAAGTCGAACTTTTCTACCGTTTCGTGGTGTTAATTTTTTTCCTCTCACACACTTTATGCACTCTTGTCGTTTTCCATATACAAACTCATAAAAGTTTTGTTGAACCCGTAAAAAAGTAATACAAAAAAAATATGTAACAAGCAGCAGTACCGTTCGCAAGATAAAAAAAAAACAGGAATATATTCCAGGATGGGTCCAGCCCTTGGGGCGGTGTCAGTTTTACAAAACATTTCCTGTTATAGTGTTTCCTATGTCAAACAACGTACCTACATATAAAAAATGTATCTTTTATCTTTTGGCTTGTTCCACTTAACTAATAAGCACTGGGGAATCCGCCCCTCCTCCGATCAGCGCCCTTAACATGGATGCTGCTGTTTTGCTCGGTGGCATTTGACAATGAAATGGATTCATTTATGATTAGGGACATCTGACGGGAGGAATTGACAACAAAGTTGCTGTAAATTGTGGTTGTATATATTTGGAAAATGTTAACTTAAAAAAAAATTACTTCCAAGTTTTGCAGAAATGTCAAACTCTGTTCGGCATGTTTTGAGATGGGCTGGGTGATTAATGTGATTTTCACCTCAATTAAGCTGTTCATCACAAAGAAAAGCTGAAAAATTAATTAATTTAACAGTATGTTTGGCATTTTCGTTTTTGCCAAAAAAAAAATGGCAAGCTTCATCACAGAAGTTGTCACCGCTGACGCTATACACAACACAAAGCTGCTTCTGTCCCATGGGTGGTTCCAATTGAACAAGCGACTAATTAAAGAGTGAACATTTTCCAATGCCCTCAAGGCGGACCGACTTGACTATGTCTCATAGAATGTTTGTTTGGATGTGTATAATGAAAAATGATGGAAATAATTTGAAGGCTTCTATAGTGCTATGGTTGGACTTTAGGTGAGTGGGAGCTAAAATCTATGGGATTAAGTTGCGGTGCAAATATCAGCACCTGGGGGAATTCAGAAACTATCTGTGCAAACAGTTTAACCACATAAACGATTATATCGAAAGTGGAAGACGGAATGTTGTGGCGGCTTGTTGAAAACTAAAAGTGGTTTTACCCTAAACTATGCGCTAGCTGTGTGGTACTCTAGTGTTGCTGTCCATTTCGATATGCGGTGGGGCTAAATGGAAATAATTATGTATCTATTATGCAACGTTTGAAAAACTAACTCAGATAGTTAATGCGCTGTTACAAAACTTGTGAAAGGAGAATGAATATGATTGAGTTTATTAGATTTCTAATACAGACGACAGCAAGGAAATTAAATTTAATATGATTGAGAAACTAGCAAATTGATGTGTTTTAAATACTCTTTTTTTATTAATGCATTGATTATTCGGACAGGGCTCTCCTTCTTTCCTGTTATGCTAAATGCCTTAGCTCAAGTGATGCATTTCTGGAGAGGTTTTGACCTTTGAAAATTGCATATTGGCACTGTACCGAATGCAGACAATTTTGAATATCGTAACTGGCATTTAAGAAACTTAGATAAACTAACTTTGAAAGCATATAATTTAAAAATTAAAGTTTTGAGGAACTAAATAATAACTTCAACTAATAGTGTTCTCCAAATTGTTAAGCTCTCCAATAAAAAATATTTTTTCTTTTCAATTCTTCAATTCTTTATTTCTAATGGCTTACACTTTTATATGAATGTGACTCTGATATGGTTTGATTATGTCTGAACGAAAATATATGGAGTTATACGTATTGGTTTATAACATGTTGCTCAATGTCAATAGTTAACTTTTCCAACATTTCTGCTCATGTCTTTACGTCTATTGATAACTTCGACTTGATTTCGGAACTCATCCTCTTTCAAAAGCCAAACCTTCTGAATTTGTCCATCAAAAGCTCTTAGTTAAAAGAAAAGATTGTCAAGCTGACATAAATAGGAAAATTGAAGATGGTGTTTTGATCGCAGTTACAAAAATCAAAATTATGTCTTCAGAGGTTACTTTTTCTTCTTATTCTATCGATTGAATTAGTTAGTGAAAAATTATTCACACATCCTAAGGCAGCTTGTGTCCTTAATTCGTGTATTAATTCTAACAGTTTTGCGTCAGTCTTTCTGTTATCTTAAATTACGTTATTGACCTTCTTCTAACGGCAATGTTTTACTTCAACCTACCTCATATTGAATGGATTCTTTCTGAAAATGGATCTCATTAAGAAGCTTCTCTGACTTCCTCGCAACAAGAATTTATTGCCCTTGACTCTCTACATTTCATTGTTTGATTAATATAGAACCATTTTTAATATTATTTATACAAATCTCTCAAAAACACAACCTTAAGAGTTTTTAGAATTCTATTCGTCAAGAAAATAACGGATGCGTACCCAAAAACTTAATGTATTTACGATTTCCGATATTTTGAAATAAAATCTAGGTGATTTATTTTGATAAAAATTATAAGACATTTTATTTACTTTTAATCTCTAGCGAGCGACCGATCTATACAAGATGAGTTTGAAGAGAAGACTGAACAATGCACAGATCCAAGAAAGAAGCTTTTTCTCTTTCAATATTGCTTGTTGTTCGTTCGTGATTGTACCAGTCATGAGTGCTGTCGATAGGGTTAGTCTCTTCACGTTGTCGTTTCCCAATTTTGCATGTATGCTTACTTCTTTTTACAAAACACTATACTGACATTTGCAATGCGTTTACAAACCAATTTCAGAAGTACTCTCTTGATGAAGAATGTTTTAAGTGAAATAGGAAACAATCCAACGTTTACTCATCTTTTAAGCATGATTACTTGTCTGCACTAGAATTGCCTTTGGCTCAGATTATTTTTACTGACTACTTTCAGTTGAACTAAATTATGAGCCTGGAATCATACATTCTAGCTTGCTCTAAGCTCACTACGTCCGGAATTATGATAGTGAACAAAATCAGTATCAGATGACCAGATTAAATTCATAATTTTCATACTTTTTCTAAATTAAAACAAACACATTAAGTAACTATTTCGATCAATCCACGAGCATAATCATAAAACTAAAG
The DNA here is from genome assembly GCA_963971375.1 of Platycheirus rosarum. Taxonomy (NCBI): domain Eukaryota; kingdom Metazoa; phylum Arthropoda; class Insecta; order Diptera; family Syrphidae; genus Platycheirus; species Platycheirus rosarum. The sequence continues at coordinate 103,726,104 of OZ020510.1, forward strand.
AACTCTAGCCCTTTTCTTCATTTCTTTGTGCAATCAGTAGAAACTACTTTTCCTTTTCAGAATTCTGTAAATATTGAAAATATCTAAGCTGACGTCATATTTGCCTACACTATTCCTCACGAGTAAATTTATTTGACAAATATTTGTGCCTTTGCACTTGAATCTCCTTTGATTGGGGTTGTTTATAATGTTTGCATACATTTGCATCCGTCAAATCCCTACATTGTGTTTGGATTACGTTTTCCTGAATCTATGAAGATTTTAAAACAAACAGTAATTATTATGGTAAATAATTTAATCTGAATATTACATTTAAATCAAGATATGTACATATGTTTCTTTCAAACTTGGTATGAAATAATAATTAAGTTAGATACTTTAATGGAATCATTTTATTACTTTATATCAGAAACAAGTCGATAAATCGAAACTCCTTCTTCCGCCCATATGGTGCATACAAAGAAACATAATATAGATGGCATGACTGCAGTGCATCCTCCTTTCCGACATTATTGTTTTCAAGCCTATATGCTGTCTCGGTTGAACTAAGTTATTTCGCTTCAGTAGACATCAAAAGACTGCATAGCTTTATCATTCACTCGAAAGGATTCTCTCGATGAGAATGTCTTTCAAAATGAACTCTAAGGCGTGTGCTTTGTACAATGCAAGCTTCCAAGGACTATAAAGTCAGAGGGATTTTTTTAATTTTCGAATAAAGCTCAGTCGGCCTTTTGCATGAGAACTGTAGGGTCGGAAGGGATTTCACCTGCTTTATGTGTATTGTTTCGAATAAGTAGACTGTCTTTGTTTATGAAGCTTTACATATTTTTTTAATTCAAAGAAATTCAAATAGGACCTCCTTCTCTTAAAATGATTTCCTTAGATAATAATTCATACTTCTTAATATTAGATGATAAACCTGGAGTGAAGGCTAGAATTGACTTTGACAGAAGAAACAACACTTTTTAATGTCATCATATTCAACTATGTTATTAAACATAAAGAAAGATAGCTTAGGTTGCTTTGTAGAGTGAAAACTATTGAGATAGTGGAAGGATTGTGTTACAGGCAAAAGTGATCTCAAATTTACAACCGTCTCTTGGATTTTGAAGACATGAAGTTCCACAAGATAATGGATAGCTACAACTTAACAAAAAGCTGTTTAAATAAGATGAACTCAACATATTTTGACGTTAGAACTTAACATTTAAAGAATAGGGAGATGAATTTTGGAAGGAAAGACATAAGAAGCTTCATACAGAAGATTATTTATGAAATTTAGAAATCGTCTGGGAAACAAAGTAGAGCCTTGTGGCAAACCATCAAATTCAGCCTTCGAACCGTCCAAATCAACTTGGATTGAACGAAGAAGTGATATTTTGATACCGAAAGAGTTCGATGCCAAACTCTATAAAATTATTTTGGAAAAAATCGAGCCATTTTACGAAGAGATAAGCCATATCAATTCACCAGTGGATCTGTTGCTTACAAAAGCCGTACTGGCATTCAGATATTTCATATACTGACGTTTAATCCACGTTTTCATAACTTAAAACAGAATGGTTGTCTAAACGATTGTTCGGTAATTGCATGGTGAGAGGAGTGGATGAATGAAAAGAATTTGGGCTAGTTCTTTGCGTTCTTTTAGGGTATTGAGTAACAATTAAGATATGTAAGGGAACGATAAATGGATCATTCCAGGACAGACCAAAGGAAACGTCGTCGAGTTCTCTCGATTCTCGGTATGTGAATCTATTGATTCAAGTATCGGGCGAACAAACATCATGTTGAGGAATCGATTGACGTACATTTTTTGGACCAACGTTTTAAAATGCCAAGTGTTGAGGTGGCTTTTAAGATAATATTATCGATATGTGCCAAGAAGTTAGGCCGTAGGTCTTAAGATTTCCGCGCTCGCGAATCGAATCCACATTTGATATGGTTTATCATGAATGTAGATACGAGGAGAAGATTTAATACATTTCCTTGAAGGCACCATACTGAGAAACTATCGAGATCTAGAAGAAAAAGAATTGAATGTCTAAGAATTTTTTAAAGAATTTTCTAGTGTGGAATTTTTTGTCGTTGCAAGGTACAACTATTGAAAAGCAAAGTCCAAAAAACGGTTCATTGCAAAAATCCCTCACAATGCTATCGCCAAGTGTGAATAATTTTGTCCGCATTCAAAAAGAAGTTTTTTTTAAGCTTTGCTAATGATGTTTGGTGAATGAATCTCCGAGAAGTTAAACTTCTTTGAGCCCCCATTAAAAAAAAAAAAAATATTCTTTTGCATATGGTCATGTCGCAGTTCCTTGGTTTGGTATCAGCAGCTGCTGCAGATATTTTTTCCAATACTTCTCGCGATACTTTCGGATTGAAGTTGCGAATACTTCTTCTTTGCTTCTTTCTTGCTACGTCTATAAGCCCTTCTACGGCTGCATTTTCATCTATCGACCAAGCTTTGAAATCCAATTTCTTCCTTCCTAGGATTCTTCATTTCTCTACCACTTTTGTTCATTCTAAAGTAAGATGCGTTAATAGTTTCATATTCCAAAAAGCCGGAACGCTTTGTAGGTAAATTGTTGCTGTAGAAATTATTAATTTTAATTTTTTTTATAGAAAAAAAGGAATCCTTTATGACCCTGACCCTTGATGATTTATCCCGTCTTTTAATTATCCTGAAAATATCAATTTCGACCGTATATATTATGTATGTATGTTAAAAAGATATCTTTCTAACCCCCAAAACCTTAACTTATCATCAAACAAAAAAAAAATACAAAAGTCACTCAGAAATTATTAGTCGTTGTGGTAAGGGCTCTAAAGCCAACTCAAAGAAAGCTTATGATGAAATACCCATTTTTTTTCCTTCCAGCACCTTAGCCACAGTTTAAAGCTATGTACCACATTAAATAAACCTCAGCCATCTCCATATCAAATCACCGCGCCCTGCCTCTTCTTCAAGATCAATACACATTTAAATATCTAAACATCCTCTCGGAATCACGACGCAGGTAAATGTACTTATTCCAAAATATTGACTCTGAAAAGCCCTATTAAATCCCTCTCGCCGGGAATTACCATGGAACGATTTTTGTTTTATTTCCCTTTTTTCTGTAGGGTACTTTATCATTAAAATCAATAAACCGACTTTTGGGTGAGGAAAGAGGGAGACTCTAACGACACCGGCAAGAACGAAGGGCATAAGGAACGATTATATAAAATTGCGCAGGGCATTACTGCCAAAGTGGGTGGATGGGTGTGCCTGGATGCTAGAGCATTCGTTCAAGTTCCCACGGTTCGTTTCATCAAAAGGTTCCATACCAAATCGCAATACAGGTATTTTCTTCATTTGGTGGCAACAAATTACAACCAGGGTACTGCTCGACATGGCTAAAAAATAAACCTTTTACAAGAGCTGGAGTTTCACTTTATACTCGTACCTTCGACTTCGATGGCCTCCACATGGTGTGTACTCTCCGTCCTTTTGTTAAGAAATGGTTTATAACCCTTTTGACGATAAACTACCCCATATACATACATTTAAACTCTTCTGATGCATTCTGCAGCATAGCAGTCTGCTAAGCTTACAGTACTTGGTCGTTATAGTAGGTATACCGTATACCAATTGGGTGTAATACCTTTTTCTCAAGGCTACTTGTAGACTATTTTATACCATACTCGTACGTACTTCTTCTTTTCGACAAAATGGTTGTTCGTGCAGCAATAAGTCCTGGAACGTGTGCAGTTCTTATTCAGTGCTATAACCTATACATTTCTTGCTATATAGCGTCAGAGTCCTTAAGTGGCACTTGAACTGGCGAAAATGTTTATGACACACAACACAATATAAATGTGTATAGTTTTGTCGTGTATTCCAACAAAAGCTTAAAACTGAAGTGGTCACTTAAATCATCCACTTCAAGTATGTTTGTTAAAGGAACAAGTAAGTGTGGGTGCGACACGCTGCCGAAGTACCAAGGTACCCGGAGTATAGCTGGTGCTGTTTGCTTAAGTAATCGAGGGCATACAGCTTAATGTATTATATGTCGTTCAATTAGTGTTTGATATAAAGTTGAAGAGTTCATGAATAATACCGAACCGACTGATGGTGCCAGGTACTGCTCAACTTACACTTTGCAACAGAAGGTTAACAAAAAATCAGGTCAATTGGGTTGGAAGCTACTTTAAAATGGCTTTTTATAAGTCATCGTCATTAGAGTTGGAAATAAAAAGGTTATGCTTTTGATTTGAATCTAGATTTGAAATATTTGCAAGGAGGTCTTTGAAAACACTTATCATAATTTCTTTAAAGCACAGAAGTTGATGGTCATACTGGAAACTTTGCTTTTAACAGATTCGTCGATGCAATAGTTGTTATAGAAAAGTTTCCAATGAAATAACGAGAAGTAATAGAAAGAATGGTTTCAGATAATAACGAACAAACTACGTTTTTTCAAACTGTCAACGATTGTTACTGGTGATTGATTGAACCTGTGAGAAGAATATGTTCCCACAAACTTGTGTGCATTAGTGCTCCAGGTAACTGTTGTTCATAGTCTAACTAAAACTATAACGAGCATTTAATAGTACAACAAAATTGAAGGAAAACGTCGTTGTGAAGAAATAGAAAATTGATCCAAAATTAATAAAAAAACGAGCTAATTGATGGAAAAGGTTTCGCGCAGATTGAGAATATACTATTATTATTTTTTTAAAGTTCAAAAGCAAAATCGACATATAATAGAAAGCAGTCGACAAATTTATAAAAGTTTTCTAACTTGCAGCATTTAGATATACAACTTTCAAAGAATCAGTTACAAACAGAACAAATTTGAATAGACGATGATGGAGACTGGGCTAAAATAGATAAAGACAAGGCAAATACCTGAACAACTCATTGTACATATCTTTGAAACCTTTTAATGGGCCGAAGATTTTGATTGAACCCAGTGATAATCAATAGACTTTTAAGAACATTTAACATTATAATGTCACATTATGAGAACGTTCCCACGTAGTAAGAAAGTAAATAAAAGCTCCCGAAAAAAAAAAGATCTAACTAATACTGCGCAGGCTTGCATACATTCCACGTGAGTCCTCTGGTATGGCATTGAAGACTCTACATGCTGGAGTAACCGTGTTCATCCGCTCTGCAGACCTAGCCATTTTAATGATTTTAAACGTTTTTTTTGTATTAAATCTCGTGTTTGTATCTTCTTCGCCTTACATTGTGTTGTTCGTCTTCACCAACAGAAAAAAAATATGAATACAGCAAACAAGTTTTCATACGACAAAGAAAGGGTCAAATCTTCTTCACTAGCAAGACCGGGATAATAAATGTTTTGTAGATCGTCTCTTTGGATGGTTTCGAAGAGAAAATATAACGGTTGAATTGTGCAAGGGGAGGAATGTAGCTGTTTATTTCACTACTCCACTGACCGTATAGAAGTAACAGCAAAAAAGGGAGAGATATTACGTCGGTATTCAAGTGACTAAAACGTAACTTTGATGTTCCTATCTCCAATCATTTTAAATTCTCGTATTTGGATTCTATCCAAGAGACTTAAGTAAGTTACTGGAGCACCAATCCAGAGATGGGAATTATACTCAAGGTTTGGACGTTTATAAGTTTGAAGATAAAAGCCAGAACTAAAGAAGAGACAAATTTCGTCCATCTCCGGAGGAAGCATTAACATCATTCTATAAAAGATGGTTCATTAAACAGAATGAGAAAAAGTTTGGGTATTAATCGGAGCCTTGGGGCACACCAGCATTTATATTGTTGGTTTCAGGTTTGAAAAGCCCAATACATCTTTTATAGTGAAAAAAAGAGTACCTAATGTGGAAAACATCTTGCATGTTGCATCAACATGTGCAGACACCTTGATTTTTTTGGATTAAAACGAGAGTATATATAAATATTTTAAGTATAAATAAAGCTTTCAATAAAACGGTTCGAAAGAAAGTTTCTCATCCAAAGAATAAGGGATTCATCGATACCGAATGCAAGTATTTTTTGATAAGAAATTAAGATGCCAGACATTATCAATGCTTTTGAAGTATTGAGTGCAATAATCTTACTTTTTCCAAAGCGATATAAAGACATGTTCCACTATTCGGCAAGATAAACCATTGAATCACCAATGGACATATTACGAAGAAAGCCCTACTGCCGGTAATTAAGAAACTTTCATTCTTCAAGATATTTTGCAAGCTGTAATTTATCAGCATTTCGATGACTTTAGAAAAAAACGACGTTGGTGCAATCGTTGGTAATAAGAGGGAGTGAGGAAGATTTGCCTTTTAGGGAATTGGCTGGACAAATGTTGTTTTCCAACGGCTTGGAAGTGTAGAATAGGATGAAAAAGCATACATAGAGGTTTTGCCAACGTGGAAGTAACACCTCATCAGAAAAATAGCGGCAATCCATCCAAACCAGCGAATTTACGTATGTTATGATCTTTTAAGGCTCTTGCCACAGCACGAGTGAGAAAGAAGATTTGTCTCATGCTGAATAATTTGCGCACTCAAGAACTGGAGGGAGGAGTCACATGACACTATCTGGTAGCATGGAGTTGGCCACGAAGTTGGTAATAAATAGGTTAGCCTTCTCGAGCTAACGAAGGGAAAGTCATTGAGAACAACATTAGAATTAGCGACTAGCCTTCAGCACTTGTTACTTTAACTGTACATTTTGTTAAGTCGAGCTGGTAGAAGTAGGTGTCATCTCTACTATTATCTTAAGGAACATGATTGCAAAACGCCAAACTGAAAACTTATTACCTATCATTTTTTACCTGAAATAAAAACTGTTTTTACCAATAATACAACTTTAAAAAACGTTAACCGAACACTAAAATATAAAACAAAGTTAAAAAAAATTGTTCCCACTTGATTTCGATGATATATAAAATCGAATAAATCGATTGATGCTCGACAGAAGGGTTGCCTTTTCGGGGTTTCCAAAACAACCCCCTCGATCATATGTATTTTTCCCAATATTACAAACAAACTTTTTAGTTAGATTATTATGTGAATTCCACACAACACAAATAACGCTACCGCATCCTTATCGTGGGTACGGCGGGCTGGGGCGCGGGCCAAAAAGGACCTCACTGTGGGCAAAATAACATCCGTGATGACATAAAAACCGGAAAAACTTAATAATAAAAAAAAAATATTTCGAAAGAATGTATTTCTTTCGGGCCAGGACGATGACATCCTTTGTATTTATGACTTTTTGGTCATAAAAAAGAAACGGAATGTAAAATAAAATTTATTACAAAACACACCGAGGCGGGTCGAGATGAAGCGGAACGAAACCGAGAAGAGTCCTCGTGTCAGTTTAAATGACTTATTTTTTTCTATGTATGTTGTCATCAAGGATTTTTTTTTGTTTTTTCGTTTTATTTTTGTTATATTTTGAATTCTTTTTGTCAGAGTTGAATGAAATTCATAAAATTACTTACTTCAATTCGTACATATATATGTATGTGTGCAAATAAAACGGTATCTAAAACACAGAGAGGGAGCATTCCAACGAAAACTTACCTTGCATGTTGGGGACCAACGTTTCCCATGTCATGTGCTGAACTTGCTGTAATTTGAAAATCAGCTATAGATCCGGATTCCATGCCCAGAGGATTTTTGCATGTTTCTGGAATGAAAGGAATTTTCAAATTAATTAAGAAAAGTCAAATTTAGAGCTCGGGCTGGCATAGTAGCTGTATCTACATTCCATATCTATACAAACACATTGAAACGAAACAAGGACTATATCACAACCTTGTGGGTGCGGGTGCCGGGTGGGAGAATTTGACTGGATGTCGAAATAACATCATTCAAATTCTACATTTCATAATTTTAATTGAATCGGAAAAAGGATCAAGCTTGTGAGTGCGCTTGTGTTAGTGTGTGTGTGTGTGGTGTTTGATGTAGATATGTTTGTATGTGTTTATACATAGTGTGTTTCATTGGATAGTATACGTCTTGTTTATGGCTATAAATGGCATTTATGATAATTTATGTTCTTGGGGGCGACTTGAATTGAATTATTAGATTGGTCTTTTGAGAGAAATTTAATATTGTACTCGGAATACCCATAGGCTTTTGGGCCATTCCAAGAATGGTTGTGTTTGTTTCTTTAATTTTTCTTCACTTTAATAACAAAAATCCTTAATATAAAAAATTATTTTGGAAAGGTCATGATCAACTTGGATTGATTTAAGTTTGAAAAACAGAAGCATTGTTTAAAAAGATTCAAAATAGGTATTCTATTTCAATACCAGTGCTTAACAAATGGTATTTAAGGGGCTAGGTACTGCTGCAAAGGCAGTTTTATCTCAGATACAAAGAGAAAAGAGGCTGAATGAATTATTTGAAATTAATCCTGGAATATACATACCTATCAAGTGGCGCCTTAAGTACACATGTTTCACAGTGTATTTTCATTTAGTTAGGTTGCAATCATATATTTAACATAAAATAGCAGTGATTTCACAGATATTGTTGACTGCTATCTTCTTTTTGGTTCTGTACTCCAGATCAAATAAATTGCGCGACACTTGCTCTCATGTGCCTAATTAAATTGGAAAGTAAATCGTTGACAGAAACAAGTAACATTTTAACACAGTTTGAACTTATAAAAAGTGATAAATACCACAATACTTAACGGCTTTTAGTAAAGTACGCCATCATTGTCTTAAATAACAAGGAATTTATGAAAAATGTATTTCATAAAATCCAGTTTTTTATTTTTAGTTTTTGAAAAAATAAAATTGTTAGAAACTTATAAAATTTAAAATATTTATTTAAAATATTTTTTTATTGAATAGTTTTAAAAATATAGATTTTGATGATTTGGATACTTATATCTTTTCAAATATAAAATTTTATTGAAATCCAGCCGTTACCGAGAAAGTCGAAAATTAAAAAAACCGTTATATGAAAGGTACCGTTAATAGACTTATCGGGTAAATTTGGTTCTAATTAGGTGATAGCTACTACCATATAAAAAATCTCAAAAATTTTCATCAAAATCGTTGGAGCCGTTTTGGAGAAAAATAAGCTTTTCCTTAATAGTTATATGGCAGGTACCGTTATTTTTAGCCCTAAAAATAAAATTTCAATTTCCCCTCTGAGGAATGCCAAGAGATACACAAAAACCAAATTTGAACGCAATCGCTTAACCAGTTTAGGTTGCAGCTGCAGACCGATAGACACCCGAACAGGCAGTCAGACAGACATTTTCTCTATGATCGTAATGTCATGTTTGATTGCTATCTCAATATTTTTTATATTCACGAATCCGAAACTTGCCTTAAAGTCCCTATAATGGCAAGTAACAAAGGATTCAGAAAACTTGAAAATCTAGTAGCAAGTCAAAACAAAGGTAAAATGTTATTGCTTGCTGACGATAGAGCCATCATAAATAGAGATCATATACATTTATTATTGCAGCACGTTATGCATGGATGTCTTGAGGGGCTGATTTAGTGCAAAAAAGGATGAATGCTTATTTTCTAATCCCACAGGCCCATTCGGGACATAAATCCAGTTAGATCTATGAACCATAGAGACGAAAGACGAAGCTGGATCATGAAAGTGTGTTGGCACGATGAATGACTGAATACCTCTGCCAACTTCCGTGATCGAAAATGTCAGGTTGAATAATGTGTTCGTAATGCCGGCGGCAGTGGTGCAGTAGATAAGACGTTTGCTTGCTAAGCGAGAGATCCTAAGTTCGTCTCTCAGTTTGGGAAGCAATTTTTCTAACTCCTAGTGCAAGCTAGAGTCGGAGTTTTAAGTGAGAAAATGGTCACCTAATTCTCCATCTACTGCGCCGAAAAAAAATTCTTTCCTACCTTTCTAATTCTTCTAACTAGTGTCGTGCGACACCCATTGCATTCTAAGAGGCATTGTGCTTTACAGACACTAGTTAAAAAAAAAGTGTAAGAGTAAATTGACCGCAGCTGAAATGAAGATATTTTAGAATAACAGCAGGAATAACAAACCATACTTGGCCAAAATACAGTATCAAAAATTTAGCTTGTAATGGCATGTAGAATTAATATACCCTTGGACCCTGGAAGAAAGCAGTGGCAAAGTTCCTGGACATAGTTAATGAAAAGACACCTACATTTAGTAGAACTTAAGTAGATAAGTTTTGGGGTGGAATCGGCTAGGGTGATACATAATAATTGATTGTCACAATCAAATAAATTGCACGACTGGATCGCACGTACTTGCTTTTATGTGCGGTCACAGCTTCGAATAAAATTTGAAAAAATAATAAGGAAACTTCAAAGTTTTTTTTCGATTTTCTGATATTTGATTGTCTGAAAAAAGTAAGTAAAATTATTTTAAGCGGAAAAAAATTAAAAACCATCTTATGGCTTTAAGACATGTGAAGTAGGTTGATTTTTTCCAAAATCGTAGGAGCGGTTATTAAATAAAACGATTTTATTTTAATAACTTTTTTTCAAAAATTAAAACAAAATAATTTAAGAATGCAAACTTAAGCAAAATAAAATTTCTTAGGCTACCAATATCTTCCTGAATATCAACTTTGATTGAAATCTGAAGACCAGTTTTCGATAAAGTCGAAGAAAAAAATCGATTCTACGTGAGATACCGTTTTTAGCCCACCATCTTGAATTTCTTTTTTTAACCAAAACATAACCTATACCTACAATAGTATACCTGTCATATAACCGCTTTGTAAAAGCTTATTTTTCTCGAAAACGGCTCTAAGGATTTTTATAAAAAAAATCAGTATACTACTGTAAGTATGCATATATTTTAGTGGAAAAAAATGTAATATGGTGGGCTAAAAGCGGTACTTCCCATAGGACCCGTTTTTTTTTCTTCGACTTTCCAGTTTTCGAGGTGATTACAATCAAAATTAATATATCAAGAAGATATAGGTAGCCTATGTAATTTTGCATTAATTTTTTTTGGAAAACTTTTTTTTGTATTTTTTAAAAAAATAATTTTTTTTTTGAAAAATCAATATTTTGAAAACGGGAAAGTGAATTTTTTTTTAAATTGTGTTTTTAAATGTACGTTATTTTTGTGCTCTTGAATTATTTTTTTTAATTTTCTTAAAAAAAGTTGTTAAAAAAAGTTTTATTTAAAAACGGCTCCTACAATTTTGAAAAAAAAATCACACATTTTTACATTTCCTAAAAAAAAAATGGCGTTTAAATTATTTCACCCAATACAATTTAACATACTTTATTCAAACAATCAAAATTCTTAAAAATCGAATAAATGCTTTGATGTTCACTTTAATTTTCTTAAATTTTATTCTACAATGTGACTGCACATATGAGCAAGTACGTGCGATCCAGTCGTGCAATTTATTTTTTTTTTACGAATGCATAACTTGCCTCATAGATTATAGTCCATATAAATCGCAAGTAAAAAGTCAGGGGTGGAATGGGCTTAGGTGATATGTGACAGTCACATTTCTGATAGTCACATGGTCACATTCAATTTTTAATCTGCGTAAAAATACAATTCCTGGCATGATCTTACTCAGACCGAATTTTTTGATTGTGACAATTAGTTATCATATATAACTATAGCCAATTCCATCCCTGGTCACAGTCTAGGTCATAACAATCATCGGTTAAAAAAAAACCTGAAAAAATGGGTTCTTTAAAATGGCGAATCTCTTCCAAACATCGAAAAAAATGCACACTGTAACCAAACTATACATCGCTTTGGAACAATTTATTTTATTGTACGAGATATTTGCACGAAGCTTTTTTAGAAGGATTTTTCAACACAATTTTCAAACGTTTTCAAATAGAGTGGATTAACTAAGCCACTTAATCACCGAATTTTTCCACGATTTTTCTAAATCGTATTTTTATTAATTTTTAACATCTTCCATCATAAAACTTTCATGTTTTAGAAACTTTCTCAACTCACAGTACCTATAACAAGCAAAATTCCCAGCTAGCCCGACTATTATAAGGCACACCACGCATAATTATTATTTGAAATTCAATCCAGCACAATGTGCTTCTCGTCAATAGAGTGTCATCTCATTCGGAATCATGTACTGTTGATCTTCTGATCTCCAATGACAAGTCGTTTAATTATTGCAAATGAGTCGTCTTCTACCATCCCCGATGATGTCTATTACCAGAAAAAAATCATCAGCATAAGTACCACCATTCACCATACCATACAGTCACGTCTTCCCAGGGACTTTCAGCTCCCAAGTAGGTATTCCCCTTACAATACAAAAAAATGTATCTATAGATGACTTTTCTTTTATATCTCGTATTTTATATTTTCAACTCTAATATGAGTGAAGGAGGGTGGTGGTGCACTCTAGTAGGTATACACCATTCAATATCCGATTTCAATAAAAATAAAAGCGCCTTCAAGTTGTCAGTTGTCGTCAACTGGGAATGGGACTACTATGGGACGCAAACCGGGACCTGTCACTAGCAAAGTGCGATATGATGCATATTGGACTTTTAGACATTGCAAGAGAGGTGCTTGACATTTGATATTTTTATATTCATTCTATATTTTTTTCTTTTCTCAGAAACAAAGGTATATACAAGGGATATGATGAACTGAATCAGTACTTGTTGTTCGTGGGCTCGATGATCCCCGGAGGGCTTCCATTACTTATGTTGAAAGTTTGTAGTAATTGGTTTTGTGTCAACAAACTGATTTCATTATATTGCTAGGTCATTGACATAGTAGCTGAATGTCTTAAAAAATTTGAATATAATTTGTATATATTGTTTGGGTTTGAGAAGTTCTACTTGAACTAGGACTCAAATAGACACAGAGATGGATTAGCGGCTCCTTTACTCAAGACATCATGACAGGGAGCGGAGCAGAGCGCCGCGCTGTCTATTCAAAAGAGCAGTGTCCGAGCGGGACCGGCAGTTTTTAAGGAAAACTATTTCTTGGGAAACTACAAAAAATTACAAGGCCGACACAGATTAACCTATTTCTTCCGATTTCCTCGGATTCGAAACTTGATTCAATAAAATTTCTCATAAATTTCTTTAAGACTTCTTTGTATCTTGTATACTTTAATGCGCTGATGAAATGTTATGACATTTCAACATCAATGTAGAAACTTCGAAATGTTCAAAAAACATTGTTTCTTCCCAATGGAAGCATTAAAAGATGAATACATTATTCGATTGAATTTTTTTTTCTCACTCGTAGATCAAACAGCTATTCGCTTTTATATGAGGACAGAATTAATATCTAATTAGATTTTTACAACTTTTGGAGAGAATAGACAGATACACAGGCATGTTAAGATTGTATTGACAGAGAAACAAAATGTCCCGCTGACGGTCTATCGTGCGCCTTCCATGGGAATAGAATAATTTTATGACCAGAACGTTAGAACGCGGTGTTTATGAGCAAAACTAAAGTACCTAAATGTGTTTAATTACTTCATCTAAAGGCTATAAAAAGATTTTTGAAACATGGGATTTATTTAGATGCCTGATAAACTGATATCATTTGTGAGATTCTTTTTATTTTCGTTAACAGTTTTTTGAATTCCTTGCGAAACTTGGGGCTAAACATCATTTTTTTCGCAAATCCCAAACGTTTTTTCCAAAACATTTGAACAATTTCGAGATTCTTTTTTTGAAATACAGCGAAATCGCGTAGAATTTTATAGTTGGATCTTAAGATGTACCCCTTCAAAATTTAAATAGATGACAGGCTACACATACGAAATAACATGACTCATGCTGATAAGACTCATACTGATAATGCTGATAAGAAAAGTGACGCACGCTGTGAAACTGTGGTTCTTTGAAAGAAAATTGATCGGAAGCACCAGGCGAACATGAAAACATGTGGGTGTGAGATAACGGGCTGTATGTTGGTGTTGCTGCCATTAATGTTTTCTTATGACGTTATCATGTAAAATTATTTGCCGTAAACGGACTTTACAGACAACCAACTCTTTTTTAAATAATATTTTGATGTCGGATAAATCGCATTTCCATTTCAAAATGTATGTTAACAAGCAAAACTGTAAATTATGGGGTTCCAAAAATCCAACCGCAACACACCAGTATCAGTTACATCCAATTTTACCATTAACACGTACCATTTTTTTTGTAGTGCCCCGTGGCTTAGTGGTTAGTATGTCGGAATGCGAATGAGCATGGGTTCGAATCCAGCTCATAGCCACCTTTTTTTCCGGGGTACTGTCTCTTGCTAGGAACCTCCAAGAGTAAAATTTGTCTCGAAAAAGTGCATCTCATGTAGCCGTTCGGACTCGGCGAAAAACTCTAGGTTCCATTCTTGCAGTTTAACAACACACACAGAGGAATGGTTGAGAGTATAAGTCACTAGGCCTTTGCTCCTTAAGGAGCTGTTGCCAATGAATTTATTTATTTTTTTACGTACCATTTTTGGTACGGTGTTATGAACGAACAAGTTATTAGCCAATATTTCTTCGAGAATGAGGATGAAACCGGGCTTCTTGAAAAACAATGTTTGACAACTTTGTACGCCCGATGGCGGAGACACATCCTAATTTGTCGTTCCAACAAGATGCAGTGACTGCGCACACTTCTAAGCAAACTATGGATTTGCTGCGTTAAATTTTTGGCGAGCGTTTGTTTGAAAAAATAAATTGCTCGACTGGATCACACGTAATTGCTCTTATGTGCGGTCACAGCGTAGAATAAAATTTGATAAATTTAAGAAGAATTTCTAAGTTTTTATTCGATTTTTGTGACTTTTGATTGTTTGAAAAAGTACGTAAGAGAGTTTTCAGCGGAAAATTGAAACCTCATTTTATTTCTATAAAAAAATGTGAAACAGTGTGATTTTTTTGAGCTAAAAAAAAATAAAAAAAACCCTCTGTAGACTGTCAAAATAACCTTATGTTTCAAATTTGAAGACGATTGGCTGTAGTCCAAAATACATATGTACAGACATACACAGCAGACAGACAGACAGACACCCAGAATTTTCCCAGTAACTCAAATATGCTTTTCTATCATCGCAATGTCGTGTTTGATTGCTATCTCAAAATTTCATCAAAATCAAATAAGTTGTTTGCTAAAGAGTATAACAAATATGAACCTTTCTTATTTAAAGCAACCCCAACAAATCGAATTTTAGTAGGGTTTGCCCAATACTAAAGTAAAGGGATCTTCTGAATTGTTCCAATCACTAAGGCATCATCATAACATTAAGCCTAAAGTTCACGACGAACATGGCGTTAGGAAAATAGGGAAGAATATGAAAGGAGTTGCCGTTGCACATTTGTTTTGAAGTTCTATAAGTCATAATAGAGGGGGGGGGGGGAGGGGGCAGAGTCTGACAGAGTATTACACATTACGGTTGAATTGTTTCAGTGGAGGAATGCAGCGGGCTATTTTGCTGGACCATCGTTTGTAGAAATAGCGATCAAATAATGAAAGACACAAAACATTACGGCGGTGCTCAAGAGATGTAAATGTTTCTGTTATTGTTCGGTGGCCTATGCTCTTTTTTGAATTCTGTCTTAGAAACTTAAGTGGTTAATTGGAACACCTGCCTATATATGGAAATTATACTCAAGCTCGGGATCAGTACTTGATTTTCTGGGTTAAAAAAAAACCGAAAATTGATCAATTGTATTTTGCTGATGATGGAGGCATCATAAGCGATCCCATGACTATAGGAATATTGTCTATTTTCTCATCAACACACTCCTATTCCGAATATTTATTTGATTGGAACAGGTTTTCTCAAGTGCAAAAAGCCTTAATATTTTTGATCTATGATCACTAGTGAAGGATATGGTGATGACGACAACAAACAGCATGTAAGTGTAGGGTGTATGAAAAGGCCAATGTTGATCGATCAATATAAAAGACGTACTCGTATGAGAGAAAATTGACAGCAGCTTAAACGAAGACGCCTCACATGATAGCAGAAGTGACAAAGCCTGATCGAATGAGAGACAAACTAAGAATACATTCTTAGATAAAACACATCATACATCTAAACTGGTACTGTCATCACACAAGAAGTCGCTTTGAAAGCCAAGTTTAAAAGGCAATATGACACCACGTTTCAATACCATGACGAAAGAAAGGCAAGTGCAAGAACTTTTCAAAGAAATGCAGACACCAGAAATTGAACTCTTCAGACATGGAAAATCCAAAAGATATCGAATTTTGAACCCAGCGACACAAAAGAACTTATCAACTCAAACTGGCAGGCTGAAAGCTTGGAAGCAGCACATTGTCTGTGTTAATTAACAGGTATATTTCAAAAATAGATCCTACCAGGTAAAATTTAGAAATTTTCTTTCAGACCCTTTCGTTGCTCTCTCTGGCGTATGCAAGAGAGCCATTTTGGTCCTTTAGTATTCATTTTGGCTATAAATGATGTTACATCATGCATACAGTCAAGTGACATTCTCATATTTGCTGATGACCGCATTCTTCTGCAGTCAGACATTGAGAACTTTAGTAATTGGTGCAGAAAACTGGCATTTCCTTAAACCCCCCTAAGATGCAAGACACCTTCACAAGAAAACCTATGGGAAATGCAATTGATTATAGTATTTCGCAGTACTGTCGCGTCTTAAGTTTTAAGGATTTGGGTGTCCATTTTACGTCCAACTGAGAATTAAATCAACAAATAAAATTTATTGTGAATAAAACTAGCTTTAATAAAATAATAATTTTATTTTAATTTTAATAATAAAACTGCTTGAATTTATAAAACGCTAGGGGCTAAGGAATTTAATGATCCATATGTGACTCTTTCTTTGTACAATTGCTACGTACGCCTGCATCTGGAGTATGTCTCACAGGTATGTACTCCCTATTTCGAAATTCATAAGAACCGAATTTAAGCAATCAAATATAATTTTATTCGTTTTGCCCTGAAGGGTCTACCTTGGAATGATCCCTTTAATCTGACACCTTATGAACAGAGAATCCAGCTTTTCCACATGCTAACTCTTCACCAAAGGCGTGTTAATAATGATTTATTATTTGTTCATCAACTTATTAAGGGCGAACTTGATGCTAATTATGTATTAACTACAACTTAGAATCTGAAGAGTTAAAAAAAATCTATGCCAGTTAAATCATAACCTCTTGTTTACATATTTTTCCGACATCCTGAGCCATGAATCTTCCACACAATTATGATTAAACAATTTAATCAGCTCTCAGATGCCAAAAAAAAATAACCTCACTAGGAAAAAAAAAACATTCTCATAACCAAGTAGTGTCATCTGGCACTGGCACTAAACAATAAACGAAAATTAGATACTCGTACTTCCTATCTGTCACTCAAGACTTCCGTCAAATTATGAAAACCCAAAATTAATAAGGGATGACCGACTGACTCGACTAACTGCCGCTGCTGCTGGTTGCCTTGTGCACAGCCAAATTATATGTGTCCTCTGATTCCATCACAATGATGAAGCATCGCCTGCCAAGTCGTGTCAATATAATAAGAAAGAGACCCTGAAGATACCAAAACATTATGCCAATGCCACCGCCACCATTCATCGTATCATCGAAGAGGGTAACCCTCCAATTAGAGGAAACCAAGTATAGTTGGTAGGTTTTAATTTTGTGCCATAACCTTGTTGTCGGGATTCAGTAGGTATTCTGGATGGGGAATAAAAAAAATTAACGAAGCAGCAGCAGGTGTGTCTGTGTTTTCTGTACCCTGCTGCATAATAAGAGATGAATTATTCGCATATTGCTACTGATCTGCCACATAGATAGGAAGATAGATGAATTACCCTCATCTGCGGGCTGACGTAAGTGGTGATGGATCAATTTGGTCACAGATGATATTTTGATTGATGGTATTTTTACTTTTTTCTTCTTCTTCCAATCAGGTTTCGGTTGTTGTTTTATCTACAAGGGTATTCTTTTTGATGGATGTATCTGAGTGAATTTTCTGCTTATTGGGAGATACTGTGGAAGCAGGATCCGGATAAGGATACTTTGGCGAAGGTAATTGTATGAATGTTTAGGTGTGATTTTTTTTTTTCAGAAGTCAATTTATGTACAATTACTTTGAATGTTTTTTAGAAACCATCTGCTTGATAAACTTGTGGGTATTTATTTTGAATGTATCTGCCAAATAAAGATTTTTTTTAAGATTTATCGATTAGATTTCAATTCAATATTGAAATTCATAAGGTTGAATGAAGCAGTTAGAAACCCAACTAAAAATAAAAAGACTAGGTATAAAAAAAGTTTAATCATCTTAAAGTAAACTGGTGCACATTCATTTTATCGCTGAACATTCGTCAAAGGCGATTTCCATAGGATGCACTTTGAATTAAGCAATGATTATGACGCTGAATGCGTCGACCCAATTTTCGACCACTTTTTGCAGCAATTGAGGCCGTATGTCAGCAATAACGCGCAGAATATTCTCTTCCAAGGCCTCAATCGTCTCGGGCTTATCTGCCCAGACAAGCGACTTCACTTAACCCCACAAAAAATAGTCCAACGGTCGATCTTGAAGGCCACGCCACAGGCTCACGACGCGAGATAAGGCGCTCACCAAAAGTTTCTTTCAATAAATTGATTGTTTCGTTGGCTGTACGTCTTGTTGGAACCAAAGGTAGTTCACATCAACATCCTCCAATTCAGGCACGAAAAAGTCATTAATTATGGCTTTATAGCGTTACCCATTGACTGTAACATTATGGCCGGCTTAATTTTTGAAGAAATATGGACCAATGACTCCCTCTGCCATTGAGCACACCAAACAGTGACTTTTTGAGAATGTAACGGCGTCTCAACGATGGCTTGTTGATTATGAGCACTCCAAATATGAACATTTTGCTTATTAACGTAACCCATTCAACCAAAAGTGAGCTTCATCGCTGAACAAAATGTTCTTGTTAAAATCGGGATCGGTGGCCATCTCTTTGTGGGCCCATTCACCGAACGTGCGACGCACTTGATGGTCGTTCGGCTTCAATTCTTGCACTAGTTGGATTTTTTAAGCCCGCAAACCAAGATACTTCCGCAAAATCTTCCGTAAAGTGGATGGGCACAGCTCCAATTGTTGCGCGCGATGGCGGATGGACTCATTCGGGTCTTCTTCCATACTCTGCTCCACAGCAGCAATAGCGGCTTCGGTGCGCACTGTACGGCATCTCTGAGGATGCGCATAATTCACTAGAGTAAACGTGGTGCGAAACCGATCCATGTTTGCTCGAATTACCAACTCTGATGTCGACCGAATATTGGACGCAGCGCGCGATGTTTCGCGCGAACCGAAGAACCATTATTTTGGTAATAAATTTGCACGATTTGCAAACGTTGTTCAGGAGTAAGTCTATTCATTATGAAATAGCAATAGCAAAACAAACTGAGCATAAATCAAGTAATGGCTGACAAAAAGACCAAACCGAAAAAAATAAAGCCAGATTGAAAACCACACGTCTAAAAAACACCCTTTAGTTAGATCCTGAAAGAAGTTAGTCGAACTTCTTTTTCTTTCTTTCCGTTGTTATTTTGTACAAAAGATAAGTAAGAAATTTTGTAACTCAATTTTATTGTTTTAACAACAGATTTTTGTGACCAAGTTAGAATAAGGTTATATACTTAAAAGTGACAAGAATTTGTGTAGGAGAAAAAAATTTGATAAGGTGGGCACATTCAGCAGATGCCTAATGTGCATTGAAATATTCGGTTTATTTTAAATGTTATTTCTGTGTAACGTATAACTATGGTACTTAACTATCGAAAGAAAACCAAAAGGGTCTCTATAAATGAGCAGTTAATGAAAAAAGTAGTTAACGATATGTTGTTTAGAAGAAAGAAACAATTTCATCATCAGCAGCCAGAAAGTACGATCTTAAAGGCCAAACTCTATATTCAAGACTTCTAAAATGAGACCCTTTAAGACAATGATCTGATTCGGAGGTATGGCTCTCCGAACAAATTTCAATCTAGGTATACTTCGCAACAAGTTTTTTCAAAGGTCTAAGAAGAAGAACTGGTCTTTTATGTCAAAAAGAGCACTTTTAACCATTTTAGCTAAGCACATGCTTCTTTTCGAAAGTTGGCCTATGAATATGCAATATAAAATAATATAAAACATCCAAATAATTGGGATATATCTAAGGAAACTTCAGAGGATTGGGTATATGGATTATTAAAAATAAATCAAAGCCTTTCCTTGAAAAACCCACCAAACATCAGCATTTCTAGAGTAAAAGCCAAACAACAAAACAGCCGTTCAGATTTATTTTTCAAATCTTCGAGAAGTTTATGGAAAATATCGTTGTCTGCCAAAAGATATTTTCAACCTGGATGGGAATAAAGACTGTCCTGCATACACCAAAGGTATTATGATAGATTTTATCAGCTCTTATTATGTATTTCCAAATGTGATTGGATTTTTGCATAGGTGCTTCCTCAAAAAGAACAAAGAAGCGTTTTGCAAATTTCATCGGCAGAATGTAGAACATTGGTAACTATTGTTGGTATTATTAAGGCCATTGGAAACCATTTGCCACTTGTTTACATTTATCCACGGTAACGATTCAATGACAGATTTGAAATGGGAAGTTTTCCACGCTCTCTAAGCTTGCTTAGCAAGAGGTGTTGGATAGTCTCAGAGCTCTTTGTAACAGTTTTAAAACATATTTAAATAGTACTAATAGTTCTTCATACAGCCCAATACTGTTGGTACTAGACAACTATTCTTCACATTGCAGCTACAGAGCATACATTTCTCAAGAGAAAATGGAATTGTTCTTCTAACTTTTCCACCACACACATCACATCGTCTCCTGCCTTCGGTCTTTTCAACAAATTTAACCAAACGTCCTTCAATGATTATTTATCTGCTAATAATGGAAAGCGGATCACAATTTATGACAATAATTCCAATGCATTTTGCGGAATCGTTTTTTTTTTCTTTTTTTTAATAAGCACGCCCGAAAGGGATTATTTTTCGACCCTTAATATGTTAAAACACCGTGCGAGCATTAGGTAAATAGGGAAGGAGTTGTCGATGCACATTAGTTTTGAAATTCTGCATATCAAAATGGGAGGGAAGAAACGAGGCGGGCAAGGCGTTCCACATTCGTGTTGTGAGACTAAACAAAGAATCTCTGTACTTAAAAGTACGTCCGAAGTTAGGCTGAAGGGTAAACTGGTGAGCATTTCTAGCAGTGCGAGTATTACGGTTGAATCGTTTCAGGGAGGAATGCAACTGGCTATTTCGATAGAGCATTGTTTAAAAAATAACGAATGGCAAGAAACATTACTTCTGTGTTAGAGATGTAAATGTTTCTGTTATTGATCGATCGCCTATCATTTTCAAAGCTCTTTTTTTTGTTCTATCAAGAAAACTCAGGTGGGTAAAGAGAGCACCTGCGAATTATACTCGAGTTTTGGTTTACTGTAGCCAGATCAGACTGGGGAAAGAACTTTTGCATCTTCGAAGGAAACCTTAAAACACTTCGCAGCATTCTTGGCGACGTCAAATATGGGGTCATTCCACAGAAGGTGGTCGGTAATGCACATTACGAGATTTGAGAGGTGATCAGTTTCTTCGATGCAGGTGCCACTCATGGATAATGGCATTGAAGGTATATTCCGCTTAAACGACAATGAATCTGATCAATGAACGGAAGATTTCGTTGACAATGTTAAATTGCTGGGAAATATTTATAAAGCAACAAGTATATATATATTTATAAGAAAATATATCAACATAAATTTTAAACAAATCTATATTTATATTTATATTTAATAAATAAGCAAAAAAAAGTAAAAGTATAAATAATAAAGAGAGATAAATACAATTGAATGTAATTTCACAATTGTATGTATTTTAGAATATTTTAATAACTTTTTTTTTAACTTAAAAAAATCTTCAATTGAAGAGGAGAAAAATGTGAATGCCTTCTTTCTAAATGTAGATGGTGTGACAGTTCTTTGAATTTCGAATGGAAGTCCATTCTACATCTTGACTACAGCAACAGAAAAAGATCGTTCACCAATGGTGTGTGTAAATCGAGGCGAAATCGTACGTTTATATTCGTAGTCTAGATTAGGGTAGACGGCGCAGTTAAATGTGAAAAAGGGTAATATAAGCCTTTTAACAATTTTTTTTTAAATCAGTGTCCAATATATGGGAAGAAGAACTCAAGAAACGTAAACCACAGTATATGATTAATTTAAAAACTTAAATATTTGAATTTGCGTTGTATTTAAATTTGCCTGTTGATCATGTCTCGAGCAGACCTTACTTAGTGTTTTTGACGGATTACATATGTTGAAGTTTATTTAATGTTAGACCAGTTTTGTATATTAACCAAATTATCTTCCATCAAACCAATTTCATGAAAAATATACAACAAAACATCGTCTTCATACATATGAACTTGGCAATTGTAAACAATTTCAGGTAAGTCATGGATAAAAAGGTAAAAAAGAAGTGGTCCTAGTGTTGACCTTTGTGGCACACGGCAGTTGACAATGAATGGGCTAGAAGAACCTTCGGCAGTCGTAATTTTGTTAAGCCCATTATAAAGATAATTCCTCAATAGCTTAAGAGCAGTACTAGAGAAATCTATAGGGACCATGAGTACCCAGCAAAGATACGTAAGATGACTATCGAATGTAACACGAAAATCAGAGCTGTGACTGTTGCGACAACCCGACTGCCATTTACAAAAGTTTTTGTTGGTTTGAATTTAGTTCAGAATTTGATCAGTAATCAGCCGTTCAAAAAATTTACCAAAATAAATTGCACGACTGCATCGCACGCACTTGCTCTGCGGTCACATCGTCGAATAAAATTTAAAAAAAATAAGTCACATTAACGTAGAAAAATAAAACTATCTGCACTTAAAAAAGTGTCAAAACCACAACACTTATGGAAATGGAAAATATGGAAATGGAAATTTATAGAAAAAGTATTTCGAAAATTGTAGGAGGGATTTTTATAAAATCCAATTTTTTTTTTATTTTTTTTTTTTGAAATTTTGCTATGCAGTTTTTAAGAGTTTATTAATATACATGTGATTATAAAATTTAAAATAATTTCTTTGTTTAGTTTTAAAAATATTGATTTTTCAATAAAAAAATAAAAAAAAAATTGTATTAGAAAAAATTGTTATTCAAAAGTTTGATATGCAGAATTAATTTAACTATCTAGATCTTCTCAAATATAAAATTTGGCAGAAATCCAAAGAGCCGCTACCGATAAAGCCTAAAATAAAAAAAAAACCGTTACATGAAAAGTACCGGTAATAGACTTTTCCAGTAAATTTGGTTTGGATTAGATAATAGCTAGTACCAACAAAAAAATCTCAATAATTTTCATCAAAATCGTTGGAGCCGTTTTCGAGCAATATAAGCTTTTCCTAAACGGTCATATGGCAGGTACTGTTATTTTTAGGCCTAAAAATAAAATAGCAATTTCCCATTTAGGGAATTCCAAAAGAATCACACACACCAAGTTTGAAGATAATCGCTTAAGCCGTTTAGGCTGCAGCTCGTTATACATACTGACTTACTGAAATTTTTTAGACTTCTCTATGATCGTTATATCATCTCAATTTTTTTTTTATATTCGCGAATCCTAAACTTGTCGTTTAGTCCCTACAATCCCAAATAAAAAGGGAGTACGAAGCTTAAAAAAAATATATAACGAATGTGCCAAGTTTACCAGTCTTAAAAAATCGCAGATTAGATACCTATTTTATACAAAAAACTAATATTAAAATTTTCAAAAATTCAAAGATTGCAAACTGCAGCTTTTGAAGTCTTTAATTAAACCAATCATCTGAGCAGTCAAAACAATTCACTTCTGCTTCCAATCAAATGGATAAGAGATCATTTTTTTTTCATTTAAAAATCAACTCTTAAAGCAACAACAAAATACCATATGACGGTTCAAACAATATTATCGTTCAGATACTGTGAAGGTTACAACACACCTGACGACTTTCGCAGTGGAAAAGTATTTTTACAATTGATGAACTTTAGTTTAAAGTAATTCCAGTAAAAATTTAGTTTATTTTTTGCCAAAAGGCAAATAATTTCATTAATTTTTGTTATTTTTGCTTTTAATAAAGCCAAAATTCAGTGCAAAGTAATTTGGATATAAAAAAAAAAACCTTTTTTAAAAGCTAAACATTTGTAGATCTTTGGGCAAGCAAGTCCAAAGCTATATCTACACCAAAAAACCACCTCTATTATATACGAGTTTAGCTCAAGTGGTAGAGTGGCCGATCGCGGCGCAGATGAACCCAGATTCGAATCCGGCCTGGGTGACTTTACTAACTTTTTTTGGGAAAAAGTGTTAGACAGTAGAAATAGTCTAGAAGGCGGCAAATTACCGCAAAACAAGAGTATGGCGCCATCGGATGATGAGCCAGAAAAATCGGCTGATGTCCCAATGACGTCAGTAAAAAGGCGAAAAAAACAATTTAAGCCTAATCTGGTGAAAAGGCAAACCAGGGCAACTCCGGCCATAGTAACAACCGTAGGGGAGTTGGAAAAAGAGCGGCCAGCCAAGTCCAGTGCCGCAGAAAAGATACGTCAGCAGCTGGAAGTTGCTGGCGTGACGTCGGACAT
This sequence comes from Platycheirus rosarum, assembly GCA_963971375.1. Taxonomy (NCBI): domain Eukaryota; kingdom Metazoa; phylum Arthropoda; class Insecta; order Diptera; family Syrphidae; genus Platycheirus; species Platycheirus rosarum. The sequence goes on from OZ020510.1 coordinate 103,750,703, forward strand.
ATCTGTGTCGTATGTGTCCGACGAAGGAGAGGGGCACTACACAAGCACCCCTGACGACACAACAGTTGCCGAAGGCAACAACAACAACAACACCAATACAAAAAAAATGCCTTCCTCATCAGAGTCAGATGATGAGGAAGAAGTAATTAGCGAGTTTGAGCGCAAGATCTTGGCGGTCAGAGCCAAACAAGAAAAAAGAAGGAGGGATGAGAGGCTCGCCAAAGAGCAAAAGGAGGCAGCCAAGCTTAAGGCCCTCCAGACGGCTGAGCAGCAGAAGCAGCAACTACAACAACAACAGCAGCAAGCACAGCTGCAGAAACAACTACCACAGCAGCAGCAAAAACAACAGCCTGCTAAACAGCAGCAGCAACAACAGAAAAAAGAACAGCCACAGCATGTTAATCAACCATCGACGTCTAAGAACGCCCAACAGCAGCAGCAAAATGAACAGCAGCAGAGACAACAGCAGCTGAGACAACAGCAGCATAGTCAACAGCAGCAGACATAACAGCAGATGCAGCAGCAACAGCCATCGCAGCCAACACAGAAAAAAGGTAAGGTGCCGCCCATAAACGCTTATAAAATGAATATTAAAGATATTATTGATATATGTAGGGACGCCATAGGCGATAACTTTTTAATTAAACGGCTAAGTAATGATAGACATGCTATCCACTGCTTCTCAGTGGATCAGCACAAGCAGGTTAAAGAGATTTTAAAAAAAACGGCCACTGAACATTACAGTTTCACGCCGAAAGAGGAAAAAATACAAACGGCCCTCTTAAAGGGCCTTGACAGCTCCACTGATACGGTGGCGCTTTTAAACGAACTTCGTCGGGTAGCGACGAACGATCTCGAGTTCGTGGGGTTCAAGCCTTTCACGACTGTCAGAGCCAAACGCGAGCAACGTAAGTTACCGTTCTTCCTGGTTCAGCTGTCGCCCAAAAGCAAACTGGATAGTCTACGGAAAATTACCAAAGTAGACTACCAGGTTGTAACCTGGGACAAATTAAAGAGACGCGGCGACATGCTTCAATGCATGCGCTGCCAAAGGTTCGGGCATGCCGCGGCGAACTGCGGTATGCAGTCTCGCTGCGTGAAATGCAGTGAGAACCACAATTTAGGTGATGTAAACTCGGACAGGAAAGGGTCGAAGATAAGACTCTACTTAAATGTGTGCATTGCGGAGGCGAGGGGCACCCTGCTAGTTATCGGGGCTGTCCTAAGTTTCAGCAGATAAAGCAAACAAAAGCTCCGAAAGTGGTGGAGAGGCGACCTATTTTTGCTCCTGCACCGATAGCCGTTGTGCCCCAAATCTCTTACGCCCAAATGGCGGCAGGGAGGGCAACAACAACGGTACAGCCACAACCAAAGGTTGCCAAACAGGCCCCCGTGCCTACGGCACCTGCGGGACAGGCCGATATAATGACTGTGTTGCTGGCCATGCAGGCCCAGTTAACCAGCCTACAACAACAGCTCGGAAAGCAGGAGGAAAGACTTGACCGTGTCTACGCTTACCTTCCCAGCTTAGGACAATTTAAACCGTAATGGGCGCGCTGTACGAGAACCCCTTTAAAATCCTGGCTGTGAATGCAAATTCACTAATCAGGACCGAACGTAGAGCAAATTTGTTTCAATTGTTGCATGATCACAGTCCAGATGTCTTTTTGGCTAGCGAAACCAAGCTAAACCAGAAACACAAACTGACTCATAATAATTACAATATCGTAAGAAGGGACCGGCCCAACTCCACTCGTGGGGGCGGGGTCGCTATCTTTTTACGAAAAGGTATTGATCATAAGGTCATATATAATAGTGAAGTGCGAAGATTCGAGTTGTTAGAAGCTTGCATCATATGCATTCCTCTCCAACATGGGAAGCGAATGTATGTGATCGCAGTGTACGCACAAAAAGCACCTCAACCTGCAAACTTTATTGCAGAGCTCGAAAAACTTTTCGAGTGCCTTAGCCTGCACTCGGATGAAAATTACTTTATTATCGCTGGAGATTTCAATGCCAAACATGAAGATTGGGGAAATCAAATCCAAAATCCAAGGGGATACCATCTTTTTGATTGGATGGGTCGACACCATATTGAGTATAAAATCGACCTTCTTGCTACAGATAGACCATCGTTCCCAAGGAGCGGTGCTTTTCTAGATCTACTACTGTTAGACTCAAGACTGACAGTAACTGACTCTGTGGGCCAACAGACAAGAAACTGTTTACAGACGGTAGAATACGACAGTGACCACTGCGGACTTTCCGCCGTCATACAGCTACCAAATGAACTTGGTCTTGGATGAATTTGTGCCTGCGCGCTCTTACAATTTTAGTAAGGCACGCTGGCCACTTTTCTCCAACATCCTGACGAGAGAACTCCTCTCTAACGACATTGTGCCTCCAAATGACAGGAATCTATCGAACGTAGAGATCGATGGATACCTGCTTCAGATGGATGGTGTCATAAAACAAACGATGGACAGAACGATCCCACGATACAAAGAACATAACGCAACTGAAATGTACAAGAACGCGACAATAGACGCACTACATAGACAAAAAAGTGGCCTCCTGACAAGATTAAAACTCTTGTACAGGCGGTTTACTGACAGAAACGATCTGGAGATTAGGACACTGAAGTCTTCAATCAAAAATGTCAACTCGCTCATTAAACAAAACTATCGATTGTCTATTAACTCTTACTGGGATAACAGAATTCGAGCCGTTAATTCTAGCAACCCGAGTATGTTTCCTGAGATTAATAAAATCTTTAGAAAGAACACTCAAAATGATCTTCCGTGTCTTAAGCTCCAAAGAACGACAGACAACGAAAACATACTCCTGACCGCAGGAGTAGATCTGGGGGACGCCGTCTTGGACGACGACTTCTTTGTGATCGAAGATCCATTGGAGAAGGTTGAGACAGTGGGTTCTGCTTTTCAGCAAGTGTATAAGGTGAATGAGTCAATTCATCCAAATCACGACCTGGAGAACAGAGCTCTGCTGAATCACTTCTACCTTCGAAATAGCATCACGCAATGGCGATCTGAGAATCTTGGTTTTACCGGATTCAATGAAGACAATCTGGCAAATGCCACCGTCGCCGAGCGAAATGGGCCAAGCTCCCTGCTCATCTCGAAGGTCGAACTACAAATGATCTTCGCATCATTAAAGAAAAAGAAGTCAGCAGGAGTCGATGGTATACCCAATGTTGTACTGCGACATCTCCCTGAGGATGCAATTAACATATACACAACACTGTTCAACAACGCGCTGAATAATGCATATTATCCAGTGAGTTGGAAGACAGCAGTTGTACATCCTCTCCCCAAAAAGGGAAAGGACAATTCCAATCCGGCAAATCTCCGGTCGATAAGTCTTCTTCCGAGTATCAGTAAGGTATTCGAAAAGGTTATCAATAGAGCTCTGTCCAAGTGGGCCGAGGACAAAAATATAATTCCAGACACCCAGTTCGGCTTTAAGGCGGGACATGACACAATTCATGCCGCGTCTAAGTTAATATCTGCTGTCCAATGGAACAATGCTAAAAATCAATGCACGGGTGCCTGTCTGGTTGGTTTGGAGAAGGCTTTCGACACCGTATGGTTAGAGGGTCTGTATCTGAAGCTAGCCAGATGGGACATAAGTAAACCACTGTTATATATGCTTTACGACATGCTTAATGGTAGAAAGTTTGTTGTCAAGAGTGGCAATGTAACATCTACCACAACGTTTGATATTAAAAACGGTCTGCAACAGGGAGCGGTGAACTCGCCGATTCTCTTTAGTATTTACACCAGCGATCTCATTGGGAGCCTACCTCATGCAAGTGCGTATGCCGATGATTTAGTTGCGTACAGAACAGGTCCAAAAGTTGAAGTCATCAGAATTCTCTTGCAACGTGATTTCGATAAAATTCAAAAGAACTGTAATGATTGGAAGCTGAAAATTAACTTCCAGAAATGTGAAACTATCCTGTTTAGAACCCCTTTGTCTGGGGCCTCTAGGGATACGAGAAAGAACTGGCGCAAGCTAGTGATCGCTGGGCCACATGGACATCCACTGGCGAGTAAAAATGTAGTAAAGTACCTTGGCATCTGGTTGGATCAGTATCTATATTTCAATCGACATGTAGAGGCTGCTCTGGCCAGGGCTAGGGGAGCTTTTGCCCTGACAAGACGGTTGTTTTATAGCAGCCGCCTTGATAGCAGGGTAAAAGTGATTTGCTACATGGCCCTTATCAGGCCGATGATTGCCTACGGATGCCCTGTGTGGTTCAACGTTGCACCATCTCTAATGGAAAAGATTCGGGTGTTCGAGAGACAGTGCCTTCGCACTTGTCTCGGTCTTTATAGAACACCAGAGTCGGAGTACAAACACTATTATTCCAACGAGGTCCTATACAACGGGGCCAATATAAACAGGATAGATAACTTTTTAATTAAGCTCATTCGCGGACACATTGCAAGGGCGATGACCTCAACTAATGGACAAATCTTCGGGGCTTACTACCCCCAAGATGAATATTTTGAAAGCACACGTTCGAGTGGTTTTATCCCGCCCGAGGCTTTCCTATACCTTGATAGTCGAGGGCTGATTCAGGATAGATCGGCGATTCCGTTGATCTACCACGTCGGCCGCAGAACAGTCGATAGGCGGCTCCTCTACGACCGAGACATAGTCGCTGGGAGCGAAGCAGAGCGCCTCCGTTTCAGTAGGGCCGTGCCCGACCGGGATCGGAAGGAAGCCCTAGATCAGGTCCACCAATTTTGGTGGCTTAGCTAAAACCCGACCATTTTTAGTCGACATAGACGAAATATCGCCTATGGCCGACTTACATATATCTTTAGTATCTAAGTTAGGTAGGGCAGTTGCGGCGGCACCAAAAAAAAAAAAAAAAAAAAAAAAAAAAAAAAAAAAAAAAAACGGATTTTCGTTTTGTAAATGTTGTAATTTTAAGTATTTAAGGTTTATCTTAAGTAAGTTTAAGCTTATTTTTAGTTTATATTAAGTTAGTTTTTAAGTAGTTTAAGATAGATTAAAAAATGATAATGATGACCTAGTTTTTAAATTTTTCTGGGTAAAAAATAAAACCCCAATATAGATAAGATAATTTTAAGTTATTTTTAGGCTGAAAGGCAATTAAATTAAGATAAAGATTAATTTAGAGCGCCCGCATAGGGCCAGTAAGTTAATTAAGATGATAGTTTTAGCTAGTTTTAAGATTTTTGTCTAGCATTTAAGTAGATATAAGTAAAAGTAAAATAAAAATCATTTAAAAGTAAAAAGTAAAAGTAAAACAATATTATCACACCAAAACACATCTTATAGGTCAGTTCTTTAATTAATCAATTTTATCTAAGGAACAACATTTCGCACAGCCAAACCCTCTTGATAGAGAAATAAAGCTTCTTCTAACTGCTTCCACTTGGATTATCATGGTCTTAATGGAATTGCTTCGCATTAATCTACTTTAAGTGCCAATCAAATCAATATGTTCTGTGTGTGGCATGCGGACGAACCAACATACCATCCACCTACATACATATGGACATTGGTGTGTACCTACACACATTCATAGCCATGCCGCACTAGAATAACAAATGTGTAACTATTTAATGGCCATTCCAAAAGGGATATCAGTTAAGAGCTCCACTCGTAAAATGGCAGTCCTTAATCTCTACTACTAATCTGTGAACTAAATATTGCCACACACTCAAAACGAATACGAATACATTTTTATAAAAATGATATAATAAAACAACAAAATATAATCCAACTTACCAATATCGAGCGACTTAACCACCTGCAGCAGAGCCATAAACCATAGAACGATGCCAATCAAATATTTGTCATTGTTTTTGGAATCCATTCTGGATCCGGCATAACGTTGTCGTAGTGCGCACATTTTCAGATTTCTATCAAACAATTTTCCTTTCATTTGCTAGCTAATACCAACTACACCCACCTAGAGCAAGATACTTCTCATGCCTCGACAGCAGCGCGCGGTAACGAACGGTCGACACACACGTCTAGGTTAATCTCTGTCCTCCTGCGCGACGCGACAACACCGACTATGACGATGAAACAGTTATGTATGCGAATGGATACGTGTGCTTTATGCGTGCCGTGAATGTGAAAGTTGTTTTAATCCTTTTTTTTATTATTCGTCAGTGGATAAAATAATTTAACTATGTAGCGTGCGATATTCCTCCGCAACGATAGCGTATGTGATGCGAGTGTGTTTCCACCTTTATGCTGGAAATTTATTTTTTTGTTGTATAACCTGCAATGAACATAAACACACAGTTTTAACTTAGGGCGATATGTAAATTTATTATGAAAATTAATTGTTTGTCGTTAAAATATGTAGCACGCCCTTAATCAAAATGAAGACGAAACATATGGATGAAGGGGTGAATATTTAAGAGTTGCCAGGCGTTTAAACTTGCGATACATGTAGGTACTATTCGGGCAAGTTTGGGATTCGTGTATATTAAAAAAATCGAGATTATATCAAACATGGCATTATGATGATACAGAAAAATTACTGAAGTGAGTCTGTTTGTCCGTCTGTATGTATCCTAAAAGGCTGAAATGATTCACCCTTCAAGGGTGTTTAGATATTTTAATTTATAGTCAACGGGGTTAAAAGTGTAAGACCTAAAGAAAAGTCCTAATTTAACAACAATTTTAAAGAAACTATTAGATTAAAACAAGAAAGCTTTCGCTGTTATATAGCCATTTACACAGAGGAAAACCAAATGAAGGAAAAACAAATTAGATGCAACTCCGTACTCAGAAGTTAAGGCCAACAATTCTGTAATATTTCAAAAGCTGTAAAAACTTCTGGTCATTTGTCAATAGAAAATAATATTTCTCATTTTCGGTTCCTACGAAAATTTTAAATAAAATACGACAGACTCTTTGCGAGTGCAATGAAAACCTCAAACTATCGACCAATTGCACTAACGGCCCTTCTTTCTAAGGCCATGGAAACGCTGATAAACTTTAAAACTTAAGAAACATCTCGAAGAACGAAAGCTTCTTTATGACCGGAAGTACGGCTTTCGTAGCAACAGGTCTACTGGTGATCTGATGGTGTATCTACCGTTTTGGTAAAAATAAAATTATTGCAATTGATTTTTCTAAGGCATTTTATAGATTTTGACATGCAGCCCTTTTATCGAAAACGCGTGCATTTGGACTCGATGAATTTCTTTTTCTTTGGATTAGTAATAAATTACCTTTCGAACCGCTCAATACAAGTGATGTTGGACGGTTTCAAGTCTGATATTCATAAAATACATGCTAGCGTGCCCCAGGGCACCTTTATGTCTGCGACTCTCTTCCTTATGTTTATCAAAGACTTATTATCTGAAACAACTAATCCAATAAATTGTTTTGCTAATGACAGCACTCTCAGCTTCTTATATTCGTTTACAGATTCTCATCCATGTGCTTCGGATGTGGAACTGCAACGGGAGCGTATGATAGGTTAGTTCATTAAATTCTGATCTTGACAGCTGACAAAATCGCTTCCTAAGCTTCAATCACTCCTACTGTTCGGAATCTTTCCTATAGAAGATGAAAAACGGTATTTTTCCAACCTGTTTGAAAAAAAAGGCTACCCTTCTTCTCTTCCTCTTAACAACCAATTGCACTTACGGCTCTTATTTCAAAGATCATGGAAACGCTAATCAGTTTTTAGTTTAAGCCATAATTCCAAGATCAAAAGCTTCTTTATGACCGGCATTACGACTTTCACAGCACTCGTTCCACCGGTGATTTGATGATATTTCTCACTGAGGAGTGAAACAGATCTTTACAAGATATTATGTAGAAAGTAATATTATTGCGCTCGATATTTCTGAAGCATTTGATAGAGCTTGGCATTGAAGCCAAACATATCAGCAATATTTCGCATTCGTGTTATGTGGCTCAGAAATGACTCTTATAATTGATGGTTCGTCCGAAATCGGTTTTCAGGCTGAACTGATGAGTATTCCTAGTAAAATAGGTAATTTCGATGTGCGTTTTGAATCTGCAGGAGTAGATGGAAATTGCAATAACGCCGAATGAGATGTTCTTTTTCGAAAATCAGATCCGGACAGTCCGACACAAATTTAACGCTATATTTCTGAAATGCCTTTAGTTGCCACATAAATTCCACATACCAACATTTAGAATACAGTTTTATAGTTCCTTTCAAATTTTTAATTTTGTTTTCCAAATTTATCGATAGTTTTGAAATTAATGAATTTTTTTATTTCAATAGATCGCCAGTGTTTTGTTAACTGCTTAAACCAACATTTCATAAAAATATTTTTTTTTTCACAAAAACTAAAAATAAGAACACGATTTTATCACAATCACTCCTAAAATTTCGAAGTACTTTTTACATACATTAATTATCATTTATCATTTAATTTTCCGCGAGCAGTAATGTAGTAGATAAGATGTTTGCTTCCTAAGCGAGAGATCCTAAGTTCGACTCTCTGTTTGGGAAGCAATTTTTCTGACTCTTAGGAGGGCAAGCTAGAACCGTCCCTGGGTTTTAAGTGAGAAAATAATCACCTAATTCTCGATCTACTGCGCCGAAAAAAAATCTTCTAACTATGTAGTGCAACATCCGGTTGCATTCTAAAAGGCATTGTGTGTGCCTTACAGACACATAATTAAAATATTATTATTGTATGATAAGTTCCTTTTACTTGAAACCGTAAAGCGTGGTGTTATTTTTCCGCGTACTTCTTATTTCTGTCAAGGATATTGACTTCCAACCTCCAATGCTATTCGAAAGATAAACATTACCAAACATCAAGTGGGTATCAATAATAAAGAAGTTTGCCTTAACAGGTGCCTTCATTAAATTCGCGATATCGACCATCAAAGCGGAAAAATACAACGAATTCCTGGCAATACCCAGTCAAAAGAAACAAAAACAAAATTCACCAGTTGGGAAAGCACACGAAGTGAGCCATGTTACTGATGCCCCCAAGCAGACCGATGAAGCAATTATCCAAGTCAATTGAATATAAATCAAGGGTGGTGCTCCTGCAGCCTGTAGAACTCACAGAATAATCGAAGCCGCAGCAAGTCAAAATGCGATGGGAAGGCCGACGACGACGCGGCGCTAAGAAGATCTGGGATAAAAGAGACTCTTTAAACAGGTCCGGAAGTTTTTCTTTTTTGCCCACATGGGGTCCATCGTCGTTGTTGTCGTCATCATCCTCATAAACATCAACGTATGGCAGAGGGTTCATCACTTAAGAATCAGCCGTCAGGCTAGACCTTCTGTCACACTTCTGTTTTTTTTATCTTTGATCTCATCAGAGGGTGTTCCATATATGTTTGATGCTCTTGTTGAGTTCTCCTGCTTTTATTTTTCTTCTTCCATTTCGTTGTTTTTCTTTTTTTAATGTTTATTGTGTTTCATTAAAATCTTTTTTTTTGTAGATTTATCTTTCTTGCACTGGCTGTCTGCTCGCCGAACCAAAAAGTGCCAGAAGCGGCTGTCGAAACAAATGAATGACAGGTTTAACCGCAGATATAAATGCTAATGAAGCAGGTTTGGTTATTTTTTATTGAAAAAAAAAAACAAAAAAAGGAATTGTGGAGCAAAACGGTTTTGGGAAAGGATATTGTGTAGATTGTTGAAAGGAGATACCAAATGGTTCGGACAAAACTTAAAACAGCCTCATTTAGTAATCGTTTAATAAATTTTCACAACTTATTGAATAATGTTATCTTGGCAAAATGGCTTATTGTCAAAATAATTGATTTTCTTTTTGGTAAACAATGGCTTCAGGGGATTGGAGTGGGGTGGTTTTAATATGAAATGATATGTTCTTATCTGATTGGCGCGATAGATACTTTGTATCTATTTACGCCATCACACGCCTTAAATAACAAAGAATTTATGAAAAAAGTATTTCGAAAACTGTAGGACGGATTTTGATTAAAACCTGTTTTTTATTTTTAGTTTTTTGAAAATAAATTTTTTTTAATTTCGTTATGCATTTTTTTAGACTTTATTAATATACATGTAATTATAAAATTAAAAAAATTGTTTTGATTAGTTTTAAAAATGTCGATTTTTCAAAAAAAAAATCAAAAATTAATTTTTATTCGAAAAAAAAGTTATTCAAAATGTTGATATGCAGAATTAATTTGGCTATCTAAATCTTCTCAAATATAAAATTTGACAGAAATCCATAGAGCCGTAACCGAGCAAGCCAAAAATTAAAAAAACCGTTATATGAAAGGTACCGTTAATAGACTTTTCCGTATATGTGGTTCTAATCAAATTATAGCTAACCAACAAAAAAAATCTCAAAAATTTTCATGAAAACCGTTGGAGCCGTTTTACGAGAAAAATAAGCTTTTCCTAAACGGTCGTATGGCAAGTACTGTTATTTTTAGCCCTAAAAATAAAATTTCAATTTCACCTGTGAGGAATGCCAAAAGATAAACACATACCAAATTTGAAGGCAATCGCTTAACCCGTTTAGGCTGCAGTTCGATATACACCCGGACAGGCAGACAGACAGACAGACAGTCAGACAGGCAGACAGATAGACAGACGGACATTTTTTGCCAATGACTTTTTTTAGCTTCTCTATGGTCGTAATATCATGTTTGATTGTTATCTCAAATTTTCTTATATTCACGAATCCTAAACTCGCCTATAATGGCGAGTAAAAATCAATTTTGCAACTCTTAAAACAAGTTTTACTTCTGGTGTTTTTTAATGCAGAGGATCGGTCTATTGCTTATGATTTATTTCTCGCTAAATATTTCCAATAATTGCCTTGTCCGTGAAAGTAGAGATTTGTTTTTTAACTTGTCGTAGGCCTTGGATTAAAGAAAGACTTCATAATTCCGTTAAAAAAACATCCAAGCAAGAAACAAGACAAGTGATTTCAATAATCGCTTTACGAAAGACTTTACCATAAGCTTAAAACTGAAATTAAACTGAGTGACTTCGATTACGTAGCCCCAAAGAAAATAGTCTAGAGGCGTTAAATCGCACGAACGAGGCGGCCAATCGACTGGCCCATTTCTTCAGATAACACACTCATCAAACTTACTCTTCGATAAATCCAATTGTAAGGTGTGCTGTGTGGCTTGTGGCACCATCCTGTTCAAACCACATGTCGTCCAAGTCCATATCTTCTAATTCGGGCCAAACATAATCGGTAATCATGGCGGGATAACGCTGGCCATTCACAATAACGTTAGGATCGTTATCGTCGACGAAAAAATATGGCCAATAACGAAGCCGGCATGCAAACCGCACCAAACAGTTATTTTTTGTGGATGAAGTGGTGATTCATGAAGCAAATGTGGATTTTCACCCGACCAATAACGCATATTTTTCTTATTGACCCATTGAGCCAAAAATGAGCTTCATCACTAAAGATGATTGTGATGAAAATGTTGAGTTTACTGAATAAATTGACAATGACATTTCGATGATTAGCGAAAGGGTGTGTTCACAAATTATTTTTTAATTGGAAAACCCGATATTAATATAAAGAGATTTCGTAATATAAGAGTCTAAAAATTCCATAGACCAACCCTTGAAGAAGCAGAGTTAAGCCTAGCTGCTATGTTGTCATTGTTCAATCTAAAGTTGAGGTCACTCATAAATAAATAAAAAATAAAAATGAATTGTCAATTTAGAAACAAAATTATTATTGATAATGTAAAACCGTGTTGGTTTTTCTAAAATGTTCTTTTGATCTATCTGTAGATATAAATATTAATAGGTGGAGAAATTATACGAAATATTTTCATTTCGTTCGCAAACGGAGAGTTTAGATAGGTAGGTAAATCACAGCATTTCATTGATTAAACAGATAAAAAAAATCTAGAACCTAGAATGCTCCCTCGTGGAAGGCTAGATGTTACAATAAAAGGGCACAAATTGAGGTTTTGAATGAGATATGTGGTTTGTGTTTTAATAAAAAAAATAAGCCCTCTATTAAATGAAACCAAGATGATATCCAATAGCTTTTAATTTAAATACAAAAATTATTTTGTGTTTAATTTTATCAAAGCCTTATTGAAGTCCGAAGCACATCATCAATTTTTTTTTAAATTCTATTAGAATTGTGGTTTAAATTTGGCCTTAAGAAAATATTCTGGATCTGCACAACAACTCCTTTTGTTAATCGGAATGATGAAAGAATCCTTCGAAATGAATTGAAAAATCCTTGGGAAAGGAGATCTTTTTTAATTAACTTAATGTTTTTAATTTTTTTTATCTACTGTCATATTAACTTACATTGACATAAATTAAGTTTAACTTATTTTGCATTTACATAACTTACAACACAAAGAATATTCACTGTTGTTGAAAAAACTGCAGGCGGGTCTTTTGTTAATTTAATTTGGTTAAGTCCTTTATAATGCATTCTCATATTTTACAGATTTCATTCGCAATCGCAATAAATTTCAATTCGAATTAATTGAAATGTTTACTTGGGATGCAATGCGTTCATGACCGCATGGACATAGTATTGTTGTGGATTGTTTGTGGTGTTTCTTTTAAGAGGGTTAAAGTTAAAAAAACAGCATTTCTGCAATAATCCAGCAAAATAAAGTAATTTTTTAAAGGCTGGTGGTTTAAGTAATTACATATTTTGAAGACAATTTAATAATTTAAAAAAAAACTTTTCATCTATATTAAGGAGTATGACTTCTTACAATTGTATTTGTTTTTCTTTAGAAAGCCTGAACTGTCTGACTGAAACCCTATTTTTGTATCTAAATAAGCCGATTCACCTAAAAAGAATGCCTCAGAGTAAAAACAAATCATCATACCCGAATTTAAGAAACAAAAAATGAAATGAACATTGTTTCGGAAAATTAATATCAACTTCCATCATCACCTGCCATAAGACAGTCAATTTAATTCCATAGTGACAGACCATAAGCTGTCACCCGCTGAATCGCTAAATCCATTCGATTTCAATTACACACTTCCGTATCCCTCCCACCATCCTATAGCAGCTCTTGGTTTTCGAAAAAGAATCTTCCTCATTCTCATCCTGAGGCAAGGAAAGTTAGAAAAAAACACATTTAATAGAGTTTCGCAAATTTTATTCGAAATCTGTGCCCTGGTTCCCTGGGTGGGTTGTGCAATATCAAATATGAATTTATTTACACGCAGGAAGAAGAAAAGACGAACAAGGAATCGCAATGTATACTTTCGCTTTGTAATAATTTGAAGGAATGGCGACACCAACACCACAATGCCACTCTGCTATGCTGCATTGAAACTGTGACTTGACGTCTTCTTCTTAAGTCCATTATATCCAAACAATATTGTAACTATTTTTCCGCCAATTTTGAAGCGATAATGCAAATGAAAAACTCCCCAGCTTGCAAGTTTAATAAAGATACTGAAAATGAAAAACTTTACAGTGGCACATTAACATCCGTGTCGAATTGTAAAAGTACTGCTGTGCGCGGCTATATGCCAAGGCACCGGAGTGTAAAATTTATTTTTTCCCGCCCATTTACATAATTCATGATGAAAATTTCATTTGAAATTGCTAGTGATCCTTCATAACCTCATTATCGTAAAAGTACTGGTACATTTCTAGTCGTTTTGGTTTCCATTGCAGTGGCCTTACAGAGCTCCTGGTGTTACTCTGCTGCCTCGCCGTTGCCGGTAGAGGGCGTAGCTGTGTTGACGTCGGCATCGGCATCAGAGTAAGAGTACCGTCGACGTTTCCAAGACTGCATAGAAGCAAATAATGTGCGAAACTCATAAAGTTAGCCAAACGGCGAAATTTACGGATAAATAAATAGAATCCTAGACCATGTTGGTTGCGCACAGCAAGATATGAAATTATTCTGGCAAAATAACTGGATGTGCGTGTCTTACCCCAGAAATATATACAAACGTATGATGTTGCATGTGGTTGTATAATTTAATGATATACGTAGATTTAATTTCTAGAAGCTATAGAAGGATACAATATGAACAAAGCAGCTGAGATCTGTTACAAAACAGGGATCCACTTCCACCATGATCGACCGCTTGGCTGTGATTGAACTGTATCGTAACATTATTCTGGTGATAGGGCGATATGGTAGATTAACCTGTAATGTTGGATAAGTAATCGCATAGAACGAAGCTCCGTAGGATGGGATATAAATTAAGGTCTAGATAAATGTGAGGTGATTCATATGTGGCAAACGATGTGCAGTACTCAGAATTTGTAATTAAAGCAGCGTCCACTAAACTTCGGGATGATGATGCCCAAGCTTCTAGTTTGCCGATTTGTTAAAACAAAAATCTAAATGATGTTTTCAAGGAATTGCGATAGCTACAGCTACAGTTAAAATCATTAGGAGCTATGAACGGGCATTAAATGGCTGAGCGTGAAAAATTATATACGGATTTCTGACGACCATTGCCTGATTTCGGATCGGTGTAAATCAACAATAGATGCAATCCAGTATAAAATATGTCGAGATTCCTCTTGCACATTATGTTGGTTGGGTTTGACAAAGCATTCAATTGATAAAACTAGATTGGGTTGCCCTTAGACAAGGCAATTCAGAACAAAAAATAATCCAGAAGGATTTGCCGAAGATTTCAAAACCAAAGTTGGAGTCCCTCAGGGAAGCGTATTGAGACCTTTACTTTTTATTCAATCTTCGCTTTCTCCTAGAGAAAATGGTGAGTAACTGGAAAGTCAATTGGAATTGGATGGAACAATAATAGGTGAAAATCCTTCATCGATTTGAACAGCTTGATTTTCTGGAGACAAACCTTGTACGTTGACTTCAGAAAACGAGACTGTTCGTCGCTTATAACGTTTTGTAAAAGTAGTGTTTTTTAGCCGTAGTTCAGTCTTCACTGGGGTGATGGCAGAAAATTACCAAGGCATACGCAGGCCAGTGTAAAATCTTCCGACTATAAAGGTGGTATGATTTTCGGCAGAAACCATTTATTTACTTTGATTGACTGGTTACAGTGTCCATAAATCTAAGCTGGGATTGGGAGTGAAAAAAATGGGGCAGAGAAGAGGTATCAATGCTCTTTTTAGAAATTGCAATTAGCTGGAACTTTGCGGGTTTAAGTGTAAGACCATTATGAAGGCCCCAATTGGAAATTACAGTGAGATCCTCATTTAGTCTACACGCCAAATTTTCTTGTAAGCCCATTGGGCAAGATATATACAATTGTACATAATCCACATAAAGGTGCAAGAGCACATTTGAACAGAAACTAGAAAGGTCATTGGTATAAAGGCAAAACAATTTCGATCCAAGATTAGAACCTTGAAGTAACCCCTTGCGAATTCAAAGACTGAGATTGAATGTGACCAAAATTAACTCTTTGGCTACGGCTACAAAGATAATTCTTAAGAAGTTGCACTGCTCTCTCATAAAACCAAAGTAGTATTCCGGCTTTTTGCAAAGTGTATTATGTTTAACTCTATCAAAAGCCTTCGAGAAATCCAGTTAACAGAAAACAGTCAGATTGTCTAGATCATATTAAACCCATATGTCGTCAGGGACCTTTATCATGGAAGTTTGACAGCTATGCTGTTCACGGAAACCCGATTGCACAGGGGACAGTAAATTAAATCTAGTAAGGTGACTGGATATCTGCGACGCTAGAATTTTCTTGAAGAATACAAATGGGTCGGAAGTCTAAGCTAGAGCTAGCGCTCGGTTTTTTAGTCACAGCTTTTTTCCAGCTTTTCGGAAACTCAGGAAGAAGAAGCTATAAAAAACTTAATCAAGTGTGTCCAGGTATTGGAGACATGTGGCAGAATCCTTTTCAAAAAACTAATTGCAACACCATTTTCTCCATGAGCATCAGATTTGATGGAACGAATGCTTTCCAGGATATCATATTCAAACTCAAGAAAACAGCATTGTATATACATTGCCTATAGTACTATCATGAGACGAGAAAAAATCTGTTTACCTAGAGCCGCTTGGAGTGCTAGTGTAGGGACATTTTATTTGAGTGAGAGAGAATTAAGAGCATGTTTTTTAGTGTTATGCTTTGTGCTTAGTTTCCTGCGCATGTGCAATGTGAGGCAAGAAAAAACAGAAGGAGAACACGAAATAATCGAAATAATTCAGTATCTTGTTTTGTTCATTGTATATATGTATATAAACTGCTAGCAGTTTTGAAATTTATATACAATGGTTTCGCTTAGCTGAGGCGAATAGTTTTTCGTAAGGATTTATACACGATCCAACATTTTCATTGTTTACGTTTTTTTTATATGGAATATGTAATATGAGAACTGGTTCTCACATAAGCATTTATACATGCGTACAGACAGACTTTTGATTCTAATTCTTTAGGATTTTCAATTTTTGTACTATTATGAAGGTTGTCGTCTTCAAATAATGTACACACATTCATTCTTCAAATTTAAATACAAACTTACTTCTTGCTGTATTTATACAGAGATACAAACGTCCTTACAGTGGATGGATTTTTGTTTTGAATTTTGCTTTCCATTCAGATAGGTACCTACATACCTATACATATAGGTGCATACATATGTATATGTAGGTACCTATCTGAATGAACTATGTGCAGAAATTCTATCAAAAATTGTTTGTAAATTGATTAATATTATTATTGATTGATTATTTATTATTGATTTATAGTAACAAAGATCTTTTGTTTGTTTGAGGTTTATATAATAGGTACTAGTTAACCTACCCAGCTTAGCTCGCGAGAAAGAAATTTATAGTTAAACCAAAATATTTCTTTGAACTAATCTTCTATAGAATTGGTAAAAATACCACGGGTTTTTCTACATTTGTAATACCTAATTGTTTAATTTTTACTTGCAATTATAGGTAGGTACTAAGTACAAGTTATGCATTCGTGCAGAAAAAAAATTTGAGATAACAATCAAATATAACATTACGATGATAGAGGAACATATTTGAGTCACTTTAAAAATTCTGTCCGTCTACTAACGGTTTGGCCAATCGTCTTTAAATTTGGAATAGGTAAGTATAGGTTTATTTTGACATTCGACATAGGATTTTTTTAATTTCTTTTTTTAGCTGAAATATGTACGGTACTTGCGATATAACCGTCAAGTAAAAGCTCATTTTGTCAAAAACAGCTCCAAGAATTTTTTATGTAAAAAAATCAATGTGCATTCAATTTTGGTAAAAAAAAATATGACGGTGGGCTAAAACTGGTACCATGCATAGGAGTTTTTATTTTTTGGCATCGACTTTCCTGAGAACTGGTTAGCTAACCTATAGTCCCTATAATAACAAAGCTACTTGTGCATAAACTTAAACATCAACGATAACGAAGCCAATGAAATGAAAATTCAAAAAATAAAATCATTGTCGATCCTCTTCGTTGTTCACCGTCACCGAGAACAGGATATACACAATATATGTTAGTATCTCCCTCACCCTCGCTCACACCATCTACCACACCGACGACCGACCGATCGACCTGAATTTAGCTGAACATTTTATCAAAGATAATATAACAAGTATACCTACGTAAATACACACATTATGTAGGTATGAATGTAGGTACATACCTAAATATCTACCTACCCTCGAAAGTTTTATATGAAAAAAATATAAAACTCAAAATAAACTTATCAACCAGCTTAAACATATACCTACCCCCCAGACACCATTCATTTACAAAAGTCGTTTTTCTTCTTTTTTTGTCATTCCTTTTTTAAAACAAGCCATCTCGTCGCCCTGCTTGTGTGAAGCAATCCAGTTGTGCAAAAAAAATCTATACTCGCATCGTTGTATATAAACTGCAAACTGCAAAGTACATGTTCACATAGATTCTCTTAAAATTCTCTTTGTTCGCCGCGTTCGCCTCTTTCAATTTACCGAGTTAACTTTACCTAGAGCCGCTTGGAGCGCCACGGTCCACATGTCACCATGATAGTACTATAGCAGTTCATATACAATGGAAAACTGTGCGCAAACTGATCCATGTGGGCCTTTTTCAAAAATTTATTTTAATGAAATAGTTCTCCCAAAGTGCGAAAAATTTAGGTCTCTAAAGTTGGCATGACCATTTTGAGCTGGACTAAAAACAAATATCCTATAATTTGCCGTAAATTATCCGTGGAAAAAAAAATTTGCCGCGAAGTCGGATCATGTGATTTTCCATGTACTGCTAACTTGATATAAAGTTAGCATGACCAATCGCGTATCTTCCTATAAATGGCACCTACAATTATCTGCATGGGCTTAAAATTTGCTGTAAATTATCCGTAGACAGATTGTCAAATCAAATTATTTTTTTTTTTTTTTTCGATCAAGTTAGCAGGATCATAGGCGTGATGATTCACGAGACATGTGAAAAAAAGGTAGAGCGTGTAGGTTGGGTCAAGACAAGAAAAAAATTGTATGGGAGTGGGGTCTCCCCCCCCCCTCTCCCTTCTATAGCAAAATGGTCATGCCAACTTTAGAGACCTGAAAAATTTTAATATTACGATATGGCGATTTTGTGAGAATGCATTGTGTTTCCAATTTAGGCGAGAACACACATGCAGGGATCACTGAATTCACCCATCGAACTTGCCAACCACAGCAAACTTTACCTGGCATAGACGGATAGGTCGCTCTTGGTGAGACATAGTTGATTTTTATGTGTTGAAGTGTGAACATCGAAAGCGATAAAAATGAGTGGTTGAATTGAGATAAATTAAAACGTGTTGAAGAATAAAAAATTATTTTCACAAATGAGTGTTGAAGTTAAATTTATTGAAAATTGAACTTAAAGAAGTTGTGTTTGATAAATAAAATAAAGTTAAAAAGTGAAATTGAGTTTTATTCAACGAACCCCAGGCAAAAATATTACAATACCTTAGATCTATGATCAATAGCGAAGGATTTCGTGATGGCGACATTAAGCATTGCATAAGTGTAGGGAGGATTAAATGGCAGGAAAAATCTGTTCGACCTATAATTCAAACAGTATTCAAAGATTTTAACGAAACAAATAGCTTTCGATTAAAAATATGTTGAGTCAAATATTTGTTTAGCTTAAACAAGAAAATTAAAAATGCTTTGTGCCTCAAAACCACCAAGCAAACGGATAACTTATAAAATTTAGGACGACGTTTGTGGAAATCAATGGCAAATGCATTGAATATTATTTTTTTATTTCTAGAGACAATATATTTTTTGAATTAATTTCCGTTTCTGTTTTTTGATTATCTTTTTTGTTCACAAAAAAAAAAGTGTCAAAAACTATAAAAATTAAAAGAAATTTTTTAAAAGGTATGGATGCACTATTTAATGTAATTTCTAAGGTAGGTATAAAAAGTAGTTCAAAATGCAATAGCATGCCACGTTCCAACACTACACCGCGGAAAAAACATGAAGAACTCTTCGATCAAACAAATTCAACAATATCTACTGAAGTCTCAAACATGAACTAATTCAAAATCGGAGGGTTAGAAGTCGTTTTCTGAAGTGAAAGAGTTGTGGTCCCAGTCCGGATCAAAGGAAATATTTGGTTAATCGGTTAAAGAAGATCACATTGAGAAAATCGCATTACATCATTTTCAGTGATTTATTTCAGCTTCATAGTATTAAATTGCTGTTTATTATGAAAAAATATCAAAACATTTAACAAAATCAAATACCCATAATTCAATGTAATAAGTTTATCGGCCATATTTGATTTTCTCTCAAACACACATAAATCCTTACTAATTTGATAACTCATTTAGAAAATATTTACCTGTACATAAATGTATGTGTGTAGGTTTAAAACGTACCATTTCATATATAAAAACATCCCTTTTATCTATAATTTACACCAGAAAAGTCAGTCCACATCTAGACTGAACTAGTAAAAACATATTTTCTATTTATAATTGATTGTAAGCCTCAAGGCGCTATAAGCTTGCTCACCCTATTGGACGAAGCTTCCATTGGTCTATTCTGTGATTAGGGGATTCCTGGTCATTTGACTGGATTAATGAACTTTTAACGCTCATAGTCAGTTCCAGCCATCTGATTTTTGACCACTTCCAATCCCAGATTGACGATTTGCTAGACCAAAGGTACAACCTACTTTAGTTCAGAACGCATGCTTAGTTTTAATTTGATGCTGAATATTGTCCGTTCCTATCCCTGATGTCGATCAACAAGAAATATAATTTGAATTAATAAATTACTCCATTTTCTGTCCATTGCTTCCAGAAAATCCATTTAAAAAGCGGAGCACCATGTTACATCCACATCTACATAAGAAACGGAAATTGCAATTTGTTATATGTAAAAGGGTCGCCAGAGTCGACGACATTGACGTTAGAGACATGCCACGTCGGCCGTCATCTTTTAACGTGTTTCAAGCTTCTAAGCTACAATGACAGCGCACCCCAATACCGGAAGGCTTAGTCTGTGTGCCTTTTGCCTTCTGCCTTTTTACGTTTTTTTTTCCTACGGGAAGAAGTATGTATAAGGCAAAATTATACCTATGTGGGTCCATTGAAGGAGTTCTACTCCATTTGATGGGAACGATATTAATCATCATTAGGAGCGTGGAATACAAAAAAAGTACACAAATAGAATAAGAATAACAGGAACTAACGCAAAAGACGTTAATCGAAAAAATACGCCCAAGTGATTTGGGAGAAAAAAAAACGAAAAAAAAACGAAAAAGGTTGTCGAAGTATCCAACCGTAATGGGCAGTTTATTTCGAATACTTTTAGGATCTGCTTCTACACTAGCCTATTAAATCGACCAAAATTTGGGTTTATTCTTGGTCCTTGTCTTCTCCTTGTTCCGGTGGGTTTCGCTTCAGTTTTCACTAAGTTATCGAACGCCACATGGTAAATGTGGTTTTCGATATACTCAGCATTATGTGGCGAAAGCTTTTGTGGATTTAGGTCCTCACATTCACACATCCAGAGATGCCAGACCATAAATCAACCATGAAATTGTTTTGCTGCATATGCCATATGAATAGGTGTTTAGGTCGTTGGTCGTTGGAGGTCCTCTAGCCTCATGCTCCTACAAATATAGGCCGAGAAAGACGACATAAACCCCATGCTTCATGCACAACAACCACCCTACCTTTGTTTTATGGAGAATTTAGCAAAACCCGCACAATGCGGCATCCTCCTCGGTAGGAATGAGGACGAGAAGACCAAGCATATAGGGATTATGATTTACTGGCAGTTCAATTTTCAGCACAAAATTATTATTATACCAAACGAAATATTGTACACATCTTTAGGCCCACAAGGACCACCCTTGGTGAAACTTGATCTATGACATGGTCTATTAGGCAAAACTGGAAAACAATTTCAGGTCCAATTATCCTTTCTTCGAGATGTGTGTCGTCATCGTTGTCGAGCTATGGAAATTAAAATCGAATTTCTTCACATCTTAATAATATTTTCGAGGATACAAAATGTATAGGAATAGTAGACGTGGTACGTAAGGGTGGTTCAAATATTTGATTTATGAGATCTCAGCAGGAATCAGGTTTTGGAATATTGTTTATTACTTATATACTTACATATACATATATACTCAGATTGATTTTGGTTAAGGAATCTATTTCAACCTCGACTGTTTTTTTATTGGTCAATAATTTGAATATCGTTTCTTATTTTTGACAGAATGGGGGTTCTAAGGTCAGATTTTATCGACAGATATTAAGAAATGTTCTTTAAATTTGATAATATCTTTAAATGGGATTGAAGTCATATAAACAAAGCTCAATCTCGATGATAATCTTACCAAAATACAGGTTTGCAGAAGACTTGATATATTTTCTCACTTTAATAAAAATAAGTAATTTTGTTGGAATTATGACTTATTCTCAAAAATTTTCTGTTATTTCAATAAAAATTGCCAGTACAGCTCTTATGGGAATGCTGAGATATCCACTGAAACTTAAACCCAACCTCTGACTTACCCAAAAATTACACACGAATTACTGATGCTAACGACCTTCTTCGTGTGCATTGAAAACAAACACATTATTTTGGACTTTAGAGCTACAACTTCTACCCCAATGCAAATCATGGTGGATTATTCTTTTGTTTAAGAGCTTTCACAGTTAGTGCTTTTTAAAAGCTTTTTAAGACAAATGATCTATAATTTGCAATACGGAAACTCTGTTATATTTATGCTCTCTCACATTTAAGTGAGATTACGCAGCATTCAGAGTGAGCGGTTAAACTCCTATTTTCACTGTGGACAGACTTTAGTGCTTTATGAATTCGCGGGGGATTTTGGACGTACAATGTAGCGCTGAATCCGAACCATAAGATGCAGAGTTAACTCTTGGAGGATTTGTCATATCCTAGCAATGATTATAATTGCAGATTTTTTAAAAGTAACTTCCGGTATTCTTTTGGGTGAAAGAGACTTGCCGAAGGGAAGCTGCCAATGAAGAGAAACCTCAGAAATCGCAACAACTGGCTGGTAATACCGATTGATTATTGCGGGAAAATTATTGCTGTTATTAAAGAGTCCAATGACCTTGCACAATGAATTCTCTGATGCTTTGATGTGCGTCACGGATTGAGACAAGGAGATGTTTTGTCACTTATAATGTTTTTGACGATGTGATGCCTTCCATGGTGGGTACAAGATGTAGGTAAGGCTTTACGTGAGCGCCTGGCTGTTAATCCCTAATTTCACGGTGGGCCTAGGTCCAGCTCCGCCTATTTCTGGAAAAACTTGACATTGTGGATCGACTCCATAAGGTAGGATCGCATGTAAACCACTTAACTAGACTTGATCGTGGAAGACTCTTACTCCCGGTGACCCACACCATATAACTGTTCTTGCTCCCGATTCTATAAGACGTGATTAAAGACACCTACAACCGTAGTAAAATTCTTGACCCCGGTTCTACAATGGTGGTAGCTTTTAGCAGACTCTTACTGCTGGCGCTCCTAATACCATAGGCCTATATTCAGACCCAAACCAATTGGGGTGGGCGGTTAAATCAAAGTCTTATTGCTGGCACTTCCCATACGATTGGACAATCCTGCTCCGGAACCTATAGGAGAGAATATTTTAGCAGCCTCTTACTGTAGGCATATCCATATCGTGGGCCTATTTTTAACCCGAACCCACTGGGAGAGCCATGGTGATTTAAATCAAATACATTTAGGTCAGTCGCTGCAAATGAATGGAAAAGTGGGTTTGCTGATGGATCAACACTTATAAGACCAAAATAGTAACTACGGGCCAAACCACGCAACAAATTATTCTAAGGCAGCGGGACCATAAAAAAGGTGATGCAGCTTAATTATGTAAGGAGAGCTGCCTTTGCCGTCGAGGCTTAGCGTTCTGACGCACTGCGCAAAGATGAGTTCGACTCTTAAACTTCTTTACCTTTTCCTATTTTAATTTCTTCAACTCTCAAACCCTTCTCTAAATTGGGAACTAAGAATGTGTGTGATCTTCGAAAAACGTTATTTTGACGAAAATATAGAGGCTTATAAAATGTACTATATTTCACAAAAATGTAACTTTAACATTGAGCAAAGCATATTTTACATACTGGAAAAGTTATGTGGTACTCGTTTTGTAAATACATAGGTGAAAATAAAAAAAGTACAAAAGATCTGTTTATTACCTTTAAAACGACATAAGTTTATACAGCGCCTCTATTTCACATTTACACGAAACCCAGAGCGCTTTTGAACAATTTTACGAAACGAGTCACTGAAATATTGAAATAAAACGAAAACAAAATAAGACCATTTAAAAAGGCTCAGATACGGAATTTAAATTTTTGTAATACATTCACTACGGACTTCTTTCTACACGTAACCGTTTGAGCAATTTCTCACTTAAAAAAAAAGGCGGATGCTTCTTAACAGAATGGAGCAATAACGCATAACCTTTAAAACGACATATATAGTTTATCTAGTTTAAGCTTATGGTCTACACGCAAAACCAGAGCGGTTTTGAGCAATTTTATGAAACGAGTCACCGAAAAATTGAAGTAAAACGAAAAAAAAAATTAAAAAAAAATAAAAAAAGTCCTCAGACATTTCAAATCCAAAATACCATTCTTGGATACGGAATTTAAATGTTTGTAATACATTCATTACGGACTTCTTTCTACACGTAACCGTTTGTGCAATTTCTCGCTTAAAAAAGACTGAGACTTCTTAACAGGATTGAACAACACCTCACACTACAGCGACATCGATAACTGTTTTGAGGGAACTCTTTCAGATTTAAAGTCCCCCAGGCATTAACAGGTGTTAATTCTAGTCAATTAAAAGCTTATCATGTTCGTTGTTCAAAAATGGGCCGAAATTGTACCGTTCCCCAGTGGCTTTCCTATGTTTTGAATTTTGAAACGATACTCAATACGACATACGTAATGCTGGAAAACTTAAAAATGTCTTTAAAATATCCTATCTTTGGTATAAAATTTTATGAATTTCCATTCTCAATTTAAGATCTTTAAAAGTTCCTTAGAGACATCAAATGAATCAAATTCGACAACCACAAGAAAATAAGAGTTAAAAGCACTTAAACGAATGGCTGATGCTCTATACCCTAATGGGGTTCCATCTAACTCGAAAGAAATAAAAAAAAAACGCAACGAACCTGCCTCCGCTCGTTCATGCCACATTTTTTTTGCATTGCACGAGGAATTGAAAAATTGCACTTTTAAAACTGTGTGCAGAGTACACAAGAGGAACATCCCCAATCCCCATCCTTATACCCAAATTGAGTCTAAAAATGACAGATCTAACACTGTGAGACATGTCATCGTGGTTTTCAGTCTCAGTCTTCTGCATCTGCCACAATGAAAGGGAGGAGTGACCATGAACAGAAAAAAATTAAAATAAAAACGAAATACGACACTTATTCTCGTGCAAAAAAAACTCTTGCAAACGTGGGCAATCGGCGTGTATTCTTCTTGTGCGAAGCGCCAGCAATTAACATTTGCCAACTGTCAAAATTCCAGCACTTTTCAACAAAACGTATTCCATAGCCAAAGCCAGGCCATAGAGTGCTGTTTCGGAGGAGTCTCGGAACTGGTCTCGATGTTGGAATGAGTGTGTGTTGTGTTAAGTGTGACTGCGCTGCCTTGCTTCCTTGAATGACTGCTGTTCTGCCGCTGCCACACCGCACAATCTACTTGAAACGAAACGAATGACGACAATGATGCGCTTCTATTCCATAAGTGCAAGACCGACAACAACAACAAGCAACACTACTTCTTCGCGAATCATTCCCATTATTGCAGATGCAAGAAAACCCCTTTGGGTGTCTCTTCCTTGGGGCAATCCTCGCTGCTCGCTGTGTCTGCCTTGTCAGTGGTGTTTCCTTAGAAGGCAGCTCAGAAAAGTGTTGATATATTAACACTTTGGCTCTTCCGATGCTACAAACATGCCATTGCACCACAAAATGGACATCAACTATCCCCCACCTTCCATTCCTGCAGCATTTACAACAACAACAGCAATAATAAGAAATGAAAAATAATGGGAATTTCGCGGGCTATGTTGCGCGTTCATTTTGCACTTTTCACCGTTTGATGGAGGTGGCGACTGAAGCGACGCCAACGAGCGACAACGGCGAAAGGGCGCAAAAGACACAATCTACAAATAAGTAAGTATTTATTGAACCAACACAGTTTTGTATAGTGGAGTTGCAGTGATGCATGCAGAATGGAGTGGAGTGTTTTTGTTTTTATTTAATTTTGTGTGAAGAAATTGAATAGTCCAGACAGGAGGACAGACAGACAGACAGCAGCGCGGCTTCTTAGTTCTTATACATGGTTTGGGGTGATCAAAGGAGTTCCTCTTGGCGTTGTTTTCTCTTTTTTTATAATTAGATTCTCGTTGAAATTTTCAAAGAAAAGTGTGCGCCACTACTGCTGGAACCAGGATCAGCACCATCCAGAAGACGACTCCCTGTTGCTGGTATAAGAATATTGAGGAACCATGATGATGGACAGTACAAATAAACAGGGCAACTCTCGGAACTGATGAAATTATGTGTTCTTTTTTTTTGGACCGACTGTTGCGGCTTCTAGATCTTTGGCAAACATTTACTTTATTTTCGAAAGTTCATTATACACTTGAATAGTGAAGTGAAGTATTGGCAAAAGGAGCATCCAGGTGAATAGGCTTCTACGTACTTGAGAGTAAAAGTAATAAATATTGAGTCTTTTGTGGGAAATGTGTTTTGTTTTATATTTTCTGTGTTCTGCCCATCTTTGATAAAGGAGCGTCGTTTAATTTTCCGGGTGTTTGGAGAAAGTGATGTTTTTGGTGCTTTTTGCCAAATAACGTAATTTTTATTATACATTTCTTTTTGAATAGCTTGAAAAAAAAACACATAGGGACTTAATTTCTTCATTATTAGATTTTTGAAATGTTGTTTAAAAAAATCGGTGTGGGAAAACCCAGGGTTATAGTAGCTCTTCATTGGTTTTAGATTAGACTGTAGTTCGTAATTTTATTTAAAAAATGTTTTTCTTATTTTAGTGCTATCTGAGAATTATTTGTGAGAATTTCGTCTTTTCTTAATAAACATTGGACAGATTTCCAAAAGCATAATATGATAAGTTATATCAAGAGAATTGCAGGCTATATTTTTATTATTCTTATTTCGAAACAATTTTGGGCTAACAGCTAACACAACTTTCCTAAACCGATTTTCCTTTTCTTTATTTTTTTAAATTCGAATACCGTCAACTAAATTTAATACACCAAACAATGTTGAATAGCTATAAGAAACACAAACATAATTTCCACCAAATCCATTCAGTTGACTTACTACAGCGCCATCTATAGGTAATAGTTCCAACTATGCTAAGGGGCTCTCTAATGGTGCGGGGTAGATGCGTTTTTCCCGTATTCAAATTAATGCAGTCGGCAGAGGCCAAAATTATTTCATAATACAAAACTAACCGGGTGAATTTTAATGCTTGGAATTGGTCCCCTCTGGATATAGGAACAAAATGTCGGACTTGTAAATTTTTTGTATCGTCTTCGTCGGCAGCAGTTGCCCAAGCCTAGTGAGAAAATTTCTTGGCAGGTTCCGTGATGGTGTGAGTGAAAATTTTCATATGCGGAAAAACTGAACTGGGTAAGAATTAGAAAACTCATGTTACTACATCGACATTTTGAAGGAGTAAGTATTTTTCTACTTAAACAATTCAACCGTAATACTCAATTATGTGTTGCCCTTTAATGTTAAAACACACTGCGCAAGCAAGAGAAAATCTCGCCGGGAAGAACAAATTCGTGTTGTTTGGCTAAAAAAGAATCTCTGTACTTAATGATACGTTTGAAATTGGGCTCAAATTTGAACTTATGAGCATTGCAAATGGGACGAGTATACTTGGTAAAATGTTTAAAAGCAAAGAATGCAGCGGCTACCTTCAGTCAGCATTTTACTTGCGATCATAGGTACTATAACGCAAGCTTAGGATTCATGAATACAAAAAAAAGTTGAGATAACATAATAAACATGACCATAGAGAAGTTTAAAAGCGTTAGTGACAAAAAAAAACCTTTCAGCTTGTCTGTATGTAAAACGATCAGCAGCCGAAACAGCTAAAGCGATAACCCTCAAATTTAGTATTTGTAGTTCTTTTAATTTAATAATTTAATTTTTAAGGGCTAAAAATAAAGGTACCTGCCATATAACCGTTAAAGTAAAGCTTAATTTTCTCGAAAACGGCTCCAACGATTTTAATGAAATTTGTTGAGTTTTTTTCTGTAGGTATTGGCTATAATCTAGTTAAAACTAAGTTTATCGGAAAAGTCTATAAACGGTGACTTTCATATAACGGTTTTTCTAATTCTTTACTTTCTCAGTTACGGATCATTGGATTTCTACGAAATTTTATATTTAAAAAGATTTAAGTAGCCAAATTAATGTTGTGTACCAACATTTTAAATTATTATTTTTGTTTATTTATTATTAATTTTTTGATTTGTTTGTTGGAAAATTAAATATTTTTAAAACTAATTGATAAATTTTATTTTTAATTTTATGCTCAGATGTATTTTATTGAACTCCAAAAAATTGCGCACGAACATATCAATTTTTTAATTTTTTTTTTTTTTTTAACTAAAAATAAAAAAAAAGATTTTATCAAAATAGATTTTATAATTTTCGAAATACTTTTTTCATAAATTCTTTATTATATAAGGCTTGTGATGGAGTACTCCATTTTTTATTTAAAAACCTTTAAGTGTTGTGGTTTTGACACTTGTTATAAGTTCAGTACGTGTTATTTTTCTAAGTAATGTTACCAATGTAATTAAATATTAAATTATTATATCTATGATCTATAAACATAAATAAAAATGAAATGCCTGTTTTTAATATGAAAATAACAGCTTTTTACAAGATGCATGTGGAAGTATGCACAGTACTTATAACAAAAACACATTTTTTTTAAAATTTTGTCTTTCTGTCTGTTTGTTACGGCTAATCTGGGCTGCACCGATTTTGATGGGACTGGCAGATTGCTGATGTTCTAGGGAGTAACTTAGGCAATTTAAATTACCCACTAGGTTGCGCTGGGGACGTTCTTTTCGATAGCTGATATTATAAGGAGTAAGCAAGGCTATTTGAATCACTGCTAGGTGGCCCTGGAGTCGTTGTTTTGAAAATTCGGTATTTATGCCCTGATTTTAACGGGAGTTTTACACGCAGATAGCTGACGTTGTAGGGAATAATTAAGGCTAGTTAAATCACGTAGTGCCCCGTGGCTTAGTGGTTAGTGTGTCGGACTGCTAAGCGAATAAGCCTGGATTCAAATCCAGCTCATAGCCACCTTTTTTTCTGGGGTACTGCCTCTTGCGAGGAACTGACAAAACCTCCAAGAATAAAATTTGTCTCGAAAAAGTGTATCTCTTCTAGCCGTTCGGACTCGGCGGAAATCTCTTCCATTCTTGCAGATTAACAACACACACACAGGAATGGTTGAGATTATAAGTCACTAGGCCTTGGCTCCTTAAGGAGCTGTCGCGCCAATAAATTTATTTATTTATTTATTTATTTAAATCACCCGTTGGTGCCGCTGGGGTCGTTTTACAAGCAGATAGCAAATTTTCGAAGAAGTAATGAAGATTTAATGATTACTAGGTGGCGCCACGCCGCACCGCCGGTCGGGTTTTTTTTGAAAATGTATGGTCTACCCGAGCAACGCCGGGTGGGTAAGATAGTTATATTATATATAAGAGCAAGTCATGCATATTTAAAAAAAAAAAGCGATAAAATATTGAAACATTGCGACGGTGTTCGAGAGGGGCAATTGTTTCACAGATAGTAATAATTCCTATCAATTTTAACGCTCTATTTTGTACTCTATCGATGGGTTTTAGCAATGCTAAAGAAGCAGCTACCCAAAGGTGGGAGTATTACTGAATACAATAATAATACTAAGTATGTACGCTTTATAATCTGTAATTAGATCAAAAGGAGCAATAATTGTACGCATTAAACCTCATACGATTCCTTTTACCCTATTTGACTATGCTATGTACATCAGAGTTTAATGAACTTAACGTACGGTACCCTGGTGATTTCACGTTCTACCGAAGGCGAAGGATGTGAATCATATAACGAATATGAAAAACTGAGGGTAAGAGTCGTCATAAAAACAGTTTTGTAGATTAGAAGGAACACACAGGAAGATCATTTATAAAAATATGGAGGAGAATCGCAGACAGAACGGAGCCCTGGTGAACAACATCATTTATTTGGTGAGAATCAGACTTGAAATCGTCCTATACAACAAGAGTTTTAACTTATTCTTCTTCTTTAACCACCGATTGTTATGATCTCGACTGGGACAACAACTCTCCCATTTCGCTTCTCTGCCCTAAAGATGCACCTGTGGGGCTTTCCGGGTTGACTTTAGAAAACGTCAACAACAACACTTAATTCAAGTGTCTTCAAGTGTCGTCTTCGGGCAATGGGCCCGAATATGGAATCCGTCGAAAACGTTTGGGACCAGCTGGATAAAATGAGAAACATAAGCACTCCGTGGACTGAGATCTGCTCTAGTCGAGGAATTTAATAATTTGGACGATACCATTTTTTGTTAATTTTCATTAATTTATGTTTTTTTCTAAGTTCTTTCGGTTTTTTAAATGAATCATTTATTTTTTATATTAATAAACAAAACAGTTCCCAAACACGTGTGTTTATTAGCTTATTTGAAAATATTGCAAAATTTCAAGGTGCACCATATTTTAGTCACTCAGTGACTCAGTTTTTAGTAGTGCCACCTATCGGGCAAGATTCAAAGAATGCCAAACACTTAAATAGAGGTGCTGGGTAAATTCATTTTCTTACTAATTCGCATAAACACTGACGTAATTTAACTTTTTTTAAATGTTTCCTTAGTAAAGTCATCTATTCTTCAAATGGCTAAGAACCTTTCTAATGGAATTAAACGAATCTAATTTTTTGTACTAGTAAAAAAGTACGTTTTATTTAGAAAAAAATAGTGATTTTTTTCACTATTTTTTTCAGAATTTTGAGTTTGAAAATTACTAATAATTAATTAATAATTCAAAAACTGTCCACTAAAACAATTCTTTTTTTAAAGAGAAGATAAGATAACGGATTTCGGGCATTACAAAATTATTAAAAACATTCTAAGTGCTACTTAAGTTTTTTTTATGTGTGAAGTAATATTTTTTTAGAAAATTATGCATAAAGCACTTTTCATGAGATTTTCGATTGCCAAACCAAATTTTCTAGAATTTTCTCACACATTATGCGAATCACGCTGTCCTGATTATCTTTAAAAACCCTCAATCAATCAAAATTTACAAATTTACTCAGAACTACGTTAAAAATCACTTTTCTATTAAGAGAAAGATCTAACAAAAAAACAATAAAGATTTTTATCTGTAAGCGAATGCATAAGAAATTAACTCAACTAATATACTGATTACATTTTCCTTGGGCCTTAGACTGATAAACTTCAACTCCGACCCTGTTCACCCAAGATGTGTCTTTAAAGAGCACGTCACGTACGATAGATACTTCATGTCTCCATTTTATCTGTGCACACAACTGTGATCGCTTAAGAGAAAGAAAAAAGGTTGAAGGTTGAGGGTCAGATACAAATTTCAGAGATACTATTTGAGCCCAGAACATTCCAATCATATTTCATTCAATTTTACTGCCGATTTCAAATTTAAGTGCTAACCACTTTGTACTGCGCACAGTGATGGTGATAAATGAGATTTGTCGTAATTGCGGACAATGGGGTCGACTTAGAAGAAAGTAATAAAAAAATAAATATAAAGAAAAATATTTATGTTCGAGACGAATTGAAATTTTCTTTGCTTCTTTCTCTCAAAAATTGTAACTATGAAGCTCGCTGTCAAATCGAACAATTTTTTTTTCTTCCAAGAGATGGCGCCTTTTTCTTTGTTACGTGCATTGCCTTAGGATTGTATAAGAATACTGATTTACAAAACTATCTAACTGAAAAACAAACTCCTGCAGTGTCATATTAATCTATGTCAATTTTTCAAAGAGTAATGCTATGTGGTGGACGGATACGACATGGTGGATGTGTAACTCTTTGCGGTACATTTGGGGTTACCTGACGGGCATTCATTAATTGCTTATGTAGGTATTAATTAATGCTGTGGCCCTTTTTCGACCGCACACACACCGTTTTTTTCTTCTACAATTTCCAAGATTTAAACCATCTAAATGCATCTAAATTTCTTTGATACAAAATATATTCTTATAGATACGCCCTTTGTCGATTCGGGTTTCTATTTTCTTTATGGCATGGCGCCCGCCTCAGAAGTTATGCCATTAATTTTGCCTTGGAATTTATGTGTATAACTAATTCCCACCAGAAACTGAAGTTCAGAGATGAATCTTACCAGAATACAGGTGCATGCTTATTATATTTTAAATGATTGGCCCTTTGGATCTTGGACTCACAGCTGGGGGACAAGTCAGATATACACCTATCTGTGATAGATTTTTATTTTGGATTTTGTTGAGTTTTTTGTTTTTGGGAAATTCGAAAGAGGGCCTATGTTGAGAAAATATTGCTTTAAGTATCGTTGATGATGAAGATGATCATTAGGTTGAAAAATATAACTAAAAATCAACCAACCCAACGGTTTTATGTAAATTAATTTAGTTTTTGTTCAAAATTACATTATTTTTAGGAAGAATTTTGTTGGTTTGGCTGTGTGAAAATATTATATAAGATTTTTGGTTTAAATGAGAAGTAAAATTGATTTAAATTGAAATTTAGGTCAGTGAGTTGCTGTTGGGGCTTTGATGGTGCATACAAGATATCCGGGATCTACAGTCATTTATCATGGTGCGTGGGTTTAATTTTAAAGATTCATTGAGCATTAATTTATGCTAAGTTTTTTTTAAGAGAAAACATAGGCGAAGGATGAGCGCTGAAATATATTTTTGTTGTTCGGATTCAGTCGTTTAGGTCGGTTTAGTTTATTATTTTTTTAAATTTAAAAAGACGCAAAGTCTCCTACAATTTATGTAATATAAATAATGAATTTTGATCTTTTCAATTAAGCTTCAGGTTTTAGGCTTTTTAACTGTTTCAACTCATAAGTCAATTAACAAACGAAGACTTCTTTCTCCCAGCTGCAAGCTCCGGTGATAGAGTTGTTGCTGCACTTGCAAGAAACGATCTGGAGGATGTCATCCGGCGAATTAATTGTTAAGTGGAATGACAGTACCCTTCGCGTGGATAGGTTCGTGGTTAGTGCCGTATCCACCCAAAGTATATAACATTGAGGTCTGCATTGTAAGACTACACAATTTGGGCACTTTCAGCTTGAAGCACGTACGACCCCATTTTAGCTGAAGATGTTGGAGATGTTCAAAGTCAAACTTTTTGTAGACAAACACGGTCGCATCAGTCATAATGGAGGATAGAAAAGACTTGGGATGCACAGCTATCGTTATTGCATGAGTTAGAGCAAGGCATTTCTTTTTCCAAGAGTCCAAGGATACTCGTTTTTTGATCGAAATAAAGACGAATAATAGAAGCATCGATTTCTCTGGAACCGCAGTACGCGCATTACCCAAAAAGTTGTCAATCGGAAGATACTCAACTGTGTTGAAAACTCTGGAGAGGATGTCCTCCAAGATTATTTTTCCAGCTACCTATACAATTTGAAGTATTTCTTCCTCTAAATAAATTTACTCGCGCGACAGCTCCTTAGGGAGCCAAGGCCTAGTGACTCAACCATTTCTGTGTGTGTGTTGTTAATCTGCAAGAATGGAAGGGACCTACAATTTACCGCCGAGACCGATCGGCTACATGAAGTTCACTTTTTCGAGACAATTTTTTTTAATCTTGGAGATTTTGTCAGTTCCTCGCAAGAGGCAGTTCCCGAAAAAGAAGGTGGCTATAAGCAGGACTCGAACCCAGGCTCTTCGCTTAGCAGTCCGACACACTAACCACTAAGACACGGGGCACTTTTTCATCCTCTGCGTCTCCTTTAATTTCGATGGAGAGAGTTTCTGGGTGTGAGTTAACGGGCGTATGTTGTTGTTGCTATATATTTTTTTTTTCTTAAACAATTACCATACATAAAGTTTCAAAGGTAAAGTTCATTTTAAAATTTATGGCGTTTAAAATTTGAATTAATTTGATTAGCACATTAAAAAAAGTTACGACACTTTAATTTTATTCGTATTCGTGATGAATCAATTTTCATAATACGTTTTGATTAGAAACCAAAAAATTTAACCTAAAGGGGCTATTTTTCCAATTCACATGAGACACGAGTGAAGTACATTACTTCTTAAGTGTTAGAAACATTATTGTATCAAACAATTACCAAATAAACGCCTTAATATCTATTATCTAAATCATCCTTTTGATAAGTTTAAGGCAACAGGAAGCTTATAGCTTCTTAACATCCTAAAACCTAAAACCAAAATTCAAACTTTGCCATAGTCGATAGAAATCAATTCGCCACAAATTACAATAATACCACCATCATCGTCATGTTAGTGAAGGACCGTTTCAATTGATTGCAGTTGCAATATTGCTGTCGCATTGTCTAGCATTTCCAATTATCTGCCAATACAAACTAATTATTATTAATTCTGAACGGACATTAATTATAATCACTCAATAAATTCCCTTACTACTCTCTTCTGGTTGTCATCTAATATATTAAGTTATTAAACGCATGTTTCACATTCATACGTATACGGAAGCCACTCTTTCCTCTCTCTTCGTGGTATCGTCCTTTGAGCGTTATTATTATTATTAAAGGATGTACATGTACACTGTGTTGTTGCTCGGCTTGCTATACAAACGTTGCGTTGTGTGGCTGCCACAAATTTTAATTTTCCAAAATTAAATATTTATATGGCAACTGATGGCATCGTCGACGACGATGACGACGACGACGGCAACAACAACGAATATGACTATAGCAACGAAAACGGATGGATGTGATAATCCTTGAAAGCGGCAGCAAAAGCAGCAGCTTAACGAAGCGGCCGGCGTGAGTGGAGGTTCTACAAAAGTGTAGAATTGGCGGCAAAGGGTTTACATATCTTCTTTTCCACTTAAACTGCCAAGCCAATTTCATATGCAGCCCTATGTATGCACGTAGGTATATATATTCATGTACACTCAAATGTACATAACTCTCTTAAGTTTGAGCAAACAAAATATACTTCAACATGGACTGGCAATTTCTATACACCATTTCCACAACGTATCCTTCCGCTTTTCGCGTAGTTTAATAAGGGTTCTTAGGGGTAAGTATTGGACGAATAAAAATTTAAGAATTAACTATACTATTTCATCCATAGGAGACTCTTATATACTTATAATAGTTCCGAGTCGAGTTAAAAAGTTTTGCAAGTCTTCAGTGTAAATTAACATTCTATATATTGTGTTGCTATGGCTGTTCTATCCCACGGGAAGAGTATTTTTTTTATGTAAAAGTTACCCTCTTACATTTTTTGTACCCATGGCAATATGTATGCAATATTTCATGATTATCGGTTGAGTTATAACGGCGTGAAAGTGTAACAAACAAGCAGGTTGAGATTCACATTTATAATATTAAGTAAGCATTTCACGGCCCTGGATTTAGTTACATCAGGCATGGAACAATCCAAATCCCGGCAGGCCTGCCGACATTTTCTGAGGTCGATGCGGCGATCTGCATAGTCATATCCTCAGTCGAGATCATAATAGTCGTCGATTAAATAGAAGAAATACTACATTACATTACATTACATTACATATTGATCTGCTCCATAGATAAATCTACGAAGTAGAGACACTTATGAGCACTGGCTACTGAGGCCATCGGCTCAGACAATTACAAGACAACACACAAGACGACATTGATACAGGACAGAACAGAAGATAGAAAGAGGACGGAAAAACAGAAAACACATAACACATGTCAACAGCACGCAGTTGGTTTTCGGACGGTCGCCCATCTTTCTACTAACCACGCGCAACGATGCTTGATTTCGCTGATCTCACGGGAAGCGATGCTTTATCGGAGACAAGGCCGTTGACTGAAGAAATACTAATTTCAAATTTTGCTTTTATTTTGGTTGATTGGTCATGTTTTTGGAAACTGACTGTCAAAAACGATACGAATTTTTTAAACCAGATTTTAATAAAACTGAAAAGTTTTGTCGAATGATCATAAATTTGAGTCCACTGCTTCAGTAAACGATCAAACAACACCTGTACGTCGACGAAACGCAAAATCTGCTGAAAAAAATCGCCGTTGTCGTGAAAGAGTGCAAGAGAATCAAAGGCAGTCGATTTGGCGCCGATCACAAGAGGTCGGCCTTTTACACTTCACAACTTGGCAAATTTTGCGCCATGAATTGAGCCTGCATCCGTACAAAATTCAACTAACCAGAAGCCGAAGTTACAAACGACCACAGAGAACGACGTGTGTTTGCTAAACTGGCTCTGGAGCAGAAGAAAACTGATCCTAATTTGTATCGAAAAATCATTTTCAGCGATGAGGCTCAAATGAGGATGAATGGGTAAGTCAACAAACAAAATTGTCGAATTTAGGAAGATACCAACCTACATGAGATCCAAGAGCGTCCAATGCATCCCGAAAGTCACTGTTTGGTGTGCTTTTTATGTTGTCGGCTTCATCGGTCCATTCTTCTTCGAGAACGGCGTTGGCCAGGCCATCAACGTCCACGGCAAGCAATAGAGTTCGATGATTACAAACTTCTTTTGGACTAAATCAGATGATATGGAAACCAACGGCATGTGGTTTTAACAGAACGGAGCTACGTGCCACAGAACTCACGCCAAATTGGAAATGCTACACGAGTGATTCGAGGGCATGCTCATTTCACCTGGAGGTGATGTGAACTAGACCCCAAGATCGTGCGATTTTACCCCCTTCAACTTTTTCTTGTGGGGTTTTCTAAAGTCACAGGGCTATGTCACAAACCACAGCGCCTGATAACGCCAACTTGTCCCATACCATCGCTCAAAGTCATCCTGATTTATGCGCCAGAGTCATGGAAAATTTTACATTTCAGATGCTCGACACACAGAGAAGCCGCGGCGGACATTTGAAATATAAAAGACCTTAATTCTGGCGCTGCAGAATTATCCCATCTTTATGGAAGCCCTTATGTACGCAAAACCAATTGAGCCATTTCTAACAACAAGATCTTGACTTTAAGTTTTAATTTTTTAACCACACGCGATAATCGCCCATGTTTGCTACAAGCACACCTACAATACAAAAAAAACTACAAAAAACGCATCCATCGGGTTAAATTATGGAAATTCTGTTCCGTTGATAAGAAACTAAAACGAGAACAAACAACAAAACTGAAACTGAAAATAACCATCGATTGGCAGAGCTAATAAATAAAACATCCTCTCATGCGAAAGGATGTATCTTTCTCGTCCTCCTCTCGTTGCAGTAAAACATTGTTTTCATCGACATAAAAAACAAAAATGAAAAAACCAAAACAGCATTCGAACATATTTTCTCTGTCATCGATTTATATTTTTTTTTTGTCTTGGGAAACAACAGCGAAAATAGGGAACCAGCTGGAGCGGCACAGAGCAATAGCAATTAGGAAAGCTGATGCACACACAAGATCCGAATATCTGAGATGAGATCCCTCAGCCAGCCTCGGTCAAATGCAGTCGGACATCCAGAGAGATATATGTACCCTTTTAGGTATCCGCCCATCTGTGTGCAAATGCACATACAAATCGAATCAATGTTCCAGATAATGGTCAGTCATCGTTATGCTGATAATAATGACCCAGAGAGGAGAGCCGATGAGGATGATGATGATGACGACGACTACGATGACGACGACCACGGTTAGTCGGAGTCGGAATCAGAGTCGGAGTCTTAGACGAGTCCCAGGAATCACAACTGCCACCCTGATGCAATAAATAACCATCTCGAGACCGATGGTTTGTAATATTCGGACGTCCTTCTATGTCCGTCCATCGAGGGTATATACCTGATGCCTTCCTGTGACTGCATCTGGGCTCAATCCTATTTTTTTTTTAGCCATTTATAGATTTCTTTTCAGACGAAAAAATGCAGCAAAAAAGTATAACCTTTATCAAGAGGAAATAAGAAGACACAAAAGCCGACCATGTCAGCACTTGAACTAAACTGGGTTATACAAAGAAACAAATCTTCACAAAGCAAAAAAAAAAAAAAATATCTGTATCTCTATATCTTCAATACACTTGAGATGATGAAGAAAATTCAAGTGAAGCAAACCAAGAGCATCAAGTTAGTTAGGTTTTGTTGCGCCAGAGAGGCAAGTGACAAAACTGCAATTAAGTTGAAGATGAAATGAATGTACCCTGGTGCACAGTGTGTTAATCAAGAGTGGGTTGGTTAAGATAAAACAATGAAGAAGGATGGACGGAGGAACTCTATACTAGAGACTTTGATCGATCAGGGGGCCAATGTCGCTAATTAGTTTCCAACTCGGTCCTTATTTAAGTTAGATATAGATTCAGTTTTTTTTTTTCAAATTAAAGTGTACATTGCAGACATTGGGAAGACAACACTATAGATACGTATACTTTCAACCTTGGTTGACTTTTTTGGTGTGGGTTTTTCAGTATATATGTGTTTCAAGAGTTTAGGTTGTTTTAAGATATAGTTGAATTTTCTTTAACAAAAGTGCCAATACCCTTGGTTAAGTTGTGTTAGAATCAGACGTGGAGAACTTTATTTAGCTGTCATTTGTTTATACTCATTAGAGAATGAAAACTTATCTAATTGATGATAACCCAGTTGTTAGTTCTATAGACAAGCCCAACAGATGGCGATCCCAGGATCCCAGCTGCACTTTTTCCAATACATTAGCGAAACTGGACACTTATTGGTTCGAAAAATTGAAATAGTTCTTTCGCAGTTCCAACACCTTAACATTCACCTAGGGACATTGAGATCTCCTGCCCAATTAATTGTCAAACAGATTGACCACATTACGATCGACGCAAGGTACTGCTCCAGTATTATGGATGTGCAAAATTTCCGAGGAGCAAACATTGATTTGGACCACTTCCCCGTTGTAGCTAAGGTACGGCTGCGGATATCACGGCCAACTCTAAGATAGATATCGCATCCAGTACAAGAAAAAATGTCCAACTTTTCGAATGAAAACAAATGAGAGTTGGTTGAGTTGAA
Source organism: Platycheirus rosarum (assembly GCA_963971375.1). NCBI lineage: Eukaryota > Metazoa > Arthropoda > Insecta > Diptera > Syrphidae > Platycheirus > Platycheirus rosarum. Next base: position 103,789,397 of record OZ020510.1, read on the forward strand.
ACAATCCAACCACCTTCAAACAGTGCAACACTAAATGATATATCAAAAAGCAGGTCAACCAGTGGGCTGCAATTCCAATCCAACGGTACACATTTTTTTATTTCATAATGTGTATAATACATGTTCGATGCCAGAGAAGACAAAAACAGCAAAACAAAACAACAGAGCACAAGGAAAAAGGAAAACGACAACGAACTTCAGGAACTAACAAAATTTGAATCAAAAACATATCGCTGTATGTATCAAACAAGCTGGATCGAACTGGAACGTACGAGTAAATCCCATTTTGCATTTTGTTTGTCCTGGATGCGATATCTATGTAACTAAATTATCTATGAGGTAATACTGTGACTGTGAGGAAGTTTGACTTCAAACGACTGCAATTGCAAGAAATAGCCAGGTTCTTTTCCGATCGAGTTTCTAATGACCTCCAAGGGAATCCTTTACCGTCAGCATCAAGTATTGGCAACCTGTGAAAACAGCGAAAATGCCATCAGAAGGCCGCCTCTTAAATGCTGAGTTTGACACGCCTACCACAGCTAAAATCATCGTTTGACGATGGGTGCCAAACAGGAGGATATCCAAGCAAGGAGCATACAGGGCAGCGCTACATAAAAAAGGACCAGAACTGCTCTCCGGCTCTACGAATAAAAAGGTGGAAAACCTTCTCAGACAGAAAAACGGGATCATAAGAAGCCCGCGATTGAAAAAAATAGTGAGCTATTATTGCCGGAATGAAGTTCTAAAATTTAACAAGAAGGTAAAAAGAAACTGTCAAACTTACAGAGCTCGAGTTGAACTTTGCCAAGACGATCAAGGGAATATCGTAGTAGAATCGCAGTCGATGCTGAGAATATGGAAAAAGCAATTTTTTGGACTGTATACTTGTGATGACGAAACGAATTCCTCTGCCAGGCAGAATTCAGGCAAAACCGAGTATATGCTGTCATCAAGAAGAAACACCACACATCGACGTCTGCTACAAAATTTGAGGTGGTTAGGGACCTTGTCTACCTGAGAAAAACACCAGCAGCGCTGAGATCTAACAAGTAATAAATCTTGCGGATTTTTGGTCTCGTATTCTTAAACGGCGAGTGGAGAAGGAGATATGACGATGTACAGCGCCACAGACGCAGCCAAAAGATTAAAAGTCCAAGGTATCCGGTATGGCTGGGTCATATAGAGTTGATGGATATCAACGCTCCGGCTATGATAATGTTCCTTCCTCCCTGGAGTGAAAGCGGCGCAGTAGAGGAACACGGAGACTTAGGTGCGCACGCAAGTGAAAGAGGACCTAAACTAACTGCACGTGCCAAACTTAAGGCAGCTACCCCAGACTGTAGCGCCACCGTACGGTACCCTAATTCTCTGTTTTGTCTCCGGCACTTTTTTTATAACTTCATAAATGATCTTTTGCCTGAAACCACTAATTTACTTTACTGTTTCACAGATGACAGCACCTTATCCTGATTTATCTCCATTTGATATCTGCAGTACATCTGCAACAGCAGAACTTTGTTGCACTCAATTCAGATCTTAACAGCACAGGCAGACGGCAAAAATTTGCCATGCAATTATTCTTAGATATACTTAAAATTGTAACATATCGAGAAGTTTAATAAAGAATTTATAATAATAATAATAATAATAACAGCATCCTTAAATGGGATATTAATAATTGTTTGGTATTTTAGACTTCTAAAATCCAAAGCTGTGTGCAGTCGTAATGTCGAATGTCGAATGAAATTTGCATCAAAGAAATTAATAAGTTTTTGATCCACGACCACATTTTTGATATATAGCTAAAAATGCTACCAAATGACTAAGTTTTCTAAAGCGATGTTAGAACGTTTTTCCTTCTCACGAGCTGGCAATTATTTATGAAGGTTACATCTACCCAAAGCTGAACTATTACTTCTACAACTGGTTTTGGTTTCCTTGATATCGTTGCACCTAATTAATAAAATCCAGAGTAGCTAAAAGTTGACCCAACAATTTCTTAAAAAATTGTTTTGTTGCAACACTGACAAAATGTTTTTTCTTTACCACTGTTTTATCGCTACTTTTATAATTATTTGTCCCTTTAGTAAATGTCAGAACTAGCAGTGCTCATAAGTATGCCATATAGCCTATATATTTTAGCAGAGAGATTCCTTCTTTAGCCGTACCATGCGAATGTTGAATTGCTAGCTAAATTCAGTTTTTCTTCCTTTTTTCAAATCTAGACATTTCGCCATTTACAACAATTAGGGACAGGGAGGTGAGGGAGTCCTTGCACTAGAAATTATGAGGCATGAGGATAAACAGCGCCATTCTACCGAATTCGCTTGAACTGTTTCTTTAAAATATTCAATTTAAAATCGGATGGTCAACTCTATGTTACCTGTTTCTGTGTCAGAACAAAAAGCCTTAATCCTTATTATCAAAAGAGGATTGAGTAAATATTTAATTTAATAACGGTAAGGTTGATTGAGATTTTGAGTTTTTTTTACTCTTTGTACAATTGTATAGAAGCATCAACAGTAACATGAATCCTTATATGTACAAAAAAAATACTTTTTCCCAGCACTTGAAGTTGCTAATTGTTAAATGCATTCATGAAATCGTTGCACAGCTTAGATCCATTAAGACCGCTTTAGCTAATCGCATTACCCTTTTGTGTCCCTTAATACCCCTTGTGTTCCATTTCAACACGCTCTGACACTTTTCCTTGCTGAAAATGCAGGCTTAACTACTGATCCTCACTAAAGATATCCAAATTGTTCACCTACCTTCTATAATAAAGGTCCTTTTCTTGTCGTAACCACTCTTCCACAGCAAACTACCAGAGGATGCAAGAGGTCTTTCATTTGAAATCAATTTATTAATATCATTATGGTTTCCAGTGACAAATGCCCATAACACAGTGGGTGATTACAATTACAAAGGATCACAGAACGTCCGATGTCCCTTTTTAGGTAGAGGAGCATAAGATATCCTCTGCTGATATGGGTGCATGCTTGTTCGCTCTCTGCGTGTGTTCTTATGTATGGCCAAGCCAGAAGGAACGAAAAACCCAAACGATGATAGGCATACTCAGCGCGGCAGCTTGGTTACATGATTTATGTGTCATACTGTCTCCGCTCGATTTGTCATTATACACGGCATCCTTTATAGCCGTAAGGACCGGAACTAAGGGCCCACTGGCATTGCCTACCTACAATTATACGTAGTACTTCCATGCTCGGAGCACCTCTAGCGTTGCAACCACCAGCACGGCACAGGTGATCTAGCCGTTTACCTCTTAACATAAAAATCAAATAAAAGAAGAGGCAACACATTTGTTGTCGGCGCGGCAGCACCAGGGCCTGCGGCATCGGCCGGGGTAACAGCACGAAAATGAAAATGGTGCGATGACGATAATGAACAACAAAACCGAAGCCCCATCATCGTCATATAGCCCATCGAGGAATGTCATCGTTATAGCCTTTATGGTGCGCGTGTGGTGTGTGCCGGTGTCATCCGATTAAGTTTCATTATTCCCACGAATAAAAAGTGTTTTTTTTTGGTCCCTGTCATTTTATTATCTTTTCTGCTGGTGCTGGGTGCATGTACCATGTAGTTCGTAATCACGTTGGCCAGGCTCCTCTACGTGACTTGAAATCAATTTTTCGGATTGCTCCTGATGAGGAGGTGAAGGCAGACTCGCGCACTGAGCCAGGAAGGACGCAGAGAAGAGTTTCAAAAAGCAGTTTGCGTGGTTAAGGTTTTGGGAAACGGTTTTTTTTCTTTGCTGGAAGACACGCGCTAAGAAATAAGTTACGATAATAGACAGAAAGATGGATAGAAAACGGGGGAAGACTCTTTGGCTCTATGACACGATTAGCCTTATCAATTGCTTTGATTTACAAATGGAGAAAGGTTTTGACATTTATTAACACGATAACTTGCTGTTAGGTTTAATAGGCAATCGAATAATAAGCAACCAAGGAGATGTGTAAAGAATATAATGAAGAAACTATGTTCTGATTGATTTGAAATGGCAAGTCATCTCTAGACAAAGAGGTGATTTTTACTTTGTTAACTTAAAACTTGGAAACGAACTCAACATTTTTTACAAAAGAGCATAGGAGATAGAGAGAGCATAATACAAAAAAATGGCGCCCAACATGAAACTACATACCAAGAACCGCAGTATGTCACCGTCTCACTAAAAGCTCCAGAAATTCATTTTTATTTTTAGATAATTGGTTCAATACAATTTGTATACAGAGTTCTATTCTAAGCTACAAGATCTTCATTCCATGAAATAGGTTTTTGCCAATGTGTTATGTTCAGCCGGGAAAAGATGAGATGTTTCCAAATACAGAGTCAGGGGAGCACTTAAAATGTAAGGCTGCTTCAATTCGTGGTGGGTTTTCTCTGTATAACCAGACTACAAAAAAATATGTGCTCATACAAAAAAGGGAAAGGGGTAAAAATAAAACTATCTTCGATAGTATTGAATGAGTCTGAGACCGAGGTCTTATTAAGCCTCACATTGCCCTATCAACATTCGAAAAAATATTTGAATGGCCCAACTAAAATTTAACAAAATTTTATTCAACATTTTTATTTTTAATTATAATTAAATAAATTAAAGTTAAATAACATTTTTAGGTTTTAAGATTTAGAATTTTTGAAAAAAACTAAACGAGAAGAATGCGAAAACTAATAAAAATGTTTAGGTTTAGCATGAAAATAAAGAAATTGTATACGCACGGGGCATTGTAAGATTTAAAATTTCCAAAATATTAATGAAAATAATAAAAAAAAGGTTTGTTGATACGTATATTTTTGGGGAATAACTACAAATTTTCCTACAGGTAATAGGCCTAGTATACTAGAAAATTGTTAGCCCAACCGAATCTACAAAGACCTTTACTTTAAAAAAACATACCTGGGAGACTAAAACAAAAAAAAATGTATGAACGAATGTGTATGAATGTCATTGTATGGATATTAAAAATTGCTTGTTCACGAAATCCTCATCTGCATTTTTATCTTCAAAATCTCGTATAGATGGATTGATAGGTGTACCAGGCATAAGGAGCGAAACCTTTACGTCTCCTGAAGAAATTACTTGTTTGTTTCGCTTTTCAAGTTTCTTTTTTTAATGTCTGTTTAAGAGTCAGTTGAAAAAATCGATTAAGAAATGTACGTATATTGAACAAATAATCAATCACCACTTTCTTTTATTTATTTTAAATTATAATTAAAGTAAAACATTCCCTTTGGGATTCTAAGGCAACAAATAAGGAATCTCCTTGCACGATCTTATTTGGTTTGCTTATGCTGACGACTGCTATCCGACTGTGTGGTGGTTCGATCTCTCGCTTATCGCTTTCAACAGCAATAATCGCGCGATTTAACAGTAAGCCCTAGTTTGCTTTTATCTTGTGTTCCCTTGACCATGACTTCTTGTGTATGCATGAAGGTACATACGAAAAGAATGCATTTGGGTGTTATTTTGCGATAAACCTATTTTTTTTCAACAGAGAACGTTGTTGTTTCTTTTTCTTTGCAAGAAAATAAAATTATTAGAAATAGGAAAGGTAGTGATGGGCATTATTATTGTTCAAGCTGTTGATACAGGGGTATGAAAAATAGAACATTACAAATGCTAGGCATAAATGCTATATTTTTGTTCTTTAAAAGCGATATACCTGCAAAGATATATAATTGAAATTTCAACTTACTAGATCCACTCACCTCAAAGTTTATTAATCTTACATAATTGTCATCCGTTTGAGATAAAACACAAACCCAATGTGTCACTGGTACAGAATCATCCTATCACCCAGCTTTATAATACCTTATATCTACATCAATAATCCTTTAGTGACTTTCTATATCCTTTTCCAAAGTGATTCAAGTACTTAAAAAGTTTAGATAAAAAGCAAAAGAAAAAAAATAATAAAACAGTATGCTTTTCTTCCTTAAAGGGTGGCCAAAATGAAAAAAAAACTTTTTCTTCAAAACTGTGAACTTTGTGTACAGTTAAACTACCCAATTTCACTTTCGCCAATTACGGATACTATGCTCTGTGTTATCTCTGGCAAACTTTCTGAACTCTTCTCGAATGGGATTAAACTAAATCTGGACCCCTCCGGAGGATTTGAATATTTTGGCTTGGCATTGACCATGATTTGTATTCAGTGCTCAATCACGTGGCAGGTTTGTTTTTGTGTAGCATCTTTATACAAAAAAAAAACTCCAAGACAGAATATTTGTTTTCATTTTGTTTTCTATGGATTATTGGGATGAGAAAGACAACAATTCTTTGGAGAATAATTTGTCACTCTTAGTTTTAGTTTTTTTTTTTGTTGTTGTAATGCCATCCCAATGGGGTGGCATTTTTGTTGTTTTGTTTTGTTTTGTATTTTCTTATAAATAACCCTTATTTGTCAGAGTTAGTTAGCGATAATTAAAGTTTAAACTTCTTGAGAAAGATAGAGATACTTGGCGGGCTCTGGGATAACTAAGTTATATATCTTTCGAACTTTTTAATTATGAAAAACTTATGAAGTTTGTTTGTTCGTTTCTTTTTTAATACCGTCTTTAAGATTGTAAGCCATGGTGTTCTACTTTATTTTATTTTATTTTTTTCGTGCGATATGTATCTGTCTACCCATGGATTGCCAATCTATCTATGTTAAACAAATTGTATCTTTCACGCCTTTCAAACTGAATCGAAAGCTGTGTGTTATAGTTTATTATATCTTTATTTGTTCGTATTTTTTGAAGTAGATTGACTATAATATCTGTAAGATTGTTTTTCACTTTGGTGTTGTGCAACTTTGTGATGGATTTCGTTGTATATGATGAAATTGTTCTTTTTTTTATTCTTTTTTTTATAAATATGGATCGCAATAGGCACGGAAAAGAAGCAAATATTATTTATAGCTTTAGGCAAATATATTTTTAATGTATGGTTACCAATATTAAATCAACATTTTATACTAAAATCATCATATTCATGATGAAGATTGTTAATCAAACCATGTATTGTGTTTAGTAGTTAGCTTGCAGCAAAAACTTGTGGTTATGTAATTAACCACAGACAGATCCAATTCAAAGTATAAGAATGAATTAAACTTTCTGCGAAAGATGGATCAGGGATTTAATAGTTTAACATAGTTTAATATAATCGGAATTCGCAACCAGAAAGTCATTTAATTCGATTAGTGAATTCACGAGATTTTTGTCTGTAAACGCGGTGAATACGCTTTTCGTTCAAACTTCACCCTCTGTTTCATTTCGATAAAAAGGTTTTTATTAGACGCATCGCTCTGTCATAAAAACCAAAGTATCTCTTCAATTTCATACAAATTATTCGATGATTTACTTTATCTGATCTAGGGAGTAACTTAGGCAATTAAAATGTATATACTAGGTGGCACTGGGGTCGCTTTTTTCGATTTTTTTTAATTATGGACCGATTTTGACTGGACTTTCACAGGCAGATAGCTGATGTTGTATAAGGAGTAACGAAAGCTATTTCAATCACGCCTAGGTGCCGCTTTTTGATAACTAGGTGGGCCAAAAAAATCGTCAAATTCACTATTAACAGGCGGCTTTGCTGAAGAAGACCGATACTTAGTGGGAAAAACAAGTGAAAAGGGACGAAAACGAAAAATTAAGACAAAATATTTTATGGCATGACACTTCAAAACATATTTAAGTTTATGATCTATTCTTTAATAATATTTTAACAAGACATAATGGGCAGAAATAATAATAAATAAGCATTTTTTGATTCAACGTTTGCGGTGAAACATGTCTACAGGGTGTTTCCCAATTCATTTTGTTTTGTAAGATTTTAACTATGTATCCGCACGGCATATTGCCATGCAAAATGGATCTGGATTGCTATATGACAGTAGTTAGAAGAATTTCAAAGATAGGAATGATTTTTTTTTGTCGACGCATCAGTTGATCGAGAATACGATTCGAAAAAAAAGCGAAAAACAGAATCAGGTTAAAATATGCGATTTTTCATGGAAGCTCTACAAGTCAGAAGGATTTCTATTGATGAAAGAATATTGAAAGCTTTAAGAAATGATCCATTAACAAACAGTTTGCCTTTTTAATTGAATATTGCATACATTATTATTTTCTACATGGAGAACATCTCTATTCATATCATATTAATTTACACAAGATTGGATCACAATTGTTTATAATCTTCAAACGTATGGGTTCTGAAAAATCCGCATAGAAAGAGACATTCATCGTTTCAACATAGCGTTCATATGTAGGCAGGTTAAAAAAAAACACCCTTTCAAATTAGGTACCACTTAGGCTGATTTCTTCAAACCTAGAATGTCTCCGAAATGATTCTTTCCACTCATTCAACAAGCTTCAGAAAATGATCCAAGAGATAGTACCTAATCTAGGCCACTACAATAATAAGATAAGGGGTTGGCTAGATGAAAAACACGATGATTATGGATGAAAGAAATAGACAAATTCACTGGTCTAGAAGATCTCCCGACCTTAAAGAGAAGAATGAATGAATTTGTTTATTCCACCAAAATAGCAACTTTTTAAATAAGTTGCAAGAGCGAAATAGTAAACAAAATATAATAAAACATCTCAACATCAGTGCGTTTTTCTTCTCACTTCACATTTTTTTTTTATATGTTATTACTGTCAGTTCAAAAAAAAATTACTGTAATGATTAGTTTATCATGCAGATTTTAGAAAAAAGTAAAATGAAGATTAAAAGATCTATGGGCACGAATAGATAAAAATACGAAAAACTCAAACCAAATACGCGAAATAAGCCTTTTCTTAAATCCTTGGTAAACAGTAAGTGATATCAACATAAGATATGTACCTTTTTTGCAAAAACAATGTTTTTCTTAAAACTTGTTCATAAATCATTTCCCCACAAATATTTGCCATACAATTAAAAAACACCCTTTATAACTTTTAATTTCAAATTATTTATTCACGAAAACTCAAACTGTCATATTTATGTCATGAAAAATATTTTTTACCTATTTGTGTCCTTAATTTTTCCAGCACTTAATTTAATTTACATGTGTAATTTTATCAAAACGTTCATATTTGTCTTTTTCATCCGTAAAATTATTTATTAATGAAAAGCAAAATATTTAATAACTGCACGTATGCTATCTGCAAATGAAAAATTTATTAATATTTAACTGTTGCATTATGCGAGGCCATTATTTTAATATTTTACTTTTGAATATATGTAGTTCTGCGACTACCATACGAATTCAAGTGTCTTCTTAATCAATCAGAGAATTTAAAAACACAAATCACTTTTCATAACTATTGTAAATTTTTTGAATAATTAAATATTCAGTATTTGTATCTATTTTAACATAAATGATTATAAATGGTAATTTTAATTTTTACATCAATGCACTTTACATATTTAATCGTAATTTATTTATGTAAATGGGAAAAATAAAGTAGCTATTTTGGGGGGAAAAATAAAGATAAAGATTTGTATCTATAATTTTACAAATTGAAACAGAGACGACGATTAAAAGCTTTGATAAACAAATGAATACAGAAGAAAATAACAACAAAAAAATATTGTTAATTACTTAATCTTTTGACTATATTATGCAGGTACATATAGAAGATTGATTTTGAATATACTGGACAGCTAGCCAAGCTTTATGAGTTAAATCCGTATTAAAGTTATGTTTAAGTGTATGGTTTTTTGGTTTGTTTGTTGTCACTTTCATTTTTGAAACCATTTGAAATACAACCTATTAACTCAATACAGAAAACTGTTTTCAAAAACATCATGTAATAGACATTTCTAAGATTTCTTTGAATTCGAATTTTGAAAAGGAAGAATTATCTAGGAGGGGAAAATCGTGTGAATTATAAGTTTTTACCGTTAAAAATTCAACAATTTTGTTATTATAATTTATTGTAAAAAAAAAAAACGAAGAAGAGGATTTTTCAATTTTTTTTTTTTTTAACAGTGATAATTTGATAAAATTTGACTTTTTGCAGAATTTTATTTCAGAAAAAACAGGTTACATTTTAGTTACTAAATAGTGTTTAATAATTTTGAATACAAAGACTATTTGTATTTTCCTATGCTAATAATTCTTCATAACATTTTTTTCCTCGCCCTATTGAATGAATTCACGATTTTAAATCGTAATCTGAGCAAAAAACAATTTTTTGTTCTACTTTTCCAGCTTAAAATAAAATCAGTGGTTAGAGTCACACTGATGATTAATGACATTTGTTTACATTTTTTTTATAAATCAGCCGTCAAAATGTACATTTTGAAATAAGAATCATGAAAATCGGTAGTTTTGAATTTTTTACAGCCAAAAAACCAGGTGAAAGTGTATAATTACTGGACTTTTTTTTAATTTGTTTTTAGCTCAATTATTAACGGTACCTGTCATAGAACTGTTAAGTTAAAGTTTATTTTTCTCGAAAACGGTTCCAAGAATTTTTATTAAAAAAAAATCAGTGCACTTTTGTAGGTGTGGTATAGGTACTGGGGAAAATAAAAGGCACGACTGGGTCGCACGTACTTGCTCTTATGTGCTAATCCTTTTTAAGTGCAGGCGTCTTTTTGACAAAGATTTTATTTTAATATTTTTTGTATGACGTGCAACTTCCTTAGAATCGTTTTGGGGTGAAGCTCGAACGAACATGCGTCACGACAAAGGGATAAACACATAAATATATAGGATTGTTAGCTTTTGCAGTTTTTTAGTGTAGTATTATCTTTCCACTTGCTGCTTACTGTTTATAATATAATTTGCTAATAGAAAGATACAAAGGATTTTTTTCAGTTAAATTTTCATTTTGGTATGGAAAAATTTGAACAACTGGCATAAAGATTCGTCGGAATCAGCAGTATGGCAATAATGCTAGGTAAAGGGACCTTTATACGTCCCAATATGGGACCAATGGAATTTATAAAGGATTTAGGTACCTATAATAAGGTTGGAAGGAAGGTAGGTACTAAAATTAAGATACGTGTTCTAACTACTGTTAAGCCAGTAGGTATAGAGACAATATTAAAAGTTAACACAGTGGTTTTGTTTATTTATAGGAAGGTGTAAACTTTTGTTTTCTCGATTGAAATTTTTGCATTCAGTAGTAATCGAATAGTTTTTTTTATTTGTTAGTTGTTTTTGTGTGTTTATCAAAGGCTTCCTTATTTATTCTGTGCTTTTATGATGATGAAAAATACTTTAAAATACGTAAGTATGTATGTAATGTAGGTTGTCACTTTCTTTTATTTGACTAATGGCTTGGCTAGGGCTTAGCCGAGCAATATGAAATAAAATGTTGGGGAAAAAAATTTATGAATTCAAAAAAACACTACTCAACGTTTTTTGGAAAAAATGTTGTAAGCCATCTTATTTCTTTTGCTGTTTTCTGTTTTATGAATTTTTCATTTCAAAATCGTTCGACCAGTTTTTTCAAAAAAATGTTTTTTTTGAAAAACTTTTCGAAAACATATTTTAAAATTTTTTTTAGTATGTCAATTTTAAGAAATCTATAGTCTATACTAGGAGAAAAATTTAAAAAAAAATCTATAGATACGTTTTCAAAATATTCAAAAAACAAAATATTTTTTTAAAAAAAATATTAAAATTTAAAAAAAAATGTTTTTGAAAATTTTGATAAGCAATATTATTTAAATCATAAAACACTACATATTTTGAAAATTTCATCAAAATCCGTCAATTAGTTAACGAAAAAGTCTGATTTTAAAAAACCGGTCATATGGGAGGTACCGTTATAAAACTTTTTCTGAAAAATCCATTAAAATTAAAAGATAGATTTTGCACAGAAAACATCATTCTGAAAGTTTAATCAAAATCGTAGGAGCCGTTTTCGAGAAAAATAAGTTTTTTAATAAAAGTTATATGGCAGGTACCGTTAGTTTTGGAGCTAGAATGCCAATTCCAAAAACTGTCGGGTAGAGCACTCTAAAAATACTATATACCAAGTTTGAATCAAATCGGCCCAACCGTTTAGGCTGTAGATATCGATACGGACAGACAGACAGACAGACAGACAGACAGACAGACAGACAGACAGACGGACGGAATTTCCGGACCCACTTTTTTTGACTTCTCTATCATCGTAATATCATGTTTGATTGTTAGAATTTTTTTTTTTTTTTTACGAATGCATAACTTGCCTTATAGTCCCTATAATCGCAAGTAAAAATGTAAATTGGTGGGCTTAAAATGGTACCCCTCTTAGGACCGTTTTTTTTTTTTGTTTTGCTTAACCGAATCCAATTAAATTTGATATTTAGGAAAGTGTAGAAAGCCAAAGCTTTTTTTGTTTTTGGAAAAATTGATATTTTGAAAACGGGGTCAATTTTTTTGATTTTTTTTTATATGTAAATATTTTTTTTGTTTAAATTTGTATTCTTGGATTATTTTTTTTTTAATTTTTATAAAAAAGTTAAATAAAAACTGTTTTATTTAAAAAGCTGTTCCTACGATTTTGAGAAAAAAAATTCACACTTTTCAACATTTTTTTTTTAACGAAAAAAATTGTGTTTAATTTTTTCCGCTGAAAACTATTTTACGTAACAATTAAGTCAGAAATACAAAAAAAAACTTTGAAGTTCCCTTAATACTTTTTCAAGTTTTATTCGAATCTGTGACCGTGAACCAATCGTGCAATTTGTGTATTCCTAGGAAATTGTTTTGTGCTCTTAGAGTACAATGTACATTGCTCTGTGTTCTTAAATAGTACTTGTTGATGTTTGTTATTAGAGTACATTCTTCTGTGTTCTTTAAAGTACATTTTTTAATTTTTGTATGTCAAACCAGTTTTTGCAACCGGTTGGTAAGCAATCTCCTAAGGTGTGTATTCCTAGGAAATTGTTTTGTGCTCTTAGAGTACAATGTACATTGCTCTGTGTTCTTAAATAGTACTTGTTGATGTTTGTTATTAGAGTACATTCTTCTGTGTTCTTTAAAGTACATTTTTTAATTTTTTTTAAGATTCAGTGGTTAGTGAACATTTTGCATGGTTTATTGATCCACCTTAAAAGCAAATGTTTTCTAAGTTTGTTCTCTTATTCTACCTTTTCTTTGGTGTTTATACCGTGTTTAAGCTAGGCAAACTACGATGTTTGTGCTCTTATCGTTTTTTTTTATATTTCGCTTAGTAAAATTGTCGTGATGAACAAAATAAGGAGTAGATAACAAACTTATTTAAGGATATAGGGCAAAATGGTAGGATTGAAATTTAAAAAAAAAATTGGTCAAAAAGAACAGGTATATTCTGCGAAAAGAAGGAAATAGACAACAGAAAGATCCAAACGAAATGTTTGCTCAATTATTAAATTACCTAACTGATTCTTACAGATTAACACACAAACAGGAATGGTTGAGAGTATAAGTCACTAGGCCTTGGCTACTTACGGAGCTGTCGCGCCAATAAATTTATAATTTATAACTGATTCTTGAATTAGTTCAAACAAACAAATTTTTCATAAAATTTGGTTGGCCAACCAACAAATAAATCGCACATTTGGGGAATAGTTTAGGACAGCGGTTCCAATTTGTTTTTTTTTTTTGAGCACTTCGTTATGTGTATGCCATTTTTCGACAGTTATGTAGAAAGTGCATATACTTGTTTTTGTTTTCCATTTTTCTATATTTTATTTTATTTAAATTCTTAAATTAAATTTATAATCTGCCTGTTTTGATCGGCATAATGCTGGTATATCTTCTCGAATTTGGGACAGTTGCAAGTAAATATCTGGTTCCGAATAGAGACGGGATTTATATATTATTTTGGTTCCAAGTTATGCCTAGAATATTGATTTGCAGTGTTTCGCACATGTATGTTGTTGCAAGCGGCATAAGAATTATTTTATTTTATCTGACAAATTTTTGAATTCGTCTTTCAACGCACCAGAAATCTGAAAAACACTTCTTCGAAGTGACGAAGACTCCTGTCGTCAAATAACTCAAAATGAAAAATATCAGAGAAGAAGCTGGTTTTTCAAACGTGACAGAGTTTTTCTTAATGCTAGAGTTTGTTTGGAATTCGTCCATAAAATAGCAGTCAGAGCTTTCGAGCAACCCTAGCAGGTGGTCATTTAAAATATCGAAAGGAATATCCAAATCTGTTTCTCCTTTTGATTCATTGGTTACAATTCTGTATCGAATTAGCCCAAAACTCAATTCTTTAACTTGGCACCGAAAACAGTTATTACTTTTCCCTGACACTCGAAATCATTTTTTTTTTTTTAACATCATCGGCCAGAACCTTATTACAATAGACAACGCTTGTTACACAATATTTTCCCCAAACCAAAGTTTTCTTTAATTAGGAGGTTTCTGATCTCACTTCAGTCATCACTGTAAAAAGCCAAGTAAGTGTTTTGCCGTGAGAAAACCATTTAACTTCTGAGTGAAGAAATGGTGCAGAAAAGCAGATCTTAAATGGAAGCCCAAAATTACTGTTAACACAGCTACCATGCAACATTTGTAGATTTATCCATTTGCAGGGCAAACTTTGTGGCTTTTATTTACATCCTCTGCGAAGTCTCTAATCCGCTATGGTATTGTGTTATTTTGACAAAGAAATGGTGACAGTCAATTTGTTGGCCTGTTCAACCCCTGAAAAAGAATGAATTTCTTGTTTTGTAATTAATACTTAAATTTTACTCATCATAAAGATCGCTTTTGTTTGTACATGTTTTCATATTTCTGAATCACTACTATTATTTTGACTGCTGCTGTATTGTTTGCCTTTCAACACAATATTTCAATAAAAATTTCCAACTTGATGATCGTTAATGCAGTAATAGAAAACAACTTTTGAATCAGAATTTGATGCTCCGAAAACCTGTGTAATAATTCATCAATCCCAACTATTTGGTAATTAGTATCATGTCATGGGCGTTTCATTAAATAGTGAAAAAACAGGACACAACAACAAAACGTCTGCCAGGTTTTCCTTTTATATCTTCTCTCACTTCTCACAATCGTTCTGTGTTGTATGTAGGTAGGTATAAGTTATTAGAATAAAATGAGAAGTTTTGTTCTCATCAGAACTGCTATATGATGTAGTTTCCCAAGTCAAAGATTATTTTCGAAGAATTTACCAATTCTTCCGAAGAGCAGTTAAAAGTATTCTTCAACTTGTTCTTTGTTTTGGCCTTCATCATTTTTATCCTGCAAGCTTATTACCAGCTGCGAGGAACTTACTTATTCAACTGCTTTAGAAATTCTGAAAGCCTGTAGACCTGGCCATGCGCAGTGAAACCTTATGATCACACTTGCAAGTTTTATAATTTATAAGCATGTGTTTCAAATTATAAAAAAGGTAGGTTCCTAATTATAATAACTTAAATTTCTATGTATATCTGATATTAACCTTAATTTTTATTTGGAAGCCAATGTCCAAGATATGTCAAAATAATTTGTAAGATAAACGAAACGAATTCACTCAATATAGACATTTATTTAAACAGAAACTTCCTAAAGTCTGGGTCATAAAAACAGCAACATTTCATTTTCAGAAAAAACATTTTTTTTTATAATCAAGAAAATACAGTTTGCATTTTGTTGAAAACCCTTTGTTTTCGAAAATTTCGTTTATATTGTTGAGTATGGAATCTACCTATTAGTTTTGTACACTCTTCTTGTGCATGAAAGTGCATACCAAATTTCTTTAACTATTTTCCAAATGTCTGCTTTAATTGTCAGTATTTTTCTTTATTTCAACTTTTAAGCCACGCCAAAGATTTGTTTTGTGGTTTAAGTCCAAAACTTCGTATTTCTTTCGCTCGAACCAAAGCGTTGTTAATTTTGATGTGTTTTGGGGGTTTGTCTTGCTGGAAAGACCATTTTAAAAGGCATTTTTTTCAACTAAACAAAGTTAGTTTTACATCTATAATTCTGCCATCATATGGCTCTTTTGTCATAATACCATCAATGGATTGAAAGTTTTTCATCTGTTTTAAAAAGAATTATCTTTGTCCCATCGCTCTACAACACATTTCTCCAATATTGGAGGAATTGATTGATTTGATGGAATTTGGCAAAAGAAATCCGCTTTTGCCTGTGTGGGTACCTACCTACCTACTTTTTTTAGCAACGGAACTTTTTTGATCAATCTCGAAGGTAGATCTACATTCTGTAGTAAGGGCCGGATTATTCTGCAACTAAAACTGATCCATGCTTTTTGCTGCAAATCTTTGGACAAAAGAAATAGATTTTATTAAGAATAATAAGGATCAAATAAAATTTGTCTCTTCTAGTAACAGCTTTCGTGATATCTCTCTCATATCGACTTTCCACTTTTTTGCAAAGCTTAAACTTTGTTTTTATCATGATCCTCAAGTCAAATATCTTTAGCATCGATCTTTATAGTAAAGTCTAATAGCAAGCTTATTAAGAAGTTAGTATGCACCTAATCAACATCATAACTCCCTTCATAGGTAGGTATTTACCTAGTTCTATATTCTTCGCCAAGTCATTTGTTCCAAGAAGCCTTCTTAAAGGCATTTTTCATCTTCTTACAACTTTATCTCCACCCATTCAATTCACAACAACAATATTGGAAGGTAGGCGGCAGTTATAAATCCTATAAGCCTTAAACATTCGTCTTTTCCACTTCCAACTCCAGCACATTTTATCTTTTAACAAACTCATTTAATCAAATGAACTCACAACAATATAATCCAACTTAGTTTCGCATTTATTGTTATGCTGACACACACCCAAAATGTTTATCTCCGCCGCGCCCCCAAACTATAGATACTTAACTCAAAACCCCAACTTAATAATGCACAAGCAAAACTCTAATCAATCTTCCCCAACAAAAAAAAGCAACAGAGTGCCAAAATTCAACTTGCCAGGAGTGAAAGGCGAACAAAGTCGTCCATCCCTCCTCCCAAACTATTCAAGAAACGATAACACAACCCAAAACATCCATTTAAAATGGTAATCTTCCGTAGTTTTCTTTATATTAAGGATTCCTGATCCTGACACACACTCTATGTGAACTGTGGAATAAAATAAAAAACAAGGAGGATACGTGCTATCCAAAAACCAACATTGTGCCTCACAAATAAAATAAAACGTAACAAGTGGCTGATGCTGCGACAAGTATCCAAGGCGTAGTTGTTTGGGATTTATCTCGGTGACGACGTCGTCTTTGTCGTAAAATAATAAAAAAAAAAAAATAGAAAAAGAAAAACATACATCACATACGAATAAAGATTTATTTTCTTTGCATTTTCCACTTCATCCCCCAGATACAAAAAGCAGAAAAGAAAACCACTTCCCAGAAAAGTTCAACATGTGAAATTCTGGATCGTCCCGCGTTGAAGGGGGTTGATAATAGAAAAAAAGCCAACCCCCTCAACTACCACTAAAAGATAGATAGAAGATGTAGATGCAGGACTAGATGGGGATCTTTCTTATTTCGAATGCAAATTAGAGTTTCATTGGTGCAACTGAAAAGATTTATTTTACAGTTGAAATGGCAAGTGGTGTTAGAACTTAGAAGGTACATCACAATGAAGAGAACTATGGATGTTCAACTCACCGTCTGTCTGCAGATGTGCTTTTCTGTATCCAAATTAAGTCTTGAAGAACACTTTTTTATTCAGTTGTTGTTTTTTCCCACACAATTTATGTACTTGGGTATATTTACCAAAAACAAAAACACATTCAAAACTCTATTTTTTAAACCACTTGAGGCTATCTTTTGAACGAACACAGAAATCAATTGACCGACCAATCGAAACCGAACAAAATGTTAAAATGTTTTTTTTTTAAATATTTATTTACTTTTACAACTCGTTATGGTTAGAAAACACGAATATTTTAAAACCGTATCCAAGAACCTCAGTTATAAACTTCACACCATATAAAATTGTATTTATTTTATTAAAAAGAAAACGAATTTCACTTTCTTACTACAATGGTTGATATGCCAATAAACAACCAACAGGAAACAAATCTTATATCCTGTATGAGTTGAGATGAAAATGAAAAAGTATTTTCTTTGCCGAGAGAAAAGATAACGACGACAACTAGAACTACACAAGGACAAAACAACCTCGTCAAAACTCAAAACTTTACGCCAACGTTACCCCGACGAAAGTCTCCGTATAACTGTTTGATTGGATTTTGGTATTTTCCCATCCATCCGGGTCTCTGCTGGCTCTGCTACTTCTATGCTAGCTAGCTGCTGGGCCAGGGCAGGGATGGTTTTTTTTCTTTTTACTTTACTTTAATTTTCCTTTGCTGCTGTTGCTCATTGCCGTTCTTGTGGGATTCCCACTGCACATGTGTGTTTTGAACAACAAACAATAAAAAAGGAAGGAAATAACAATTTGTTGTAAAGTTACTGGAACAGTGAAGTTTCGAACATCGACTTGGAGCGCAGACACGACCACAACATTGCAACAGCAGACAAGTTGTGTTGTGATTTGTTAAAGTACACTTTACAGATTCGGTTACAGCAATTACAACCAAAGAGAGAGTGCGCTCTAAGAGTCGAAAAGGTAATAAAATGAACATAATTCTGGACGAAGAGTTCATATTTTATCGGATGAATTATGAATGTGAAGTTTGATAGAAAGAAATCAGGATTCAGGAATGTATTATTTAAAATTAAAATGAAATTGATTTTTGAATAAGAAATAGTAAGCTAATTTCTGTTTTTATCTCTTCTTAAACGTCATCACTATCACTCCATCAGTTAAGTCATCCTAATTTCATATTTGCAATTTGCAGTCATGCAGTTGCAGGTTGCAGTTGCAGATTGTAGTTGCAGACATCATCTCCCTTTAAGAGCTAATTTGCATTCTCTTAATATTGCAAAATGAATTTAAAACTGTACTTCTACTACTTTTGCAAAAAATGGTATCATATTGCATCTAACGGTACTTTCTCTAGTACGAGTAATGTAATTTTTAATACCGAAGGAGGGAGATATTTTTGAACTTGAAAATTCAAACAGGTAATGTTGGCTCAAAGTTTAGATTTTAGAATGGATGGGATGGTTATGTTACCACATATACGCTATACCTACATATTTACCAATATTTAATTACTGCATAAATATCCTTTGTTTAATTTTTGTTTCGTTTTTTTTTTTAGCTTTTGGTTTCGTGAGGATAACTCATTTAAACAAGGTTCAAAATTTATTAAATAATAGATACGAATACCTAAATATGTTGTGGAAACCCGGTTATATTTTGAGGAATACCTGATAATTTTGTACCAGAACGGTCTCGCACTTGTACGGTAAGCACTTTTGTTTTCGCATACACATGCTAATAAGTTGGAAGTAATTGCATCAAATTTTAATGAGCAAAGCTTGTCGTTACACATTTGAATAAATTGAAGAACATCGATTTTAAGGTAGCATTTTTTATTGTTTGTGCCACATCACAAAAGCAAGTAAGCGCCTGCAATATTTGAATACTGTAACTTCTTGTTTGTCTATTTCATTTTTTTTCGAGTTGTCAAAAAAGAAAGAAAAAAAATTAAATCGAAACCAAAAATGATAGAACACAAGATTGCGCTGAAAGTGCTGATTTCGATTAACTGATTCATGTTTCTCACAGTAAATTAGCCAGAGAATTTGGATGCACTAATAATGTTGGCCAAAACTTTAGTCTTAACAACTAAATAGATGCCCAAAGTCAAAATATTTGAAAATATGTGGGAATTTGATCTAAATTTCTTAGGTTGTTGCGTCAATTGTGGGTGAACTAAAAATGTGATTTTTGTTTCTTTTTTTTTTTTTGCTTATTTAGAAAGCTGTAAAAATCAGCAAAAAAAATCGAGTGAATTAGGGTAGCAAAATATAAGACTCAGTCCGCATTAATGGAAAATTGTAGTCATTTAAAAAAAGCTTCACATTCCTACGGTCTGAGATAAGTAATCTCTTAAAGATAATATTCAAACAAAATGTAGCTGCATATACTTGCAAATCCGCAAGGCAAGCCAATTTAATGTTACGAAATCTTGCAAAAAAAAGGTCACTTTTTCACTCGTGTTTCCAAAAATGGAATATTTGTGTTGTACTTTGTTGTATTGTGTTTTATTTGTATAATTTTTATTAAATAAATAAATAATAAATTTCAAATAATTACTTACAGCTAGCAATAAAATGATAACAATATTGAATAAATTAGTAACAGAATTTAAAAATAGGGTTTAATGAATTAAGTGTTGTTTGTATTATTATGTACATATGACACTTTTGAGTAAATCACTCGTTCTTTCAAAAACCTCTTTCTCAAAATTGAGGAAAAATATCTTAAACATTTTGTTCGTTGTGTTTTGTTTCTGCTTTATTTTTTTGAAGTTTGCACATTATTTGATGAAAGTTTGAGTAGTGAACATTTAACATAAAAAGTGTTCCTGGCTTAATGCATTATTGCATTAATGAATGTTTGACCATGCGTTTGTAAATTTACACTTGTCAGCTCTGAATCAAATACCTTATTGTTTATATAAAAAGCCGTTAATTTTAATATTTCATTTCACAAAAAGCCACATATGATGATGTTAGCAAAAAGTGAAAAAGCATAATCACATAATATATTTGTTTACCGTTACCCAATTATCACATAAGCAATAGACAAATATGGTGTTCTATATCGGCTTTATTTTTAGGTTAGTCACACGGAGTATTATACCGTAACAATTAGTTAAATTAATCTTCATAATCTTCATTTAGTTTTAAAGCAAATTGATTTTTCATTTGCAATGGTCATTAACAAAAAGATTCACAGAAAATATAATTCTTTGATTTACAAAAAAAAATGCCTTCTTTGTACTCGTCTTTGTTTCTCGAAATTCATTTTTTCAGGTATTTTGAACAACCGATTCAACTTTCAAAATTAAATTAACTTTTGTGTAGGCGTTGTCATTTCTGAAACTATCCCTTATCATTATTTGAAAATTTTATTTAAATCAGTTGGGTGGTTCCGATTTTATCGCGCCAATAAAAACTCCCTCCATACAAAACAAGTACCTATTAAGAACAATAAAAAAGGGTAAAAAATGCCCAAACAGTGGAAGTGGCCAGCTTCCTTCAATAAAAGCACCATCTTTAACATTTACTTGAAAAAACACGGATTTTTAACAATTTTGAAGATTTGTTAAAAGTGGGCGTGGCAGTGGGTGAAAATTATTTGTGGTGATTTCTTTCCGAAATAACTCCCATTCCTGAAAATTTCGTCCAAATCGGGTGTTCGGTTTTTATGGACTTTTTCCGCTCTCCCATACAAAAGGCCCCACCGTTCGCCGCCGTGCTGCCAAAAAAGGGGACTTTTTTTCTGTGACGTGGCCAGTGATTTTGTTATTTTGTGTTTAGATTTTAGTTTTTGTGTTGTTGCGCTTTGAAATGTTTAAATTTTAGTTCTTGCCAATATTAAACGAAAATTTATTGTTTAATTTAACGGAGATATCCGCTTTCATTATAATCTTCAAAATGTTCGTGGTTTTGATAATTTTTTTCATTTAATTTAGTGTTCAGAGCACGAGTTCCTACAATGTACAACACGAATTCTTGTGAATAATGTGTTGGTTGTTGGAGCCTACGAATGTACGAATAATTAAAAAGTGATTTACCAGGAAGCCACATTGAGCTGAGATGAAGCTTATAAATTGTTAGAAAATGAAGCTGACCTTTAATTTAATTACAGCTTCTGAATACTAACAGGAAAGCTGGCACTTGGTGGAAGACGCGATTCGTAAGGAACTTAAATTGTTCAACCACTCTTTGAGTGATGAACAGGACAAAGAAGTGTTAAGTAGATTCTTTCAAGACCGTCCTTAATAAGCATTATGAAACAACGATTGGAAGCGTTTTTTTTAATAGCTTACTATTTTTAAAAAGATTTATGTAAATAAAAATCTAACTTAGTCAACAATAAAAACTTCGAAAGTGAAATGGATTTGTGTCAAGTTTTCATTTATTTGCTATTTTCTTAAATCATCTTTTTCATTTCATCGTGTTTTCACATATATATATTACACTCTTTGTCGCAATTTATGTGGGAGGATAGTTCCAAGAGCGTTTTAAGTAAGTCCTCAGTTGTTGCGACCACTTCCATATTGGGTAAAATAGCGGTAATTGTGAACGAAAACCAGCAACATTAAGCATGCCGTTTAAACAGAAAAATTGCTTTCATTCAGTTTATTGACGTCGACGAGTGTAATCTATAATATTTTTTGCGCAAACGTTTTCGTTTTTGTATTAATTTTTTTTTAATTTTTGGTTTTCCTTCCTGTTATACGTTTCCTATCTTCCCTTCTTCTTTATATTTTATTATATTATTTTATTATTAGTATTATATTATATTATTTATTTACATACATAAAATAAAGTCGGGTTAGTCTTTAGTTATACAATTTATAGCTCAAAGACGGCTGAACCGATTTCAGTAATCATAATAAACCAAACATATATCTAGAAAGATATGCAAATAAATGGAAAATATTTGAATCGAAATATGTATAAACAAAGATATAGTGAACAAATGACAATAACTGCCAAATCGATTTATCTCAATCATTCCAGATCATTCGGTCAATCAGTCATCCATACTACAAGATTGACAACAGAATGTATGAGAAATTCTCGGAATATTGGGCCCGATAGGTTAGCTTTGGAGTAGAGATTTTTTACGAAAATATAGTTTTCCCTATATGAATATAGTTGGTTGTTTTTATATATAGTTGAATCTGTTAAGTGAGTGAAGCTGTTATTGGGACCCAGAAAATGAATTGTGTTCGGAGTAAGGACGGAGACAGTCATTATTTTCTCGATTTTGTTGAAATTGTCAGGCAATCCTAACCTTAGCTCAGCGGATGAACCTGCTAGGTTCAGTTAGATCGCGTTTGGGTGCGGATATGTACCAACATTTTGTTTTGATATCACCAACATTACATTTGAATGGGTTGACCTATTTTTTTAAAAAAAGGATAGGAACAGTTATTGTCACGACCCAGAATGTAAATCTGTAAGGACGGTTTGGTTATTATCCAAAAAATATTAAATTCTATGTGTTTATGTTCCATTGGAGTAATCTTCACAAAGACAGGAACCAGTGATTCTGTGAACTTTGGTAGCGATCGACAGAAAAAGTTTTTGTTGGCATTATTATTAAAAAATATTATTATTTTCTTATCTTAATACTGCACTTTACCCATGATATCTGCAACCATTGAAAAAACTTAAAAAACAATTAAAATTATTTACGTTCGACAATATGAAACAAATGTTGATGGTGTAATAGATTGTGTTGAAGAAAACAAGGCTCGACCTGTCAATCTGTAGGAAGATAAAATATCGCAAGCAGTTTTTACAACTTGAAATTGACAAAATATTGGAATCAATCGCACCTTAATAATCTGGACAATGCAGCCGATTTTTGTTTACTTCCTCATGGGATCATGGATTTCCATCATATGACAACAAGAGTATAGAACAAATCTGAAATTATCGAGCTAAATATCATTAATTCTAAAAAAAAAAATTATGAGCCTAAGAAATCAGTAGCAACAGCAGAGCAGAGACTGCGATCAGAATTGTATCTAAAATATGGAGCTGTAAGCTCCATCCAATCTAATGTTGAATCCATGCTTTTTTTTGGGTAGTTGGAGACTCATATTCGCTTACATAAGGAAGCTTTCATGAATAGATGCCAAGGAACTTGAAGGCAAGTTAGCTCAAAGTCTGGAGCAGTTAGCAGAATGCGACTTCACTGTTATCAATCAACCAGGAAAGAACCATGGAAACGCTGATGTTTTTTTAAATAAGGTCTTGCCTTTCAACTACCATGTCGACACCGCGGCAGCAAAGATTAAGCATTAGTTTTAAGTATCTTGACATTTATGGACATTAACAACATCATTATTAAAAATCAATTCGTGTTTAGAAGCCAACACTATTGAGAAAATGACTTTTATTACGTGCCTATTAATTGAAAAGAAGATCTTGCTGCTGGATTCAATACTAAAGCAGTTATTTTGGACTTGAAAAAAGCTTTCGAAACAATCGACATAAACATTTGAATACAAAAACAGAGAACATCAGTAAATTAAGAATGTTCAGTTGTAATTGAAACCAGTTTAGGAGTACCACAAGGCTCTATATTAGGGCCACTTATGTTTCTTGCCTAGGCAGAACTAGTTTTGCCTAAGTGCATTAGGTTGAACTTGGTTGGGTTGGGTATGTGCAGTTTCTTTTGGATTTAAAGAACATTTGCATAAACCCAATCTCGTACATACTCCAAATCCTATTTTTGGTGAGCCCAAGCAGGGGGGTTGCATACCTACTTCATACTTATTAGGTGATAAAATCTCAAGCAATTTCCTTGCACACTGATTCGGAAATAACACCGAAATTCTAATCGACAGTATTACCACTTTTGTCGCCTTTATTTCTTTTTTCAAGGGAAATAAGATCAAATCGACCTTATTACCATTTATCTTACTTCACGGCCACGCTAGTTTTGCAGAGAACGCTTAACAGAAACGCACATCATATTCTACAGACTGGAAGCTAGTAGCCGCAAAATAAATAATTTTTGATTTGCTTAATAATCGCCAAGAAGAAAAAAAGGTAAAAGTCCTACTACCATCAGATTGGGATGGTCAATATGAGATTCAACAAAGAATTTCTGACGTTGTTTCTGAAATTGTTCGTTTTAACAGCTTAAAGAACCTCTATCAGCTTAATTCGGAGCCTTAAGCATAAGAAGGAGTCAATATGACGAAAGATCATAGCTCAAATAAACAGATCTACTTGCAGTGGTTTTACAATCGCTGAATTACGTTAAGTACTTATTTAATTTAAAAACTAAATACAAATCCTTGTTAATTCTTAATGTTATATATTTCTCTTGAAGAAATGCATAGTTAAAAAAATTATTATTTTTCCAAAACTCTACGGCATTTAATAGAATACCCTTGTTTATAATAAAAATAAAATAGTAATAAACATTACAAAACCTAACTTTGCTACATTTATCACTTAGTGAGGTATGTGTATCTTCTATATCCCAAAAAAATCTATTTCGTTATTGTATTTTATTGTTACAAAAATACGAATTAATCAGAAACCCATTTGCACTGAACTTTACTAAAATATGCAGGCTTCTATGCAACACCAGTCTAAAGGATTACCCTGTAGTTTTACTTTTTTTTGCCGAGGACCTCCGATTTTTTTTCTACATATATTTCAACTACTCGTAGGTAACCAAATCGATTATTTGCTATTATTCCATAGTAAGCCTGGCCAGCACTGACTGAGTGGTCGTTTTAACTTCTGAGCCACGGAATCAATTTAGTTGAAAACTTATTTTAAACGTGTCGATTTTTTTAACCCTAACGCTAACTGCCGTACCACACAGGTCCACAGGTCAACAATAGGCCAGGTCCTGTTAGGGGGCGGTGGAAAGGTGTTTTTTATGGACTTTTTTGAGCATTTAAAAAAATGCCAGATAAATTGAATAGTCTGCTTTCTGGTATGTGGTGAGTGATGAAATTCATGGAATTTTTCGTGACAGGACACTAACTAATGTTGGGTTTTGGGAAAAAGTTGCACATGTTAAAAAATTAAAATTCATGATAGTAAATAGTGATTTGCATATTTATGAATATCTAGTATAAAATATTGTAATGAAAATTGCGAAAATCTAAAAAAAAATTGAAAAGTATATGTATATGTATCGTATATGTATCATGTTGTGTGACTGATGTTATAAATTATTCTAAAGGACCATTAAAAAAAGCGATGATAAAAAACTACACCGATATCCGAGTCCTGGCTATAGTTTGCTGGTCTCAATGTCTGTTTATAATGACAGTTTGAATTGAAATCAGAGCTTCGCATATTGAAAAGCTAAATAGTGGATGTAGTTCATAGTGCAATTCAATATAGCAAATTGATACATCAAGGAAGTGGCACGTAGGCTATGGGCGTGACGCCTAGGGATAGTGATATTTTCAACTAATTTTATTCATATAAATGATTATTGGTTATTTTGTAATCAAAGTATATTATATTCTACTTCATAGGCTAGTTTTGTTTAAATAATATTTTAATCATATATCTGTAAGGACATCTCGTTTCGAATGCAACTAGATGTTTCACGAAAGCAGTTAAAAGATCTAGAGCTATGTAGGTTGTTGGTGAATGTTTCCCAGAGACATAATTGACAGCTTCGAAAAAAAGCAAGAAAATCTATTTAAGCTTCGGCATTAAAAAAATATTTCAGGAACAACTTTTTAGTCAATGTAATGTGACTGACAGTACAAACGTCAACCTCAATTCTGCCATTGCAAATGTCTGATAATTTAACGCCGACCGATGCTAACTTGAAAGTTTTCCATTATCATATAGGTGATAGCACAACGCTATCACCTCAATCTCAACAAATATGTGAATTTGTGATCCTGATTATCATTCACTGTCGGAAACAGTATGGTTCCTGCACTTTGTTGAACTTGTACTTCTAAAGTATATTGTGTATAAGTTCCTTTTAAAGGAGCCGACTGTATCTTTTGCTCTGGAATCCGGATCGTGTTTGAGAATATTGTATTCGATTTGTTTCCAAACGCTGTTTAAACTCATCGACAATCTCATTGACTCCACAAGCCTGAGATAGCGCTGCGCATACCGATATCTTAATGCCTCACTGGTGGCACTTATTCCAAATAAATAATCAACTATGATCTGAAATTTATTTAATGTCCCTGGAAAAGTTAAAGAACAAACAAAAAAAAAACGGTCCTGTGGAAGACACAATGCATTGATTATTACATTATTTTTTGGATCTATTTTTGCGAGCAAAATTAACCATTACAAAAATAAAGGTTTCTGCTTAAAAAAATTAAATTAGTCATTCGTAGAATCTATTAGTAATATGAAGATTACACCAGGTACCTACATTAATCCAGAACCACTTCTTCAATGGTGGATAATTCATCAATCAGTTTCAGCTTCAGGAGGTTCTGAGGTCCTGCCTTTTTTTTTTTAAATCAAATAACCCTGATTCAACAGTGTAAGACACTGTTTTGGCATCTTAATCCTGCATTTGATCTGGAATAATCTACAGCACTACTTATATTCTGGTTTCGGCCCTTCTTCTCCGACAATTCAAAAACGGGAAAGATATATTCTTCATTCATGAACCCTAAGATTGTTAGACCAATCGTACAAGGATTCAAATCTACTTGAATAATTTATGTATGCATCAATAAAGGTGACCCATGATACTGTATATTAGCCAAATGTAGTACAAATGCATAAATTTAATCCCTAATTTCAGCGAATGAGATATAACAGCTTTCAGATTAAAGATCAAGAAAATGGCGTATTGTATCATCATCAACAACAAACGGGTTTTCGGTGCAGGCCTCTTTCAACAAGTTTTTCCATACATCCCCATTGCTGACAGACACCGTAAGACTTTCTGAGCTAGTTTGTCTTCGCTCATGTGAGCTAGATGACCACCAAAGAAGTCTTCCTAAGCTTTAGTTTCTTTCACAACATCGATTTCATAGAATTCATGATGGTCTTCTCCGATTGTCCCCCTCGCAAACGGGGCCAGCAATTCTCCGTAAGACTCTAGCCTCGAACGCGGTTAAGAGAGCAGAATGCCTTTTAGTAAGCACCGAAGTCTCGGATCAATATGTGAGTTCTGTTAAGATCATATTCTTGAACAGCAGCAGGTTAGTTTTTATGTTAAGCTTTCTGGATTTCAGGAGCCCCTACAGACTATAGTAGGTTCTGTTTTTTAGCAGCCGGCCACGTATTTCTTCCTCCACAGTATTATAGACATAATGTGTAGTATCGTCCGAAGTATTGTAATGTCGGCATTTTTTTTACTATGACAACTATGATTCACCTCCTAATGATATGCCCACAAAAACATTCGCCAAAACTTAAAGACAAGGTTTCATTTCTTTCCGTAATCATCGAAAAATTGACTGCAAATTATATAGACAAACTCTTAAGATTCTTGATTTTTAAGATGTCCCTCATGTGGATCATCACAAAAAAGTTAAGGATTTTGAACTAGCCGTCAACAGTTCAATTAATCTTTACTGACCTCAATAAAGAGTTCAAAGAAACTCTGAAGTATAAACGCTGAGGAAGTATTGAAGAAAACCTTTAAACATACCAGATAGCTTCCGATTTGGGGTCCAATAAAGAATTGCTGAAGACTTTTAAAAACAAATGAAGGAATACTAAAATTTCTCCATGGAAAAACTTTTGTGTAAAAATAGAAAAATCTTCTAAGCGGTGGATCCAGTTTATGCCAAGTTCCTTAAAATGGTTCCTTGAATGCCTCATGGACTATTTCAATTATGGAATCACGCTCTTCCACACTCAATTCCCAGATTGCTCAAAAAACATTGATCACCATCCGCCCAACAACCGGGATTCGGTCCGGGCAATAAGTTCTTCCATACATCCCATATATCATAATATCATTTCTATTATATCTCTAGAAAAAACAGAATAAATGGTTAAAACTGATCCACATTTTTTCACTTTGAAGATAAGTATAAGTGGTGTACATGTACATTGCCAAATCGTGTAAAAGCTCCGTATTAATATGAAAGATCTTAGATCATCTAGTCTTTTATCATTTGTTTTTACAACTCTAGAACAATTGAATGCTATCCATCTGAGTTGTGCCATAGAGCTAAGCCTAGCCCCGCAGGAACAACTCTTTCACCTTGGATTACGCTATCAAATATTCACTTCTTCTTCTCCTTCTTTTTTTAGACTCCGATTGTTAAGATGTTGACTGATCTAAACTCTCCCCTTTGTTGCTTCCTCTTTAGATTCCCCGTCCAGGTTTTGTTTGTATTCTTCAACTTCAATGTCTGAGTTCAACTAAATGCAAGTTATGTTGAATTTGTTGGATCCGGTAGTTCTAGCGGCGGTCTTTCTTCCGGGACTAGTATTGGAACTTGGTAGGCTATGGATTTTTTCAAATAGGTTCTCAGGGTATCTTGTTTTTTGATGGTAGTATGAGCTGAGTATGTCATTCTGCAAAGGCTGGCCATTCACAGCGAAACTTTAATATTGCCTAAATCATAAAGAGTAGACATTGGTTGCATTCCTCGGTATAGAAGAAGTGATCAACAAAATGGAAATAGGAAATACACATTATCAAGTTATTAAAGTAGTTATTTCTTCGTCGAATTTAAATTGTGATTTTTAATAGAAGTTTTTACAAGTAAAATAAATTGCACAACTGGATCGCACGTAATTGCTCTTATGTGCTGTACGGCCACAGCGTCGAATAAAATTTGATAAAAAAATATTAGAGAGCTTCAAAGCTCTTATTCAATTTTTGTACGTAAAATAATTTTCAGCGGAAAAATTTAAACGCCATTTTATTTCGTTAAAACAATGTTAAAAAGTGTGATTCTTTTCAGAATCGTGGGAACGATTTTTTGAACAACTTTTTTTTTTTTTAATTGAAAAGAAATAATTAAAGAATGCAAACTTAAGAACAAAAATAAGCTATATTGAAAAACAAAATTAAAAAAAAAAAGATTCGCCTACGAGTTTTCAAAATATCGATTTAAAAAAAAAATAAAAAATATTAAAAATACAAAGAAAAATGTTTACTAAAATATTTTAATTGAAATTAATTGAGCTACCTTCATCTTCCTGAATTTCAATAGTTGTTAACTATTTCTCGACAAAGTAGAATAAAAGAAAGTTTTGGCGAACCCTCTCAAATTTTATTTTTTTTACCAAAATATACAGTTCCATGCAAATTCATTGTAAAACAATAATTATTATGCCCCCCCCCACCCTTGCTTTAATTACTGCTTCCAGTCTCTCTTGATTAAGTTTTCACAACTTTCTTTGTTTTTGTTTTTGTGCTACAGTCCATCTTTGAGACGGGATTTTTAAAATTGCCCATTCGATGGGTTCCAATTAGGCGAGTCCCCTGGCTAATCCAGTTATTTGGTAACCATTCATGACTTGCTTCACTTTTTACTTGCGATTATAGGAACTATAATGCAAGTGATGCATTCGTGCAAAAAAAATTGAGATAACAATCAAACATGACATTACGATGATAGAGAAACATATTTGAGTTACTGGCAAAATTCTATCCGTCTGTCTGTCTGTACGGATGTATTTTGGACTGTAGCCTAAACGGTTGCAGTTTTGCACTCCTAGTTGGTTGAGGTCGTCCTCCACTTAAGCGCGCCACCTAAGGCGAGGTCTTCCTTGACTGCGTCTACCCTCTGGGATGAAATCGAAGATCCTGCGAGCCGGAGCATTGTTGTCCATTCGCTCTACATGACCTAGCCATCTTAAACGTGATATGCGTATTTTTTTTATGTATTTATGTTTTTAATGTCGTATAGTTCTTGGTTGAACCTTCTCCTCCAAAGCCCGTTAACGCAGATAGGGCCAAAAATCCTCCGAAGAATCTCACGCTCGAAACGACTAAGGATATCTTCATTCGCTTTAGATAGAGTCCATGCCTCGGCGCCATAGAGCAGGACTGAGATGATTAGGGTCTTATACAGAGTCTCCTTTGTCTTTCGAGAGAGGGCTTTGCTACTCAATTGCCTTCCTAGCCCATAGAAACAGCGATTTTTATTTCTGACGAGATGTTGTAGCGGATCCGAGGTACACAAAGTCCCTAACTACCTCAAAGTTGTACCTGTCTATTGTGATGTTTTGTCCAATCCGCCGGTGTTGTGTGTCCCTTTTTGTGGACAGCAGGTACTTCGTTTTGGCCTCATTGACTGATAGTCCCATCTTAGCCGCTTCAGCCTCAATGCTAGCAAACGTTCCAGTTAAAGCTCGCCGAGTTTTGCCAATGATGTCTATGTCATGCTAGCAATTGCACAGACTTGAAAAAAATTGTCCCACTAGAATTGACTTGCGAGTTTCTTATAATTTTTTCAAGTATTAAGTTGAAGATATCGCACGATAGCGCATCACCTTGTCGGAATCCTTTTTTGACGTCAAAAGCTTCTGTGAGGTCAGTACCAACCTTGACGGAGCAGCGAGAGTTCTCCATCATCATCCTGCAAAGTCGGACGAGTTTTGTGGGGATGCCAAAACCTGACATGGCTCTGTATAGCTCGTCTCTATAAATGCTATCGTACGCGGCCTTAAAATCGATAAAGAGGTGGTGGGTATCGATTTGGAATTCTTGGGTCGTTTCCAGGATCTGCCGTAGCGTGAACATTGGATCAATTGTGGACTTTCCTGGTCTGAAACCACATTGATAGGGGCCAATCAGGTTGCTGACGAAAGGTTTCAGGCGTTCACATAGTACGGCAGAGAGGATCTTGTAGGCGATATTCAGGAGACTAATTCCCCTATAGTTGGCGCAATTTAGAGGGTCTCCTTTCTTGTGGATCGGGCAAACGATGCTGAGGTTCCATTCATCAGGCATATTTTTTTCTGACCAAACTGAAGAGATGAGTTGGTGTATGCACTCCAACAGGTCATCTCCGGCCGCTTTAAAAAGTTCGGCGGGTAGTCCGTCGGGTCCAGCAGCTTTGTTGTTTTTTAGTTTAGATATTGCTGTCCTTACTTCATTTTGGTCAGGTGGACGGAAGTTTTGTCTGTCATCATCCATGTTGAATGGTTCATTCTGCCTGACAGCAGGATTTTGGTCTTCATCACCGTTTAACACTCTGCAGAAATGGTCCTTCCATGTACTCAGCACCGACTGTGACTCTACTACGAGGTTTCCATTCCTATCTCTACAGGCTTCTGTGCTAGTTTTTTTTTCCTTGGCATGTTCTTTTTACCTGTTGGTAAAACATTCGCACGTTGTTCCTGGAGTAGCATCTCTCAATATCCTCGATCGCGCGCTTCTCATGCTCTCTCTTTTTCTTTTGGAGAAGCCGGTGTTCTTCCCATCTTTTCTGCTCGTAGAGCTCGCGAGCAGCTCTCGTCTTTCTTTGCAGCGCCGCTTTATATGCCTCTTGTTTGGCTGCATGGGTCTGCTTGCATTCGTCATCGAACCAGAGGTTTCGTGGTGGTGGTCTGGTGAAACCTAGCACATCAGTTGCGGCATCTCTGATAGCTTGTTGGCAGTGTTGCCACTGGTCTTCGGCACTTGATGCTGGTGGTACTGGATTTCTAGAGAGGTTACGGGATATTCGATCGGCATAGGTTCTGGCGGTTTCTTGCGATTGCAGCTTTCCGATGTCATACTTCCTCACAGTGTTACTCCGTTGTTGTGGAGTTCGGGTTATTCGCATTCTTACCTATGCTACAACAAGGTAGTGATCCGAGTCGATGTTAGCTGCTTGGAATGTGCGAACATCTAAAGATTTCCTCTTTACCTATTTTGGCATTAAAATCGCCTAGTACGATCTTAACGTCGTATTTAGGGCATTGCTCATATGTTTTGTCGAGGAGCTCATAGAAGTCATCCTTGGTGGCGTCATCTTTGTCCTCTGTGTATTAGGCTAAATATGCACTGTAATGCTTACCTACAATTTTTTTTCATAAAAATTCCTGTAGCTGTTTTCGAAAAAAATAAGATTTTATATAAAGGTTATATCATATGACAGGTATCGTTAATTTTTGAGCTAGCTAACAAAAAAAAATAAAAAAATGCTATGTAGAATTTAAAATAAACTTATGTTCCAAATTTAAACACGATTGGCCCAACCGTTCAGGCTGTAGTCCAAAATGTGTACATTCGTACAGTACAGACAAAAGCCAAACAGACAGAATTTTGCCACTAACTCAAATACGATCCTCTATCATTTGATTATCTGAAATTTCTTTATCTGCACGAATGCAAATTTGCAATATTGTACCTATAATTGCAAGTAAAAATACAGATAGCAGTCTTCCAAATATAACTTTTCTACCAAAGGCAAACCTCACGGTTAAACGCTATTTACATTCAATTCAAAATTCAGTTTCTTACCAATCATCAAATCAGCATTCAGTTTAAATAGTTCAATATTATATATTCTTACCAAGTCGGTTGTCCATTTCTGCAAACTGAAAGATAGAATCATTTTAATCTCTACGTTGATTATAATGTTCAATTTAAATTGAAACTTATCTTAATAAATAACAATTTCATAAAATATTAAATAGCTATTTCAATAACCAAGCAATGTTGTAGAGAGGTCTTCTTTGAAACGTCGATGCACTTAAGCAAACGTCATTCCATAGATACCCCCTTCCATATCTTAAGCACTTTAGACGGTGGGTGTTCCATTTTATTTGCTCAACTCATAAAGTCTAGATTATTATTGTCACATCAGTGTCATTGGAGCAAATACGTGACACATGCCCGATATCCAACCAACTATCTTCCATAAAGAAACGTCATGCACTCCATGCCCCATAGAAACCCCCCTCAGTTTACATTATTTCAACAAATAAAGAAGTTTACTTAAGCTCGATGTTAGTGACATATTCATTAATAGATTTGATCTTCAATTCAGTTATATTGATTGATTTATCTTTTGATCGTCGAGCATTACAATTGAAACGTCATTCATTCGTCTATTTATCTATTAGCATGCCTCCGAGTGCCCGTCGAAAGTGGTGAGTTTATGAATGAGATCAGTGGGATCAGAATGTTGTTCGATACAAAAAATATCAATTTGCTCCAAAGATCAAAAGTCCGACAAGAGAATGCTCGAATGCAATCCAAGTGTTACCCCATTTGGAATCTTATTTGCTGATTGATAAGGTTTATTATGGTTTTTCAATGCGCATCTGTTCTAGAAATATTGAACGGCTGAAGCATGTTCCTCAAGAAATGCAGAAAAATCAACAAAGTGTTTCCTATTTTTTTTATTGCAGGCTATAAAAAATAATGGGAAGAGAAACATAACGCAAGGCATTGCTTGTGAACGTCGATGTTCACTATGGCTATCGATAAGCCATATCGGAAACGTATACCTTTGGATTGATTTGTGACAGGCAAACATCATAGGTGGGTAAGTACTCAAGAAACCATAAGTTCTAGTTCTGTTTATTTGAAGAACTTTAAAGGTATACAATACACAATACATTCCTACATGGTTTTCAGAATTTATTCAACTCCTTTGCAGATGGGTATATATTATTATAAGATTGGGTTTATATAATTTTAACAAACATAATGATTTCGATAAGAGAAAATAGGTTTTTTTTAGTTTGATAGATTTATAGATTTTAGTTCTGTTCGTTTTGGGACAATTCTAGGAGTTTATTTGGTTCATTTCTAGATAAACTTTTATAAGAAAAAAATCTTCACCAAATGATTATATGAAGGTATACACAACTGGTCGAAAAAATAGGTGTGAAGAAAGAATTTGCTCTTAGATACGCGAACTGGAATGGACCTGAAGGACTTTAAAAATGGCGTAATATCCTGTGGAGCCACGAGACTAAAATAAATTTGTTTTCTTCGGACTCCGGGCGTAATGTAAGACGCCCAAAAGGAAAAGAATACCATCTCCGCTTTACACAAAAAAACAATCAAACACGTAGGTGGCAATATTATGGTGTGGGGATGTTTTTCCTGGTACGGTGTCGGTCCTAAATTTATCATTAAAACCATATTAACAAAATATGGGTATAGGGATATCTTGGAAAATGTCATGCTTCCATTTCTGAAGAAAACATGCCCCTCCGATGGCATTTTCAACAGGATAACGATCCAAAACACACGTCAGGTCTCGTAAAAGATTGGTTCCAAGAGAAGGAAGTATCTCTTATCCCGTGGCCAAGTCAATCCCCTGACCACAATCCCATTGAGAACTTGTGGAATGCACTCAAGCGAAAGTTAGGTGGGCAATATTTCACAAATGGAAACCAATTGTGGGAAGCCGTTCAAAGAGAATGGTATTCTATACCCAACCAGACATGCCAAACATTGGTGGAATCAATGCCACGCCGACTCCAAAAAGTTCAAGCTAACAATGGAGGATACTCTGGTTATTAAAGTTAAGTAATCGAAAATTTAGGTAACCAACATTAAATGTTAATAAAATAAATATTTGTAATACTTAAGGAAGACGCGCCTATTTTATTGACCAGGCTAAAATGCGTCAAACGACAGTTTCGGCCACTTATTATGAAAATGTTGTATTAATTCAAGATCCTATTAAAGTCTTTTATTTTCTTTGTTATTGAAGTTTTATTAAAAACATAAAAAAATATAATGCAACTGAAAAAATGTAAAAAAAAATTAACTAATAAAAAAATAAATAGTCGCACCAATTTTTTTGACCAGCTGTGTATGTGAACGTATAAACGTAAAACAATTAATGAAAATATATAGCGGTCTTCGAAATTTTCCATTTTGCAAAGTTGTAGAGGAAATGAAGCGTAACGGCCTTAAAATAACATTTTTTATATATTTTTTCTCTTTATTAACTTTTTATGACGTGATGAACGGCTTATAAATCGATGACACGCTTCACGAAATAACATGACTCATGCGGACAAAAAAAGTAATACTGTGGTTTTTTCAACCGCTAGTAGATTGGTACTAGGTTGTTCGTACAATGGTATCTCTGGTACTAGATTTTTAGTACTTAGTACTAGAAATTAGTACTAGTGTATTTGTTGGTACTATATTTAATACTAGATTTAGTACTTCGTAGTTTATTTAGTACTAGATTTTGTTCTACCAGATAAATCGAATTGTATATGGTGTGAGTTAACGGGCTATATGTTGGTGTTTGTGTCATAAAAGTTTTCTTATGACCGTTATCACGGAAAAATATCGCCCCAAACCGACTTCAAATACAACCAACTTTTTACTTGCGATTATAGGGACTATAATGCAAGTCAAGGATTCGTGAATATAAAAAACATTGATATAACAATGAAACATGACATTAAGATCATAGAGAAGTCTAAAAAAGTGATCGACAAAAAATGTCTGCCTGTCTGTCTGTCTGTCTCTTAGTATGTATAAAGAGATGCAGCCTAAACGGCTTAAGCGATTATCTTCAAATTTAGTGTGTGTTATTCTTTTGGCATTCGCCAGAGGAAAAAAATTTTAATTTTATTTTTTGGCCTAAAAATACCGTTACCTATCATACGACCGTTTAGAAAAAGCTTACCGGCTCCAACGATATTGATACAAAAAATTCTGATTTTTTGTGTTGGTATTTGCTATCATTTGATTATTAGAACCAAATTTACGGTAAAAGTCTATTAATGGTACTTTTCATATAACGGTTTTATTTTTTGGCTTTCTCGGTAACGGTTCTTTGGATTTCTGTCAAATTTTATGTTTGAGAAGATCTAGGTAGCCAAATTAATTCTGCATATCAAAGTTTTGAATAACTTTTAATTAAAATTTTTTTTTTGCAAAATCAATATTTTTAACTAATCAAAAAAAAAATATTTTCAATCACATACCAAAATTTAAAAAAAAAATAAAAAAAACTAAAAATAAAAAAACAGGATTTTACAATTTTACAATTTTCGAAATAAATTTTTCATAAATTCTTCATTTTCACAAAAACCGTTAAGTATTGTGGTTTTGATACTTTTCATAAGTTTAAACTGTATTATTTTCAACGTAAATTTCACTTGTTTCTGTCAAAGATATTGCTTCCAATGTAATTAGGCACATAACAGCAAGTACGTGCGACCCAGTCGCGCCCATTTTTTACTTGCAATTTATAGGGACTATGTATTACTATGCATTCGTAAAAAAAAATTCTAACCATCAGACATGACATGATGATCAAATATATTTGAGTTACTGGCAAAATTCTGACTGTCTGTCTGTCTGTACGGATGTATATTGAACTATTCAAATATTAACGGTACCTGTCATGTAACCGTTAGGTATAAGCTTATTTTATTCGGAAACGGCTCCAAGAATTTTGATGAAAAAAAATCAATGTACTATACATAACCTACAATAATTGTAGGTGTAGGTTATATTTTGGTGAAAAAAAAAACCAATCAAGGTAGTGGCCTAAAAACGGTACCTCCCATAGAATCTTTTTTTTTCTTCGAATTTCTCGAAAAAATAGTCATCCGATTTCATTTAAAATTGATATTCAGGAAGATGTTGGTAGCCTTAGTAATTTTATTTTAAAATTGTTCGAAAACTATTTTTTTGTATTTTTAATAATTTTCTTAATTTTCAAAATCAATATTTTAAAAACGGGTAGTTCGATTTTTTTTAATTTTGTTTTTAAATGTAGATCATTTTTTAGCTTAAGTTTGCATTCTTAAATATTTTTTTTTTGAAAAACGTCATTAAAATAAAATCGTTTAATTTAAAAACCGCTCCTACGATTTTGGAAAAAAATCAACTTATTTCGAATATTTTAAAACCACAAATTTCCGTTTAAATTTTTCCACTGAAAACTACGTACTTGTTTTAAGCAATCAAATGTTAGAAAATCGAAAAAAAACCTTGAAGTTCCCTTAATATTTTTTTAAATTTTATTCAAAGCTGTGACCGCACATAAGAGCAAGAACGTGCTATCCAGTCGTGCAATTTATTTTTTATTTAATTTATTATACATAGATATTAAGACTGTGATGGCTACGGCTACATCTGATTTTTTACTAGGAAGAAACCATTTGGTATGGTTTTTATGAGTTATGATCGACTTATTCGTCTACATATTTTTCTTTTCTTTCAAAAACTTTCGCACACAAGAGCAAGTACGTGCGATCCAGTGCTGGTCGTTTTTTGTATGAGTACGTTCGATCCAGGCGTACAATTTATTTAATTTCTTTTTATGTATTTCGTTGGAACATTTCTAATATCTATTGCCAAACGAACCAAATGTGCTGCCACAAAGTGTTTGGCGTTCTTGGTTTGTTTGTTACATATTTGTTGCTGCCCGGCTGCCGCTGGAAAAAAGTACTTCTTTAGGGCCCTGGGGAACATTGCGTTGGTTGCTCGTTTACCTGGGAGCGCACATTGCTGATTGAAAGTCATCTTATTCAAATATTTCCAATAAAACGGCCCTGGTGCACTGCTGAATTCCCCCCTGTTGCCGACGAACAATAACAACAACAACACCAAGTCAATCTATTTATAGAGCCCAAGCAAGACATGGCAAAGGGTTCTGATTTCTTCCTGTACTGATGATGTTGCTCCTGCCATTCGAAGCCGCTAGCTTCGCCTAGGACTATGCCAACGAATGTGGCGCGGGTGTTAGGAGCTGAATTGGATGTGGAGGAAGAAGGGTTAATATAGTCATAAAACACCCAGACAGGCGGACGCAAACATGTCGCAGGTGCTGGAGCCCCCAGCAGTGTGCAAAATTCAATATAACAACTCTTTCATGGGTTGTTGGAGTTGGGAGAGTCAGAGGAGCTCTCGTGGAGGCATTCAAACGGCATATGCCTATCTATAGGGAGCAGGAGTCCGAAGTTCATTCTTTCCCACCTCTCAATACCTTGCCACGAAAAGGTATTTCGTTTTGCTTAAAATTCTTATCATGATGCTAGCTAGATGGCAGTGGCAAAGCGGTGTGGCAGTGCTGATGTTGGTGTAGTAACATTGGTTTGGTATTTGGGATTCCAGAATTTGTTACTTTATTGTGGGCCGCTGCAGTAATCAGAGTGAAGGTATTTTATTTTTATTGTGTTCAAAGGAAGAAAATGAAGGCTCCATCCACTCTTTCGATACAACGACGGCCGTACCAATGATTTATATGTAAAATATTATCGGCGGCAGTATAGAAAAGACATAATGACGGAACATTTTTTTTTCATGAATGTATTAGTAGGGTTGAAATGAGGGGGGATGAAAAGGGTACAATAGCACTCTTCGTTTGGTTACTTTATATGGAATTGATTACCTGGCAATTTATCGAAATTCATTTGCTCCTAATACCATATGGTATGATGGCAAGAGCAATAGATCTTTATGTTCATTATATTATTTTGGAATCTTTTCTTTTTTATTTTTTTTTTGTTGTTTGTGTAATGGGCTATTTGTCGGAAAGGATAATGTGGCATTGGAGTACTGAAAGTGCTTTTAGGTTCTTTCGTAGAAGAAAAAGTATTGAAATCGAAAGAATATTGTGACTTGTAATACTTTTATATGGGACAAATAGTAGGAGTTGTTGGAAATTGATTATGGAAACTTTGCAGCAATCGAAATGTGAAGGGTGATTCATAAAAGTTACAAATACGTTAATGCGATAATATTGTACCACTAGCAAGAAAAAATAAGTTTTTTCGTTATTTTTCATTTTTTACTTGCGATTATAGGGACTAAAAGGCAAGTTTAGGATTCGTGAAAATTAAAAAAATTGAGATAACAATCAAACATGACATTACGATCATAGAGAAGTCTAAAAAAGAGATCGAGAAAAAATTTCTCTCTCGTTTGCTGTCCAGACCATTCAATTTTTTTATTGGACTTCGACAAGGATATGATCTGGCTTGCATCCTCTTCAAACTGGCGTTGTAGAAGTCAATTCGTGACTCTGGCACGTCAGCAAGAGCGACAATCGTCACGACGACATCGGCATTATCGGCGGAAGCCAACAAGCTGTACAAGACTCCCTTACCCATATATCGAGCAGGTGGGAACAATACCTGGAGCAGCATATTAATCAAGGGAAGACTAAGTATGTGGTGGATATGTCTGCGAGTAGTGTTGGTCGAACTATCAGTGTAGCAGAGCATGAATTTGAAGTAGTGGAGCCCTTTAACCACCATGGGTCAAAAGGGTGGCTCCTAAAATCCAACAGAACCTACTATACTCTCTCAAGGCTCTTTAAATCCAGAAACCTTACCATAAAAAACCAAACTGCTGCTGTACAAGACTATATGGTCTTAATAGTACTCACATACGGATCTGAGACTTGGGTGCTTACAAAAACGCACCCTGTTCTCTTATCCGCGTTCCAGAGTAATGACTTACGGAGAATTGTTGGCACCGTGTGAGAGGGAGGATGAAGATACAATCATGAATTGCATGAAATCTACCTCGAAGCAGATGTGGAAAAAAAGCTCGGTAGACTCCGGTGGGCTGGGCACCTAACTCGCATGAGTAAAGACGAACCAGTGCGGAAAGTCTTTTGCAGTTGAAATTGGATTGCGTCGGTCAGCAATCGGGCTGTAAAAAAAAAACTTGTTGAAGAAGGCCCGGACCGGATCCGGGTTTTTGCGCCGCTGATGATAACATTCATATGTATGTATATGTATCTTTTAAAAAAATTGAAAATAAATTAACGTTCTATCATAAGTCTTGAGCCTTTTTTTCCTTCGGGTACAGAAGACTTTTAGAAATAGAAAGAAGCCTCTGTTCTTTTCTCTATCTATGATGCATGTAGAAAATTTCATGATGATCGGTTGAATAGTTAGAGCGTGAAGAAGTTGCAAACAAACAACAAAAATTATATTCGCATGTTGTTTCTGAACGATTTCAAAGTTGTCAAAACACTTTTTAAACATTTTATACTTAAAGATTTCAAATAAGACATATGTATGTTTGTATCTATTTCAATACAAAAATACGTTCTCACAAAAATCAGCGTTGCTTATACGATTTGTCTTTTATTACAAATTAAAATGGCAGAATTATAATAACATCAGCATTACACTAACAACCTTCCTCTAAAAAAAACTGAAGAAAACATTGTATTTTATCTCAATGCTGATTTTTTGCTTAATACTAAATCAAATTGGATTAAATTCAACAGGCCTCTTATTCCAAAACACAATGAATCAAAATAAAGATTTCTTTCTTTTGAATTGTGAAAATTATGAGGACTATCTTGATATCTTCATCACACGAAGTGATTTGAAATACATTCGAAACATTCGCTTCAGCCGAATGTTAGTAGAACTCGGATATCGTTCAACAACGGAAATTTACACACCCGAACAATTCAAGAAACGCAAAGCCGAAGCCTATGAAGCCATGTATCCAATAAAGAAATCCTTAATCTTATATCACAGTGGAATTGAAATTACCGACCCAGTTTTGTATCAATTTGCATTGAGAGAAAAACCAAATTATCAAAAAATTCTTTCAGTAAGTTTTGTATTTTTTCACTTCCATGGATTTAAATTCTTATCAATTTTATTTTTAAGACCATAATTTTCTTGCGGCATCGACATAAATCTGGCTTTGAGATATCAGGTTATATTGACTTTGAAAGCAGTTTGAGAAAGTCAAATCTTAGAACCGATGATTCCACTGATTGGAATGCTGTGTTTCTAATGCAATCGATTCTTGTGCCAAAACCTACAGATCTTAGTTTTTACAATTCTCGAACAAATGTGACATTTAGTAATGAGTCAGATAACTATGCAATAATCAATGATCACGAATTTGGATTAGTTTTCTTGCATAAAGGCGACAGAAAGAAAATTTTCACAAACCAAATCAGAGAGTCTTCCAGGGAAAACGCAAATAGAACTATGTTGCTCTCACCCAAATATGGATATGTCATTTTGTATGATCACATTATTCAAAGAAAAGCTTGAGGAGCATCTTACAAGTTGTTGATACTAAAGGTAGATTTAAAAAGGTGGGCAAAAATGTATCCTCAATCTTTAAGGATCTACAGATGTATGTATTTTCTTATATGAAATAAATAAAACTAAATCTAAATTTAGTCTTCATGCACGAAAAATTACATCTATAGCTACGGAACAACTAAAAACAAAATTCAATACACATTAACAAGGCAATTGTATACCTGTTTGTTAGGCCAAAAAGTCTTTCTTCTAAATAAAGAATTTTGCATAAAAAAATTTATCCATACCGAATTTTGAGTAACCAGAATTTTTAAATAGGTACAGTATTTTGAAAACAGAATTTTGGCCATACTACATTTCGACGGCAATTTCAATTGAAATTCAAGATATTTAAAATAAAAGATATTAAGGCTTAGGCTAGACACGCATATCAAA
This sequence comes from Platycheirus rosarum, assembly GCA_963971375.1. Classification (NCBI taxonomy): domain Eukaryota; kingdom Metazoa; phylum Arthropoda; class Insecta; order Diptera; family Syrphidae; genus Platycheirus; species Platycheirus rosarum. The sequence goes on from OZ020510.1 coordinate 103,831,289, forward strand.
CATGAACGATTTTTCACACCACCGGTTGTATAAACCGGGAGCTACGCCTACAGGCTTATACAGTCACTCACACTTAAAGTGGGACACCTAAGAAAAGAAGATTTTTAATAAACTTTTATTATCGAAAAAACACCACATAACAATTCAACTATTTATTACTTTGCTTAAAACCAATTTCAATATATCGGGGTTTTCAACAGGGACGCTATAAAAGTAGAGCGACAGGGACAGAAAATGACGACATATTTCTTGCCGCTCTTTTGACATTTCTCTTCAAGGTAAGGTTTACCATTTCATGATGGAAAGATATACGAGCCAACGAGTCGAAATTATTAAAATTTACTACCGAAATTCGGAGTCAGTGGCATCAACGTTAAGAGCGCTACGTCCAATTTATACTCGTCATAATCGTCCTAGTGGAAAAATTTGAATCCACAGGCACAGTACAAAATGTTCCCGTGCCAATAAGACAAAGAAGTGCCCCTAGTGTCGAGAATATTGCTGCCGCTGAGGCTTTAGTTGCAGAAAGCCCAAATGTGTCTCCCTCAAGCGTTGGGCATCTCTGTGGCGTCGTTGTGGCGAATTTCGCGAAAAGATCTTGGCCTGCATCCTTACAAGATTAACTTGACGCAAGAACTGAAGCGGCTTGACCACCAGAAGCGTCCTTTGTTCGTGAATTGGGCTGAGCAACAACTTGAAAATGATTTGGATTTTCATCGAAAAATCATCTTCAGCGATGAGGCTCATTTCTGGCTGAATGGTTTCGTCAATAAACAAAATATGCGGTATTGGTCAGGCAGCAATTTACACGTAATCCATGAGTCATCATTGCATCCCAAAAAAATTACTTCTTCCGTGACGATCAAGATAACTCAATATTTTTGGCCTTGGAGGACATGTGGTTCTAACAGGACGGCGCCATAAGCCACACAGCGAATGTCACAATCAATTTATTGGAAACCAAGTTTGGAGAACGTGTTATCTCACGAAATGGTCCAGTCGCTTGGCTTGGTCGTGCGATTTGACGCCGTTAGACTATTTCCTGTGGGGCTACGTCAAGTCTATGGTCTACGCCAACAAGCGACGATTGATGAACTTCGTACGAATATCGAACGTGAAATTGCAGCAGTATCGGCCGTTTTTTCCCATATCCCGACTTTTGTGGCCTAGAGAATCGATTTTCATCGTTTTCCTTAATATTGCCTATAACCTAACCGCTCGACGTTGACTTACGGGACACCCTGTATATAAGAGATTTGTCTATAATATAATTATATTACACTTTCATCGTAATATATATGAGAAAAAAGGAGATATTGTCAAAAAAATTGACTTTAGGCACCATTTTTTTCAAAATGGTGGCAATTTTACGAGGTGACAAAGTTGAAATTCAGAAAGGCATGTCGGGGTCTATAAATTTACTATTTTTTAAAACTCCCGCGAAATTTCAGAAAAAAAAAATTGGTTGTCTGTAATGTCGGTTTACGGACGATAATTGTACGTGATAATGTCATAAGAAAACATTGATGACGCCAACACCAATATACAGTCCTTTAACTCACACCATATACAATTCCACTTATCACGTAAAAAATCTAGTACAAAATCTAGCACTAAATCTAGTACAACAACACAATAGTACTAAATTTTAGTAATAAGTGCTAAAAATCTAGTACCAAAAATATTACCAATCGGCACCAGTTTTATATTTAACCAGCGACGTGCGTTACTATACGCCCTAGAAAAAATATGTTTTAATATGAAATATGAAAATAACGATATTGGGACCAAAAATTCACTGGAACGATCCCTGCACAAAATTATATTTACCCTGTTAATTTTACTAAAATCCTTTGGCCTGTTAAGGATTAAATACTCGACGTACATACACACATACATAGATAAATGTTTATGTTGTTTAGTTACATTACATTAGTCAATCAAATGTATGTAATACCCGAGCAACGGCGGGTGGGTCAGCCAAACCTCCAGATGGACAAAACTGTATTTACTCTGTAAATTTCATAAAATCCAATAGTATTCAATACATAAGCAACACGAAGTAACGAAAAACGTTACGCGTAACGTTTTATATCTTGTCAGCATGAATAGGAAAGACGTCGACGTCGTAACGACGTTATACCGTCAAAAAAAAACAACCAAATGACTATTATTAGTAAGATGGATAATAGATTTTCGACTTCGAAATTCATTCAACCAATTACCCAATATTTTTGTTTGCGATTATAGGGACTATAAAGCAAGTTTAGGATTCGTAAATATAAAAAAAATCGAAATAACAATCAAACATGACATTACGATTATAAGGAAAACTTTAAAAGTTAGTGGCAAAAAATGTCTTTTTGTCTGTTTGTCTGCCTGTCAGTGTATATAACGAGCTGCAGCCAAACGGATTAAGCGATTATTTTTAAATTTGGTGTGTGTGATTCTTTTGGCATTCCCCAGAGGGGTAATTGAAATTTTAGTTTTAGTTCTAAAAATAACGGTACCTACCATCTGACCGTTAATAAAAAGCTCATATTTCTCGAAAACCGCTTCAACGATTTTAATAAAAATGTTTGATATTTTTTTGTTGGTATTGGCTATCATTTGATTAGAACCAAATTTACGGGAAAAGTCTATTAACGGTACCTTTCATATAACAGTTTTTTTTAATTTTTGGCTTTCACGGTAACATCTTCTGGATTCCTGTCAAATGTTATGTTTGAGAAGATTTAGGTAGCCAAAATAATTCTGAATATCAAAATTTTTAATATTTTTTTTTCTAATTAAATTTAATTTTTGAATTTTTTTTTTGAAAAATCAATATTTTCAAAACTAATAAAAAAAATTAATTTTATAATCACATTTATGTTAATAAACTCTAAAAAAATGCATACAAACATTAAACAAAAAGTAAAAAAAACTAAAAATAAAAAACAGGATTTTATCAAAATCCGTCCTTCAATTTTCGAAATGCTTTTATCATAAATTCCTTATAAATAATATAGAACGTGTGTGTGTGTAAAAACCGTTAAGGATTGTGATTTTGACACTTATAATGTCAGAACAGAACGTGTTATTTTTATACGTAAATTTTACTTGTTTGGATCCAAGACCTTGCCTTCCAATACGATTAAGCACATAAGAGCAAGTACGTGCGACCAATCGTGCCTATTTTTTTATATTTAATTGTGATCACTGCAAAATATATGTGTATATATGTAGAAAATAAGCGTTTTTCAAGAAGTTTGACATCAAAAACCAAATTGCAAAAATATTTTTGATATATATATGATACATATGTACTTATATACATAAATATATAATGAATTATAAAACAGAATGTACATACATATCTACATATGTACATATGTAAATATTCAAATCAAACATCGTCGTCTTCATACGGTCATACATTAAACATCACCCTCCCTAACCTTACCGCCAACCAACAAACCTTAATTTCCATTCTTAAAAAGCATAATATGTGATACCAACTAGATACCATATACCACGATACCACAATCCACCAGCCGCTAATACCTACCAAATATTCATTTAAAAAGTGATTTTTCATTTTTCGTCTATTTTGCGTCTATTTTGGTTGTGATAATTATATACGAAGTACGATTGCAAGGTAAAAAATAAATAGTAATAAAATATTCTATAACACTTACGAGATTATGCATTATGCATGCGATGCCAAAAGCAACAAATTTTATTCCTTCCTGATTAAATCATTCGTATTCGCTTCAAACACTTTAATACAACATACCTACTCAAGTTTGAGGTAATCGTGAAACCACTCCATATAGTATGACTATGAATAGGTACACAAAAAAATGATTAGTCTGGCTGATACGATATATCTCTTTCTTTCTAACTTATTGCCCTTACATGTTGTGTGAAACTGGCAATGAGTGATGTACTTGCATAGGGGGCATTGCCTTTAAGAAAACACTCAATTCCACACAATATTTTGTATTGTATTTAGTTTTGTTTTGTATTGTGTATGCGAAAGTTAAGTTGCACGTTAAATAAAATAAGATGCCACCATTTATTCCACCTGAAGTTGAAGAGGCTAATTTAAAATTTATTAATTTGGTTAAAAAATATCCATGCATTTGGAAAATAGATGCAGCAGATTACAAAAAAAAACCGAAATTGGAAAAGGCTTGGAGTGCAATTTCAAAAGAGTTTGGTGTTTCTGGTAAGTAGAATGTAGAATGAGTTTATATCTTTACATCGGTGCTGCCACTATATTGAAACAATATAAAAAGTGTTGCACTTTTGTATGACTTCATTTTAGGTTAGATTTATGTAGATTTTTTAATTTGTTTTATTGTTTCGGTATTAAGTATGCGTTCTTAATTTTTGTTTCTATTTTATTACTTTTCAGTCAAAGCGTGCAGTTTTCATTGGCAAAAACTCCGAACAGCTTATTCAAGATCTTTCAAAGTAAACATTTATGGATCACATCAAAAACAAGAATATTACTTGTCTAATGCTCTCGAATTTGTGCGCCCGTATTTAAAAATTGGGTGTTCTCAAGTGGCTGAAAGTGAGAAAAAAACAGCAATTGCACCCCATACAGATGGGTCACAGATGTTTATTTCAGAAATTGACATCAAAGATGAAATCATTGAATCTGAGAACGAAGGAAATGAACAAAGCACAGATTCAAACCAAGATAAGATCTCTAATGGCGAAAATGATGAAAAAACCGATGATCTTCCTAATATAAGCCTTATTAATGCAAACAGAATGTTTTTTGAAAGTTTAATCCCTTTTGTCAATGAAATGAATCCCCAACAAAATCGAAGGTTTAAACGTGAATTGATGTGTCTTATTGATGATATATTGGATGACAAAGATTTGGAAGATTGAATATGTTTATGATTATAAAAAAAACAACACATGATCTAGAATTAGTTTTTTTTATTCAACAAACAATTTATAAATTAAAAGTTGTTTTGATAGAACAAAGTTTTTTGTTTTTTATTTATATTTTATTTACACACAAATATACAAAAAAGCTCATTCAAAATCAACTATACAAAATCAGGTAGTTATCAGCAAATCAGTAATTTTCAGAAACTTTTTTTGAAAATGTTGATATGACAAAGAACTTTCTTAGGAGTAGTTTCTTAAAATCTGTCTTTAATTTTCAATAGTTTTTAATAATAATATTTAACTATCTATAAGGCACTTTGCCTTTTAGAATGCAACTGGATGTTGGACGACACTAGTTAGAAGGATTAGAAAGATAGGTAAACATTTTTTTAGTCTTAAAATACACAATACTGCGAAAGTATCAAAATAAAATAAGAGTTGGTTGTCTGCAAAGTCGGTTTATGGACGAAAACTTTACGTAAAAAAGTCAGAAGAAAACATTGATGGCAGCAACACCAACCTACAGGTTGTTAACTCACACCCCCAAACCCTCTCGTTGAATCCACACACACTCACCTCAATATCTATATGTTCTTTCTACTTTAACAAAACTCCGCCTATTTTGTATTTCTTTTTCTCTTCTAGTTCTTTTTTAAATTTGAGTTGAATTATATTGGAAACTTGCGCTTGTTTTTTCCATCTTCGTCTGGTGCTCAGAATACATTTGCGTTCGATTTTGGTTGAAAAAAGACCCACAAACCCTCTCGTTAAATCCACACACACACACCCCATTATTACTACTACTTTAACAAAAATCCGCTTATTTTATATTTGTTTTTCTATTCTTGTACCTACTTTTTAAATTTAAGTGGAATTATTTTGGGAATTTGCGCCTCTTCTTTTTCATGTTCGCCTGGTGCTTGCGATCGATTTTGGTTGAAAAAAGCACAATATCGCGATTAGTATCAGACATAAGTCTTATCAGCACGAGTCATGTTATTTCGACGTTTAATTTTTTTTCAAATAACTAAATTAAAACAATGATTTTATTTAAATTGGTCCCACAATTTTTGATTTTTTTTATTAATAAATTAAATTTTACTAAACACGGGTATTGGCTATTACTAGATAAGACTAGGTTTTGGTCAAAAATCTGATTAGCACCTAAGAGCAAGAATATCCACCAAGTCATTCACATTTCTTAACATTTTCAAGCAAAAAACATTTATTTTATTGATTCAAAATAGCTTTTTACGGCATTTAAGTCCACTAAAAATTGAGATTTCGTCCCGGTAACTCACTTGGAATTTGCAGTTGAGAGTGAGTTTTTGCCGAAAAAACCTATTTTTGAATCAATAAGTCAACAAAGTCCAAAATTAGTTCTAAGTCTCTTAGTTAGTTGTTTTAAAATATTATTTTTCTTACAACGTAATACATAGAGTTTGTAATAAAACCTTCAATTCTAATTTACTTTATTTTAAATCGATTTTACTACATTTTCAATCAGTTCAGAGGCAACACTTTAAAAAAGGGACTATACTACCAGGTCAGAAGAAAATGCATTCCCTTCCTGAATACCCATGTTTGTTTCAAACCTTTTATTACAAAATACTCAAGTTTGAGGTAACTGAAAAACCACACTATAGATGTGGACATTTTTCTATATCCAACTATTTGTTCTTATGAAATCGTGAGTGTTGCGTGTTGTAAGATACTAAAATGAGTGATATATTCACATAGCCTTTAAAAAAAACACTCAATTGATTGCTTAATTGTGTTTGTGTATATATTTTATTTAGTTTCGTTTTGTCTTTTGTAACTTGTGTGCGAAAGTTAAGTTGCCCGTATGAATATTAAAATATGGCGGCGTTTATTGCAGCCGAAATAGAAAATTTCAATTTGGAATTTATTGAACTGATTAAAAAACATCCGTGCATTTGGAAAAAAGATGCACCAGATTACAGTCAAAAACAGGAATTAACAAAGGCTTGGAGTGCAATTGCAAAAGAGATTGGCGATTCTGGTAAGGACAATGAGTGAAAAATGAATATATTTATATCAGTGCTCCCACTATGTTGGGACTGTATAAAAAAGTGTTGAACTTATTCATGCCTTAATTTTAAGTTTAGTTTTGCTTTAAAGAAAACATTTTGTATTACTGCTTTGATATTTATATAATTTTTTTTTTATTTATTGGTTTTTAGCTAAAACGTGTAGTATTCATTGGCAAAAGATCCGAACAGCTTATGCAAGGTCTTTCAAAATTAACAGTCATGGATCTTACTACTTGTCGAATGCACTAAAATTTGTTCTTCCGTATTTAAAAATTGATGGTCCTCATATGGTTGAAAGCGAAAACAATGAAACAGTTGCACACCATGCAGGTGACCCACACATGTCTTGTTCAGAAATTGTAATCAAAGAGGAAACTGTTGGTAATGAAAATATGGAAGGAATAGTTTTCGAAATTATCAAAATGGAGAACGAGAATATAACAGATTCAAGTGACTGTGATCAACACATGTATACTAGTATTATAATATCTGATGATGAGATCGAAACAAACTCTGTTATCGAACTAGAAGAAGAGATTCCAGCGAATAAAGAAAGGAGAGAAAATGATTCCAAGTTAAATAAAAACTCTTTTGATGGTAATGACGAAAAAACAGATGCTTTTCCTGGTTTAAGCCTTATTAATGCAAACAGAACGTTTTTTGAAAGCTTAATTCCTTTTGTGGAAGACATGAATCCTCAACAAAATCGAAGGTTTAGGCGTGAAATGATGTGTCTAATTGATGATGTATTGGATGACAAAGATTTGGAAGATTGAATACATACATGATTATAAAAAAAAAACAATGTACTAAAAACATTTAAATGTTGTTTCTTTATTCTTCTAGCTCTAGAATTTTAACCATTTATACTAAATGTTATGTTCTATAAAACAAATTATTTTTTTCTTTTTTATTATATTTTATTTACATACAAAATGTGGTGATTAAAAAAAATATAAAAAAAAAACCTAATTCAAAAGTAACATTGAATTAAGTAAATATCAGCAAAAGTAGTAATTTTCTAAAACTTTTTTTTTGGAAAGCTTTGAAATCGTCGAACAATTTTCTTTGGATTACAAAAGATGTAATATTTCAGGTTTTAAAGGAAAGTTTTATTTTATTCATTAAGATATGTATATTAGTTAGCAAATAACAAAAATAGGGGTAGTGAAAATAAAATATTTTTTTTTCTTAAATATATAATACCGTGTAAGCATTAAAATTAAAAAAAAAAATAGTTACCATAAGAAGAACTAATGTTTACCAAAATTGATCCTACAATTTTCGTAATATTTTTTTCATAAATCTAAAGTTACAGGTAATGTCATATTTTATTTTTACTAGACTTGTAATTTTACTAGATTAGATAAGAATCTGATTGGCACATAAGAGCAAGAATATCCACCAAGTCCCATTTCTTAACATTTTCAAACAAAAAACATTTTACTTCATTTTAAATCGGCTTCATCGAAATTTCAACCAGTTGCGGGCAACACTGAATAGAACATTTAAGAAAAGGAACTACATATACTGCCAGGTCAGAAGAAAATGTATTCCCTTCTTGAAAAATTTTGTTCAATTTTAAAACCTTTATTACAAAATTCTCAAGTTTGAGGCGATTGAAAAACCAGTCTGAATAGTCTTTTCTTATACCTATACGCTATTTCTCTTTCTTTTTAACTATCTGCTCTCATAAGGTTGTGTGTGATACTAAAATGAATGATATATTTACACATTCTTTAAAAAACACTCAATTCGCAACTGTATTGTGTATTTATTTTATTTAGTTTCGTTTTGTATGTGTGGGCGAAAGTTGTATGAATATTAAAAAATGTCAGAGTTTATTGAAGCCGAAAAGAAAAAAAAATTGGAATCTATTGAAATGATTAAAAAACATCCGTGCATTTGGAAAAAAGATGCACCAGATTACAGTGAAACAAAGGAAATGACAAAGGCTTGGAATGCAATTGCAAAGGAGATTGGCGATTTTGGTAAGGAGAATGAGTGAATAATATTTACATATTTATAACAGTGCTGCCACTATGTTACGACTGTATAAAAAGATTTGCCTTAATTTTAAGTTATCTTTTGCTTCAAAAAAAAAATATATTTCCTATACTGCTTTGCTATTCACATTTCTTTTTCTAATTTATTGCTTGTTAGCAAAATCTTGTAGTTTTCATTGGCAAAACATCCGAAAGGCTTATGCAAGATCTCTCAAAATTAACAGTCATGGTTCTTACTACTTGTCCAATGCCCTGAAATTTGTTCTCCCGTATTTAAAAAATGAAGGTCCTCATATGGTTAGAGGCGACCAAAAAAACATTTGCAGGTGACTCAAATGATTGTGATCAACATATGAATACTAGTATTCTAATATCTGATGATGAAATCGAAGCAAACCCTATTATCGATCAGAAAAGGTGCCAGCGAATAAACGAAGGAGAAAATGGTTCAAACCAAAATAAGAAATCCTATGACGATAATGGCGAAAAAACGGATGCTCTTCCTAGTATAAGCCTTATTAATGCCAACAGAACGTTTTTTGAAAGTTTAATTCCTTTTGTGAATGAAATGAATCCCCAACAAAATCGAAGGTTTAGGCGTGAAATTATGTGTCTAATTGAAGATGTATTGGATGACAAAGATCTAGAAAATGTAATTTTAATTTAGTCGGATTGTAAAAAAAAGAATAAAAATGTTAAAATGTAAAATATTTAAAAGTTGGTTGTTATATTAAAAAAAAATTAATACTGCCTTCTTTTGAAAACGTTCTTAAGTTACAAGTTTTAAGTAGTTTTTTTTTAATAAGAAATGTTCATATATTTTTAGAAAGTATAAACGCGAAAAGCATGCTGGGATAGTAGAAGCAGAATTAGAGAAAAAAGTACCAGTACTAATTTTGTTTTTGTTCTTAAGAGGGATAAAATGCTTTTCAGCCTCTACCAATGTACGCCTCTGCATTAAAATTTTGTTTCCATACCAACGTCCATACCTATACCTATTAGCTATTAGGCAATGATTGTAGCTGATTGCGACTTGGTCGCAAGTTCTTGGTCTTATGTGCCTAGCCTACTCACATTGAAAGGCAAAGTCCTAAAGGAACATTTACGTAGAAAAATAACACGGTCTGAAGTTATAAATTGTCAAAACGACAACAATTAACTGTTTTATTCCTTAATTAAAATAGAGTACGTATCTCGTCTTAGATAATATTAAATTTTATGAAAAATGTAACTCAAAAATTGAAGGACCGATTCTGATTAAATCTTTTAAGTTTTTTTTTTATTTTGGTAAAGAACTTCTTACAGCAAATTAAATGAATTGCACGACTGGATCGCACGTTCTTGCTCTCATGTTTCGATTTTGATTGTTTGAAAAAAGTATGTAAAAATGTTTTCGGCGGAAAAATTTAAACGCCATTTCACTTCCTTAGAAAATGTGAAAAAGTGCGATTTTTTTTTTAAATCGTATTTGTTAACGGTTTTTATTAGACAACTTTTTTTTTTAAATTAAAAAAAAATATTCAGGAATGCAAACTTAAACACAAAAATTACTTACATTTAAAAAAAAATAAAAAAATCCATTCGCCCGTTTTCAAAATATTGATTAAAAAAAAAAATAAAAAAAAAAATACATATTAAAAATACAAAAAAAAGTTTTCGAAAATATTTTAAAATATAATTACTTAGGCTACCAACATCTTGCTGAATATCAATTTTGATTGAGATCGGATGACCAGTTTTCGAGAAAGTCGAAGAAAAAAGACGGGGGTACCGTTTTTAGCCCACCATCTTGATTTTCTTCACAAAAGCATAACACCTACAATAGTACGCTAAAATTCTTTGAGCCGTTTCCGAGAATAATAAGCTTTTACTTAACGGTTATATGACAGGCATTACCAAACTGAGAGTCGAACTTACGATCTCTCGCTTAGCAAGCAAACATCTTATCTACTGCACCACTGCCGCCCGCAACAAAGCCACTCGAAAATGTTCATCAAAATCGTTTAAGTTTGTCCTTAATGTTTATTTTATAAGGCACATACCTACTGTTACATATTTTTAACCCTATAAATTGATTTCAAAAACCCTTCAGGGGATTGCCAAATCTAGCCGTTTGGGCTGCAGATCGTTTTACTACATCTAGTTTTAGGCGTACAGACAGACAGGCAGAATTGTTCGCCACTAACTTTAATATTTCTATGGATCGAGTGTTATATTTGATTGTATTTTTTTTTTATATTCACAAATCCAAAACTTGCTTTATATAGTAGCAGTACTTATAATCGCAAGTAAAAATTAAGATCGTTGACTAAAAACGGCACTTCCGATTTTTATTACCTATATGTAATTATTTTCGAAAAATGATATAAATATGTTTTTTTATTTTCATTATAGAATTTTTGTTTAATGTTTGAACAAAGTTCTTAACAAAAAAGTTTTTTTTTTAATAATTATGCCTACGAATTAAAAACAAATGTCATACTTTACATTTTTAAGGAAATGAACTGAATCCTTGGTTTCATCCAAACCCGTAAAGTCGTTACCGCATGATTGTGGAACAAATAGCCAAACATACAATATTTCCCATTTACCTTGAACCGAGGTAGATATTTTAAAAAGTAATTAATAAATTACAAGTGAAGGCAAAAGAATAAATTTTTTTCATAGGACTTTTAAAAAATATCTAAATATGACATCCATTCGACATTAAGTAAGGTATCTCCTCAATGTCGAATGGATGTCTGAAACGCAATTAGTGTTGCTACTTGCGATTATATAGATACCATAAGGCAAGTTTAGTATTCGTGAACATATAAAAAATCGAGATAACAATCAGACATCACATTACGATCATAGAGAAACCTAAAAACTTTAGTGACAAAAAATGTATGCTTGTCCGTCTGTATGTATAACTGCAGCCTAACCCGATGAGGCGATTACCATCAAATTCGGTATGTGTGATTCGTTTGGGTTTTTAAATTTATATTTTAAGGGTAAACATAAAGGTACCTGCCATATAACCGTTAAAGAAAAGCCTATTTTTTCTCAAAAACGACTCCAACGATTTTGAAGAAATTTTTTTAAATTTTTTTTTATCAAAACCCAATTTACCGGAAGTCTAGTAACGGTACTTTTCATATAACATTATTTTTAATTATCGAATTATCGGTAACGACTCATTAGTTTTCTATAAAATTTAATATTTGAAAAGGTAGCCAAATTAATTATGCATACACATTTTTTATATCTTTTTGTTGTCTATTTATAGTTATATATTGAAATTTTTTTTTGAAATTTTGTATATTAATAAACTAAAAAACTGCATACCAAAATCTAAAAAATTTTTTTTTTTTTTCAAAAAACTAACAATAAAAACAACAAGATTTTATCAAAAGCCAATCTACAATTTTTTTAATAATTTTTTCAAAAAATCCTAGTTATTTGACATGTGATGGCGTACTTATTTTTTACTAAAAACCGTTCAGATCATCGTGTTATTTTTCTACGTAAATATTACTTGTTTCTTTCAAAAATCTAGGGATACAATGTGATTATGCACTTAAGAGCAAGTACCTGCGACCCAGTCTTCCCCATTTTTTTCTGTAAAGAGTAGGTATAATATGTACATGCATATATTTTTTTTTTATTTATTTATTTATTTCAAAATCGCTTACAAAGTAGGACAAGAGTCTTATAAATTGTTGAAAGCCTTTAAATCAACTACAGAATTTAAATTTATATAGTTAGTAAATCTATTTACATATTTATTTATTAAAAAAAAAAAAACAAAAAGTAAAAAAATTAAAGAGAGCAAAAAAATAATAAAAATGAAAAAGTTGATTTATCAATGATTTGCCAAGTAGTTGAGAAAACATTTAAATCTTCTTGTGCTTCCTACACTTCTCATACTTATGGGAAGGGAGTTCCAAAGGCGAATAACATGGATGAAGAACTGACGCTCCGCTCAGTAATGAGAAAATTGTATCGAGCAAATGTTGAATGAGGAAAATTCAGCTTACCGTGTAAATAATCCGGCTGTTTGGTTTGAATGATTTCATGAAGATAGCTAAGTGAGCGAAAATTTGTATGTATTTTTAATTCTTAGAAAGACTCGACGTGACTTCGAAATGCAATTTCTCATAGAGTTAAGAGAATGATTTATGTGCTTCAAATTTCAAAAATAGTTACCTATACGGTACATTTACCTACATACATATATACATGTATTGAGGTACCTACAAGTTAAAACCTACCCTTTCGGAAAGAAATTGAAAATTGTAGTTGGTTTGGTATTTGGTTCTCGGAAATAATTAGCAATGTTCGGCATCGTTTGACGGAAAAAAACTCAGTTCACCACTCAATTTCTTATATCACTCATTACAGTACCTAACATTGAGTCAACTTCAGAGCAATTACAACGAGCTACTTTTGCGTTAACTATACCAAACAAATCCAATCCAATTTCAAGTACATAGGTACCAAAATCTTGATTTTTTTATAAATCTGAATGCTGAAATCTTCTCAATATCAATCCTTCCCTAACGAGCAGCTGGTGCTGGAATCTAGAAATACATAATAAATAACGTGTTTTGTAAAAAAAAAATAAATCATCCCTTCTCACCCAAACAATCAATTTTTGTGCCAATTGTTTTTGTTTTCAAGTTAAACCAAGTATTTAAGTCATACAAGTTCGTTGTTCGATACGGAACTTTTAACGTATTGCTTTTTTCGTTTTTCGTTTCAACTTTTCAACATCAACACTGGTTGTTTCTCTCTAACCGAGTATAATGAGATGAGATTTGAGTTAAACCATGTGGTTTCTGGATTCTTGTATACTGTCTGTGTTGGGCGCAGTGCAGTGAGTTTTTTGATTTACGTTCTTTAACACAATGGATCCATCCCGCTTTAAATCTTCTCAAACAACTAACCTTGCCGATGAAAATACTAGACAATTAAAAAGACTATTACTTGATTTAATTAAAAGTCACGAATGCATTTGGAAACACGATTCACCGGATTTTAAAAACAAACGTTTAAAAAACAAAACATGGAAGCAAATAGCAAGCACTCTCAACAGCAAAGGTACATTGAGTCAATGAATGTTTAATGTAAGCGCAGAGTAAAAATTTCTTTATTCATTTTAGAAGGAAAATGCAGAAAGCAATGGAGATACATGAGACAAGGTTATGCATCTTATGTCAGAACAAATGGTATTGAAAACAGGTACAGATCCTATAGTTTGTCTCCCCACATTGATTTTGTTCGACCATATGTCGCATTACACTCTTGTTCGGGATCTGAAAAATCGAAACGACACAATTTACAAGATGATGAGGATATACCATCTACTGCAGATGATAATAGTATCAACGAAATACAAAGTGAGAAGGAAGTAACAGTAGTTGCTGCAAATAATACTCATTTGGAGAAACAGTTCTCGGAACTTATTGGTGAAATAAGTGAAGAAAATCAAAATCAAAATAGAAAAGGAAACGTTAATAAAACTAAACAAAAGACATCTCAACAAATACCAAATTGTTCTAACTTGAAACGAAAACGCGATTCTGAAAATGATGGAAATATAGAATCAAAAGCAACAAATTCCAACACAAGACAGCAGACGGATGATTTAAACGAAAATTCGATGTTTTTTCAAAGCGTTCTACCATTTGTCAATGAAATGGATAAAAAGCAAGTTCTACGATTCAGGCAGAAAGTTATGATAGTGATTAATGATTTCATAGAAAAAAAGTACACTGAGCCACAGAAATTATGCTCACCAATTATAAAGCAAGAAATAAAAACAGAATTTGTTGAAAACATTGAATAATCGAATTGATGGATTGATATGACCATTGATTATAGTTGCCCTTTTTTGTTCATAATGAAACTGAAAAAAATATTTTAAACTTTAAAAACATTTGTAGTGTTCATTTTTGTGAATTCAACTTGTAAATTATAACCAAAAATTACTAATAAAAAGTTTATAAAAAAACAAAACTATCTGTTATGCTTGGGAAATTCACTTTTTTACTGCATTTAAGGAATGGAAAACCAGACTGTTGAAACTGAAACGGTTTTTTCTTTATTAACTTCTCGGTCAAAATTATTTTTTATCAAGACCTAACTAAAAACTGGGCCCTTCTCTGAAATCCGAACGGAAGATGAATCGTTCGAAAACGGATAATTGATTGCTCAGGAATCCGAGATTTGGAGAGGAATATCCGATTTTATTTTCTTCTTTCTCCATCATTCAAGCATTCTTTGCGAAAGAAGGAAATACAATTCGGATATTCCTTTTTGAATCTTGGATTTCTGAGCATCGATTATCCGTTTTCGAATGATTTAAGTTTCGAATCGGATTTCAGAGAAGGACCCTTGGACAAAAAAAAAACTAGTAAAATGTAAAAACATAAATAAAAAAAAACAGAATGTTTTTATCCCCATTTTCATTTTGCTTAAGGACAGGATATAGTCATTTGCAGTTACCAAGTTAAGGAAGAGAAAAAAATTATAAAAATTATATAAACCTTCTTTATATTTGCAAAATAAACAAAAATAATCAGAAGTAGAGCTATTTGAAGAAAGTAAGTGAACTACAAGTTTTAGTACTTAAAAAAAAAACCAAATAAAAACATATTTTTTATAAAAGTTTATCCCAAGTTTTCTTCTTTTTTCCAATTTATTTAAATATTTTACAATACATTTTAATTATTCATCTTACACACAAAATCATGAAAAAAATTCGCACACTAGTCTGAATTATTCCAAAATATTATTAATCATTGTCAAAACCTTAAGCCTAAACCGACTATTTTGCTTGATTGTCATTTCATCAACAAAAGGAAGCAAACTTTCCAAAAACATCATATTTGAGCTCACTTCTGAATGATTATGCTTTTTTGAGTCCTTATCCTTAATAGGTTCTTCTGACTCATTTGTTATATCACAAACAGAAACATCATCTTTTGAATTTTCTTTCACACTTTCTCGTCTGTTTTCAACTGCTTCATCTTCAGATGTCTCAATTTCAATAGAGTGAATACTAATGTTTTTTGGTGTTTTTCTCGATTTGAACTTCTGCGTTCCTGCAAGTTGACAGCAAAATTTACTTCTGCAACATGAATTAATAATCGGAACTATAAAATCCAGATGAGGAGCCAAATAATAATTTGATATTTTATTTTTCAAAGTTGGATTAAAGCTTTTTGCAAACACATTGCGAATTGTTCGCCAACGATATTGACATTTTTTTGCTAAAAATAAACAAACAAAATAAAGGCCTTAAAAAATGAATTTTATTGTACTATTAATTTTTTGAGTCAATGTACCTGGAACACCCAGCGATTCTCCTATGTGTTTCCATGATTTTTCAACTTCCCTTTTATTAAAATACTCCAAATGTTTGCAGTTCCATACACATTCGTGTTTTTCAACCAATTTAATTAATTTCACTACATTCACCTCATCAGTATTTATATTAAAAACTGTTTTTCCTCGAAGGCCCGAAGCCATAACGAATGCTTCCGAAAATTTAGGTATAAACACTCAAAGTTAGATAATGAACTGAATATTTACAATTGATGTGAAGCCAGTCTGATGTAGTAATGTATGAATGTACACAACACATTTCGATGTTATATCATGCTTTCTTCTTTTATCTACTGTGTTGTGAGTGTGATATAGAAAATCTCACTCAAAAAAGCAAGCATTTACTGGGGTGAGTCCAGTCGATGTCGAACTCAAACTGGATTACATGGGATGTCGGGCATATAATACGAATTATGCATAGGTACACAAAAATGGTAGTATTTTTAGCATTGGTATGCAATATGAAATATAATTTTGTGATTATTGTAATCATTGTTTGTTAATCAGTTCGTCTGCGTCTGTCTTATCGTAAATAAAATAAATAGGTATCTGATTATTTGCAGTAAACCTTCTAGATAAATGATAATATGTAGAATAGGCTCATGGAATAGAAACAGAAACTGGGATGTAAAAAAAGTAGCGTCTGTTTCGGCAAAATGTGAATAATTTTTACCAAGCAAGGCAGGCGTCACAGAGCCAGACGTATCATCTGTGGCTGTTATCTTTTCTGTTATGTTATGAGTTATATGCGTGAAACAGATTGGACCAGCAACCGCAACACCACCAGCAACAACGCCGCTATTAATTTAGAAAGAATGTATTTCAATGGCTCAAATTATGCGTGAAACAGATTGAACCAGCAACAGCGGCCGCCATTAATTTAGAACCAATGTATTTCAATGGCTCAAATTAGATTAGACCAGCACCAGCAACGTCACCAGCATCGTTAGACCAAAGTCCTAAATTTGCTGTTGCTGTTCCATTGCTACCAACTTTGCGCAAGTGAAATTCGGGGGCACCAAACTGCAAAAGGAAACTTTGTATACTTTTTTTATGACACAAAGTGTCAAACAGAAGTAAGAAGACGATGCTGGTGCTGGTGGCAATGTGTTTCAATTTCTTTTGCTGGTCAGCGTGCTGTTTGCTGTTGACGGTGCTGGTGCTGTTGCTGGTTCAATCTGTTTCGCGCTTTAGATTAGACCAGCACCAGCAACGTCACCAGCGTCGTTAGACCAAAGTCCTAAATTTGCTGTTGCTGTTCCATTGCTACCAACTTTGCGCAAGTGAAATTCGGGGGCACCATACTGCAAAAGAAAACTTCGTATACTTTTTTTATGACACAAAGTGTCAAACAGAAGTAAGAAGACGATGCTGGTGCTGGTGGCAATGTGTTTCAATTTCTTTTGCTGGTCAGCGTGCTGTTTGCTGTTGACGGTGCTGGTGCTGTTGCTGGTTCAATCTGTTCCGCGCTATAGTCATGACGTCTGCTTTAGGTAGGTATGATGGCTGCAAAGCCTCATTGACATTCGACAGCTTGGGACACATTTAGAAACTTACTTGAAAGTAACTTTTCCCCTTTAAGAATATATGTATTTATAGCGTTAACAGCTTCCCTCATAATGTACATATTTTTACTTGCGATTATAGGTACTATAATGGAAGTTATGCATTCGTGGAAAAAAAAATTTGAGGTTACAATCAAACATGACGTTACGATGATAGAAACACATATTTGAGTAACTGCCAAAATTCGTACGTCTGTCTTCCTGTCTGTCTGAATGGGGATGTATTTTGGACTGTAGCCTAAACGGTTGGGCCAATTGTCTTTAACTTCAAAACTTAATCTTATTTTGACATTCTACAGAGGACTTTTTTTGATGAAATAATTGAGTGGGTACCTATCTTGTTTTGCTTAGCTGAGGCGAATAATTTTTTTGTTGGGATTTATACACGATCCAACAAATTCTTTGTTTACATTTTTTTTGCGATTATAGGGACTATAAGGCAAGTTAAGGATTCGTGAATATAAAAAAAATTGAGATAACGATCAAACATGACATTACGATATTAAAAAACCTAAAAAAGTCATCGGCAAACAATGTCCGTCTGTCTGTCTGTCTGTCCGGGTGTATATCGAGCTGCAGCTTAAACGGGTTAAGCGATTTCCTTCAAATTTGGTATGTGTTTATCTTTTGGTATTCCTCAGAGGGGAAATTGAAATTTTATTTTTAGGGCTACAAATAACGGTACTTGACCTACGACCGTTTAGGAAAAGCTTATTTTCTCGAAAACGGCTCCAACGATTTTGATGAAATTTTTGAGAATTTTTTTTGTTGGTATTCGCTATCATTTGATCAGAACCACATACCCGCGAAAAGTCTATTGACGGGACCTTTCATATAAAGGTTTTTTTGATTTTTGGCCTGCTCTGTAACGGCTCTATGGCTTTCTGACAAATTTTATATTTGAAGAGATCAAGATAGCCAAATTAATTCTGCATATCAAAATTTGGAATATCTTTTTTTTTTTATAAAAATTTATTTAATTTTTTTTTTAATGAATATTATTTTAAAACTAATCAAAAAAAATTATTTTTAATTTTATAATCATATGTATATTAATAAACTCTAAAAAACTGCATACCAAAATAAAAAAAAATATTTTTCAAAAAACTAAAAATAGAAAGCAGGATTTTTATCAAAATCCGGGTTACAATTTTCGATATACTTTTTTCATAAATTCTTTGTTATTTAAGACGTGTGAAGGCGTAATTAATTTTTTTCTAAAAACCGTTAAGTATTGTGATTTTATAGTTTTCATAAGTTCAAACTGTGTTATTTTCAACGTAAATGTTATTTGTTTTTTTTTCAAAGATCTTGCCGTCCAATGTAATTAGGCACATAAGAGCAAGTGCGACCCAGTCGTGCCCATTTTTTAATTAGTTTTAGAGTTTTTTTTGGAAAACTAAGTATGCAATAAATTTTAAAAAACTAAATGTCTATCGAGGAAAAAAAATATTGAAAATCGTTCGACCAGTTTTTTTAAAGTTGTTTTTTTTTTTGAAAAACTTTTCAAAAAAAAATTTTAAATTTTTTTCTAGAGATTTATTTGAAAAAAAATCAATCAACCTGTTTTCAAAATATTTCGAAAACCAATTTTTTTAGTAAATTAAAAAAAAATAGAAAAAAAGGTTTTTTTTTAATTTTGAAATTGCAATATTAATTGCACTTCCTGTTTACAAAATTTGATTGAAATCGGGATAATGGTTTACGATAAAACCGCATTTGAAAAAAACAATTCTATGAGAGGTACCGTTATAAAACAAATTTCGAAAAATTAATTCTAATTCAAAGATGTATTGTTGTAAAAAAATAGTACCCTGAAAGTCTTATCAAAATCGTTAGAGCCGTTTTCTAGAAAATCAAAATTTTAGTTAAAAATTGTATGGCAGGTACCGTTATTTTTTGACCTAGAGCAAAAATGAAAAACATATTCCGAGATACTACCAAATAAATACTAAATACGAAGTTTGAAGCAAATCGGCCCATCCGTTTAGGCTGTAGAGGTGCGAACAGACAGAGAGATAGACAGACAAACGGACGGACGGAATTTCCGGACCCACTTTTTTTACTTCTCTATCATCGTAATGTCATGTTTGATTGTTGGATTTTTTTGCACGAATCCATAACTTGCATTATAGTACCTATCCTACTTATCGCAACTAAAAATATGTTTGAAAATTGTATTCAATTTTAAACAAATATTATTTTTAGCTCGTTTTTTTTTATTCTCAAAATAAGTCAAACATCAAAGTTTAACCATTAAAACTCTGCACGACAATATTAGTCAGAAGAATAAGAAAGTTAGAAAATAATTTTTGGCTGTTGTAGATCGCGAACTAGATTACTATTTTCTTATTTAAAAAGTCTCCTCAATGGAGAACTCCCAACTAACTTCCTAACAAAACTTAGTTGTTGAATTTGATGAACGGAAACAAATGGAAAGCTAGTTCCAGAACGAAACGTTCCCTTCCGATCTTTCAAATGAACATGAAAGTAATGGATGGAAATGCCCTGAAGTATCTATGAAACTTCCTTTAAAACAAATTTCATATGAAGTCAGCTGTCAAATTTTTCTCTGTAATAAGTAGACGGGATCGCAAATCAAAGTATGTAGACGGGATCTGTCAATCATCTGTTTTTTATCTGAGGCAAGGGCTCTTGAATTGAAGAAACAAAGGTCCAAAAATAATCTCGAAAAGCGTTTGATGTTCGGCAGTTCGGACTAGAGGATACATTTAAGGCTTTCTTCGCTACAGCTGATTCACAACCCAGCGGACAGAAATTGTTGCGAATATGAGACACAAAGCTTGGGATTTTAATGAGCCGTCGATGGTTAATAAGCATTAGTGATATGAAATGTAAAATCAAGAAATCGAGAACTCCAGAAAGTTTTTGTATGAAATAAGTTCAGTGCGTTAAAAAAACAAACAATATTTAATGTGATCCATCTGATACCTGGAATAAGTGCTCAGAAAATTAAGAGTTTTATTATAATTCCACCTTGTTTCTAGCTGCTGATATTTTTTTTTTTACCAGAAAACCAAATCATTTCCAAAATATAAAAACACAAATACATACCTACTATCGATAGAGACGATTGCCCTTAGTGAAGCTATTATATATTATTATTGTTCATTCATTATAATATGATAATAACTCAATTCTTTTTCAAGTGCCTGCCAATATAGCTACTTGAATTGAGTAGGTACACACAGTACACCTAAATAAATTATTACAACCTATGCGTTTATTTAAACACATTAAGGATTCCATAAACGTCCATTGTACACCAACGGTTTGCGAAAAGGATTCCCAATTATACTTATCGTCTATGCGAGTTTTACGGTTCCATGAATCTATTGCCAATTTCGAATGGACTCTTCTCTAACTGCGGTAGCTCTTGAACAAACAAAATAACTGAACAAATAGAATAAATAAAATCTAAATTCAATGAATGCCAAAAGGTCTATTTGGAAAGGTTTTGTAGGTTTAGAGAGATAACAGGTATCATTGTTCGATATATCTGTGAGCATTTGGTGAAGTGCCGTGTATCTTTTCAAAAACATACATTTTTGAAAGCATGAATCGTGTTTTTTTAGGTTTGTTTGGATGAAAATGGTAGAGCAAAACTATTGTGGGTAATGGCTATCGAAAAGAGAGTACTTGATGGGAGTATTTTGATTGACATGCCAGCCTTTGCTGATGCTTATTCAGTTCAGCTGTTATATTATTTTGATTTGTGTATTTGTTACATAAAAATGGTTTCTATATACATATATCTATTTGAAAATACAGTGAAAACTAGAAGTACCTATTCTTCGAAACACTTTTGTATATAAGAGTTTTAAGTCATAAGGATCTGAAGTATGAAGAGCTTGAAGGCCGATTGTCGAATGAGAAAAAAGAAATCAGCTGTTTCGTTTCATGTTATTATAATGAATGTGAAAGTGGTTTAATGCAAGAATTGTATTGAAAAATCTCATTTTCAAGACAATAGAATATTGAAAAAATAGAGATAAAATGATATTAAATGATTCATGAATGAATTTAAATGAAATAAAATAATATAACGTAAAATATGATATATAATAGTATATAAATAAGTTATTAAATAATATATTAATATAATAAAATTATATAAAATTAAATAAAATATAATCAAATAAAATAAAATTGAATTGTGTTATGTAAAATTATATTGAAATTCAGTAAAATAAAATAAAATTAAACAAAGTTTAATAAAATTAAATATAAATAAATAAAATAAAATAATGTATTATATTTACAATAAAACAAAAGAAAGTAAAATTAAGAAGTTTTCAATAAAATGAAATAAAGCGAAACAAAATTAAAATAAATAAATTAAGATAAAATAAAATAAAGTAAAATATAATAAAATTAAAATAAATTTAATAAAATTTATTGAAAGTAAATAAAATTAAAATTTAATTCAGTAAAATTAAACAACATTTAATAAAATAAAATATAAATAAATAAAATAAAATAATGTATTATATTTACAATAAAACAAAAGAAAGTAAAATTAACAAGTTTTCAATAAAATGAAATAAAGCGAAACAAAATTAAAATAAATAAATTAAGATAAAATAAAATAAAGTAAAATATAATACATTTAAATTACATTTAAAAAAATTAATTAAAATAAAATAAAATTAAAATTAAATTAAGTAAAATTAAATACAATTTAATAAAATAAAATTAAATAAAATATATATAAATAAAATAAAATAAAATTAAATAAAATAAGGTATAGTAGGTACAATAAAATAAAATAAAATAAAATATAATAAATTTAAATAAAATTAATTAAAATTAAATTTAAATAAAATAAAATAATATATATTATGTACAATACAAAATTCAATTACCAGTGTCACTTGTAGGTGACAGAAGTTTATATTTTTTTCCAGCTTGCTGTTCTTTTTTCCTACATTTATGAATACAAAGCCAATAGATCCTAGTATGTCATGATTTTTTTCCACAGTACAAACTAGTCATTGATGAAATTTGGTCTATTATTTCTCGCTTTATTAGAGTTTTCTTACTTTTTGTAGTATGTCATTATAAGGAAATCTGTAGTTTTAATTTGGGAAAATTATTTAAAAAAAAAATTAATCAACGCGTTTTGAAAATATTTCCAAAACCAATTTTTTAGAAAATTTAAAAAAATAAAAAAAAAGTGTTTGAGAATATTGAAATGCAATATTGATTAAATTATAAATGGCTTCCTCTGTGCAAAATTTTATTGAAATCCGGATAATGGTTTACAATAAAACCGCATTTGAAAAAACCGGTTCTATGAGAGGTATCGTTATAGAACAATTTCGAAAAATTCATTCTAACTGAAAGATGTATTGTTTTAAAACAATACCACCCTCAAAGTTTTATCAAAATCGTTAGAGCCGTTTTCGAGATAATCAAACTTTTTGTTAAAAATTGTATGGCAGGTACTGTTTATTTTCGACCTAGAGTAAAAATGAAAAACCCCCGAGATACTACCAAAAAAATACTAGATACTAAGTTTGAAACAAATCGGCTCATCCGTTTAGGAGGGTAGAGGTGCGAACAGCAGATAGACAGACAGACGGAATTTCCGGACCCACTTTTTTCGACTTCTCTATCATCGTTATGTCATGTTTTATTGTTAGGATTTTTTTTGCACGAATCCATTACTTGGCTTATTATACTTATAAACGAAAGTAAAAATAAAAATGTAGTGATTTTTAGCGAAATACAACAAAAGTTATTAGGAAAAACAACAAAAATACATAACTTTCGTTTAACCTTAAAAAAGTATCTCCCAATTTTTCTGGCGATTTCATGATCAGAAAGGCCACAACCTTACTGTTTGCAGTGATTTTTTGTCATGATTAGATTCTACAAATAAATTTCTGATTAAAACATTTTAAAAGATTTACATAATGGTTTCTAATAAAAGATTCAAGCCATTTTTTAATATAACTACTCTTAATTTCCCTGTTTTTACACGAGTTTCCTCCATTTAATATCACTTTTTAAACGATATTTTACAAAATACAGAGAAATAAAGTCAAAAGGTGATTAAAAATGGTTTAAAGCATAACGGTTTTATTCATATTCTGCATATTGATTGCAATAAATTATATCGGATCTCTCATTAACCGCTTCTGTGAGATACCTATCATTGAAATTTTATATTCGTTTGAAAAGCCTATTGATGCCATTTTATGTAAAATATAACACAGTTTAAATGTCCACCGCGGCTTCTCTTGGTGGCACGCATCCGAAGTTTCTAATTATTTCATGACTCTAGCGCCTAAAACAGGATGAATTTGAACTATGACACTGGTGATGTTGGCTTTAAGGGCCTCACTCCGCCGACTCAAGAAATGGAACAATATATACTCATTTTGATAAAACTATTTTATCTTTTGCACGTGTTTTTTGAAGGCTATGGTGATTTGGCAAAACAGACTGAATAAATGAAATGACATCCAATTTGACAGATGTAGCTTCAGATGGCTGATATCAACTGTCAAAGTTTGAAAGTCCCTATTGGAAGATCCTTTATATGGCAGATTGTAGACTTTTTATGGGAATGTATTTAACTATAAAAAAAGCTCTAACTTTTTAAAAGGAATTTTTTTATTGTATATAAAATTATTTTTTCTTAAAGATCAATTGGTCGACGTTTTTTTTCGATTAACACAATCCTTGTGCAATTAAATTTAACCATTTAAAAGTCCTAATGGTAAACCATTTAATAATCCTCCTATTTGTAAAGCATTCAGTAATTCTGCTATTGGCAAGCCGTTTAGTATTCATGCTCCTGGATTATCTGTTATTACTGAAAATGGGGCGTTTAAGTTTCCTTTAGCATCCACTAGGGTTGACACCGTACAAAAGTCTGATAAGGTTTAATTACTTTCATGCCGATAGAAAATCGTGACCTATTGAAATAAAAAAAAAATTAACTGATTTTCAATTACCATTTTTATTGTTCTTGCTACTGATCCATTCTGCACTTTCATGTATAGATGTAATTTGTGCATATTATTAAAAATATTGGTAGCTTGATAAAATTAGTATCAAATATTTTGATGTATGTTGTGGGACTTTCTAAAGGAACATGAAATATGAACCTATATCTTTAAGAGGGTATCAAACTTCGTTTATTATATACTTACTGGAACGGAATTATCTAATTTTCTTTTTTGGGAGAAAGGATACTTTTAGTAATCAATCAGTCAACATTCAAAGTAACGCTCGAGCGGCAGAGGACATCGACACGGTCGGTTAAAGTCTACAGCAGAACTTGAGGCAGTCGATTACGCGCGTGCAAAAGAATTTGAGGTGGCGAATTTTGCGTCGGATCTTGGACTTATGTATATTCGTACATATGGGTTAAGACTTTTGCCCACAGCGAACCCGCCCTTATTATAAATACCTATATATGTGTAATATGGATTTCCTTTCATGTTGCTAATGACAGAACTCAAAGTTAGTATATTGATCTTCAATATTTCAATTTCTAAACTTCGATTTTCTAGAACTGCTTTTAAACTTTTGAGTTACTATCTTTTTATAGCAGTTTTCAAAAGATTAAAACCGATCAAAGTAATTCAAACCCATTTATTGCCAACTTTAATGTCCTTCAAGTCTCTATACTCGGACCACTTCTCTTTTTACTTGCGATAATAGGTACTATAATGCAAGTAATGCATTCGTGCAGATTAAAAAAAATTGCGATAACAATCAAACACGACATAACGATGGTAGAGAAACATATTTGAGTTACTGGCAAAATTATGTCTGTCTGTTTGTCTGCCTGTCTGTGTGTGTCTGTGCGGATGTATATTGAACTACAGGCTAAACGGTTGAACCAATCGTCTTCAAATTTAGAACTTAAGGTTATTTTGAGATTCTACAGAGGTCCTTTTTTAATTTTTTTAGCTCAATATTAACAGTATCTGTCATATAACCATTAAGTAAAAGCTTATTTTTCTCCAAAATGGCTCCAAGAACTTTTATGAAAAAAAAAATCAGTGCACTTTTGTAGGGATGGTATATGTAAATAAATAAATACATGTATTGGTACGACAGCCCCTTAAGAAGCCAAGGCCTAGTGACTTATACTCTCAACCATTCCTGTGTGTGTGTTGTTAATCTGCAAGAATGGAAGGGACCTACAGTTTACCGTCGAGTCCGAACGGCTACATGAGATGCACTTTTTCGAGACAAATTTTACTCTTGGAGGTTTTGTCAGTTCCTCGCAAGAGGCAGTACCCCGGAAAAGAAGATAGCTATAAGCTGGATTCGAACCAGGCTCATTCGCTTAGCAGTCCGACACACTAACCACTAAGCCACGGGACACTACATGTACTGGTGAAAAAAAAATTAAGTTGGTGAGCTAAAAATGGTACCCCCCATAGGACAGTTTTTTTTCTTCGACTATCTCGAGAACTGCTTAACCAATTACAATCAAATTTGATATCCATGAAGATGTAGATAGCCAAAACAATTCGATATACAAATATTTTCGAAAACTTTGTTTGGTATTTTTAATAATGATTTTTTTTTTTTTTTTTTAAATCGATATTTTGAAAACGGTAATTTTGTTTTTATATGTAAATAGTTTTTGTGTTTAAGTTTGCATTCTTAAATAATTTTTTTTTATTTAAAAAAAAAGTTATTAAATAAAAACCGTTTTATTTAAAAAAACCGTACCTACGATTTTGAAAAAAAAAAAATAATTTTGCCACTGAAAACAATTTTACGTACTATTTCAAACAATGGAAAATCAGAAAACCGAAAAAAACTTTGAAGTTCCCTTATAATATCTTTAAAACTTTATTCGAAGCTGTAACCGCACATAAGAGCAAGTACGTGCGATCCAGTCGTCAGAATTCAGAATTCAGAATTCTCTCGCAGGAACCGTGCAATTTTCAAATTAAATAAAAGTAGTATATGCAGTAGTATAGAGAGTCCTTCAAATTTTCCATCTACAAAATTTTACAAATTCGAAGTCTTTGAGACAAGAAAGGATAACAAACTAAACTCTAGCTATACATCATTTCACATTTAAGCCTCTACCACAGGAACCGTGCCTTTTTCGGCGCGTATTGACCTATCTGAAACTGTTTTAATTTTTTTTATAATTAAAGCGCGCACAAGGGACTATTTGTTTCCCTTTTAATGTAGAACAGGACATTGGTTTTAAATGTTTGCAGTTCAAAATGGCAAGGGACAATCTCACCGGGCAAACTATTCCAAGTTCGGTTAAAAAATGAATGTACAAATCAGTAAACATGTTTTGTTAAGGTAAGTACATACCTTGGTTTTCAAATTCTACTTATATTATAAACTTGCTAACTCGCCCAGAGTTGCTCAGGTAAACCATACATTTTCGAAAGAAATCAACCCGACGCGGAGCCACGTAGTAATCAAAATAACTTTAGTTCCTTCTTAAAACATTAGCTATGTGCCTGTGAAAGTCCTGTCAAAATCGGTCCATAAATAAGAATAAAACGACTCCAGCGCCAGCTAAAGGTCATTCAAATAGCCTTGCTTACTCCTTACTGTATCAACTATCTGCCTGTGAAAGTCCCGTCAATTTTTTGGTGGGGGCAGCACCCCCATTTATTTGGATTATTTAAATCTACAAAACTAAAACTAACTTAAGACTAATTAAATATAAATGGGAAGGTTGGGACAGTTGTTGAGGCGTAACTTTAGATTCGGTGATCTAATATTTAGGTCAAAATACTCAGCTACCGAATTTACACTTCGCAGCATACGTGTACACCAGGGCCACCTAGCTGGTATTAAAATAGCCTATGTTACTCCTTAGAATATCATCTACCATCCAGTGAAAGTCCCGTCAAAATCGATGTAGCCATTCCCAAGATTATCCGGAAAAAACAAAAAGAGAGACAGACCGACGGACAAAAAATAAAAAAAGTGTGTTTTTGTTATTAGTACCGTATATACTTTCATATGCATCTTGAACAGACACTTCAATTTTATTTATGTGTATAGATGGGATGGTTTGTATGTTTGGATGTTTGTTCCGCAACAACGCCTCAACGGCTTAACGGATTTGGATGAAATTTGTTAGGTAGATAGATAATGTCCTGGATTGAAACATAGGCTACTTCTCATCTAAGAAAAATTCACAGTTTTCGTGGGAGAGGCCTAACTGTTAAATTATGCATTATTGGAGGTTTATTTGATATGCTTCCATGCCTTAACGACAGAACGAGTTTGCGAAGTTCGGCAGATGGAAAGAGGTACACGATTCACTACTTTTATTTCGAATATATGCACGGTTCCTGTGGGAGATCTGAAGAATCATCGATTTAAAGAAGAAGAAATGCTTACGTTTCATCCATAATATCTCAAGAAATGTAAGTGCTTCTTTCATTTCTTGGGAAAAAAGATTAAAACAAAATCTATCCTATTCAAATTTCTTGAAGAAAGAAAGTACGCCCGATCCCGGCGTGCAATTTATTTTAATAATGGCATTCCATAATTCCAATACATTTAAATGTAAGGCAAAATTACTAATCACGACTTATTCTATTTTTTAAATTAAATTATGGAGACTTTTTACTCTGTTTAAACGTATAAATAGCTAAGCAATTTGTCAACAACTTTAGAATCCAGCCGTGAGTTGCCTTTTAAAGAAGTTGCATTTCTTACCGAAGACATCAAAATGAAATCTATATTTTTAACATTTGTTATCCTCGCCATCTTTTGGTGTAAGTTAAGAAAAAATACTGCATTTTATAATTTTTGAGGATATTATAATGTTTTTTTCTTGTTTTGCATTAGCTATGACAAGTATATCTTGTGTAGCTTCATTCCCTTTCGGTTATTTACCAGGACTTCCGTATGGTGGATATGGAGGATATGTACCATATGGTCCTTATGGAGGATATGGTCCTTATGGAGGATATGGTCCTTATGGGGGATATGGTCCATATGGAGTATATGGCCCATATGGAGGATATGGCGGACTCGGCGGGCTCGGTGGACTCGGTGGATTACTTTTTCCATATCCAGGCGTTTCACAACAAAGTAATTTTGTTTTTCTTATGCAATTATTATTTAAAAACTAAAATATGTAAATTTTATTCATCCATACAGTTAATGACATAACAAGTGTTAACGGATTTGGCAATTCAGTCGACACATTAGCAGACATTGGGTTAAATGTAAATGCCCCAATCAGTATACTATAAATGGATAAGACTACTTGTCATTTCCTTAATGAAATGTTTTTTTTTTTTAACATACTTATGTATGTTTAGTTTCAGTTTTTAAAAAATATTAAATTTTGAATACTTACTTGAATAAAATTATGGTTTGAACAATTTTGCAAAGAAAAGTTAATTGTTTTTCTTTTGTCAGAAAATGTTGAGCCAACCCATTATGAAAGAGAGAACTAACGAACAGATATAACATTCAACAACATCTGCGAATGATAAAATTGTTTTATCAAAATGGGTGTTCTGTTCGGGCAACGATTCGCGCGTTTCGCCCATTGTTCGGTCGTCATAAGGCTTGTTGTCAAACGAGTTGCATTTTACTGCTTGACAGAATATTATACTGATCACGATCATCCGTAATTTATTTTCCTAAAACAAAATAAAATCAAACTGCATAGGACTCACCTTTGCAAAATTGAATGACGCGCTCCCATTTAGTAGCTAGTGTGTTCATTCCGATATATTTCAGTACTCCAAATTACGCACTACGGTTCACGCACCATGGAGGGAAGTCGCTGGGTAAAACAATTCGCGCGACCATACCGACACTTTTTGGTCGCAGGCGCTGGTGTGTACTGTTCCATTGCTTCTCTGTATACTCAAAGGAGCTCGTGTGTCATTAGCCTAATCATCCCACCACAGCTTTTAGACCTTGCAATACTTTAGCTGCGATTCTCTTTTGGTTCTCCTTCCAAACACGAATCACTTTTAGATGCTGAAATTTCACAAAAAGTTTACGTTCAATATTTCTCCTTTCTTTCGGACCAACCAACAACAATAACCCTTAACTTCAGAACGAACAGCCGACCACAACCACAAATGACGAATAGAGATAAAGCAGATTGACACAAAATCAGGATAGCAAAAGAAGAAGGGGTGATAAACTAGTTCCTTAATCAGCCCGAGCGATTTTTTTAACCCCCGCCACCACATATGTTTCTCAATATTGTATCAGAAAATCTCAGGGGAAAATCGCAAGGTCTTAAAGCAGACCAAGGGGATTATTCGCAGTGTGGTGGATAAATTTGACCCCACTGGCTCAGTAAACAATCAACCAACACCCGTTCGTCGACGAAACACAAGATCTGCCGAAAACATCACCGCCGTTCGTGAGAGTGTGCAGGAAAATCCGAGGCAGTCGATTTCGCGTCGCTCACAAGAACTCGGCCTTTCGCAGAAGTATAAAATTGCACACTTCGAATGCCCGCCACCAAGAGAAGCCGAGGCGGGCATTTAAGCTTTGTTATATTCCAGAAATGTGTTTGAAATTCTGAAACATTTCTTAAATTTTTATTTGTTTCCCATTTTGTTTATCAAGTTTTGTACTTCAAGATGGATTGTAAGCATCGAGCAATCATAGCGTCACGTTTTGTCGTCATGAACAATATATGTACAAATAAATAAGAACAAAAACCTGTCAAACTAGACTAAAATACTTAAAAAATAATAAATTTCAGAAATGTTTTGCGAAGCGTCCAGACCTAAATAAACATTTCAGAAACATTTAAAAACATTTCAGAAAGAAAGAAACATTTCTGAAAGGTTTTTTAAATGTTTATTTAATGTTTAAAAAAAATGTTTCTTTGGGGTGGACACACACTTTGTTTTATTTAAATTTAAGGTTAGGAAACGCTTTATGAAAGACCCTTTATATGCACAATATTCTTTGGCACCAGTATGTATGTATATGTATTTCCTCGCATTCGTCTTAATGAAAGATTTTCAAACGGCTGCTTTCCTGGATCTCTAATCTTAAATTTGAAATATGGATAGATGATTTCCGAACTGTTCGTGGAACTTCTAAAACATGTCTAGCGCTTTACCGATTGTTCAAAGGATCGTCCCGTTTTCATCGGTCTTGACAATCATGCATCACACTGCAGTCTTCAAAGCATCGACTACTGTCGAGATAATGGAATTGTGTTGTTATCCTTTCCATCACACACCTCACATCGACTTCAGCCATTAGACGTTCCAGTTTTTGGGCCGTTCAAACGTTTCTGTAAAAAGGCATTTAATGACTTTTAAGCACTAATCATGGAAAGCAAATAACATTTTACACTGTAGCCAAACTGACCAACATTCCAAGTTAACACGAGCCAGCGACGTTGACCTCGGATATGCGATCCTATTGGATGTCGATGAACCAAGCCACTTTATGGGAACTTGCTGACGAGAGCATTATGTAGTTTGTATTAGCTACGGAATTGCATGGATTCATTCATATCCATCGCCAGGTAGGCGATTTAAGCTTGGTCAGCAGATTGGCTAAGCAGCGATATCCAGATAAGTGGATTGGGAAGTCAGTCTTTAGGACGAGCTTATAGTGTGAAGTACTTAAATTATAACCAGATTGATATTGAAATAAAGTTGCTAAGATAAAAAGTATAGTAGTAAAGACGACAATTTTATTTGGTAGAACAGTTGGGCCAACTTTGTTGGCGTTTGTTTTTTTTTTTATTTACAAAGACCACAAGTTCCATTTCAAATGGCTTTCTCTTCAAAAAATATTATTATTATTATTAATATTTATTAAACTATACATAAATGTTCAGGACAATACTTAAAAGCTAGTAGCTATCAGGGCTTTTAGCTTCAAAAAATATATTAAGTGGCTTTCAAGCAACTGGTATAGGCCCTTTCAATTCCCAGATTTTCGAGGAAATTGAATTTTTAACGGAGGAAGTCTTGCCAGAAGATAGAAATTTAGTCGAATCTGTTCAGACGTTTGAAAATGACATCAATATTTCTTCAAACACATCTCCAAATCTATTGCTCCATCTCCAACCCAAGCTGTTATACCATCGTGTCATTCCACCCAAAACAAATCTACAAATGCAAATGAATTCCATAACACAAACCCAAGTTCTTACACCTGAGACTGTAAGACCCATATCGGATCTTTCACACGAAACAGGACTCCAAGGGGTGAAGGCTCGCGCATTCTTACTAGTTCCACTGAAAAGCGTCAAATAGTAGAGCGTCAAACTCAGAAAAATGGACGAAATGCACGAAATGCCGAAAAAGAAAGTTTTCAAAAGAACGCCCCTCCTGACTAAGGACTCATCGGATGAGAGCGTTAAAAGAATTTCCTATGCTGAATCGGACATCTAACGGTTTTATTTCTGACCAAGAAACGGAAAAGGCTGAACTATCTGATTATAAGCTAGGAGATGATGAGAGATTGGAAGTCGGACAATATGTTCTTGTGAAATTTGGTGAAAATTCTAAAAAAAAAAAAAAACGGTTTTATACTCGGATAAATTTTAGAAGTCTACATAGATTCTACTTTTACTGTCAACTATCTACGTAAAGCATCATCGTTAGACTATGTTTTTATCAAACCAGCCCGAAGATATTTCTTTGACTTTGAGAAACGAAATAAAATTCAAATTTCCAACACCCACAAATTCAGCCTCAAGGCTTAAATGAGAAATGCCGCAGTGCTGGAAGTTTGTTTGATATGCTTTCTTGCCTCAACAACTGCATGAATTTGTGAAGTTTGGTTGACGGATTCACTTTACGATAACGAAATATTTAGATATGGAGATATAAAGATAAAGTGATTTAGAGGTATAGAAATATAGAGATTTAGAGATATAGAAATTTAGGTATATATAAGAATACAGAGCCATATAGATATAGAGATATAGAGGTAAGAAATATAGTGATACAAAAATATAGACATGGAAATATAGAGATAGAGAAATATAGATGTACAGATGCAGCGATAGATATATAATGATAAAGAGATATACAGATAACTATATATGTTTAGAGATATAGAGATGAAGAGATGTAGAGATTGAGATATGTACAATTTTATCCA
Source organism: Platycheirus rosarum (assembly GCA_963971375.1). NCBI lineage: Eukaryota > Metazoa > Arthropoda > Insecta > Diptera > Syrphidae > Platycheirus > Platycheirus rosarum. The sequence continues at coordinate 103,864,277 of OZ020510.1, forward strand.
GGAAAAAAGCAGGGTTACTATGAGAGAAGCTTAAATATGAAATACGTCATTGCTGAAGGTTTGTTTGATGTTTTTTTTTATAATTAACGCGCGCACAAGGGACTACTTGTTTCCCTTTTAATGTAACACACTGCGCGGGCATTCGGAAGATAGGGAGAGGAGAGATAGGAGGTGTCGATTGACATTGGTTTTGAATGTTTGCAGATCAAAATGGCAAGGGAAAATCTCGCCGGGTAAACTATTCCAGGCTTTAACGACAGCACATCCGCTAAGACTTACTGAGCTTAAAGTGGTATTGTCAAATGTTCACCTTGCAAAGTCAAAGGTGCCCCGTGCTCTTGGCACCTATGACAAAATGGTCTTTTTTACAAAAAAATATGAAAATGTTAAAAAAGAAAAATATGCATGACAGTCCTATCTCAAACCTTTAATGTATTGAATTAAAAAAAAGATTGAAGTCCATCAACCTTTTACAAAAATGTAGACCCTTTAAAATTAAGATTCAAATGTGCCACTGTAGGTAGGCGGCAGAGTAAGGGAACTCTGTAAAGTAGTTTAATATTTTTTTCATAAATTTTATGAATTTCAAGCAAAATTACTAGATGCACCACGTGCGGCAATCATTAACTATGATATTCTGTTGTTTTTTAATGCTACCAATGATCACGACTATTTCTATTTTAGTTTTTTTTTGTAATAACAATATTGAATATTTTCATCATTTTTGAAGTATAAATAGCTCCGTAATTTTTGCTAAGCGTTAGAAAGTAATGTGAATTACTTTGTAATATCGAACCAAATTTAATTTTTTACTTGAATCAACATGAAATTAACCGTATTAGCAAAGACCACTTTGGCAATCTTTTGCAGTAAGTTAATATGAACTTTATTTAGTTTTTATTTAGTTCTATAATTGTTTCTTTTCTTCCCGCTAGCTATGACGACTATCCTTTGTGTAACTTCATACCCCATTTTTCCAGCAATTCCTTATGGTGGATATGGTGGTTATGGTGGTTATGGTGGTTATGGTGGTTATGGTGGATATGGAGGACCTGGGAGCCTCGGCGGAATCGGTGGACTCGGTGGACTTGGTGGGAATGGTGGACTTGGCGGTTTTCCTTTTGGAATTCCGGGCGTTAATCAACAAAGTGATTTATTTATATTTTAAGGCATTACTTGAGGATTTAACAATACACATATTTCTTTTTCCTGAATAGCCAATGATATAACAAGTGTGACCGGATCTGATAATGAAGTTTATAAATTCTTGGACCTCAACGGAAACTTAAATCTTCCAATCGAGGTATTTTGACGATGTAACAATTTACAACGCAGTGCAATAATTGCATTAAAAAAAGAAATAATTTAAATACAATTTTTATTTAAATGTATAATAAATCTTGTGATTTATATTAATACCATTTTTGAGATTTACATGCAGGAAAGTTATTTCACAGAATAATTACTTAATTATTACTATTATTATTAATTACTTTTTTGGGGCGATAGTTTTAACACGCACACAGACAGAATTACGAACGACCCACACACGCTATGCAAACGACACACACTAGGTATAGCTTGAACCAAATTACTTGGTCATTCTACTGCGCAGCACTCTTCAAATTTCTATGCTCATTTTAAGAATTTTGAAAGATACACACAATTACGTTTCAGCGTTGGACTTTCTTTACATGAGGTATGACCATGTCTTCTTATGCAGTTTCCAAAAATGTATTTCATCTCTGGAAATGTACTCATTAAACCTGTAGAGCACCATTTTTTGTCTCTTGAATCCTCTCTCTACGCAACCGACCGTTGGGGCGTTGGCCAAGTGATTTGGTTCAAGCTATATGTTCTACGCACAAGCAACGATGTCAAACGGGACATACAGGAAAGAAGAAGGTGCTCACTTTTTTACTCGTTTAATCATTGTTGTACACCAAAAGTTAAGTTAGTGCATGATACACAGAAATACAAGGTATGCTCACATCGGCTGATTATGCGTATGACGTCACATTCTTCTGATTTTTGTTCTTAGAGAGTGTGAATAAATGTGTTAGTTTGCCGATTTTGTTATTGTTTTTTTATGTTTATTGTTCTTATAATCATAAAAAAAATCGTTTAAACCTTCAGTTTTAAAAAAATAATCTTGACTTAATAAATAAAATAATAATAAAAGAAGAATGTGACGTCATAAAAGATCAAGATGGCGATTTGTATATGTCTACTGAGCATACCTTGTATTTCTGTGTATCATGAGTTAGTGGATGTTTGTTTCTATTGAGAGCCAGTCGATATTTTGCATTGTATCTAAGCCCAAGAAGTCTTGAAAGTTGAAATATAAATACATTTTAGTTATCCACAAAAAAGCATTTTAATTATCCTTTAGATTTAAGAACGAACTAGCAATCCCTTAAGGATACCATACAGTAAAAGTAAAGAGGATATTAAATCTCCCTTTCTAAAGGGTCTTTCATTAAGCGCTTCCTAACTTTAAATTTAAATAAAACGAAGTGTCCAATTTTCCATGACTCTAGCGCATAAATCAGGATGAATTTGACCGATGGCATTGGTTATGTTAGCTTTAAGCGGCCGCTGTCGTTTTTGGCCTATTCGCACAGACCTGAGAGCTGCGACTCAAGAAACACCCAAAAGAAAAAGTCTGATAGGGTCAAATCACGATCTCGGTGGCCAGTTCACATCATCTCCACGTGAGATGACCATGCCCTCAAATCGCTTGTGCAGAATGTCCAATGTAGCATGAGATATGTGGCACATGACGCCGTCCTGTTGAAACCAGATGTCGTTGGTATCATCCAATGCAGGCCCAAAGATATTGGTAATCATCAACCAATAGCGCTCGCCATTGACGGTAATGAACTGGCCAACTTCGTTATCAAAGAAATATAGATCGATGACGCCGCCAGCCAAAAATCCACACCAAACAGTGACTTTATCGGGATGCAATCTCATGTGGATTGGTAATTGGTATCGTCCCAAATTCGACAATTTTGTTTGTTCACGTACCCATTCATACAGAAATGGGGCTTATCGTTGAAGATAATTTTCCGATGAAAATTAGGGTCTGCTGTCAGAGCCCATTCAGCGAACCAACGTCGATGTCTATGGTCGTTTACCTTCAGTTCCTGGGTCAGTTGAATTTTATACGCAGGCCCAAGTCAAGACGTAAAATTCGACAAGTTGTATTATGCGAATGGCCAAGTCCTTGTGAGCGACGCGAAGTCGACTGCATCGGATTTTCCTGATGCACACTCTCACTAAAGCTCCATCTGTGGGGCTAGGCGAGCTGATCTCAGAAAACCTCGGGAAGCCTCTCGGTCATGCATTTCAAGTCTGAGCTCTGATACCAACTAAATGCATGTTTCGTTGCATTTATTTCATTCAGCAGTTAATTTTATAAATTAATAATAATAAAAAAAAATAAATAATTTGTTTCAGATGTTTGTTCTTGAAAAATTTCTTAAAAATATAATTTTGTGGAAGTTCGATTAGACGTTACTGAAAAAGACAAAAATAAAAAAAATCCGTTAGGTGGAAGATACTTTCTGTAGTTATTTTGAAGGTTGAAAAAATGGGAGATTTCTAAAAACCCTCTAGGGAAAGCTAATGAACAAACATCTACTATATTTATTCGTTTCAGCCGTTAAGGCCAAAAAGTCATTTTCATACAACACGCAGCCATTTTTTGTTTATAACTTTTTACGGAATTCCCTTTACATAGAATCAATTATGCCACTGTACACAGCTACAGCAACACAGACCTTGGCAGAAAGTTTAAAGACCAACGTCTCAGATGGCTGGGTCATATAGAGCGAATGGGCATCAGTGTTCCGGCCTGGAAAATCTTGGATTCCACCCCGAAGGAACGGCGGGCGGCTCAGTAAAATAAGACTTAGGTGGAAGAGGACCTTGAACGACGAGCTTACTGGAAAAACTTGTTGGTTGGGACCCAGGTTCAATGCGGACTGTAGAGCCACCTAAGGTCAGGTATAAGTTTACTAAAATATAAAATTAATTTAATATTTTCTCAAAAGTTCATTCCATTATAAAAGTGTACAAGTGTACAAAAATATTTAAAACATACCTTTCACTTTAGCTTCACTTATAAACTTATTTTCTTATCAGCAAAGGAATTATATTTACATTTCGTGCATTTCAAACTTAATTTTAAACAAATATTCATATTTTTTATTTTTTTTTTTAACATTGATCACGACTTTTTCTGTTTTTGCTTTTTAGTATTAACAACAATATTGAACATTGTCAACATTTTTGAAGTATAAATAGCTCCGTGAATGTTGCTAAGCGTTAGAAAGTAATTGTGAATTACTTTGATAACAACAAACCAAAATGAAGCTAACCATATTAGCAAGGACCATTTTGGCAATATTTTCCAGTAAGTTACTGTGAACTCTATTTTAAAGATTTGGTTTTGTAATTTTTCATTTTTCTTCTCTTTAGCTATGACGACTATCCTGTGTGTATCTTCATACCCTTTCCCTATTTACCCAGGACTTCCTTACGGCGGCTATGGTGGATATGGTGGTTACGGCGGTTATGGTGGATATGGTGGTTATGGTGGATATGGAGGATCTGGGGGTCTGGCCGGACTCGGCGGACTCGGTGGATCCGGCGGCCTTCGTGGACTTGGTGGACTTGGCGGTTTTCCTTTTGGAATTCCGGGCGTTAATCAGCAAAGTGATTTATTTATATTTAAAGCCATTATTTGAGGAACTAAAACACATAATATTTGTTTTTCCTGAATAGCATCTGATATAACAAGTGTAGTTGGAACTGGAAATGAAGTTGCTACATTGTTGGATTTCACCGGAAACTTAAATCTACCAATCGAGGTATTTTAATGATGTAACAATTTACAACACAATGAAATAATTACATTAAAACATAAACAATTAAAATGTAATTTTTAATCAAATATACCTATAATAAGTCTTTGGATTTATATAAAATTGTTTCTGAAATTTATCTGATGGGTTTTAGTTTTTGTATTGATACTTATTGCAGGAAAATAGTTTCACAGAATAATTACGAATTTAAGGTATTTTCTTGGGCGATATTTGAAGATAGCAAATGAAATACCCATAAACATATTAAGTAAAAGAAAAGGAGATTTTATGTCTAGATTATTGTTTTTACTGGGAAGTATCCTTTGGTTTTTAGAGGCTTTCTAACTATTTTTCAATTCATTTGCTTAAAATAAACTGGTTGTTGCATTTTTTTTAAATTTGTGTTCTTATGAACCCATGTTGAAGTTGTATAATCCCATGGTAGAAAAATTCTACCAATCCATACAGAACTGAATCCCCTATTCCTTCTTTCGAAGCAACCATTATTCTTCATCAGATCAAGAAAGACTGGAATCTTTAGGTGAATCTCATAGCTGGGACTTCCAGTGGTGGTCCTGATCAAGATCAAGATTTAAAGAAAAAGAAGAAGAAAGAGATTTTGCTTCATCTTTTTTATCGATTTTCAATGTGAAGTTGTTATAACGCTATTAGGTCATTGTTGTATTTCGCTTGTGCAGTTTTAGACTCCATTGAACTTCAAAAGTAGGTGAAGTACATAACACGCAGTACATATGCATGTACATTATTCAATCATTTCCTAGTATGTATTTTGAAATCAATTTTATTCGAATAACCTTTCAATTGATTTCTTTATTTTCGCTACGAAAAAGAATCCTTCAATTCTCCCGTATGTATAAAACAAACGTATAAAATCAAATTCGAGAAATTGCGGTTTATACCACTTTTTGAACCCACATCATACGCAGAACAAAGTTTTTCGGTATTCAATTTGCTTTGCGCTATTGCTATCGAAATGCTCCTTTTATTTTCCAAACAAATGATTTATCGATCCAATATAATCAGAAGGATATACAAATAATATAAAACAAAAGAAATAAAAGGAAAGGCATTTTTTCATACACAGAAAACCTCCGCTTGAGATCACATAGCCAAGCGAGGAGCAGAATGTAGTCATAGTCAAAGCAAGTGGTGGTATTATGTGGTATTGGCCGCAGAGCAATATACACAAAAAAGGGTAAAAAAAGTGTTGATATTGAGGTTTACCTGCCATCAGGACCTCCTTTCTTCGATACGCCCTAAAATGAGCCCGCCGTCCTCCCGGCCTCTTTAATTTGAAATTCCTATACCAACTTACTCCTTACCTTTGCAATTGTGTTTAAGATATAGCGCATGGTAAGCAGAAACAAAAATCCAGAATCCTTTTTGATAGGGTTAAGCCTAGCTGCTATAAGATTGTTTGCTCAAGCATAAGGGTTCTGTTTATCTGCTGCGAGAATATTGAAAGTTTGTGCAGAAATAAAAAAAATCCATTGGACAGCATCTGGTTACCGATTTTAATTGCTAGGAAAACTTGCTACTTTGTTTTTATTTCTAATTAAAGGTAACATAAGTTTTTTTCAAAAAATTTTATGGAATTAATGACGAAGAATTTATGGACTTTATTTTTGGGTCGTGACTTTGGGGTTGGGGAATAAACCCCCAACGTACAGAAAAATATGTAGTGAGCCTTACACAAGCGAAAAAGTATATGCAATATGCCTCAAAATTAAAAAAAAATTAGTTAGCCTCAGTCATTCAAAACCGGAACGTCAGCCGACGGTATTTGAGGTAAATCCGGCGAAGCCCACATGTGGCTTTAGGGAGAAGTAGACAAGGAGGAACGTTATTGTTCCAGTCGATAACGTAACAATCGTCGGTTAAAGAAGAAGAAGACGACGATAAATATTTTTATTAAAATTAAACCTTAGGCTAGGGGGACAAAACTTCAAAAACCTAAATCAAAAAAAGAACAAGCACAATTAATGCAGACCTTTTTACTTGAGTTTTTCTTTGATTTCTGAGAAACTTAAAAACACAGTAAAACAAATGAACTGACATTTGAAACATTGATCCAGGTCTAAGTCTCAACAGGTTCTTTTCATAAATTGAGTATTAAAAAAGAAATCGTGCTAATCACTCACCAGATATATTAAAGTTAAACGGAAACCTACTTAAGAGGAAAGTGTGCTACCTATCCTACTTATATTATAATTTAGCTTCTGCCCCCGACTTCGTCTGCGTTGAATTCAGATTAAATTATTTTTATTATTTAAATCAAAACTCGAAAAATAAAATTACTCAGATATCTCTCGCAAGAACGGTGCATTTTTTTGGGATAAAAGTAGCCTGTGTAGTAAAGTGAATCCTGTAACTCGTTAAAGTGTGCAGTCAATAAAGTGTGGAAGCATATCAAACAAACCTCCAGCAATGCAGTATTCCTGCCTGTCCCACAGGAACTCTGCATTTTTCTTCGATAAAATTTTCCATAAATACAAATTATCAATGTACCTACCAAATTTTATTCAAATCCGATAAGCCGTTGAGGCGTGATTGGGGAACAAACACCCAAACATCTTAACATGCAACATTCCTATTTATAGTTTATATAACTAGAATAAGATTGAAGTTTTAATTAATTTTACTCAATCAGAACCGCCGAGGTTCTGGACCAGGTCAATCAAATACTGGAAATGTGAATTTTTATATTGGGTACCTCATAAGGTATATTCTAATCTTAGGCATTTTGGTAAAATTCGATTTTTCGTCAAAATATAATTTAATGTTATTTCTAAACGCAGTATACTACATCTGTATATTTCTTTATTTCTGTTAATCTATATATTAATACATTTCTATATTTTTATATTTTTTTATACCTTTCGAAATCTCTATATTTCCTTAACTCTGTATCCTTAAATGTATATTTTTTATTTCTATATCTCTGCATATCTATATCTCTATACCTCTTTATCTCTATATCTCTATATCTCTATATCTCTACATATATATCTCTATATCTCTACTTGGGTTTTATTAGGATTAAGAAAAAGCCTATTTTGGACGGCATTTCATTTACATACAGTAAGAACAACTTACAACAAAACAACAAAACTATCATTAAAAATGGAAGGAAATTAAACTGGTTCTTCTTTGTAAAAAAATAAAATAAAAAATTCTTTCCTATCGTTCTAATTCTTTTAACTAGTGTCATGTTGCATTCTAAAAGGCAATGTGCCTTACAGACACTTAGTTAAAAATGTTATTATTATTATTATTATAATTAAATCTTCAAAAGAATGAGAAAAAAAAATTAAGATTACATTTATTATTAGTCATGTATTTTTTACTTGCGATTTATAGGGACTATAAGGCAAGTTATGCATTTGTAAAAAAAAAAAATCTAACAATCAAACATGTCATTATCATGAAGTAAAAAAAAGTGGTCGGGAAATTCCGTCCGTCTGTCTGTCTGGTTCAAACCTGGTAAATAGTATTTTTAGAGTACTCTACCCGACTGTTTTTCTAATTGGCATTCTGGCTCCAAAACTAACGGTACGTGCCATATAACTTTTAATGCAAAACTTATTTTTCTCGAAAACGGATCCTATGATTTTGATAAAACTTTCTAAATGGTGTTTTCTATCTTTTGATTTTAATGGATTTTTCAGAAAAAGTTTTATAACGGTACCTCCCATATGACCGGTTTTTTAAAATCAGACTTTCTCGTTAACTAATTGACGGATTTTGATGGAATTTTCAAAATATGTAGTGTTTTATGATTTAAAATATACTGCTTATTAAAATTTTCAAAAACATCTTTTTTAATTTTTAATAATTTTTAAGAAATCTACATACATTCCTACGTATTTTAAAGCATTTCATCATCATAAAAACACACAGAATAAATAAGGAAGACTATGATAAACACACATAAACAACTAACAAATAAAAAACTATTCCATTTCTACTGAATGCAAAAATTTCAATCAAGAAAAGGAATGTGTATGTTAATTTTAGTACCTACCTTCCTTATCCTTAATAAATTCTATTAATACCTATCCACACCATACGCTTATCGATCCATCAAACATAATTAAGCTATTTTAATTAATTTGATTTCAAAAAAGTAAATTATTATTATTGGGGCCTACATATATAGGTCCCTATACCTACTGCTGAATCCCACGAATCTTTATGCCAGTTATTCAAATTTTTCCATACCAAAATGAAAATTAAACTGAGAAAAGTCCTTTATATCTTTCTATTAGCAAATTATATTATAAACAGTAAACAACAAGTGGAAAGTTAATATACTTAAAAAACTGCAAAAGCTAACAATCCTATATATTTATGTGTTTATCCCTTTGTCGTGACGCATGTTCGTTCGAGCTTCAAACCACAACGATTCTAAAAAAGTTGCACGTCAGAAAAAAACATTGTCAAAAAGACGCCTGCACTTAAAAAGGATTAGCACATAGGAGCAAATACGTGCGACCCAACCGTGCCTTTTATTTATTATTTACTTTCTTAGTTAAACTTTTTATCTAAGATTGCTTTTTACTACCCAAATTTTTTTTAAGTACTATAAAAGACTAAATTTTACTGTACATTTCTGTTTAATAATAAAATTGAAAAAATTAAATTGAATTGAATTGGGACAACAGGGGCCCAAGAACAGAACCCTGTGGCACGCTTCTGCTGCTGTTAAGGAAATTAGACGTGTTGTTGGCTACAGAGACTGCTTGTGACCTCGAATGCAAATATGATGATACCTATATAAGAATGACTACTGAATTCGAGAATCCAAACAACATCGAAAGTTTAATTACAGAGGTTTGTGTGATTAACGGTATCGAAAGATATGGAACAAACCAAAAGAATCAAAAAAGGAATTTTGTCTTTCTTCTCAAATTCTCTTATACAATCTACCACTTTTATAACGGCTGAAATACAGCTATATATTGGTTTATTTGTCTTTGGAGGATTTTTTCAAACACTTCATACAAGAAAGGAAGTATAGAAATCGGTCTAAATTCCTTACTAGTGGAACTCTTTTGAACAGGTATGATTTTTGATTTTCCACTAACCGGTAGTTAAAATAAAATTGAAAATATGTCATAGTGCCGGAAGAATTATCGGAAGAATAATTTTGACAAATTTAGGATCTTGCGGGAAAAAACTCGGTTAACATGGCCCTTCCCGAAAAAAATGGACCGATGACTCTTCCAGCGTGAACAGCTCACCATGCAGTAACTTTGAGAGGGTGTAATGGCTCCTAGTGCATTACTCGTGGATTTTCTGTGCCCGGAAGCTATAGTTTTGCTTGTTCACGTACCCGTGAACACCTTGGGATTATACTCAACAGTAACCTTACTTGGAATGACCATATAAACTCTGTATTATCTAAAATCTATGGAGCTCTTCAGAGTCTATCAGTATGCAAAGAAACGTTACCGATTGCAGTTAAACTTAAATTGGTGAAAGCCTTAATAATTCCATTAATTAGTTATGGTTGTGAGCTGTTTGCTAACACGGACGCTAGGTCAAGATGTAAGCTGAACGTTGCATTCAATTCAATAGCAAGAACTGTATAAAACCTGCGCAGATACGATGATGTTTTAAGTCAATCTCGACAAAAACTTGGGTGCAGCCTTGAACAGTTTTCAATTTTTCATCCATGCCATTCGCCTCTACAATGAACTTCCCCTTAATATAAGAAGCAAGGTCCAGCACAGAAACTATTGTCATTACTTTTCTCTTATTTCAGTTCTCATCGTTGATGCTTTTCTAGTTTTTCTTGTTTTTATAATTTTTAGTTGTAACTATTGTTTTTTAAACTTTCTTTTAATAACCGTTGTTTTATTTTTATTGTTAAATTTTGTTTTATTTATACTTTTAATATAGAAATGTCAATGTATTTATAAACCATTTTGTAGACTGTGCACACTTAAAGAACATACTTCTTATTGTACAGCAAATTTAACAAATAAATAAATACAAATACAAAATACCCGCTGAGGTGGAAATGAGCCTATCGCTCATTATGATTTTGGTCGAAAAATCGTCCACTTCGTCGGCGAGATTGAGGATCGCTTGGGCGTAGGTTACACGCGTTTGGCGGTCGACAGGCAGCAGCTGATGTACGGACTGAACTTTGTACGGGAACATGCGCAAGTCTTTGGCCAATATTCACCTTAGGGACGACCGGCTGATGGCTAATTGTGAGGCACGGCGCGGCGTCTGGTCGATGTTTCCGGCGACAGCTCGACATCCTCGTCAGCAGCGGCGATATTCTCGGCACAACGAGCGCTCCGGGGCCGGCCACTCTTGGCAACGTCTCGTGTGGTCCCATAATCTTCAAGGTTGGTAGCCAAACGGCGCAGGGTTTGCGCAGTCGGTGTCGGACGGCCGTGGAATCAGCGACGGAATTCGCGCTGCGCCAAAACTACAGACTGTCAAAACAGATTTGACATTGGCGGCCATTTGCAATAAGAGCATCTTCCAATAGGGTGATCTCTTTGGCCCACCTTGTATATAAAATAACTAACGAAATTCATGTTTTCCAAGCTTTTGATACGGTCTGAAACAACAGCTTAATAATTTAAATTAATTTACATTAATTAAGATAGTTTCTAAGAAATATATTACATTCTGGAATCCAACCCGAAAAATAAGCTTTTTTTTTAATGCTGGGGATCCACAAGAATAAAGATCGGTTAAAAGTTAGTCCATTAACATAAGCCCAGCATCATAGTTTTTCTTGGTCTTGATTCACTCGGCATCGTCATTGATTAGCCTTAGACCGCAGCCGAAATACATCTGAACAACCGTAGCGTACATATAAAATGAGCAGTTATATAAATTATGGAAGGAACAGATTTATTTATAAGAACCGAATTGAAGCAATGCAACACAATTTAATTCGTTTTGCCCTTAAAGGTCTACCTTGGAATGATCCATTCAATATGCCACCTTATGAACAGCGAATCCAGACTCTCCAAATGCAAACTTTTCACCAAAGGCGTGTTAATAATGATTTAATATTTCTTCATCAACTTATTAAGGGAGAAATTGATGCTTCTCATTTATTAGCCTGTATTCGGTAAAATTACCGTGGATGATCTTATCACCTGCGTGGATCGGAACTTCTGCATGTTGACTTTCATAGAAGAAACTATGGTAAGTATGAAGTTTTAAACCGTATGAGCAGTTTGTTCTTATATTAATCCTTTGCCTATAGACTTTAATTTAATTAAAGTAGAATTAAAATCCTTATTTCGGACCAGTGCTCCACTGTTGTGATTGTTTTTTAATGTTTTTTTTATTATGTACAAATTATATGTAGTTAACTTTTATTTACTTCTAGTATTTTTTACATGTTTTGGATAACATTGTTTTATTTTATTCACTAACAACTAACACATCGAGCAAATGCTGATGTTTAATTCATCGGGAATACTTTCTTGTGACCAAACTTTTCCGATCCACAAGAAAGGGGACCCTCTAAACTGGCGCAGTTTATATATAGACGTATAAGTCTCCTGAATATCGCTCACAAGATCCTCTCTGCCGTATTATGTGAACGCCAGAAAACATTCGTCAACAACCTGATTGGCCCCTATCAGTGTGATTTCAAGCCAGGAAATTCCACAATCGATCAAATGTTCACGCTAGATCCTGGAAACTTCCCAAGAATTCCAAATCGATACCCACCATCTCTTTATCGATTTTAAGGCCGCGTACAATTGCATTTATAGAGACGAGCTATACAGAGCCATGTCTGGTTTTGGCATCCCCACAAAACTCGTCAAGTATGTGCATCTGTTAGCATACGCTGACGACATAGACATCATTTTGGTAGAACCCAGTGAGCTGTCACTGGAGCGTTTGCTAACATTGAAGCTGAAGCGGCCAAGATGGGACTACCAGTCAATGAGGCCAAAACGAAGTACCTGCTGTCCACAAATCAAAAATCACAATAGACGGGTAGTTAGAGAATTTGTTTACCTAGGATCCGCTATAACATCTAACAAGAATATCGCGTTAGAAATAAAGCGAAGAATAAATCTTGCCAATCAGTGTTTTTATGGGCTAGGGAGGCAATTGAGTAGTAAAGCCTTATCTCGAAAAACAAAAGAGACTCCATAAGACCCTGATCATCCCAGTTCTGCTCTATGTTGCCGAGGTATGGACTCTATCTATAGCGGAAGATGATATTCTTAGTCGTTTCGAGCGTACGATTCTTTGCACGTTTAAGATGACTAGGTCATGTAGAGCGAATGGACAACAATTCTCCGGCTCGCAGGATCTTCAATTCTACCCCAGACTTTACTGTGAGTCAAGGAGGACCTCACCGGGCTCACTTGGGGTGTGAAACTGGAGGCAGCTAGCCAAAGACCGATTTGGCTGGAGAGGCATCTTGGTTGAGGCTCAGGTTCGTCCAGAAATGTAGCGCCACTTAAGTAAGTAAGTAAGTAACAACTAACACGTGCACTACGATAAAGAGAGAAAGAAGTTTACTATAAATTTACTACATCAAAGAATCTGAAATTGGGAAAATAATAATGGACCTAAAATGAATCTCTGTGGAACTCTACTGGTTTATGAAAAAAGCCATATAAAGTGTTACTAATTTCTTTTGGAAAATGAAATTCAGGCTTAATTCAGTAGACTTAGAACTTTTGTGTATAGGTAGAACTTTGGCTAGTTTTCAGTCGGAAATTTATTCAACTTTTCCATTGGAATATTGTTGAAAAAGTGCGTGATATAAGGCAAAACAACTGAATCAGTTATCTTTAGAAGAAAATTGGTTCATTACTTCAAAAACAATGGCATAAGACGATGAAAATATACTTTCAACCACTTCAACCTTACTTAATCCTAGCCAAAAACTAGATTTAACATTTTTATATGATAAAAAGTTAATTGAAATCAAAAGTTGAACAAAAGAAGGTATTGAACGAGTGTTAACGAATTTCCTATACAAATAATTTCCACCAAAAATATTGATTTCATTGTGTTTTGAGTTTAGACATACGAAGCCCAATGTAAGGCACATAATTATACATAATTGTTATTGATGATCAAATGAGGTATTTAGTTTGGCAACTCTTTTTCGAATTGACTGAGTCATTATCATTTGTCTAATTCAGGTCGGCCATAATTTTTCCATGAGGTGCAGCTTAAGAAGTTCAGCCATTCATTTTCGAACCTTGTACTGAAGGTTATTTCGGCAAGAACAAGTTAACGATGCAGCCATTTTTTTGAGGGAGAAGATGTAGTTAACCCCAGTAATTCTGCATTCGAATTGGGAACAAAATCGCAATTATTATAAATATTATATACCTCATCGGCGTAGAAAGCATACCTTTTTTTGGAATAAGACAAGTAATTGTTTTTTTTTTTAATTTGATCCATGATGTGACTGTTAAGAATATCAAGTACCTGAAGTCTATTCGTATCTTCTAGCCCTCTTTTATAAAAAGTTCAGAGAAACCAAATTAATTTACCTTACTTTCTCTACATTCTATTTTCGAATCCAAAAGAAAACACTTAGTACTCAAAACCCCTCGTCTTTCCTTTACAACACCAACTCCTCATAATCACTAACTAAGCCGAGAAAACACGCGTTCCCAGGTCATCACATAACACAACCATGATGTTAATGAGAAATCCAATTTTTCAAGTTGTCACAAATTTTCTGGTATTTTTCTGTCGCTGAAAGCCGCGTAAGGGATTCACAGGCCGAATCCGAATCGTCATCAATTAAACGGCTTGGTCCATTCAACCGTTTACAAGGCGCAGGAATCAGCGAAACTACGACCGGGGCGACATCAGCAGCTCGCCCCGCACTGTTGGCGCCCAAAACTTAGCCTTTGCAGCTCCTCCAGAGGAGCTAATTTCCTTGATTTGTGACCGGGGAATGATAATCACCAGCACATGTGTGCTCTTTTATCAAAGAAAACCAAGACGACACATGACTTCGCCAACAAGCGACAACGACGATCTACGTTAACGTTTTATTTTTGAAATAATTTCATGTTGCATTGTCGTCGCCCCGAAACGAAATTGCTCGAAAAAAAATCCAAAAAAACGCCTTTTAATGTGCAATCGGGTGTGTCATGCGAGATCTTTTGATCTGCGGAATGGAGGAAGTTCTCTGGAGACTCAAAGGAAGATCGTGTCAGAATTATTTATACGCGATTTCGTGTTTGCAATTAAAGAATCGAGAAAGTACTCTGCAGATGTTCCGAAATGCTTCAGAGGTTACCCCCATCACTCTTGAAGTTCAGACTGGGTTTTCCGTCTTTTTTTGTGTGCAGATATCGGAGACACGGTAGAGTCATTTTTATCAAGCAGAACAATATTCTTTTGGATTAAGGCTGGCAATAAGAGTGCAAAGCTTGTAAAATAACGATTTGATGCTAATTGGAGTTAAATTGAACCAAATTTTTAAAGTGGACTGCGATGTGTTCAGACAATGGAATGAGTAAGGTTGTATAATTAATTAAGATATTTTGGAATTTTATTGCAAAGAAATATTGCATCTGTTATCTCGCGGAAGAGAGAAAGCGATTAACTTTGTAAATAAAGACAATCGTTTGAGAGAAGACAATGCGTCCATCATTCTTATATGAAAAGTTCAACTGGGAGACTGCGACCCAAGTAATTTTAGGGATTAGTAGAAAACGTAAAAAATATTTGACATTTTATTGTTAGCTGAGTCTTCTTTTTCCTAAACGACGACTGCTTAACCTTCACGACTACTTCATGCTTGAGGCTCCACCTGTCGGGTTGGCCGGGTTGATTTTAAAACGTTTGTAAGCGTCCAGTTCTTGGATTCTTCAAATGTCTGTGGCCAACTAAATGCAGGTGTCGTTAAATTTGCCTAACCAAAACGTTTTTGCGCTGTTGAGGTTATCAGAATTCTCTTGCAACGTGACTTCGATAAGATTCAGCAATATTGCAGTTATTGGAAGCTGAAAATTAACTTCCAACAATGTGGAACTATTCTGTGTATAAGGCTTCTAGGAATACGAGAAAAAAACTGGCGCAAGCTTGATCTTGAGACCACATGGACATCAACTGGCGAGTAAAAGTTAGTAAACTTCATCTGGCTGAATCAGTTTCTATATTTCAATCGACAGCAGCCTCTAGCTGTGGCTAGAGCTAAGGGAGCTTTTGCCCTGGCAAGACGGTTGTTTTATAGCAGCTACCTTCACAGCAGGGTTAAGGTGATTTGCTACATGGCCCTTATCAGGCCGATGATTGCCTACGGATGCCTTGTGTGCTTAAACGTTGCACAATCTCTAATGGAAAAGATTCGGGTGTTTGAGAGACAGTGTTTTCATGCCTCATTTGGACTACACAGAATATTAGAGCCGGAGTAGGAATACTATACTATCCCACCGATGTTTTTTACAACGGGACCAATATAGACATGATATAGATATAGTCAGCTCCTTTACGACCGAGACATTGTGGCTCTAAGCATAGCAGAGCGCCCAAGAATCAATATTGGGCAGTATTCGATCGTCACCGGAGGGATTATTTTGATCAGGCTGATGGTGGCTGTCGACATTGTCGTGTATGGTAGACTTATACAGTTGTTAGGTACCCTTAAGCTAGGCAGCGATGGGAAGCTGCAACG
Source organism: Platycheirus rosarum (assembly GCA_963971375.1). Classification (NCBI taxonomy): domain Eukaryota; kingdom Metazoa; phylum Arthropoda; class Insecta; order Diptera; family Syrphidae; genus Platycheirus; species Platycheirus rosarum. Next base: position 103,880,819 of record OZ020510.1, read on the forward strand.
GCAAAAAAAATTATAAAAACAAAAAAAATATGTACGACTGGATCGCACGTACTTGCTCATATGTGCGGTCACATCCTCGAATAAAATTTTAAAAATAAGTAACATTAACGTAGAAAAATAACATTATCTGAACTTAAAAAAATGGGCGTGACTGGGTCGCACGTACTTGCTCTTATGTGCGTAATTACATTGGAAAGCAAGATCTTTGACAGAAACAAGTAACATTTACGTTGAAATAAACACAGTTTGAACTTATAAAAAGTGTCAAAACCACAATACCTAACTGTTTTTAGCAAAATTGAAGTATGGCATCATACGTCTTGAATAACAAAGAATTTATGAAAAATGTATTTCGAAAATTGTAGGACCGGTTTTGATAAAATCCTGTTTTTTATTTTTAGTTTTTTGAAATTTTTTTTTTTAATTTTGGCTTGCAGTTTTTTAGAGTTTATTAATATACATGTTAATATAAAATTTAAAATAATTTTTTTTGATTAGATTTGAAAAAAAATTTCAAAAATTAATTTTCATTAGAAAAAAACGTTATTAAATATTTTGATAAGCAGAATTAATTAAGCTACCTAGATGTACACAAATATAAAATTTGACAGAAATCCAAAGAGCCGTTATCGAAAAAGCCCAAAATTAAAAAAAACGTTATATGAAAGGTACCGTTAATAGACTTTTCCCGAAAATTTGGTTCTAATCAAATGATAGTTATTACCAACAAAAAAATTCTCAAAAAATTGCATTAAAATCGTTCGAGCCGTTGTCGAGAAAAAAAAGCTTTTCCTAAACGGTCGTATGGCAGGTACCGTTATTTGTAGGCCTAAAAATTAAATTTCAATTTCCCCTCTGGGGAATGCAGAAATAATCACACACACCATGTTTGAAGATAATCGCTTAAGCCGCTTTTTTGTCGATCACTTTTTTAAGCCTCCCTGATCGTAATGTCATGTTTGATTGTAAGAATTTTTTTTACGAATGTACAACTTGCCCCTATAATCGGAAGTAAAAAAAGACTAAATAGATAACAAAAAAGAGAGCAAGAAAAGAATTTTATGAAAAAAAGAAAGTGTAAAATATATCTTAAATGAAAAAGAGAACATGATCTCTTTAAAAAAGATGTTTTGGAAACCCTAATATAAGGTGAATTTATACGAAGTAAGAGTTGTGATCCCAGTTTCATATTAGGAAAATTGTTCAGTAGTTTTGTTCCATTTTACGCTAGTGGTATACCTTAAATGTAAAGAATAAAGAAAAGATTCACTACCTCACTATAGATTCATTTTTTTCATTTTTAATAAATTTTTTCTTAAAACTATCTTAGAGCTAGACACAAATCTTAATAACTAGCTTATATACATTTACTTAACTAACTTACGGGAGCTCTAAATTATTCTTAACTTATATTTAGCAATTCAACTTCATTTAACTGTTATGTTGACCCAGAAAGGTGGAAAAATACAGGGTTGCGGATCATTGTATCTTTTTATTTTAACTTAAAAAAACTATCTTATAGTTAACTTAAACTACTTACAACTAATAAAAACAAAAACAGCCACAGTAAACTATTTTTGTTGAACCTACCTAATTTAAAAAATACCCTAAACCTATGTAAGCCGACGATTGATGATAACCCATACCGACTGCCACTACTATCGTTCTTGTAACTAGCAAAAATGACTTGTTTAAATAGTTCCTTACGGTATCTATAGATTATTGCCCTATACTAAACCGCAGACGCTCTACTCCGCTCTCAGCGATGACGTCACGATCATAAAGGAGCCCGCCTATCCACAGTCTTACGGGCACCGTGGTAGATCAGCGGAATCGCCGATCCATTCTTTACTCGACTGTCTAAGTAGAGAAATGCTTCGGGCGGGATGAAGTCGCTTAAACGCACACTCGCAAGTATTCGTCTTGGGGGTAGTACGCCCCGAAAATTTCGCCATTAGTCGAGGTCATCCCCCTTGCAATGTGACCTCGAATCAGCTTTATTGAAAAATTATCTATCCTGTTTATATTGGCCCCGTTGTACAGAATTTCGTTGGGATAGTAGTGTTTGTACTCACTAGCTTGCGCCAGTTCCTTCTCGTATCCCTAGAAGCCGTAGACAAAGGATAGCTTCATATTTTTGGAAGTTAATTTTCAGCTTCCAGTCATCGCAATATTTTTGAATCTTGTTGAAAAAACACTGCAAGATAGTTTTGATAACCTCGACTGTTGGACCTGTTCTGTACGCGATTAAATCGTCGGCATATGCAATTGCTTGAGTAAGACTACCTATAAGATCGCTGATGTAAATGTTGAAGGGAATTGGCGAGTTCACCGCTCCTTGTTGCAAACCATTTTTAATATTAAATAGTGTGGTAGAAGTCACATTTTCATTTTTGACAACAAACTTTCTACCATTAAGCATGTCATAAAGGTCCGATTTGCTAGGCGATGGTGGCGTTTGCCAAGTCTTCGTCATTGAATCTGGTAAAACCAAGATCTCAGATCGTCATTACATAATGCTGTTTCGAAGGTGGAAGTGATTTAGCAAAGCCGCGTTTTCCAATTCGTAACTTTGCCGAATGCTCTCATTCGCCTTATAATACTTTCAGGAAAACAGACTCTACCAGACTTAGGATCCTCGATCATTAAGAAATCGTCATCCAAGATCACGTTCCCTAGAACTATTCCTGCAGTCAAAAGTACGTTTTCGTTCTCTATGCTTCTCTGGAGTTTAAGAAACGGAAGGTCGTTTTGATCGTTCTTCCTCACTACGGAATCTTAATTAAAATGATGTTTTACCTCTGCTCTGGTTAATATAAAAACATTTAAGTAGACTCAAATTTAAGTCAAAACTCAAATCTGTTAAATAAAAACATCATAGCCATAAGTCAGTCTGACTTTGTTCGTGCCTTCAAGTACATTTAAAATAATGTCTAAAGTCAGACTTCCACTTCATTACATCTACCATCCTTTCCGCAAAATCTGAACTTCTAGCGGAGTTTGAAAGGGTTCGGACATCAAAACCCCTAACTAATTGCAGGTTGTTTTCGAAAACTATGCCTATGCTCCAAACACGTTCAATTTTATTTCAATTTTATTTCCTCGTTCATTGTATAGAGTTTTAAATAATTATCCGACTTTGAACTACCCAAGTGTCCTTTGTAAAAATGCAAATAATAAATATTTCCACTTTTTGTCTTCAATTTTCTTTAACAAACACTAAGGCACTCCACATGCCCCATCACATTTGTTAAATTTCGTTACAATTTTCCTCATTTTCTCGGCTCAGCTTTTTCCTTGAAATAACACCATCATCCACACAACACACAAAATAAATGTGATGGAAAATTCACAGCAAAATGAGTACATAATTCACATTCCAGACTTTGGCAATTTTCCAGGACAAAAAAAAAAAACAAAAAGAAAAAAATTGCAAAACTCAAAGTCGTAATAGTAAACAAGTTTCTCTTGCTGCCGCGCTAGATCTGGGAAAAGGAAAAGATTGAGTCTCTCCCTTTTACCAAATGACGATGACGACATAGACGACGACGTGCAAACGGCCCAACAATTGACCCGTTCCAACAAAATGGCGGCTAAAGGTCACCACCCTTTCAATAATAATCATATAGTCAGCAAGTTTTTCTAGTGCAGTAAAAGTTCTTTTGACAAGGTGAATTTCACCATTAAAAAAACTTGTTTGTTAATTAAATTTAAGGGAATAAACTTCCCTTCAACTTTACTTTTTTTACCCAGTAAACTCTAGTTCACCGACCGTGGTCCTGCCAGGACCGTCCTGGCCTACCATCAAAATATTATACAAATTTTTTAAAGTCAATGCCTTCCTAATTTTGACGTATTCTTGACAACGCGTTCATTGAAGACAAGATGGACAACAAGTTGCACAATGGAACATGGAACACCCCTATTGGAGAAGGGACGAGAAAAAGGAAGGAACTGTAAGTCGTAAAAGAAGACATTTTGAATAGTACTAGATTGCTGGTGAATTTCACCCGGACCCGGCATTCGGTGTTTGCCAAAAGTGAATGAATATATTTTCTTTCGATGAACTTTGTCCAATTCAGGGACAGGAGCCAGAACCACAACTTCAAAATAAGAACGACCAAAAAAAACTTCTTTTCTTCCAAAGGAGATAACTCCTCAAACTTTTGTTTTTCATTGCTGATTTCTATTTCGGGATCAGTTTTGACTCTTGAAAAACAGGCACAGTTCATGAGGAAATGAAGAACTCTCATTCGAATGATGGTTGTTGAGGGGTTGGCATAGCAATGATATATTGGTAGAAGAGTTTTCTTTTTTGTGTGTCTAGAGACATGTAGAGGCATATATCCTTAGCTTAGTGGATCACAGTGAAACCTTAGATTGTGTTAAATGAAGAATGACTTATGGTTCGAGTGGCAATCCTTTCCCTTTATATAATAGGGTGTCCTTAAAGAGTGAAACCTTTGGTGTGGTAAGTTGCTTGCGCCAAGTTTCTAAACCTTGTGATTGAATACAGGAATGAGAAATAGCTGCGACTGGAAGGTGGTGTATTAATGACATATTTCAAGTGTAAGAAAGGACCAGCAATATCTGTATCATTTGAAACCTTAGGGGTGGTTTGCTTGATGATTTCCAAGGATATAGCCATTGAAATGGAGACGCACCAGAAGCATTGCACTCCAATTCTATGCCACGTATAAGGAATTCGATTCAAAAGAAGGAACACCAGGCTAGGCGAAAGTCATTACCGGTTAGAAAGAAAGTTTAAATCAGGTTTTTTGATTGAAAAGTGCTTGAATGGATCGATGGATGAATACCAATACCCAATGGAATATAAAAAATGATGATAGTGACTGAAGGAATGACGATGGAAGGAACTGGATTAACTGAAGCCGTTATAGGACTAGAAAATGCAGAAGCCATATCTAGGATTTCGGATTGAATAGACTTTTTTTTTGTTTCACTGAGGGGATACTCGTACTACAATTAAGAGAGGAATCCTTTGGAGTATTTAAACTTTTTTTTTATTCAAAGTAGAAAATCATTTTTTTAATAAGGATAAATTTGATAACTCATGAAAATTTTGTATACCTACAGTTGTGAGTTTTTTAGGGTTCAAGATGGCTCATCTGACCGCTAGTCATATTTATTGATTTATAACTGTTTTTATACTTTTTTAAGGACAGGGAAAAGTTTCTTGTTCTTGAATTTGTCTGATAAACGTTTCTATCGGTCTTAAATAGATGCTTGTATACATATATGGATAGGCTTCAGTCTGGGATCGTTTCCTTCTTCTTGTGTTCGGTTTTCCAAAGATTTTTTGGACCGGGGCATTAATGTTCATCGGCTCTATATGATCGGATGCATCAGAAACGTTCGAATTTTTACCTTGTAGAGCCGGCAGTTACTTTTTGACTCGCCTTTTATACATGCGGACAACAAAAATTTGTCGTAGAAGTTTTCGCCCGAAATAGTGTCTTTTCATTTTCATTAATTTACAAATATTATGGTTCGTACAGTAAGATAACATCTTTTATGTTTGTTACCTACTTAGATAATAACAGATAGTCCAGTCCCCCAATATCAAAAAATAGGCTGAAATGGAAAAAAAATATTCGTACAATTTTCTTTTACTGTTCGTAGGGGAGGGGGGTTATTAGTAGTCCAAATTTTCTGTTTTCGTGAAAATCGAGCTGGAGCTTCAGCCGCCATTTAGATTTTAATGCACATTTTATTTTGGCCAGTAACTTCCCCATTTCTGATTTCTGACAAAAATAATAAAGGCAACATTTGTAGGAAATTAAATTTTCTACAACTTTAGTCTCATTATTTTTTTTTTTTCAAAAAAGTTACCATTCGCAAGATATCAACAAAAAATTGATATATTCGAAGACGGAGCGGATGATGTTACTTTAGCGTCACCATCAAATTCATAGATTAGGACTACAGGGGAAACCACGTCAACAAAAAAAAAAAAACCTCACCTTAAACTCTACCTCCACGGTGGTGCGCAAAATGGTTTTATTTGAATAAAAAGAGAAAAAATGACACACAAACCCTCTCGTTAAATCCACGCACACCACCCCAATATCTACATCTACTTTCTTCTTTAACAAAACTCCGCCTATTTTGTATTTCTTTTTCTCTTCTTGTTCTTTTTGAATTATTTTGGGAATTCCCGCCTGTTCTTTTTCATGTTCGCCTGGTGCTTGCGATCGATTTTGGTTGAAAGAACCACAGTATCGCAGCGTGCGTCACTTTTTTTATCAGCATATTAGAATGAGTCCTTATCAGCATTATAAGCATGAGTCCTATTAGCATGAGTCATGTTATTTCGTATGTGTAGCTTGTCATCGATTTATAAGACGTTATCACGTCAAAAAAGATACCCATTTCTTCATTAGATTCAAGAATGCGGCTGAAAATCGATATTGAGGCTACTAATGATCCCCCGAACAAACTGTAAGAGAAAATTGTAAGAATTAATATTTTCATAATCCCAGGGTTAGAATAGAGATAGGAGACAAGAAGTGATGACATTAAGTTTGCGTTGAGAAAGTGAGTCAAGATTGCAGTACACAATCGATATACATACATAAGGGCATGACTACGGAAAAAATCAATTTCATTTCAACATTATTAGTATGTTTATAGCCAGATAAATGACGGTCTTATAACAAAGCCAAGGCTAGAGCAATTTACCACTCCTATTATTTTAATTCATCACCTTTGAGCCAGATATCTGGCTCATTCATTTAGAGACAAAGCTCATTTAGCTCAAGAAATGGTCTGGCCAGATGAAGGGTGAACATCGCCTGCGTAAAAGTGAACAGAAGCTTTTGAACAACACCATGGGAGATCATTTGATGAACATGCAGAAGAGTATTGGAACCAGAATCGACCCCTGAGGAACTCCTTCTACAAGGCGTCTTGAATCAAAGTATTTCCAGCTGAAAAAAAACTGAGATCTACCAGATAAGTTAGTTTTTTATGTTTCTTGCCCGATCACTGAAGCCAAACAAATGTTTCAATTTCGACTTAGGAATTAGATGGTTCAGTTTGTCAAAAGCTTTAGAGAAATCCAATAGGCAGAGAAGATTCACATAACCCTTGTCACAACCAACTCTGATATTTTCGAGAATATTAGTCATAACACTGGGACAGCTATGGTTTGCTCTTAAATCTGATTGTTTTTTTCATATAACAAATTGTGGTTGGATAAGTTTCCTAAAATTTTCTTCTCAAGGCAAGGCAGAATGCTTATCTTTATCCGTCCGAAATCGATACTCTTACACTTTTCCACGACTGAAGGAAGGTCGATGTGGTGATATACCAATAGAATATTTGAGTTTGTGAGCCTTCATCTTCGTGGACTACTTAAAAGTCCTCGAAAAACGGCACAGAAGGCTTAAGAAGTTTACAGTAAAGCTAATGTCATCAATACGGACAGGATCACCAAGCCAAAATACATTAATTTCGTCGGGGTTAAGACTGCATTGAGAACTTTTGTTTTTTTAGATACCAATTTTTCTGAGGTTTCTCCGTCGATTTTTAAGAAAAAGAAATAATTTATTTAAGATGCTCGGAGCTACTTTGAATGTAAACATTCCATCTACTATGCAGCTAATTCTTTTTTGGAAGTATACTAAGGCAGTTATAATTTTGGATTCGACCAATTTTTTCTTACGAAGACAGTTAGACAAAATTGGTCGACCAACTGCAATAAGAATTGTGAAGTTATAAGTGGCAATTAATCCAGGGTGCGAGGCAGCAGCGCAGCGAAATTTATAGTTATAAGTCGATTGAATTAAAGCCTTTGTAGGTAGAGGTATAACTACAAGCAGATTGTGATACATTTATTTTGTAAGTGCAAAAGAGAAGGTCATGGTCAGAAATATTTAACGAAATTTGGTGGTACAAAAGGACAGACGAGGGATCACAGACTATTATCAGATCCAAAATACTAGTATAGTGATCAGGGGTAATCCGTGTTGGAAAAATAGTGTTTACAGTGCTCATTCCAACGACGACTTTCATCTGTAATGCAGATTTATCATTTTTAACTGTCAGAATTAAAATCACCACAAACAATAATGTGCTCTGATATTGCACAGAAATCTCTTAAAGATGAGCAAAATGGAGCAGCCAAAGAGCGACAACTTTTACTATAAACACATTATTTCAAGCATTTCTTATAGGAGCTATTGACTTTTATCATTATGAACTCTATTCCAGGCCCACTGGATTTGATAATGACGTTGGCTTTGATAGATGACCCAAAATAAATTGCTACACCTCCGCCTACAGTTTTTGTAATTCTGTCATTTCCAAATAATTTAAAACTAGTCCGCGCAATCTTCAGACAATATCCAAATTGCATGCATCTGTATAATAAAGCCAGACTAGGGTGATGAACGTCCTATAAAGGGACACTTTGGTTGCTTCTCAATTACCTTCTTAACCTGAAAACACAGCGATTGGCAAGAGTTATTCTTCGTTTCTGAGATCAGCTGGTGTTGTTTTCTGAGTTGATAGCGAAGCCTGGGTAGTAGTCGCTAACTAACAAGACATTGATGTTGGGTGCCCCTTCTTGATGACAGCATTGACCGATAAGACCACCTTTGCTGCTTCCGCCTCAATACTGACTAGGGTGCTACTAACATCACGTTGTGTTTTTCCGGTTATTTCGATATCACGGCGTATACGAATAATTGGAAGAAAGTTAAAAAGATCACGCATCTGATGTTGGTGTAAGAGTTCTGGGCTATTCTTTCAAGAGTTAAAGATTCTCGCATCACAGGGCATAGCTCTTTTAATCCTTTTTTTTGTAATCAAAGATATCGGTGAGGATTTTACCGAACTTGGCCGAATAGATTCCGTTTTATATTATCATTCTGCAAAGATGGGTGATTTCGTGAATACCTAGTCATCGCCTGGAGCTTTGAAGAGTTCGGCAGCTAGGGTTTCGACACCTTTCGGCTTTATAAGTCTAGATATAGCAAGGTTTTTCCAGACTCAGTGGGTGGAGTTGCTATTCTGTTTCGACCATTAAAATTGTTCATTATACCTGACATCGGAACTCAGTTTGTAAAGGCCGTTATACAGCCTACAGAAGTGGTTTTCGACTTCGTCTGCCATTTCACTATCACACTATTCATTCGGTTCGTGCAATGAAACCCTTTCATTTTTACTTTTTCATTTTGATTTGAACCAGGGGGCAGTTGTGATCCCTCTGTGCAACGCAACCATGTGTGCTCACGTTTAGCTACACGTGCATGCTAGCATTCATTTTGAAACCAGCGGTTTCGTTGTCATGTATTAATAACCCAGCACTTCAGAGGCAGCCTGTTTGATGGCATTTTGGTAATATTGACACTGCTCCGCAGTATTTGATGATGGAGGTAAAGACTTCCTTGGAGGTTATAAGAAATTCGACTGGAATAGGACCTGGCGATTTCTTACGAATCGCGAGGTCGCGTGCAAATAGAAGCGTAGTAACTTTAATATAAATGGCATGAAAGACCGGGTCTTATATATAGTCACTAAATAAAATTAATTTTAGAAATATCTTAGGGTTTCTTTAAATCTGCTAATAAGCTGTCTGTGTGCTAAACTACTAATTTCACTAATTACTTTTCTAATGTTCGAAAATTCCTTTCTTTTGAATTACTTGAAATCCATTTTAGTCCCTTATTTGGGGCACAAAATGTTAAGCTCTTTAGATTTGCAGAATCCTCAGACAAGGACAAATTTAAACCTACATGGTGAAAGTTCTTAAGTCTTGAAAATATCTTTCGGGTGTGCCGAGGTATTATAATGTCAAAAGTAACGATTGGACAAATACTACAAAGCTATTTATCCACAGGTAAACATACCTTAGTTCCATATATAAGTTCATATCTACATCAATACTTTGCTGTTTGAATCTTAATCTACTCCCTTAGTTGCAAAGGACATACATATATGTATACATATACAGCTGGCTGCAATCCAAATCCAAAGGGCAAGTAAAATCCCGAAAAGCTTGTTCCTAGATTATTCATATCGACAAAACAACAGAAATATGTTTTTGTATCTTCGATTCGAGATATGAAATTCGAGCGAGCAGCATGCAACTTCAGGAACGTTATTTATATTCCAAAGGCTGAAGCATGTAAGATTTACGTACGAGAATTAATCCGTTCTCATGGGAAATCTAAAAGTATACGCAATGATACGCTCCGATACCCAAAGCAAATGTATCTAACCTTTCCTCCTTGGAGCACCATACCCATATAGCTAGGTTATGGGTATCCACTTCTTATATGTGAATAGATGATCTCTATCCGGCTCCATAACACAAACAGCACCAACAACAACAACAACGAAAAGGAGTTACCTTTTCCTAAGCTTCCCGAAATATCCACGTGTGTCTGTCTGTTCGGATGAAAATTATCTTTTACCATTCGTTCGGTGTCCGTCTACGTCTACGATTTGACCACGACCGTCAATATTGCCAGATCTCCATCATGAGAGACCAAAAGGCCACAACAGGCTTCACCTAGTACCTAACCATCGCGTATGCAACGCATGGACAACTTCGAGTCGTATGTTTTAATCGAATAAATCGATTCCCATTCCGATGTTGAATTGTTGGATTGAATTCCTTTCGTTTTGAACTGAAAGAAACAGTGATTCTGTAAGGATTTGGACGCAGAGTGAAGTGAATTGGAGCAGAGAAGAAAAATACACGATTTATGGGTTAAAGGAGGGTTTTCATAAATTTCCAATGACTCTGGCAAAATAACAAAAAAAAGTTCTGTAATGGCCAAGTCAAAGGACGCGGATCCCAATAATAAAAAAAAAGGTTTGATTTGGACAAGCAGTAAGAAAAAAAAAACATTTACAATCAATCGAAAAAGAATATCTAATGGTCGAGGGTTAAATTGTTGCAAATTATACCCTTTTGATGAGCATTTAACATTGTACCCGTTTGTTGGATCCTGCATTTATCATCCACTGTGACTGTGCTGGATTCGGATCTGATGATTATAAAGATAAAGGACTTTGATTAAGTGCGAGTAACACCCTATCATTTATTATTACCAACAATACAACAGTTTTGGCATACAATTGGGATTTTGAAGTGAAGGAAATATATTGAAAATTTTGGTAAAATTCTTAGAATATTTGGGTGCCTTCTGAAGTAATCAAATGGTACAATATGGGCAGAGGAGTGTGGACTGTGGAGTACAAAAGACGTAGGACTCTTTACAAAGAACTTGCTTTCAGAAAGCGAAACCAATACTAGGAACTATCACAAAAATCTATCCACGGATAAAGAAACAATGCCGCGCAATGATGGACGCCTATGCAGTTACAACTAACTCGGAAAACATTAGCTTTAAAAGCTTTGTTAATATGATTCTCTCATAATTTAGATGAAAAAGGACGCCTCGGAGTAGTTGCCAGAAGGAAGCAAAAAAAAAAGTGTGCTTAACTCCAAGCAGAGAGTACGAAGAACATAATTTGGAAGCTGAAGAAAATTCTGCAGCATCAGTTGTTGATTCCAACCAGGATTTCTTTTTTCAGGATATTTGCTTCCAAAAATTCAATAACCTCTTTTTATTTACGACAAAATTCTTCACCGACAATTTAGTCAAGGACTTTTACATGAACATTTTCCAATAATTATCGGCAAAAGTCAAAAAGTTGTACAAGACTCCAAGTAAGTTGCACAAAACTTGGGCCGGTAAATTAATAAAGGGAAAACCAAGAACATGGTGGATGCGCCTGCGATAATTGTTGGTTCAACAATCAGGGCATTAAAGTATGAATTTGAAGTAGTGCGATCCTTTAACTTTACTATGGAGGAAGAAATACATACGCGCATACATACGAAAGAAATACGCTGCTAAAATCTAACAGAACCTACTATGCCTTTTCAATTAGGTTTTTCTAAATGGATGTACCAGCTAATTCGGGCATGCTGGTTTTTTTTATCAAAAATTGTGTTCCTAATGGAGGCTGCCCTAAATTTTCTTGCTCGCTATTGGATCACATTTTTGTCAACCTTTCTATTGTAGAAATGATTTTTAAATAAAACGGTTTTTATTTAACAACTTTTGTTAAAAAAAAAAAAAAAAAAATAATAAAATAATGCAAACTTAAGCACAAAAATAACCTTCATTAAAAACAAAATAAAAAAAAATTCACTCACACGTTTTTAATTTTTTTTTTTTAAATTATTAAAACTACAAAAAAGAAGTTCTCGAAAATATATAAATTTGAAATTTCTTAGGCTACCTCCATCTTTCTGAATATCAATTTTGGTTATAATAGGTTAACCAGTTCACGAGAAAGTCGAATAAGAAAAACGGTCCTATGGGAGGTACCGTTTTTAAAAACATATTGCAACAACAACAACTATTGCTAGTTGTTTGTTGTTGTTTTTTTTTGTAGAGTTTTGTTGAATAAAATTCAATTCAAAGGTTTAGTGTCCTTTACTCCAACCATTTTAATTTTTTTTGCACCAAAACATACTTAAGACTTACCAACAAAAGCACACCGATTTTTTTTATAAAAAATTCTTGGAGCCGTTTTCGAGAAAAATAGGTTTTTACATAACCGTCATATGACAGGTACCAATAATATTTCAGCTAAAAAAATTGTAAAAAGCCCTCTGTAGAGTGTCAAAACAACTTTATGTTCGAAATTTGTAGACGATTGGCCTTTCCGTTCAGGCTGTAGTCCAAAGTACATACGTACAGACAGACAGACAAAATTTTACCAGTAACTCAAATATGTTTCTCTATCATCGTAATGTCATGTTTGATTGTTGTCTCAAAATTATTAATGTGCACGAATGATTAACTTGCATTATAGTAGTGCCTATAATCGCAAGTAAAAATGAGCAGGTTTTCGCGATATTGTCGTATCCATTTCCTTCAGAATATCCTCTCATCCGTCAAGTGTTTGTTGATTTATAATGGATTTTCAGAAACCTGTTTCGCAAGCCGCCATGTCTTTATTGTCTGAGGCAACAACTTGATTGAACTTCTAGATTGGGGGAGGTTACTTATTTGATCATCATCGTTGAAAATTTTGAAGATACGAAAAGTGAGAATTCTTAAATCCAGACCCGATCAAATACCTGTGATACAATTTTTATGATCAGGAGGTTGATTGAACGGTAGCTATCACAATTTCGCGTATCGCCCTTCCGCTTATATATTGAGAAAAGAGACTCTCCTTTCACTGATTAAGCATTTCACGCGACCACTGATAAATTCATCGATGAGATGGTGAACCATTTACACTCGATTGCTTCCATATATTTTCAGAACTCTGAGGCTTTGGCCCATCGCTTTTTAATTTTCTTTTTTTTAATTTCTTCTCCAAAGCTCGAACTTCTTCTACTACGATGTCGCGACTTTTCCATTGTTTGGCTCAGTTTTTTGGTAGAAGACCCTCACAAGAATTCCGACTTCGACATCCACAAGATGTGGATTTTAATCAATGTTGGCAAAGTTGCTTTAGCCGAAACTTGGCTCGGCGTAAAGTAATAATGAAAGAAAGCATTTAGTATTTACATCTTTGATTAAGGCAACCATATTATTTTAAGTTTTAACATCCATCACAAATCAAATAATTAGCAAAAACAACTTCAAAAGCTACATATTTCAATCACAAGTGACACACCCTTTGTTTCTCTGACCGCACATAATCAAAAACAGCAAAAAGGGGGAAACGGCTTTTGTCAAAAATCCTTGACTGAAACTAATATCTGCCACTCGAACTCAGCCGCACAACGTACCTTAATAGCGCCATTTAACTTCTTTTATGTACCGCAATCAAAAAGAAGCCACACTAGCGTCACGTGTCTCCGAATTTTAACTCCCCTTCCAATCCGGCTATTATAACCGACAACAATAAGAGTGCCAGTAAAACCACTTAGAACCCCATTATACACATTCCAAACCTTTTTTCAACAGTTTTGACAATAATTGCCACCCACTTGGAGTCGAGCGTCGTCGTCGCATTGGATAAAGAATTGTCATTCTGACAGTGACACTTACAATTAAAACTGACAAGTTGAAGTTGAAGACGCACCGCTCCCGACGACGTGGAACCAGTACTGGTGCGGTTTTCCTCGTGCTTCTCCGAGACGAATTCCCCAGAAATTATAATCAATTTAAATAAACTCGCACTCACTTATTGTTTTTCATGTCCTCATGCTCAGGTACATCATGAGGATGCCACCTCCTTCGAGTTCCGCATAGAACAGCGCATCATTTATTCTTAGCTGCTGTCAAACAACCAATGTTCATGGGTTCGTCATTTGGGGGAGAAATTCTGTATCAATTTGAAATTAGGTTTCTGTGTCCTAGCAAGAGTACGTTTCCTGAATCGGAAGTAGAATCGGCTCTTCGTCCTTTCAATTTTTTTGTTCCCTTTAGTCCTTTACTTTTGCCTAGCCGTTGTCGTCTAAGTTTGTTGAAATATTGAGGTAGCTTACTTCATTCTTTGCCGGTTTTTTTTTTTGTTGTTTACTCAATACCCTACTCGAAATTCAAATCACGTCCAGGCAGTTATTGAATATTGCTCATCGTGTAGCGTCTTCGTTTGATACACTTCGGTCCCGTTTTTGCTTCATTTTATTTGTCGATTTCTATTTGGCATCAACAAAGTTGAGAGTTATCCTGCGAATGTTCGGGATCGGGACCCGTGCAGAAGGGGTGTCGGTCGATAAAAATGTTTTTCAGTTAATGTTTTGCAATCATTTCAAGTTGATATACGGCACAAAGTGCACACAGGACAGTAAAGTGCAACAAAAAGGACTTTTAAAGGTTTTTGTTGGGAAATTTGTTTTATATTCGCATTGAAGGGACTTCTTTCTTTGTTAAGTGGCATGTAAATTTATTCAAGAAGTTAAAAGATAAGATCTTCCCGACTAAAGGAGAATCATCAAGTTTAATTAAAGTTTTGCACTTTTAATTTTTTGAAGGAAAGGTAAGAGTTGAAGACAAATCTTTAGCAGTTGATTTTGAGTGAAAATTACGAAAAAGTAAAAGTTGCATTTGAGGAGTTAAGTCCAAAGTATTTCGCTGGAAAATGGAAATAAATATTTACTTTCAGAATGCTGAAATTTAGCTTTTCGATGAAGTTGTCAATGCAGAAGGTTTTTTTAATTTTCATTCATAAATGTCAGTAATAAACTTAGTTTTTGCTTTTATCAAATTATGGCTATTTTGAAAAGTAAATCAAAAATGGAAGCCTGCCTTTTGTCTCGTTGACAAGTCAACTTTCTTGCCTTATCAATGAAGAGATAAATCCTTCATATTCATACACATCCTACAATCACAGGTACGTAAGAACTATACAAAAGTAGTTTTTGTTATTTTTAAATTTGTCAAAAAGTTTAAGCCAATTGAAAATGTTTTTGAATAAAAACTTAAAATAATTTTGAAAACCAAATTGGTATATAGCTATACTTAATTATGTAAAATTTTGAAAAAAATAAGTTTGAATTTTTTAATTTTTAGTTTGAAAATTAATTTTTCAAAAACTATTTCTAAAACAGCATTTTTTGAAAACAAAAAAACGAAGATGAGATTTTTTTATATCATGGCATTGTGAGTGTGTATCCTTTTTTTTTAATCTTGTAATTTTATTGTCATTTTTTTGTTAATTGCCCCTCATCCCGTAAGAATTTTTTCTTGTCTCGATCTAACCCACACGTTCTAGCTCTTTGTCAAAAGGAATATTTGATGATGATAACCTAAACAATGGAGCAAGAGACTCAACATGGTTCCCTGTTTTATTCCAACTTTGTGGCATTAAACAATTAATTACAAGATTGGATCGCACATACTTGCTCATACGTGCGGCCACATTTTAGAATAAAATTTAAGAAAATTAAAGTGAACATCAAAGCATTTATTCGATTTTTTCGACTTTTGACTGTTCGAATAAGGTATGTTATTGTATTGAGTGAAATATTTTAAACGCCATTTTATTTCTTTAAGAAATGTAAGAAAGTGTGATTTTTTTTAAACGGTTTTTAAATAAAACGGATTTTACCTAACTATTTTTTTTAAATAAAAAAAATAATTTAAGAATACAAACTTAAGTAGAAACATAACATACATTCAAAAAAAATAAAAAAAAAATAATTAACCTACCCGTTCTCCGGTAAGGCCGATCGTCTTCAAATTTGGAACGTAAGGTTATTTGGACATCCTACTGAGGGTTTTTTGAATTTTTTTAGCTCAAATATTAACGGTACATGTCATATAAAACGGTTATGTAAAAGATTATTTTCGTCGAAAAGGCTCCATTGTTGGTAAGCATTATGTTTTGGTGAAAAAAAATTAAGATGGTCTAAAAACGGTACCTCCCAGAGGACTTTATTTTTATTCGACTTTCTCGTGAACTCGTTAACCGATTACAACCAAAATTGATATTCAGCAGGATGTAGGTATTCAATTTAAAATACTTTCGAAAACTTTTTTTTTCCTACGGTTTTGAAAAAAAAACATACTGTTTCACATTTCTAACAGAAGTAAAATGGCGTTTAAATGCTGCCTCTGAAAACACTTTCACTTACTTTTTTCAAACAATCAAGTAACAAAAGTGGAATAAAAACTTAGAAGTTCTTCTTATATTTATCAAATTTTATTCGACACGCTGTGACCGCACATAAGAGTACGTGCGATCCATTCCTCCAATTTATTTTTTAGCTCAAATAATAACGGTACCTGTCATATAACCGTTAAGTAAAAACTTATTTTTCTCAAAAACGGCTCGAAGAATTTTTATGAAAAAAAAAATCAGTGTGCTGTAGGTGTGGTTTATGTTTTGATGAAAAAAAAATTAAGATGGTGCGCTAAAAACGGTACCTCCATAGGACGGTTTTTTTGTGTATCTCGAGAACTGGTTAACCGATTACAACAAAATTTAGTATTCAGGAAGATGTAGGCAGCCTTAGTAATTTTAATTTAAAATATTATCGAAACAATTTTTTGTTGTATTTTATTTATAATTAAACAAACATTTTTTTTTTTGAAAAATCAATATTTTGAAAACGCATTTGTGAATTTTTTTAAGATTTTATTTTTAAATATGGGTTATTTTTGTGCTTAATTTTGCATTCTTAAAATATTTTTTTTTTATTTTTGAAAAAAGTTGTCAAATAAAAACCGTTTTATGTTAAAATCGTTCCTACGATATTGAAAAAAATTCAAGCTTTTTTACATTTTTCAAAGAAATAAAATGGCGTTTAAATTGTTCCGCTGAAAACTATTTTACGTACTTTTTTCAAAAAATCAAAAGTTAGAAAATTCGAATAAAAACTTTGATTCCCTTAATATTTTTCAAATTTTATTCATTGCTGTGACCGCACTTAAGAGCAAGTACGTGCGATCCAGTCGTGCAATTTATTTTCTAATGCAACTGCATTTTTAGAAAATTGCCCCTTCCGCCGAAACGGGGGAACTCCCGTAGTAAAAAAAAAAAGTTTTTGTATTTAGTCCGTCTGCAAGAATCCAATATAAATTTGCGGCGCAAAAGTTACCGTACTCTCCCCGAATTAGAACCTTTGCCCTAAATGAGATCTGATAACTTTTTGAGAGCGTGAGTCATATGGTCTCGTCTTGGCAACATTTTACATGAAAATGTTTTTGGTGGGATTTCACTTTTTTTTGTAAGTTGCTTATGAGTTAATAATAATTTTCAGAACTCCAAATTTGCTGAAGCCTCATACAAACTTGCATCCCCTAGTTTAAGGGGTTGGGGGATAAAAATCCAAGTTTTAGAAATTTTTTGATGTTTGTGAACTAAAACCAGCTCACATACCAAATTTCATCTTTCTAGGACATTAGGAAGTACCCTATGAGTTTTGTCTCTGTCTATCGGTCTGTCTGTCCGTATCGATTCCTACAGCCTAAACGGTTGGGCCGA
This sequence comes from Platycheirus rosarum, assembly GCA_963971375.1. Taxonomy (NCBI): domain Eukaryota; kingdom Metazoa; phylum Arthropoda; class Insecta; order Diptera; family Syrphidae; genus Platycheirus; species Platycheirus rosarum. Next base: position 103,898,759 of record OZ020510.1, read on the forward strand.
TTTGATTCAAACTTGGTATATAGTATTTTTAGAGTACTCTACCCGACTGTTTTTCGAATTGGCATTTCAGCTCCAAAACTAACGGTACCTGCCATATAACGGCTGCTACGATTTTGATAAAACTTTCTGAATGGTGTTTTCTATGCAAAATCTATCTTCTAGTTTTAATGAATTTTTCAGAAAAGGTTTTATAACGGTACCTCCCATATGACCGGTTTCTTAAAATCAGACTTTCTCGTTAACTAATTGACGGATTTTGATGAAATTTTCAAAATATACAGTGTTTTATGATTTAAATATTATTGCTTATTCAAATTTTCAAAAACACTTTTTTTTAATTTTTAATAATATAAAAAAAAAATATTTTATTTTTTGAATATTTTGAAAACGGATCTATAGATTTTTTTAAAATTTTTCTCCTCGTATATACAATAGATTTCTTTAAATTGACATACTCAAACAAATTTTAAAATATGTTTTAGAAAAGTTTTTAAAAATAAAAACATTTTTTTGCAAAAAACTGGTCGAACGATTTTGAAATAAAAAATTCGTAAAATAGAAAACAGCAAAAGAAATAAGATGGCTTACAACATTTTTGCCTATAAGCGTTATGAATTGTGTTTTTTTGATTTCATAAAAAATTTATTTGTTTAATATTTTCCCAAAATTTTATTTCATATTGCTCGGCTAAGCCCTAGCTATTAGTCAAATAAAAGAAGGTGAAAACTTACATACATACCTACATATTTTAAAGCATTTCATCATCATAAAAGCACACAGAATAAATAAGGAAGCATATGATAAACACACAAAAACAACCAACAAATAAAAAACTATTCGATTACTACTGAATGCAAAAATTTAAATCGAGAAAACAAAAGTTTACACCTGCCCCTAAATAAACAAAACTACTGTGTTAACTTCTAATATTGTCTCTATACCCACTCGCTTAACAGTAGTTGGAATGTGTATCTTAATTTTAGTACCTACCTTCTTTCCAACCTTATTATAGGTTCCTGATATCCTTAATAAATCCCATTAATACTTACCCACACCATACGTTTATCGATCCATCAAACATAAATAAGCTATTTTAATTAATTTGATTTCAAAAAGTAAATTATTGTTATTGAGACCTACCTACACAGGTCCTTATACCTAGCATTATTGCCCTACTGCTGATTCCCACGAATCTTTATGCCAGTTGTTCAATTTTTTCCATACCAAAATGAAAATTGAACTGAAAGATATAATTCTATGAGCAAATTATATTATAAACAGTAAACAACAAGTGGAAAGATAATATTAAAAAACTGCAAAAGCTAACAATCCTATATATTTATGTGTTTATCCCTTTGTTACGCATGTTCGTTCGAGCTTCAAACCACAACGATTCTAAAGAAGTTACACGTCAAAAAAAACATTAAAATTAAATCTTTGTCAAGAAGACGCCTGTACCTAAAAAGGATTAGCACACAGGAGCAAGTACGTGCGACCCAGTTATGCCTTTTATTTATTTTAGTTTTAGGAAGCAATTTTTATTTTAAATTTTAGTATGCAGTTCTAAGTGTTTAGTAATAAACAGCTGATCATAAAATTTAAAATGTTTGTTTTCACAAAAAAAAAAAAAAAAAAATTAATTATAAATAGACAAAAACAATATTAAATTTTTTTGTATGCAGAATTAATTAGGCTGCCTAGATATATTCAAACATAAAACTTTACCGAGAAAGTCGAAAATTAAAAATAAACGGTATGTGAAAGGTACCGTTAATAGATTTTCCCGTAAATTTCGTTTTAATAAATTGATAGCTAATACCTAAAAAAAATCCCAAAACTGTTCATCAAAATCGTTGGAGCCGTTTTCGAGAAATGTAAGCTTTTCCTTGACGGTTATATGGCAGGTACCGTTAATTTTAGCGCTAAAAATTAAATTTCAATTTTCCCTCTGAGGAATGCCAAAAGAATCACACATACCAAAAGAGAAGAAGAGAAAGAAGGACATGAAATGTCCTTCAATAGAAAAAAATGGGCAGAACTGGGTCGCACGTACTTGCTGTTATGTGCCTAATAACATTTTAAAACAAGAGCTTTGGCAGAAAAAAGTACATTTAGATAGAAAAAAACGACCTTAACGCCATCACACGTCTTAAATGATACTAAATTTATGAAAAAAGTATTTCAAAAATTGTAGGACCGATTTTAATAAAATTATGTTGGTGTTTTTAGTTTTTTTTTAATTTTTAAAAAAAGGTATAGTAATTCCTGAAAAATTCTAAAGATTTATTTAAACTAATTTCAACGACACTATTATCAAGTAATTGTATAATTTCTTCTTTCAAATTGTCTAAGGTGAGATATAGAATTAGCGTCTTTAAAGAATGTAAATATGAACTTTGCACTCCCATTTTAATTTTAATCAACAGTCATTTGAGGAAGGAAGAGTAACAGATGAGATGGAAGTTTGCTCAAGTTATACCGATCTTCAAACCTGGAGAAACATCAGACTTTAATAACTACCATCGTTCACAGCATTTGTTACGCAAACTGAAGGGTCTTTCATTAAGCTCTTCCTAACAATAAATTCAAATAAAACGAAGTGTGTGTGAGATATCATTAACATTTTTCATTCGTTTGAAAGGGCTATCGATGCCACTATGTCTGGAATATAACATCGTTTAAATGTCCGCCGCGGCTGCTTTTGATCGCGTGCATCCGAAGTGTCCAATTTTCCATGACTCTATCGCATAAATCAGGAATTTGGCCGATGGCATTGGTTATGTTGGCTTTGAGGGCCATGTGGTTTGTGGCCATTTCGCATCGAACTGCGACTTAAGAAAACCCTGCAAAAAAAGTCTAATGGGCTCAAATCACACGATCCCGGTGGCCAGTACACATCACCTACACGTGAGATGATCATGCCCACCTCATGAGCTGTGTGGCAGGTGACGTCGTCTTGTTGAAGCCAGATGTCGTGGGTGTTCATATCATCCAATTCAGGTCAAAAGAAGTTGGTAATCATCGACGGTGATAACGCCGCCAGCCCATAATCCAAACCAAACGGTAACTTTATCAGGATCCATTAGATGTTCTTGTAGTGTCCCGTGGCTTAGTGGTCAGTGAGTTGGACTGCTAAGCGAATGAGCTTGGGTTCGAATCCCGCTCATAGCCACCTTCTTTTCCAGGGTACTGCCTCTTGCGAGTAACTGACAAAACATCCAAAAGTAAAATGTGTCTCGAAAAAGTTCATCTCATCTAGCCGTTCGGACTCGGCGGTAAACTGTAGGTCCCTTCTATTCTTGCAGATTAACAACACACACACAGAAATGGTTGAGAGTGTAAGTCACTAGGCCTAGGCTTCTTAAGGAGTTGTCGCGCCAATTAATTTATAAAATTGGACGCTCTTGCGCATCTCATGTGAAATTGTATCGTTCGAAATTCGACAATTTTGTCGATGGGTCTGAATAAATGGCAGCCATTTGACCCTATTGGAAGACCCTTTATTTTGTTATGGAGTAAAAGGGTCTTTGTTTAACTGGTTCAAGTTTTATTTTAGTAATAAAATACAATATTTGAGTTCAGATGGCTATAATAGTGACGAACAGCATATTCATAGCCAAAAGAAATACGCAGCAACATTCTGAAATCTGTCAACTAAAAATTGTCAGTACAGTGAAGATAGGACTTTCACTATGACTGCAGTGGAATCTCACTAAACTGTGAGAAAACGCAAAAATGGTTTAAATGTATATTTATTTTGGTTGATTTTGAAATTCAATAAAAGGGTAACAACAGGTGTTTTCTAAATTTTTGATTTTTTATAAACTATTTAGTTTATCTCAATACGCCTTGAGGTTTTTAAGCGTATTTAAAACCAATCCAAACTAGACACATCCCCAATCAATAAATATCTTTTCCTATTTACCGCACTTTAGCCTCCTTATCTGGAGCTATTCTTAGAAAATGCGTTCCCATTTTCCCACGAAATTACCCATCAATCAAAAATAAGTCCTAAATCAATATGTGATGTCACACACAATCTACATTTTATGTATTAAAAAAAAAAACATGATGACAAATGTGAAATTTAATGCCGACCCAATATAATTAGGAAAGCACGTGTACGGTTTCCAAAATATTTTAGTGGCACAAGCCTTAAAGTATCATACAGAACATGAAACATGAAAACTGGTGAACAATAAAAATCCCTACATACTCACAGGAACACAGGCAAATCAAAATATGTGCCCAAAAAAAGAAAAATGTTCTCCACCAACAACCAGATGGGACTCCTTAACATCTGCAGATTGTTATAGGTGAATTGGGGACACTAAATGACTTGGAAATAAATCACAGAAATGTTTGGAGCATTATTTTATTCGAAACGTTTTCGAGTTGTTCTTTTTTTTCTTTTTTTTTTGTGTGACACTCAAAAGCACATAAAAATTATTTCAGGCGCCACCGTATATTTCTTTTATGAAATTTTCCTCGTTTTTATGGTTATGATGGAAATGACCTTAATTTTAATAAATTCGGCTGTGTCTGGGCGTGTGGAAAAATTGGGTTTTATTCAATATAGATTTAATTTTAATACGAGTATCTTAATAAAGTGTGAATTACCATTTTGTTTTTTTTTATGTGATTGCAACTTTTTTTTTAAGTCGTAATATTTAATACGAATTGAGGATTTGGGCTTGATTCTTCCTTTTTACGAAAAATGTAAAATAGGTATTGAAATAACAGAATTTATTTTGGGTTTGCTTGGAAACGAGCTCAAGCTCTTAAAATTAAATATGTACTTGAGCTAGGAACGAAGAAACAAATTTCAAAATTCCCTAAAAACACATAAAAGTATTTAAAGTATTACATTTTACTCAGAAGTAAGCACTTACTGGTTTTCTGGGTATTAATATTGCTAAACATTTCAATTGCATATTGTTTAATAGAGATATGTAGCTGATGGGGAAACAAGACTATTGAAAATGATAACAAAATCCGCCAAACTGTTTAAAAAAGTGACATGGTGTTGAATGTGTGGCAACTGGAAACGTCAGTTTTTCGAGCTCAAGAATCAATTTAATATTTGAAATTCTTGAGCCTTGCTTCAATTAAGTTAAAGCACCAATATTAATTAAAATTTAAATTTTATGTGTCAAGTTCGACTAGTAATACAATTTAGTACCTTTACTTACTTATCTTTATTGGATCCAAAATCTAAAAAACCCTTCCGGCTATATACGTATACGAATACGAGCTTTTTCAAACATTTGTTACCTCCCAACTAAGTTTCTGCCATCGACCATCCAATTAAATAAGACTAATGTACATATACACATAAAAGAATAAACCAAACATTGTCACAAGTCTGTTTGATTGCCATAAATCTCACGTACCAAGTTAATTTCGACACAAAATATTCTCAAGACCCCAAACATCTATCTTGGATATTTTCACATAGTTACAACCTACAAGTTGCAGATTAAAATTAGTACCCCCTATGGCATTGTGTTGGATGGCACAGAGGATATATAGAAAGGTTCGTACACAAGATGAAAACAAATTTCAACTTACGTTTATCACACATTTTCCAGAGGAGAGACAAAGCAACATAATCAGGACGCTGGCGCTGGATGGCTGGCTGCTAGAGCTTTATACCTGATGCTGCTCCAAAAAAGGCAAAGAACACACCTTAACTTGCTTAAGGATTAGATGAAAGTTTATTACCTTCTCACTCCTTCCATAGGTATGCCCTATACCACTTTCGACTTGAATCCTTTGGACCTGATGGTTATACTTATGGTGTTGTGATATCCGAGCCCTCAACCAAACACAAGCATTGACACACACAAACACAAAGGAAGGAATGTTGCATCAGGTGTTTAAGTGAAACAAGGACTTAAATTCGGTGATTTATGAAGCAAAATGCTAATAACTACAGAATCTACAACATGGCAATGTCAGATAACAGAACTGAGGAGATAATAAACTTGAAATTCAAAAAGTATGTATCTACGTAAGTACAATGTTTAATAGGCAACTAATGTCTGATATTAAAGATGATGATGTAATAGTTGGAAAATTTGGGACTCTGGTTTTAAATTGTAGAAGAAAATGAATAGCATTTTGCCATAAAAATAGACAAACATTTATTTTAAATATTTTAAATCTTTGAAAATACGGCGCGGCGAGCCTTTTCTGACTTAGCACCCACATCGCTTATAAGATCCTGTCCAGCGTTTTATGTGAACCTCTAAGCCGTTTGCTGACGGATAAATACCAAGCCGGTTTTATACATTGGAAAATATACGATCGAACAAATTTTCACATTGACCCAGATTCTGGAGAAAACCCAAGAATTAAACAATTAAACATTGCAAACCACTACCTGTTCATCGATTTTAAGGCAACCTATGACATTGTAAGCAGGGACCGAGTCATGTCTAGTTTTGGAATACGTGGGACTCGTTATGAACGAGGACAAAACGAAGTATATGCTTTCATCAACAAAAGTTGAATACCACCACCGACTTGGTTAGAACATGACGATTGATGGGTATAACTTCGGGGTGGTCATCAAACTTGTCTACCTGGGCTCTGCTGTGAACACGGGCAACAACATGAGCGCAGAAATAAAGCGTAGAATCACTCTTGCTAATCGCTGTTACTTTACGCTGAGTAAGCAATTGGGGAATAAAGCCCTATTGATAAGGAGACGCTGTACAAAACACTCATCATCCCGGTCCTGCTATATGGTACAGAAGCATAGACCCTTTCCCAACCGGATGAAAGCTCCCTTTGGAGGTCCAGTTTACGATCAAGTTACCAACGAGTGGCGAAGAAGGTATAACTACGAGTTGTACCTACTGTACAGCGACATGAGACTGGTAAACATAATCCCTCTCCAGCGGCTGGGTCGGCGGGTGAACATCGACGTTCCAGCGCGCGAGGTCTTCGACGCCGTACCTGAGGGAGTCAGAAGAAAGGGGAGACCTCATCCCCGATGGAGTGATCAGGTAGTAGGAGACCTCCGATTGCTTAGTGTGTAGAACTGGAGGCGGCACACGTAAGAAATCGAGCCAACTGCAGGGGCATATTGAACTAGGCCCAAGAGCACCATGCTATGTAGCGCCAAGAAAGGTAAGATGGCAGTGTACGAATTTTCTAGATAGAATCAGTGGGACAGCCCTTACATCACTTCTACCAATAACGGCTTCAGGCTAACTGACTTTGCTATAGCTAGAATGCAGCTCTCATGCCTCAACATATAAAAAAAAATATGGAGATCTTTTGTCAATGAACTATCAACCAGCTTGACCAAATTGTCGACGTAAAGCACTCCTTCAATATCATTGATGCTCGAATTAACCGAGTCGCAAACATTAACTCGAACCATTTCTGCATTTTAGCTTAAGCTGTGCATACCTTAACCAAACGCTAAGAAGATACAATGCTGTAAGGCCAGACACTTTCCCTTCGAGTTTTTTTTTAACCTCCTAGGAAGTAACTTATCGGCAGAAGCAAGAATTGGGAACCAGTGGCAATATTACAAAAATAATATCAGATAGACTACCTCTGACGTTGGTTTTACTCAGTGGCAACAACGAAAACCTTAGTTGGACAACGAGTACCAGTAGAAGCATACAAGCGGCGCTGCACACAAGTTCAGAGCCTGTGTTCGAACAGAAGAGGAAAGAGGACCACTGGCTTCTCATTACGAAAAAAGAGAACATGACGAATGTGAAAGTTTTACTAAAAGAAGATAAAAAGGAATTGTAAAGGCTGCAAAGAAATTTAATATGAAATCAAAAAACGACTATTCCTAACGTTTTTTTGGAAAAAATAATGTAAGCCATCCAATATTTCTAAATCGTTCGACCAGTTTTTCGACTTTTCGAAAACATATTTTAAAATTTGTTTGAGTACGTCAATTTAAAGAAATCTATAGTTTATATTAGGAAAAAATAAAAAAAAATAATAAATCGATTCATTTTTAAAATATTCAAAAAACAAAGTTTTTTTTTTGAATATTAAAAAGTCTTTGACAATTTTAATAAGCAATATTATTTAAATCATAAAACACCACCTATTTGGAAAATTTTATCAAAATCCGTCAAATCCGTTAAGGAGAAAGTCTGATTTTAAAAAAGCGATCATATGGGAAGTTCCGTTATAAGACTTTTTCTGAAAAACCCATTCAAAACAAAAGATAGATTTTGCATAGAAAACGCCACTCAGAAAGTTTTATCAACATCTTGTGAGCCGTTTTTTGAGAAAAATAAGTTTTTTATTATAAACCATATGGCAGGTACCGTTAGTTTAACAACTAGAATGCTTAAATCGGTCCAGCCGTTTAGGCTCTAGGTGCCGATACAAACAGACAGACAGACGGACTGACAGAATTTTCCGACCTATCTCTATCGTCGTAATGTCATGTTTGATTGTTAGAACCTTTTTTACAAATGCATAACTTGCCTTATAAGTCCCTATAATCGCAAGTAAAAGCCATTACTTGATCTTGAACCATTACTTGAACAATATGGCTACATACTTTAGATCATATCCAAGAATTTTTTAGTCCAGGTCTCTTAGAAACGCCCCTCTGTCCTGAGCAAATTTTTTCTATTTGTTTGTCTACTTAAATAACCATCTCAATATTTTCTTAAACTGTAAGCAATTGCATGATGTTCCTCTATTCTCATCCCAGTTGATACTTTTTCCCTGGGGTAACCCTCATTTCCCTCTTATCTGCATTATGCTGTGAAATATTTTGTTTACCCCACACATACACGATAATTTCATTAGAATCTTCTTCTCCTCAGCTCCATTATCTTGTATGCGCACACTGTGCATTCAAAAGGCACAGACACCCCCTTGAACTTAGAAAAATGCATCCTGTAATCAATCCGCCTCTGGTGGCACTTCAATAGTGTGACCAATTTTACTCGAGTGCTATCTTTGCCTGCGGGGCAAGCTCTCTTAGAAGATTAAACAAATAAACGTTGCCATACCAAGGATGGCTTCGTCTGAAGAGTCCTTGGAATCACCGACATTGTCCTGATTTGTTAGAAATTTGTTTTTTTTTCTTACTTCCCATCCTATTTTCTTGGTGCTGTTTTTTGTCTGTTTGGGTTTGGTTGTTTATTTTGTGTGAATGGGTTTACAGAAGCATAGGACGAGGAGAGACAGATAGCACAACAATCCCTAAGCCACCCTTTCATATGTTAGTGATTATAATTCGATTATTTTGCTTCCAGGCATTTATGCCAATGCTGCCGTGTCCTTTTCCAATTACCTTCTGTTTACTTTTCCAAATTCCCAGAAGAGAAATATCGAATTAAATTCCAAAGATGAAGATGTCTCTCTCCGCCTGTCCCGTATCCCCTATCAACTAGCTCTGGGAACTTGGATCTTCTTACTGGGTCGTCCTCGTTCTTATGTCACTGTCATCCTTCTCTCTACATTGTCAGCAAACAATGAAAAGGTGCTTTTTACAGTTCGTTTTCCATTTTTACTACCATTTTATGATACGGTTGTTCCATGTAATGCGATACTACGCTGGCGTTGTCTTTGTTCATTCGGAAAGGAAATCTCTTTTAATTACTCGCCATAGCTGTCGACTTGTTTGGTTGATAGCGCGGCTGCTTGTTTTGTATTTTTGGCTTTGTTTGGAGAATAGACGTTTAACAACTCTCTAAACTAAAATGCCAAGTTAAATGGTGGCACTTTAAGCTGCTTAGTTGAATTAAATGAATTTCTTTAGCATGCGAGCAAGTGTCACAAGGATATATGAATTTATCCCTATTTGTATACTGGAGCACGTAGATGGTAGGTTATGTTTGCTTTGAGTTTGTTTTTACCGACATCCTGCAATGGGAGCCTTTAGAATGATCACAGCTACCAAATTAAACGACACAAGTAGTAGAATTGATTCTAACGACAAGTTGAATGCTTTCTTTTGTCGGTTTAAATTGGGAAATTAATTTGTATCTTAATGTGAAGATTAAAAAAATAAACGATTCATTTGTGATTAAAATAGGGGTTTGTCTTTGATTTTTAATTGTGTTTAGTGGAGTTTAAAAGTATTTTTTCAGTAATTTTTTATATACACATACATAGGTGCTTACAAAAAAAAATCAACAAAATCGCTTGTGCCGTATTTGAGATAAGGAAATGAAAAGCTTGATTAAAATTTATATGCGGCAGGTGTAAGAAAATTACACATTTTTTTGCAGCGGACTTACTCCGCCACCCAGGGGTTGAACTCCAGGCCAGAATTCTATTGAAACCACTTACCTTTCAGACAGCATCTCAAGGTTGTAGTTAGAACGAAAGAGTCGGCTCACACCCTTGCAAATAATCTGTTTGATGTTCGGCCGGAACGAAAACATGTGTCATTACAAATGGTAATTCAGCTTAGCTGTCATAACCTCCAAGACTCAGCCCAAAATCAAGTTTTTTTGAAGAGGCTAGGTCCGTATATGGGCAAGATTACCCCCTATTCCCCCGAGATGAGCCGTGCCGGCAAGCATGCCACTGCTTCGACTGCGGAAATTCAATCCCTTCCTGTGTCCTCTTATACCCAATCTTTCCTTTCTGTATCTAATTCTTACCTTCTGGTCTACTATTCCGTCTTCCGTTCTTTCGGTAGGTCGGCTATTTCCCAACAACATCTCTTCAGCTAATTCCCATCCTGTCATTCTCTCCCCTATTCACTCCACTCTTACATCCTATACTGTCCTATCCTTTCCTATCCTTATCCCATCTCCCATGTTAAATATCCTATCCTAATCCCCTTCAGCCCATAATCCTCTACCTATTGCCTCATTTCAAGGCTATATTCGCATGTTATCTGATCTTTTTCTCGACAAAGAACACCAAAACCGATTCATATACACATTCAAACTTTCCTCTTTAAGTTTAAAAAAGGCTAAAAGAAGTTCTCAAGACAACAACTGAAATATTGAAAATTTTCAAATCAATCTTTGATCCGGTCGGTTTAATTGCGATACAAGATGTATGTCCAGGGTTATGTTTACAAGAACAACACAGAACGTGAAACGGCTGTAGAACAATGGGAACTCATTGAAACTACTGAAACTCAATCTCATACCCTTTTCGATGCCTGCAAGATCTCTAGCACTGCAGTCGCATATTTACGGGCCTATTCAGATGAACAAATAACTTGTTTATTTAAATGATAAAAAAGGAGGGTCAGTCAAAACTCAGTCAGTCAACATAGTGGTTAGACCTTATTGCGGCAGCAATCTGGGCAGGATTCAGATTCTTCTCAACAAAATTGTATTTTGGTGCCAATTTCTACTGATTGGTTGAAGGCCAAGAAGAATAGAGATTCATTTTTTTAGCCGAACAGTACGAATTTGAAATAGTTTACCCGGTGAGGTTTTTCCTCAATTACATTTTGAATGCATTCAAATACAATGTTAATCGTATTTATCCCTCCTTCGCTAACCTTCCTACGCTCTCGCACAGGGTGTTCAACATTTTAAGGAAACACAAATTCCTTGTGCGCGTGCACAGTTCAGTTAAAAAAAAGAGTCTATGAGAGGACAGTTTAGAATCAAATCGAGATATCGCCAACTATGATAATTAGAGGTACGTTACATCTGAAATGAATCCCACTGACGATATGATGATTCTTCCGGAAAACAACAACTATTATAAATGAAACCGCAGGAAGAAATACTTCATACCGAGATTACGACAGACATGTAAGTTAACACTGTTTTAGATGCAAGACAAATTTGAGCAAAGCGACTCCGCCTGAAATGCCCCTTTTTCGTACACCGCTTTTTTACTACGATGAGAGAAGGTAGATTTTCTTCAGCAGCCACCTGGAGGAATGATGGCAAGGTCCAGCCCAGACTGTAGCGCCACCTTAGGTAAGGTTCCGTCTTATTTTTTACGGACCGCCAAGCAGATATTTTTTCTCAATAACTTTTGTAGACGTCTCTATCATATTAATGTCGTATTTGATTGTAACCTTTAGTATTTAGGAATCCATGACTTGTCTATACAGTACCCAGAAGAAGAAGAAAAATGACATGTAAAAGTTTTGTTGATATTAGAATTAATTTAATGACAAAATTATAATTTTTAGGCAAAATCTATTTAATTTTTCAAAACTTTTTCTGAAAAAAAAACAATTTTGTAGTCATATGATTAAAGGATATTTTACTTTTTAAAATAAAAATCAATGTTTATCGCAACTAGTTTATATCTTTTTTATTCACCATAGAATTGTATTGTTCTTTAATGATCGTATAATATATTAAAATAAAACCCACACATGAGTACTATAAAAAAAACTTAAACGTATTTCCATATTCAATTCCAACATAACAATCTCCAATCTCCATAACTTTCCCACAATTCAGAACCTAATAGTTTTCAACGTGACAAGCTTTGCCTAATAAAACGAACATTATGCATCGAATCCTTCAATCTGCATTCGATATCCATGTAAATACCCTTTTAATTTTATCGATTAAAATCGTTTTCTGGGTTATTTCCCATTAAAACTTGGGCGCATAATTTAAAATCTCATTAGCAATTTAGAGCAACACACTACACACTGCATACCCCAAACTACAAACGTACATAAGTGTGTATGTAATTTCCATCACATAGAAAACTAACATAAGAGGGGATTTTTTATATTGATTTCTTAATAAAAGAAAAAGAAGTCTACTAGAAAAAAAAAACAAAAAATATAAACAAGCCCCTTACCTTAGATTATTTTTTCGTTGTTTTTCCATTCGTTTCCTGTCTCCCAAGTGACAAAACACAGACACAACCGCCATTAATCACCACCCAAATGAGTTTCCTTTTCCACTTGCAGGAGTCTCCAAAAAATAAATAAAAAATCGACAACAATTTGAAAGACCTGGGATTCTTTTTTTTTTTTTTTTTGGTGTTGAAATTCGAAGATTACACCCAAAGCCGACATTTGACATGCATTTTTTTAAGGATACGTACATATAGACGCATATGCGTATCAAGTATTGAAGATGAGTGATGGAAAGTGTCATTCTTTAAATTAAAAACAGAGGTACATGTATGAATAAAGACTAAACCTTCTAGATGTCATGAATTTTGAAGGGAAAGATCTACAATCTAAAGCTTTGGACCGGAAGGGTCTGTACGTTCTTGCGAAAAAAAAGATTGGGCTTATAAGCTTATGATAAAAACAGTTTGCAAATGAAGAAAGTCTGCTCTTTGTTGATGCCACACGTGCTTGACCCATAAAACAATAAATGACAGCCAGCGTGTGTACCAATGCCGACAACAATTCGCGTGTTTTCCCGAAATTAAAAGTTGTATCCCTTTTTATGTTTTTTTTCTATCTGGTGATTACGGATAAACTACCTCCAAAAATAACGGTGCCATGTAAAATTTATCTTGAGGTAAAAAAAGCAAAGCAAAAAACACGGTGGCAAGCTTACAAGTAGTCCGAAATTCAGTACACAATTTTCCAAATTTTCGACACAACTCTAAGGCCATGTATGGGGTTCAAGATAATAATAATTTTAATAATAACATTTCTTTTATTTCATTTTCTTTTCAACTAATTTTAGTTTGTTGGCTCCATTTAAAGAAAAATAGAACCTTAAGAGACCAATGCAGTTTCTTAAGGTGATGTGTTGCAGCGCCACAAGGTTACCTGCGGCGCGCGGCGTCTCATCAACCAAACTGTTGCATTTGCAGACCGGAATGCAGTGTTGCAATGAAAGAGGTGTTTACTTGCTCAGCCATACGTTGTAAGTTTTAAAGTTGTGGAAACTAAACCAAATACAAAAAACTTGTCAAAATCCCCAAGGAAGGAAAATAATGGAGGACCCATTCGAATAGGAGGAGAGGTTTGCGCGATGCTGACACGGATAGTCAACAATCGCAGCCCTGGAGCCAATTAACAAATTTATTAAACCGAAAACGAAGATGACATGGAGATCGAACTTAAAGTTAATGACGGTGACCCCTCTGTTGTTATTGAGAAGTCATCAACGAAAGAGTGAAGCGACATAACGACTGACGAGCTGCAAAGCGGACCTCGGAAAATCAAAAAAAAAAAAAAAAAAAAACACTACTTAGTACTGAGTACAACCACAAAACCGAAACAATATGAAAAGCCGCAAACAAAGGAAGAACGACCGCAGAAGCCACCAAAACAACGATATCCACCATTGCAACCCCTTCACAGCCAACAACCGCATCAATTAACAATACCAAGACCACCAAAGAGGGTCCGTTCCAGGAATGCAACTTATATTTAGTTTATCAGAAAATTGATGAAATCAGAATGCACTATAAGAACAAAAATTTTAATGTGGCTTTCAATTACAAAATTCAAAGACGTCATCGAGGCTGGAAATCAGGAATCACTCAAAGCGATAAAAAATTGACAGAAAGTAAGAAAGAAACAATTCAACAGAAACAAGAAAAATAACACGGTCTGAACTTATAAAGTGTTTCAAGACCACATAACGGTTTTTAGTAAAAATTAAGTACGCCATCACACGTCTTTATTAATAAGGAATTTATGAAAAAATTATTTCGAGAATTGAAGGACAAATTTTGATAAAGTCCTGTTTTTTATTTTTATTTTTTTTTTTATTTTTTTTTTAGTTTTTTTTTTAACTTTACTATGCAGTTTTTTTAAAGTTTATTAATATACAGCTGTTCATAAAATATAAAATATTTGTTTTCGATTAGTTTTAAAAATATTTAATTTACAAAAAAAAAATCAAAAATGTGTTATATGAAAGGTACCGTTAATAGACTTTTCCGGTAATGATAGCCCATAGCTAAGAAAAATCTCAAAAATGTATACAAATCGACAGACTGACAGACAGACAGACATTTTTTTCAAACTAACTTTTTTAGGCTTCTCTATTATTATAATGCCATGTTTGATTGTTATCTCGATTCTTTTTATATTCACGAATCCTTAACTTGCCTTATAGTAACGGGTGATTTTTTTGAGGTTAGGATTTTCATGCATTAGTATTTGACAGATCACGCCGGATTTCAGACATGGTGTCAAAGAGAGTATGCTTTGACATTTTATCATGAATAGACTTACTAACGAGCAACGCTTGCAAATCATTGAATTTTATTACCAAAATCAGTGTTCGGTTCATTCACCGTAACGTTGCGTCCAACAGCATCTTTGAAAAAATACGGTCCAATGATTCCACCAGCGTACAAACCACACCAAACAGTGCATTTTTCGGGATGCATGGGCAGTTCTTGAACGGCTTCTGGTTGCTCTTCACTCCAAATGCGGCAATTTTGCTTATTTACGTAGCCATTCAACCAGAAATGAGCCTCATCGCTGAACAAAATTTGTCGATAAAAAAGCGGATTTTCTGCCAACTTTTCTAGGGCACTGATTTTGGTAATAAAATTCAATGATTTGCAAGTGTTGCTCGTTAGTAAGTCTAATCATGATGAAATGTCAAAGCATACTGAGCATCTTTTTCTTTAACACCATGTCTGAAATGCCGCGTGATCTGTCAAATACTAATGCATGAAAATACTAACATCAAAAAAATCACCCGTTACCTATAATCGCAAGTAAAAATGTATATTGTTCGTAAAAATGCCATCAATTATGCCCTAAAGCCTGACGAAAACCTCGGATCTGGACAATACAAACAGAAAGAAAATATTGATACTGATGTGTACAAACTGCTAGAAAGAAGAATATCTAGCTAACTTTAAAGATTGCATAGCTCTCAAAGCCAAACACCCTGGGAGAAATGAGGTTCTTGCATCAAAGAAGGCTCAAAGAGACTACTCTACAAAATCTGGCTGAACGATGACACGCTATGCAATCAATTTTTCCTTACAGGAAAATATATTCAACAGTAAGATTTCAGTCAACGCGACAGCAAATAAGTTAACTACCCAACAATTATGCCTTCAAATAAATCAGTGTCATCTAAAATAAATCCAAACCTCTGCAATATTATTGAAAGACCAAAGACTACTGTCGCTGCAAGTAACGTTCAGCTAAACTGAAAACCAAATTCAGTGGCATTTGCTGCGCTATAAAATACCAACGAAGTGATCATTCCAGAAATCGAAAGCTTCTGGCTACAAGATTATGCTAAGCAGACTTAAGACCATGTCAACTGTAAGTATATAAACCAAGTTCGGATCTACTGCATGACAGCGAAGGGACAGACCATCCGTCACAAGGAAAGCAATGCAAACAATACCAACGACCGGACAGACTGGAGCGAACTAGAATGTGTCAACATTATGTTCCGCAATACAATAAAACATTTTATGAACATCCAGTTGCAGAAAAACACTGCAAACAGCAAAACCGTGACGTGACGCTTTCAAAAACATAACAAAATTATACCAATTTCAGACACAAATATCAGGAACAAAACTAAAGCTACAACAATTCAACATAAAGCGTAAGCGTTCCCTGAACACTTAAATGAAAATTTACAACCAAATCCAGTGACTGATTAAGCGTTTTTGACAAAGTCGAGTCATCAAAATAGCTTGGGCATGAAGCCAAATTTAGAAGAATTGCATTTTTTTCTCAGGAGTGAAAAACTCCATAGATAGGTGTCTGAATAACATCAGCTAACTACTGAAAAAATTAATAACCTGGAGACTACGTAAGACGCTATTGTTTCAGACATGCAATTTAAGATTGGAAAACAAAAATAACACTAGACATTGCATCCGCTTACAAGATTCCAGCATGACGTCACCATAGAGCTCTCAACAAATATTGGATGACCCTTGGATCTATTTCAGATGTCGACAAAGCATTCAAAAGCGTTTTCATAGAAATTTGATTTGCTACAACATACACTATCGCCACTTTTAAAAAAAATGATTTTTATTTTTATTCCTTTTTGATGCAACTGGACAAACAAGTCACGAATGAAGAACACCATTTTTGGTGTCGCTTAATGACTACCGAGATCTAACTTACCAGTCCCAAGCTCCCAATTGGATGCGGAAGTTTTTTCATGCTGATAAGTCCTTGACATGCTAATGAATAAATGAATAAAGTTAGCGTTTTTAAAATGCACTTTGATCTTTGACCTTAGAGATCTATTATGCCTACTGCATAAATAAGTGTTAGTACTAATTTATAACATTTCATCCAGTTTGATTTCCTTAATTAAGCTAAGGATCTGGGCTAAGTTAAGGAAGTTTAAATCCTTTTCTTCTATGCAACATGATCCTAAGAGTTTCTTTCTTTATTGGTGTATAAGTCTCCGAGGATGTGATCTGGAAATTCTTTCTGTTCGTTAAACGGTATCTGCATTGGTCTTCTCTCTTAACTCCTAATATTTTTAAATGTTTACTTAGCCTGCAATTTCCAGTTAGGAAGCCCGCTAGAATTCTAACATCGTTTCTTCTCAAATTGATCAAGTCTACGTACCATTTTAACTTGCGATTTATAGGGACTATAAGGCAAGTTATGCATTCGTAAAAAAAATATAATCATAATATAAAACATGACATTACGATGATTGAGAAGTCAAAAAAGTGGGTCCGGAAATTCCGTCTGTCTGTCTGTCTGAATCGATTCCTACAGCCTAAATGGTTGGGCCGGATTGATTTAAACTTGGTATATAGTATTGTTAGAGTACTCTACCTGACGCCTATGATAAGCACATAAGCACGCAAAAAACAACTAACAAACAAAAAAAAATACTCGATTACCTACTGAATGCAAAAATTTCAATCAAGAAAACAAAATTGTACACCAGCATACTACTATTACTACTACTCGCTTCACAGCGGTCAGAATAGGAATCTTAATTTTAGTACCTACTTTCCTTCCAACCTTATTATAGGTAGGTACATAATATCCCAAATAAATTCTATGAATACCCCCAACATGAGTTTATCGATCCAAATTTTATTCGACGCTGTGACCGCACATAAGAGCAAGTACGTGCGATCCAGTCGTGCAATTTATTTGTTAAACGTACCAAGTAAGACCTGGGATTGACGCAATTTTGGGAAGTCGTTCCAGTAATTTTCCCGGTTTTATTCCTCCGCCTTTTTCAGTTCCCTCTTGATGAGATTCTCTGTTAAGCCACAGAAAGATGGTTCATGAGACGGTTCATTTTCTTTATTCCTACATCTCCTGGTACCCAGTATGGTGCAGGGACATAACGCCCAGGGTCATAACGCCCAACTTTTTTTTTTGGGCATTATGACCCACTTAAGCGGGTCATAAGACCCAAATTAATTTTGGGCGTTATGACCCAGCCAAATGGGTGATAAGACCCAAATATTTTTTGTTTAAATGGGACATAAGACCCAAATTTGTAAATGTGAGCTCTGTGAAGTAAGGTCCCAAACAAATTATCTGAATTGATTTTTTTTTTCATTTTCAGTATGTGGTAGGTATCGGGGGGCTTGCTGCCCCCCTGCAACCCCCCTGCTTAGGCTCACTATAGGATTTGGAGAAACGTTGCACATACCCAACATTGCACCTTCTCCAAATCCTATAGTGAGCCTAAGCAGGGGGGTTGCAGGGGCAAGCATGCCCCCCCATATTACCACATACTGAAAATGAAAAAAAAAATTCAAGACATTAGGTCCATGTCCGTGAACGTTATATCATCCCGGGGTGACTGTTTGTATCTTTAATACTTTTGTAGGGCGCATTGCACTTTCAAAAATGTTTAGTGAGACATAAGTCCCACACATTTTTCGGTGAGTCTTATGTCCCATTTGGGTGGGTCATAACGCCCAAAATTAATTTGGGTCTTATGGCCCACTTGAGTGGGTCATAATGCCCAAAAAAAAAAAGTTGGGCGTTATGACCCTGGGCGTTATGTCCCTGCACCACCCAGTATATTGTTACTTTGTTGCTTCTTCCCAGCCTTTTCAGTTTGTCTAAGCATTCGCTCACATGTTTTGTAGTGATTGTGTAGGACTTTAAGGTTTTCTATTGACTATCTGTCATAATTGCAATGTGCTTGTTTGTGTAGTTTATATCTAAGTTTATTTAAGCGCACTTGCATATCCTATAGACTTACGCCTGGAATATGCTGGGCCGGTGCCCCATGGGTAATTTTGTTCTTGGCCCAATTACACCTTCTACTGTGCCTTTTATTACCCCTGTGGGTTCGGGGATGTAAGAATAGGCCCACGGTACGGATGTGCCTGCAGTAAGCGTCTACTAAAACATCCTCCCCTATAGGTCCGGGGGCAGAATTGGCCTATGGTCAGGTTGCCGGAAGTACGAGCTTTCCAATACCTAGTCTAGTTAAGCAATCACCACTTATTTCGTAAGGAAAAGTTGTAGTAACCATGCTTCTAGGCGGGTATTCAGGGAGTGTCCTAGTCTTCACCTTGGTTGACTGGATTACTAAACTGTTACTGGATGGTGGGCTAGCGACTTCATGGAGTCGAACCACAAGTGCGTCTTATGAGAGACGGGCGAGGCCTCACCTAGGGTCTAAAAGCAGGTACCATGGGTTAACAGGAGCCCCGGCTGATTACGTGAGCTTGTCTCGGTAGCAGTTGTCTGTTAAAATTGAGGTAGGCCCCCTTGTGGGCGTTTCATGGGGTCTGTTGGTTACTCCAAATGCGGAAGCGAAAAGGTATCTATGGTTTCTGGTAGGATGGCACGGTTTCGTAAGAAGCGTGTATTCATTGTCTTATTTAACCTTGATACTAGAGGTGCATGATAGGCCCTGCTTCTTAGCAAGGAGGATGAATTTACCATGAGAAATTCATCATTTGCTACTAGAGTGGTTTATCGGACCACTCTAGTTGATAGTGTGGTCTGGTAAACCACTTTAGGGGTCTTGTCCGCCCCAAGGGAATTCCATAAGTGGGTAGGCCCACCGTGGAATTAAGCCTTAATAGGCAGGTGTCTACGTAAAGCCTCTTCACGATCTGCTACTGTGCCTTCCGCTGTTTTTGAACCTACTGTATACCAATTTAAGGCATGGATTTTTATTGAGTAAGTGTTTTTTTCACTTTACCATTCATTTTTGTTGATCAGTTCAGTGTTAAATAGCTTAATAAAATTAACTC
Source organism: Platycheirus rosarum (assembly GCA_963971375.1). Lineage (NCBI taxonomy): Eukaryota > Metazoa > Arthropoda > Insecta > Diptera > Syrphidae > Platycheirus > Platycheirus rosarum. The sequence goes on from OZ020510.1 coordinate 103,918,817, forward strand.
TTTGTACATGCTTTCCCGATGTCAATGAGTGGCAACTTCTTTGACAACCTATTTTTCTCGCTGGAGTTTAAAACACTATCTGTTCCCTGATTTCACTTTGCCAAACCTTCCAAATGTTGCTTTTGCGGTGCTTTCTATGAATAAGTGCAGATGTGTCAGATTTAGGAAGACTTCTGCTGCCGTTAGACAGCTTTTCATAGCACCTGTTATGCATATACACGAAAGTCTCTGTACTTTCTCTAGCGCTTTTTTGGTGGTTATTATACTGTGTTCAATTTATATTTTCAGTACAGGCCTTATGGAAGAGAGCTTTCAAACACACTGGTACCTGCAAGTGTTTGTATCGCACTCAACTTAAGAAATTGCCACTTAAATATAAAAGAGAACCCTGAAATACATTGAAATTGTTGTTGTAATATTTCATTTAACCCACATACATCCCACCAAGACCAGTCTGCTCCCCGGCTGCCAGAGTGCCAGGAGACTGATTATCAATTTGCCTCTCCCTTATTGTATTTCTTTAAAAAAAAGCACTACTGCATGGTTACCATTCGCCATTAATGGAAATTATAATACCTTTTTCCTCGGTTTTTGTTGTGAAAGTTCCCGAATTGAAGCTTTCTTAGAGCGAATTAGAGCTTATTTTAAGTTTAAAAAGAAGGTGTTGTCGCCATGTTTTTTTTTCTTACATCTTTTCGTTTTTATTTTTCTTAAAAAAAATGATAAAAATAAAGATACATAATGCAATATTTGTTGACAATTTTTTTTTATTTGCTATTATAGGCGCTCTAATGCAAGTTTTGCATTCGTACACAAAAATAAATTGAGATAATAATCAAACATTACATTACGGTTGAAAAACGTATTTGAGTTACTGGAAAATTATGTTTGTCTGTCTTTACGGATGTATTTTGGACTACAGCCTGAACGGCTTGGTCGATCGTCTTCAAACTTATAACACAAGATTATTTTGACAGGTTATTTTAATTTATTGTTTTGGCTCAAATATAAACGGTACCTGTCATATAATCGTTAAGTGTAAGCTTATTTTTCTCGAAAACGGCTCCAAGGATTTGTATGACAAAAAAATCTATATACATTTGGAGGTTTGGTTTATATTTTAGTGAACACAAATATAAGTTGGTGGGCTAAAAACGATAACTCGGAAACTGGCAATCAAATTTGTTACCCAGGAAGATGTAGGTAGCCTAAGTAATTTTACTTCAAAATATTTTCGATATTGTAGTTAAAAAACCGTTATATTTAAAAACCGTTCCTACGATTTAAAAAAAATCCTCCTTCTTCAATTATTTCCATAAATAATGTTTTACGTCTTTTTCTGTGATTTATTTTACTACTATCTTACCTATTGGTGGTGTGTAATTTAATTTTTTTTTTAGATTTAATTTACGATCTACATGTTTGTGTTTTCATAAAATTTGAATAAACAGTTGGTAACCATACCTCCATTTGTGTGAGAATTATACCAATTTGAAATGCCCAGTATGGCAACCATTTGAGAGCTTTACAATGGAGATAGCTTATTGAAATCCATAACAGTAAGAGGGAAAGGCAATTATCATATCTTCCCTGTACTGAAAATATAAATTGAACAGAGTATAGGTCTCTTCTTTTGTACCAGGAAACCGCTTCATAGGTTTGGATCACTCTCACCATCATTACGTACATCCACCGTAAGATGTTAGGCTAACACGAGAGTTTGCTTTCTTAAATTATGCCTGGATACTTTACCTCTTTCTTTGGTTCTATATTGACTCCTTCCAGTGTAATAATAGATTTTATATGTGGTAGAAGTCCAATTCTAGGGACTACAATGGTTTTGGTGGGGTTTTTGTTCAGTCCCACCGATACACACAATTTCTTTGTGGCTATCAACCCTTTTTGTATTATGTCATAGGGTTTCCTTGAATTTTCCACAGGCTAATAGTGTTATATCATTTGCAAAGCCAACGCAGTTCATACCTATTGCTGTTAGTTTTTCGAGTTTATTATCTACTACCAGACTTTACAGTAGAGGTGGCAAAACCCCTCCTTCTGGGCATCCTCTCGTCGTGAGAAATGTTTCTGAAATGTTTTTTATCTTTCAGAAACATTTCTCAAATGTTTATTTGTTTCACAATGTTTAAAAAAATGTTTATTTGGTGTGGACACACCTAAAGGCACCCTCAATGTCTAGGAAACAGCTCAAAAGCGTTTCTTTTGAGTCTATTACCAGTTTCTTTAGATTTCCCTGCTCTGTATGCATGTTGTCTTGAGTTCAAGAATTACTTACTAATATTTCTGTTCTCAGAAATTGTCAATGACCTTTTCCATAGTCTTCAGTTCAAAAGATGTTAGGCTTATTGTTCTGAAGGATTTTGGATGGATTGTATCTTTTTTACCCGCTTTTGGGATAAATATTATTTTAGGTCTCTTCCACGGTCTTGGTATATAACCTAAAGCCAGAGACTGCTTCTGATAATTTTGAGCAGATAAGATAAAATCAAATTTTAGCCCATTTGTAGCAAAGTGGAAAAGATCCCGTCTATTTCAGGAGACTAAACAGGTTGAAAGGTGCTTATTGCGTATTCTAGCCGTTGCTGCCTTCCAGTCTTCTTTATATGCTCTGTATACAGGTTCCGATAAATCATTGCCTGTAATCTGTGTGCTTCCAGAGAAGTGAGTATCTAAAATAAGCAGAAATCTTTGTTCCCCATTCTCTGTGTAGCTGCCGTCTTCATACTGTAAGGCCACTGAAGTCTAGGCTTTCTCAATTGAAAAAGCGTTATGCAGTCTATTTGCAACTGGAGTTGAAGTTATGTTTCTCAAAAGCCGCCCAAAACGTTTTCTTAGCTCTTTGCTGTGAGCCTGTCCTGGTAAGCTTGCCAATAACCGTTACTTTTTGCACTTTTGATGAGTCTTATTACTCTCTTCCATTGCAATTCAAGTCTTTTGTTCAACCAGGGAGCATCAGTTTTCTTTTTGTGGAAGGTGTGGAAGCAGCTTGATGTACTGCGATTTCAAGTTCAAGATGACTTTTTGGTTCCGTGGTGGATGCTACATTTACTAAGTTGTTTGTGAGACTAGCTTTATTATAGATCCTAGTTGGTTTTCCTAGTTTTCCTTCTAAGAGGATTTTTACTAGGAATACCGTCTAGATTGAACTCTATGATCCTGTGAGTGAGAGGGCTTACTTGATATCTTCCACTTGTACACTATACTATTAAGACATACTAACTACCTAGGAATCCATTCCAATGAGTTGCTTAGGTTCAAAACCCCCACTCCAGAAATGTACTTATAAGAGAGACAGGTAGACTTACTTATATATCTTAACAGGGCGAATAAAAAAGGCTGCCTTGATTTACTGACAAACACATTGTTTTTTAATATGAGCAACTTAATGCGACCCATTGGTGAGATTTACTTTCAATTGTAATGCCAGAGTAAAATTAAACGCCATAGAAGGTTTTGCACACGCGACAATCACAAATTCAGGAATCAATTTGGTAGTTACTATGCTGTGTGTGTGTATATGAAAATGGCTGTGGCTCTTCGTCCGTTATTCAGGAAGAGACATCTCACGCGATGTTAAGATTAAAACTTCGAGAGTTGTCAAGAAGATTGTAAATAGGTAGATAAGGATTTTTTTCTTTTAGGGAACAATTTTCATTTAGTATCTACAGTTACCCAAGGCTAATAAAATCTTTTGCTTTTACACTCTATGATCATAAACAGTTACCCAAAGCAAATGTGTATCCTTGACGATTTCTATTGCTGAAATTTCGAAATTCAATCTATTATAAGATAAATTGGGAGGTATACACTAATGCTGAAATACTTCGGTTGGTTTTCATCTTAATTTTTCACGGAAGGAAGAGTCAGTTTTAAAAAGAGATGAGGTCAAAGAGATTTTCGATACGGAAATTTACTGGAAGCCCTTAAAAAATTCAATTCTATCAATTAATTTTAGTTTGTGAATATTAATTCTTTGTGGCCCTAATTGAAATATGTACATATATATGTAAATATTATTAGTATCAAATAATTTGCTGTCGTCAGCGGCATTTCTGGGGTAAAGATAAGGACATTACTTTCAGTTAAATACACAATTTAATTAAATTTCTGAAAAACGAAAATATACTTTATAATTTAGCTAATCTCAATTATGGAAACGCACATCTCATTCAGCCTGATTTTGTGCAAATATTTGGTATTCATGTTTCAATATTTATATTTCCTATATAAGAACAAAATCCAAAAATAAAAACCAATCTATTTACCCCACTTCAATTCCAGCCATTTACCGCCCTATTTTCATTGTTTAGTTAGCACTTAACTACAAAACCTAACTGACAGGTTAAGAACGTTCTGTCCCTTTGAAATTAAAAACCAATATATAGAAAAAAGACACCCAAAACAAAAAAAAGGACAAGGATTACGAATGGACAGAAAACTTGCTTTGATGAAAACATTTTTGTTCAAAATAAAAAAAATAATACATCCAAAGATGTGTCTTTCTGAAGAAAGACTCTTCCATCATGAAAAAGCGAGGAAAATGCCTCTGATTGACTTGGAAATGTGTAAACCTTCTTATCAGATGCCTACAAAACAAAAATCTTGTACATATAAAATAAATTTCCCACAAATAAAAATCAATATCAAGAGAGAAGAAATACAACATTTTGTAAGTAACCTTCAAGACTTATGTGCTTAGAACCCATTACAGCGATCTTTATCCTACGCGGATTATAGTTTGTTTTCCGCCCCAGATACAGACGTCATCCCTCTTCATTTTTTCCAATATCTTAATTTACCTTTACCGACAGCTAAATGACGTCTTCGAATATACTTAATACCTATGGCAAACGGATATCGAGGTTGAACTTCGTATACAAAGGCTGCTATGAGGCTATGACAAGTCTTTTTTTTGGATCCCCTCTTTGTAAGGAAAAGGCCGACGAACGCGGATTTATATAAATGTTAAAGGATTTTTCGTCAGTCTGCCAAAAATATAAAACAAAATATGGAAGAGGTTTTAAGGAGGATTAGAAAAAAGCAAGGATTCGATGGTCGGTTGAAGTTTTATTAAAGATGGCAGGTGTAAAGGTTTTTCTCGGAAGCTATCAACAAAGATGCGTCATTTGAGTACTTTTTCGGACCTTTTATCATCATTCTCGTATAAATTTAGAAACATTTTTTTTTAGTTTTCCTTAAAACTGCCTTACCTAACCAGGCGTTCTATCCTCCTCATCATTGGATTAAAAAACGAGATCATTCCTATTTCTGACTAGAACTAATAAATTACTAATTGGCATGGTAGCTCCTAAGGAAGTGAATATATTATTCTTTAGTGTGCATTGTAAATCCACTGGATTGGAAGGGACAACTGGTTTATCTTTAGAATCTAAATGGTTAACATCATGTGCACCTTAAAAGACAAGATTACTCTTTGAGGATTTGTCATAGCGCAGTACAAATTGATACCTTCTTACCCTCAGACTTCTATTTTACCTGTCAGGTTTGACATAAGAACTTGAGTCCTTAACTAAGAAAATAAAGTACCACGAATTTGTTTTTTTTTTTTAATTACTGAGAAATACTGAAATCCGATTGGAAAGTTAAATCTGTCCGAAAGTTGTTTCCTATAAGAATTTAAAATGGCACTCTGAGCAGATTTCGAATCGAACGAAAATGTTGCAAACCAACTTTTGCAACTTTGGAAAAGATGTTTCGAGTATCGTATTTTCAATATTTAAATTGCATTTATTGCTGTTGTTTTTGGCTATCAGAAAATTGTGAATTGTGTTAAATATCAATGCTTAAGTCACTTCATAAGTCTGGATGTCAACACATGCAATTGACAAGAATTTCAAACTGATGTTGTTTTGTGTTTTTTTGTTTTAGGTTGTTTGCAATTAATTTTGTAAAATGAATATATTTAATGTTTTTTATCCAATAAATACTTTCATTTTACGGTTCAATTTAACTTGTTCGTAAGGTAATTAGTTGTCGAATGAAATATCCGAGTTTCGAAAGCAATTTGCATTCAAAATACAATTGCCCAGTGCGAAATTTCTGATTTTCGAATAAATGTATCTAAGAAAATGGAATTCGGAGATTCAACTGCGAATATTGGATTCCAGAGTACCAATCCGTTATCGAACGATTTAACTTTCTAATTTTTTTTATGTTTACGTTCACTTTGTGCAATACAGGCCAGCTGTTTTGGCATTAAGTGAAACTCAGGTTGAGTGAATACTGATTTTTCGGAATTTGCTCCACATGGGACTACTCTTTTCCCATCATGGTCTAACCGTCTATGTTAGGAATGATGTTGCTTGGCAGAGCCTTCCCCAATACGGACAATGTTTCAACACTTAACTTCTTGTGGCTCAAATTCACTATCCACAAGCATGTCATTCATTATTGTTTTATTTACAGGAGTCCCAATCTCGACAGTAATTCGACTTGTAACGAGTTTGATGCGCTGTCTGATTCCATCTCGAAAATTGTTTCCCTTTGCCTCTGGGACGGCCTGAATATTTTTGTCCATAACTTTTAACTGGTCACTATGCTTCCTCGATAGTGACACTGAGACCAGTGCTGAAATGTTCACAAATGTGATTTTTCTAGGGATGCGTGATTTTATTCCTAACAGAGTAAAAAGATCAAACATAACGAAAAGTCCTGGTTCAACTCTGAGTGTAAAGAAGCTATCAGGCTCAAAGAAGTAAGTTTCTGACTTAACAAAGCCAACCCTACACAGGAAAAATCGGAAAAATCGGAAAAATCACAAACAAGAAAGTAGGTCATGCAACTCCGTTATTGAAAGAACCAAATTTTTGCATAGCCAAAAATTACGGCAAAAAATTCTAAGATGTCCCAAAGGCAGTACAAATGTTTGGTCATTTGTAAAAAATTTAAAAACTCCGAAGATGGTTCCAACGCTAATCGACAATAACAAACCAATTGTTAACTCTTCAGAGAAGGCAAACTTGCTCGCCGCCCATTTCGCTGCCATCTCCACGCTGCCTCACAGCAACGTTGCCCCAACTGTACTTGAGAATGTAAATTTTTCCATGGGACTGATTTTTTTGCGCACTCGTACAGTAGCAAGCGTTCTCAAAGATCTCGAAATACACAAAACCGCTGGTTTGCCCCACCTGTACCTGAGAATGTAAATTTTTCCATGGGACTAATTTTTTTCCGCACTCGTACAGTAGTAAGCGTTCTCAAAGATCTCGATATACACAAATCCGCTGGCCCGGATGGTATACCCCCGATTCTTCTGAAGAGGTGTTCTTCCACACTGGCAAAGCCACTGCGTAAGCTTTTCCATCGCTCCTACTCTTCTGGAATCTTCCCTAGAAGATGGAAAACAGCATTTGTGCAGCCTGTCCCTAAGAAAGGTGACTCATCCTTTCCCTCGTCCTACCGACCCATAGCACTAACATCCCTTCTTTCTAAGGTCATGGAAACGCTGATAAACCGTAAGCTTAAGGAATATCTCGAAAATCGTAAGCTTCTCCATGACTGTCAGTATGGCTTCCGTAGCAACCGTTTTACTGATCACTGGTGATCTGATGGCATATCTCACCGAACAGTGGAACAAATCTTTACATCGCTTTGGTGAAAGTAAGATTATTGCTTTTGATATCTCCAAGCCATTTGATAGAGTTTGGCATGAAGCTCTCTTATCGAAAATTCGTGCTTTTGGGATCGATGATACTATTGTTCGTTGGATTAGAAGCTATTTTCAAGACCGTTGTATTCGACGGATTCAAGTCTGATTCCCACGAAATAAATGTTGGTGTGCCCCAGGGCTCTGTTCTTTCTCCGACTCTTTTCTTCAGTTTTATAAATGATCTTCTGTCTGTTACTTCTAATCCACTTAAATGTTTTGCTGACGACTCTACCCTCAGTTTTATATTCGTTTATTCCTTCGCCTACGGACGTACAATTGAAACGGTACCGTATGTTAAGCTCATTAAACTCCGAATCATACAGCATTGTCAAATGGGGTAATAGGAATCGTGTGGATTTTAATGCTTCGAAAACTCAATGCTGTCTTTTGTCGTTAAAGCTAAACATACCCCCAATGCCATTTCCCATGAATGGCATTTGCATCGAAGAAACCGAAAAGCTCTCAGTACTCGGTATGTGTGTCAACAACGACCTCCGTTGGAACGACCATATATTTGAGATCGCTAAAAATGTTGCTAAGTGCTTAGGTTTTCTGTATCGGTGTAAGAAGTATTTTTCTCCTTCTGATCTGGATACAATTTATAAAGCGTTTATACGCCATAAACTCCCACTTCTGGGCAGGTGCTTCGCAAACATCGCTTCACAAACCAACATTTATAGGAAATAGAACTTCGGCTGGTACAATTGCCCCTCTCGAACACCAACGCAATGCGTCATGTCTTTCCTTATTTTATCGATTCTTTTATAAAAAAAAATTCACTCGAAGTAGCCAGCTGCGTTCCTTCACTTAAAAGTTTATCCTTTAATGCTCATCAGTTAAACCTTGAGCCCAATTTCGGACGTACCGTGAAATATAGGGATTCTTTTTTTAGCCGAACAACACGAATTTGGAATAGTTTACCCGACGAGATTTTCCCTTGTCATTTCAATCTGCATGCCTTCAAAACCAATGTTAGTCGACACCTCCTATCTTTCCCCTCCCTATGTTCTTAATGCCCGCGCAGTGTGCTCATTAAAAGGGAAACAAATAGTCCCTTGTGCACGCGTTAATTATAAAAAAAAAAGTGGTTCTTCACTTGACTCTTCATCGCAGTTACTTTTATCATCCGACAGTATGTTTCATCATCGAAAAAGTCAAAAACTCGAAAAACTATTAACGGGATATTAAAAAAAACCGTTAGTTGTCATTGAAATAAAATTAAAAAAAAAATATTAAAAGGTGGTTTCCAACACTAACCACCATGGCTGAGGGTTAAACTTTCGCTTGATGCTAGCCATTTTTTGAATATATTAAAAGTTTCCTTCTGAACACCTTTCTCTTATCTCAGCCTATTTTGTAAGTACTATCTGGAGTTCCTCATGGTGACTGCGTCTGCGAGAAGTGTTGGCCCAACAATCACAGAAGTGGCCCATGAATTTGAAGTAGTTCAATCCTTTAACTATGTACCTAGTGCCAAAAGTAGAAGCCGATAATACATCATGGCAGACCAAGGGATGGCACAGACCAGGACGCCCGAAATCTTGGGATGCGAAACTGCATGGTATCGGCCAGTAAACGGAATATATGGAAGAACTTGTTCACCCGATCCAGGTTGTTGCGCCGAAGATGATGATGATAGGTTATCTGATTTTGTGTTAGAAAAACTGAGAATAAGAAAGATCTAGCGGTTATCTTTGATCAAAAACTTGATTTTTAACTTTACTATGTTCCATAACATAGAAGCCTTTTCATATAACAACTGCTGAGAGAATTGAGAGGTTCAAATGAGATTCACAAGGTATGCTATCTTTAAACGCAACTGATACTGGAACGGTGACTTTGAACTCCCTTGTTACAAGGCTAGGTGATGTTGATTGTATTAACACTCTTTCACTACATGGGAAAAATTTTTCTACAATGTTTATTACTGACATATTTTTTTTGTATAGGTTTTCGTATAGTGTTGGTTTTTTATTAGTAAAAATGAACATTAATCGATGTAAATTTTCATCGGACTAATTATGGTTCCAACGAACCGATCTTACGTTGCATCAAAAAGGCTTTTTTTATATTGATTTATTTAAGAACTGTGACAGAGAAACCTTCTACTAGGTATTACAATATTGTTATAACAGTTTACAGGAATAATTGTGATTAACAAAAAAATCAGTTTTTTTTTGAAACACAATCTAATCGACTGTACTTGTTGAAGAAATAATTCAAACAATTTTTTTTTGATAAAATATAAAAGCCCTTAAGCTCAGTAATATTTACTTTATGCAACTGCTACATTGCTACTGCAATCCTTTTAATTAAAATAAAACAAAAATAACTGCCAAATAAAAATAACTTTGTACAGGCATGTGGAGTTATCATAATAATTGACCAGTGGTGAACCACTTTGCATTGGCCAAAATAAGCAATAAAATGTCAATAATAAAATAACTTTATAGATTTTAATAACTGAAATGCAGTCATAACAGCCATTTTATGCAACAACCACCCCATTCTGTCAACACACTTCAACCGCAATAAAATATACAAATTAAATATGAATGCCAAATTAAAAGTCCACTGCACAAGAAGCTTTTAATTGTAACCATTTCCGTTGCAAGTCTAGTGCAATATTGCACTTGAGTTGGCAGCAGCTTTACACGTCCGACTTTTCGAGTGTTTTTTTCCAATTTTTTTATTTTTTTTATTTTTGGTGTATATCTTTTATTTCTGCTACTACTGTTTGGTGCAGAAAGAAATTTAATTAAAGTGAAGTGAGGTGAAAAATTTACAAAATCTCTCTTTAACTTCATACTCGAGTGCTTTTAACTGTGAAACTTACTTTTATCGCAATGAGTTGTAGTACCTAGTTATTGGGTAAAGAGCACCTACGCCCCACATCACTCCATCCCGGTACCGAATTCCAACCCAAATTCCATTCTCAAGCCCCCACTGTGTGCCAAAATCAGAGAGTGCTAATTTGTAACAGAACTTTTCTGCATGAATTGGAATCTAGGTTCCGCTCCTGCAGCTATACATAGATGCATACCTCTTTTACCCACCGACTTTGATTTCAGAAGCAAGATACTTGGTATCCATTGCAGCAAGTTTAACGAGCAACTTTTAAATTTAAGTTAATTTCGAAGATTCGTTGAACTGTGAATTTGCACCTGAGAACTGAGATGAGGAGTATAGAAGGTAAGGTATTCAGATCCAGGAGTGCAAAGAAGTCAGGTCATAACTGCTGTTTTTAAGTTCGGAAAAATGTGGAGACAGTATCAATTTTGTTATCTACTTTGGAGCAGAGAGCAGTTGATTCTTTTAGCGGAAGAACGAACGGATAGAAGATTTTTGAACATTTTTATTGCGACACGTTGTTAGGGGAAGTAGTATGGGAGAGTTGACTTTTATCTAGAGCAAATCGTGTTGTAATTAATTTATATATTTTTTTTAATTATTTCTGATGAAGTGAGCAGTATTTCCTAATAAATAAAAGTGTGCTTCTAGAAAAAAAAATAATTAGTTAAGGGTTCGAAGAATCATTATAACTAACTGAGTGATTCGTCTTGCTTTGTGACTTCCTCTTAGGGGTTCTATGACGTTGAAGTATTTCAGGAACATGTTACTTTTCTTCTATTGAATTGGATTTCATCCGAGTGATTTTAAGATTTTTCGATTATAGCTTCTTGTGAAATTTTACAGCTTTCTATTGACTATATCCATTCAAGAGAACGGTTTCTAGGTTTTATTAACACTAAAGCTTTATAGCCATACTATCACATGGATATTGATTTTGAATAGTTGTTTTGTATTCCCAATGCATTATATAGTCATTGTATATACATTCTCTATAGTACTCTCATGGTGGTCATTTTTCGTCTTGCTTGATTCGGAACTAACTTTAAATAGTGGAGACGATTTTATATATATTTTACCAGTATTTAACACGATTTCAGCGCGCTTCATTGCGACTTGATTCAGAACTAAAAAATTATGCTCCTTGATAGTACTATAAAATATATTTAAGAGTGCAAACTTAAGCAATAAAATAATCTACATTTAAAATTTAAATAAAAAATCCATCCACCTGTTTTCAAAATATTGATTTTTGCAAAAAAAAAATATTAAGAAAATTATTAAAAATACAAAAAAAAGTTTTCGAAAATATTTTAAAATAAAATTTAGTCTCTATAAATCGCAAATAAAAATTAGGTAATTATGTCTTTTAACTTACAACTCGAGAGGAGAGATGACCTTGATATATTTCATTGTTGGGGTCATTCTGAACATGTACACGTAATTTTTAAAGCGCGCTTGCACCTCCTTCATTGTTTGTCTTTTCGTTGAAAGTTAGCGATTTTTAATTTTCAGGTTTAAAAATTATCCTCATTTATTATAATATAATTTATAATTTCAAAAACTTCTCCAAAATTTAAATTTCTAGCCTGTTAAACAGAGGGACATATCTGGGGGGCATTATGCCCCCCTGCAACCCTCCTGCTAGAGGTTACTATGTGATTTGAAGTAGGTGCGAGAAAAAAAGGAGGTGCAAGCACGCCCAAAAGCGACATAAGTCAAGGTTATCACTCCTCTCGAGTTGTAAGCTAAAAGACATAATTTCTAAAATTTATATGAACAATCGTAGAGTGATAATCATATCTTCAAAAAATTATAAAATATTTTTGTTGAAACTACGTATGAGAACTGAGTCAGACAACGATTTTTTACTTTTAAATAAAAAAAAGTTAATAAGTGCTTCTTCAAAGATTAATGAAATATTCCGTCAATATGACCTACGTGATTTGGTTCAGTGTTAGTACCAGGCTAACTTTGAAGTTTAAGTCAATACATACTTTACGGTAGATCAAGTGTTTGTGTTCAAAAGTGTTAGAGGAATCAGAAATTCTTCAGTTAAGATTCCTTAGATGTTCCGTCATGACTACGGTAAGTTAAAAAAAAATCCAAAGTAACGTATTATAAGAAACGCATAGAAAAATTGATATTATAATAGGGTAGAAGGGAAGTACCTCGTTGGTGAATATAAGTGCCTAGGTGTCTTGCTTTATATGGTCCTTACTTTGGAAAACCATCTCCAAAAAAATTGCCAAAGTTTAAAACGCAATAAAACTGTATTTTACTAACAGCTTTATATTTCATAGCAATAAGTATTAAATACTTGAAACAGTTGCACATTCAATGTTGGTTAATGTTGCTTAGGCTTGAGGACATAAACATTAAGAGTTGAGGAACTTCAAAGGTTTTATATCAAACGATTCACATTCCTTTGCTTCTGGTCAAAATTGGTTTTAACTTTGAAATTACATGTAGACTTTATTCTAAAAGGAATGAAATAGATAATTTTAAACTGCCTTAAAAAAGCGTTTTTAAGACTGTTGCGGATGGAGCAAGTTGGTACGCAGAATGGCTGGATCAGGCACTACAATGTGATATGGACACTTACTTGAGTATCGAAAATATTGTATATTGGAAAGGATTGTTAAATAGGTTAAAATACAAAGAAGTTGAATAGTCGATTTTCAGAACTGTTAGAGAAATCTACTTTCTCAACCAAAGCAATTTGCAAGAAATATCCCAAATTTCTTTTAAATGTTCGTGTTTACGGTGTATTTTGGATATGAAATTTTTCAATTATCCCATGTCAGTTTTTTAGCTTTGAATGCTAAAAAAATCATTTTTTATGAACAATCTTTTATGATTTTTTTTTGAACCATACCCAATTGAATTCACGAATTCTTGATCATAATCTACGCAAAAAAAACAACAAATTAGCAGGAAAAGAGTAAGTTCAAGTTTACAATTAAATCAGTGCTAACAGTAAAAATAAGTATTAATGACATGTTTTTTATTAAATTTTAAAATTAATCCACCGTCAAAAAAAAATCATGAAAATCGGTCCATTTTTGATTTTTTTCCATCCAATAAACCACGTGACCGCGAAAGTGTATAATTATGATTTTACCTTATGATTATGATTATGCGTAACAGATTAATGCAGTTTTCTCTGTTTAGGTTTATAGGGATTTAGGGAACTCCTTTATGCTGGTCCTCGTACCTTACCTTAGGTGGCGCTACAGGTGGACCTGGACCTCAACCAACCAGCTTCTCCAGTTAGCTCCCTAGCTAGATGCCTCCAGTTTCGCACATGAAGTCGGTCGGTTGGTCTTCCATTTGAGTGCGCCACCTGAGTATCGGTCTTCCTCTTAACTGTGCCGTCCCTTTGGGGTGGAATTGAATATTTTCCGGGCCGGAATGCATACGGGACCAAAAATCACACGGTTAATCTTTCTCTCGAAGCAACATAAAGCGCCTCATCCACTTTTGAGAACGTCCATGCGTCTGCACCATAGAGCAGAGCTGGGATGATGAGGGCCTTATAAAGGGACAATTTAGTCTCCCAAGAGAGGGCTTTGCTACTCAATTGCCTTCTAAGCCCAAAGATGCAGTGATTGTAAAAGGTATTCTTCGTTTGATCTCAGCGCTAGTGTTGTTGTCTGCTGGCCCTGGTATAAACACAAAAAAGTTTGACTATTTTCCCACAAGGTAGCTATCTCCCTATCTAATAGTGATGTTAATGTTTTTTTGGATTTGTTGAAAAGAATTTGGTATTTCGACGGTCAGAGGTAAGGCTAACGACTGTATTTTTGAAGTGTCAGCATCTTGGTTACACTTGATGCTAACATCAACATGCCTAGGTACCCAGACTAAAATAATATCGTCAAGAGTACTGAGGACACTTCTGAAATTTTCTAGGGACTGACATTTTTTGGTCAATAAAATCCCTGTCCAGAGGCTAATATGGCTTGGCCATGTGAAGCGGATGGATATTGACGCTTCAGCGCGCAAGGTGTTTGACGCCGTCAAAAGCAAGGGGAGACCTCATCTACGATGGAGCGACCAGGTAGAAGGAGACCTCTGACTGCTTGGTGTGCAAAATTGGCGACGGCCAGCTAGAAATCGAGCCAGCTGCAGGGGCATAATAAACCAGCGCATAAAAGCGCCAGGAACGGTACGGTAAATAAAATAAATAAATAAATATGCTGCGATCGTAAGTGAATATAAGTTTCTTTCCAGGTAATTCTTTGGTTAGAGACACAGAAGTCCTTGGTGGATGACTTTTGTAACTTCATTGGATGTAAATTACACTACTGCATAAGAAGATATGTATATTGTTTTTGATCGCTATTGAAAATTCGCTCTGCTTTTATATCGGCGATCATCTCGTTAAGAAGTGCTTTGAACTGTTGGTATCTTTCTAATTCTTCTAATTTAAGTGCATTTTTGAGTCTCTGATTTGTACAATTTTTAAACGGTTTTAAAACACATTCAACTTAACCTAATGAATTTTGTATTAAAAAAGAAGAGTTGGTTGTATGTAAAGTCGGTTTACGGACGATAATTTCAGGTGACAACGTCATAAGAAAACATTGATGGCAGCAACACCAACATACAGCCCGTTAACTCACACCCACAAATCCTCTCGTTAAATCCAGAAACACACACACCAATATTTACATCTACTTTCTACTTTAACAAAACTCCACCTATTTTGTATTTCTTTTTCTCTTCTTGTACTTTTCTAATTTGAGTGGAATTATTTTGGGAATTTGGGCCTGTTTTTTTCATGTTCGCCTGGTGCTTGCGATCGATTTTAGTTGAATGAATCACACTCACTTTTCTTATCAGCATTATCGGCCTGAGTCTTATCAGCAAGAGTCATGTTATTTTGTACGTGTAGCCTGTCATCGATTTATAAGACGTTATCACGTCAAAAATATATTATTTTTTGTAAGACAATTAGGAATGAGTTTTTCGAATTTGAAAATCAAACAAAGTATGTCACCTACTGCCGACCCAGGCTTTCTTTTTTTTGATAAATAATTAAACACAATTCAGTTTTTCGAGGCTCGTAAATAAACTTATTCCCGGAACAAGAAAAGTGGAAAATTAAATTTATGTACCTACCTATGTACATCTATATGTACCTGGACAGCAATTTCAAAAAACAATCCCTGTGCTACATTTTTGTGCCACGTAAGCATTACTCCTGAATCCTGATAGCTGATAAGGTTTTTTCATAACACCTCGCTTAAGCACAACAAGTCCTTCAATCATTTATACCTACTCTTGGTACTAAGCTGTCAAAAGATGAATTGTGAAAATGAAAAAACAGCAGAAATTTCTTGTCATGTTTATTTTTTTGTGCCTTAAATGAAAAAAGACAATAACCATATTATTTTCAACCAACCTAAATTTTCAACACACACTCGTAATAACTTTTATTTTATATGCTTATTTTTGAGTTTTGTTCCGACGACGACGCACTTCCCATGCAAAGCAAACAAAGCCCCCAATCCTTAAAAAAACAAAAAAATTGAATAAAAAAGCAAAGCCACGGTTGTTTTAATATCACTAAAAAACACCGAGATAAACATTTTCTGAAGTTGGCCAACACATTTCTGCTCACCTTTTCAAAGATTTATACACGATGTGACTGATAAGGCACAACCCGAACATTACGCTCAGAGAAGCTTTATGTTGATGGTTTTGGAAACGCTCGCTTTTGCACGTGCCTCCATAGCCCCCTTTGGTCCTTTCCTCGATCGTCCTGCTGTGGAAGCTTCAAAAGTAAACAACATAATTCCCGTTCCTGTTTTCATTTGCCAGTAATATAGTCTCTCTGCCGCCCATGCTTCCCCCTCAGATCCAAGGGAATGGATTTTTATGATACTCTGTCCGTTCCTTTTCATACTTGGGCTGGCTGCTGCAGAGGCAGACATCATGTGGCCAGGCCCGCATTGTTTGCTTCTAATATGCTGCCTCATGACCGTTAAGTTTATTATTTGATCCACTGAATTTTGATGGGGGATAGGTCTGCTCTGAATCGTCTTTAGCACACAGGGTCGGTGTTTGAGGAGGAGTGTGGAACTGCGGGGGCAGGGATAAGAAGAACTCATTACGGGCATATCTAAATTATGAATAGTAGATGTAGCTTGATATGAAGGATATTGGATGATGATGATGGTTAGGGTGAACAACTAATAGAACTTTAGGTCATTTGGTCATTAAAGGAAGTTAATGTTGAGGACATATACATTATGTACGTGAGTGACAATGTTTTTGTCCGTCAACACAGAAAAGGTTTACGGTGTGTGTGTGTGTGTATGTGTGTAAACTTTGTGCCAAAGAACGTATGTACGTTAGGTGTAAGTGTTTGATGTTTTGTGTAATATAAAATGCGCTCCTTATGTTCGTTTAATGTCTCCAAAGCATGGAATGGAAGGTGCTTGTTCAGGAGGAAACAGTAGCAGGATATAGTAACATACAAACATATATAAATGGGCTGCTTTCATGAGATGAGCGAAATTACGCAGAGCTCCTTAATTGCGTTAAGAAGACGACGAGTCTGGAGCTAGGGGAATGACGACTATCCAGATCCACATGCATGACGAACACAACAAGCACACACAGTTCTTACGTGCGTTTTATTCTCGTTAAGAAGCTCCATAGAATAGAAGAAGTACCTAAAGTCCTTTTTATGTGCGGTAAGTTTTAGTTAACGCATGACGGTGTGCTAACGGATCAAACAATCATCAGGAACAAGGGTGGTAAGGTAAGATTATTTCTTAAAGCAAGAAGGGGGTAAAGGGAATTTAAACTTAAATAAGAAGAAGAAAGCGGGTTTTAATAGCTCCCGAAAGCTGTTTAGGATATTATGACCAATAAAATTGATTTTTTGTTCAAGACCGAGCTATAAGTTATAAACGGAACAGCATTGAATAGAAAAATTAATGTATGGCCATAATTTTTTTTTAAGAGGATACCATTTGAATATGTAGGTGAAGGCTTATTCTAGGCAATAAAAGGTAATGGAGGGTGGCAATGTTGGTATTTTTAAAGGAGAAGGTAAGCCACGATGAAAAGAAGGAAATTGTTTTTTCGTGTTTTTGATTTGGCAAATGCATAGAAAATGGGGCGATATAAGGATGTTCCAATTTTTTTCTGGGACAACAATCAAAATACTCGCCGCGGCTTGTCGGGTTAGACAGATTAGAAGCATATTTCGATCACAAAATTTGTCAGAGTTTTTCTGCTAGTTGATCCATCCTATAACAACCCGAGTTTGCTTTCGTTATTCATCTTTATTTAACAATTAACTGAATATAATATATAACACTTCATTTAATATTTAGACGAGGCGCGTTTATTATACGTATATGCATAACAGGTACTATAAAGAAATGATCAACGGCAGCATTAGAAGACTTCCTAAACCTGATACCTACTTCTGCACTTTTTCATAGAAAGCACGGTAAAAGCGAAATTTGCAAGGTTTGCCAAAGTGAATCAGGGAACAGATAGTGTTCTAAATCCAAACGAAAGAAATAGGTTGTGAAGGGAGTTGCCACTTATTGACATCTCTCGGGAAAGAATAAGCAAAGAGTTCAGTTTTGTTCAGCTATTTAACACTGAACTGAGCAACAAAAAGGAATGGCAAAGTAAAGTTAGGTTAGGTTAGGTTGAACGGGGTGATGATTCGAATGTCAAATTATCTCACTCGGATTTCAAGGATCCGTTGCGGTACCCAGGAATAGGTCTGGAATTTGGGGGACAGTTAGTTATGGGATGCCTCCTTAAACCATCCTGAGATTTTGACGAATTTCAGAATGTTTTTAAGGAATGGCAAAGTGAGGAAAACACTTGCTCAATAAAAAGCCATACCTTAAAATGGTAAAAACAGCGAAATGCACAGAGGCATATGTTATTCGTCCAAGAACTAAATTAACCCTGCCCAGGGAGCACCAATCTAGCATATTCCAGGCGGAAGTCTATGCGACCAGAACCATATCAATCAAACACATCAAGGCCGGAGTTGCACAACGTCAAAACTGGGACCTTTCCTTTTTAACTTGATGACATCCGATCAACCCATGCCAACGGACTGCGAAAACCTACTCTTCGCATGACTAACTTACCTGCGCCTCCTCAATATCTAAACTCGTTGCAGCCGAGTGTAAAACCACATTACCAGACTTTTCGAATCCTACAGGAAATGGGAAATCCGGACCGACACAGCCAAATCTGAACTAGTGTGCTTCAGAAGACCTGTAAACCTTAGCCATATCCGTTCTGCAGCAACCTGTAGAAGCGTGTCCTTGAAGCTGTCTGATGCATCATCAATAGCAGCTAAAAGGAATGCCAAGTACCTTAGGATCAACTTCAATGAGCTATTTAAATTCAACCCGCACTCCAGGGCAGTGCTTAAGAAAAAGCCAACTTTGCGTTCCATCGTGTACACTGAGGCCAATTATAAGCTACAGTTTTCCTGTGTGGTTCACCATCTCAAAGACAGTGATGAACCAACTCCTACTATTCGAAAGGAAGATTCTAAGGATATGCACCGGACTTATATTCAATCACCAACAACAAAAACATTACAGCAACAAACGACTCTATGATGATGCCGAAATCAAGCCATTTGACCAGTTTCTTTTAGTCAGCGATGAAGCTAATCTCAAAAACCGCCATCCACCCTAACCCACTGATGAAAAGGATGACCACCCTGGAACGACATCCCGAACCTATGTATCTTAGAGCCATGGATATCCTAGAAATAATCAATGACAACGATGAAGCCTTTTCTTTCCACGCTGACACGGGGTCAGCTTTCCATCGCGGCTAAACGCCAACTCAACCCCCAACCCACAGAAAACCACTCACTGGGCAACCTGGTCGGAACAACCCGAATAAATCGAAGTCCACACTTTTGGTATAATTTATATGTTACTTAGTCAATAACTAAGTATGTATATAATATTTATTATTTTGTATAATCAAATCCATCCTTAGGCTCCCTATGTGCCAACAAACAAAAATATCATTATAATCAATTAAAATATCTATAGTTATAAGTTAATTAAAGTCAAATTGTATTTATTATTCATGTTCAATAAAAAAATCTTGAATCTTGAATCTTGATGGCCAGTCGCATCTATTTCTTTCCAGATCATTCATGCATACATTAAGTGATCGTTGCCCATTGGAAGGATGTTAGGTCTTCACTTAAGATAATAATTTCGGTTAAGTCACCTTTAGTCCAGTAAATGAAGACTGAAAATTTGGGGTTACCTTACAAAAGGTAGGGTAGTTGTGAATTGTTGATATAATTTTTGGGATGCCCCGTAGATACAAAAGAAAAATTCCACAACCACGCCTTCTCCGCCCCTTCCTAATCGACGAAAAATTACTGAAAATTGGAATTTTTTTCACTCTTTGGCCTATAACTCCTTTCTGGTGAATTTTGACGCTGTTATTTAGTGGTCACAGAGGAGGGGGCGAGGTAAGTATTTAGGGCGTCAAAAGTTTGTGGTTTTATTCAGGAATCATCATCACAACAACATTTGACCATACTTTCAAGTATAACAGAAGAAATGTGGTAAAAATCTGTTTGTTGGCATTTTTAGGGAAATTTGAAAAAATACCTTTTTTTCGAAGCGCCATGTCTTGATAACGAATTAACATACAAACATGTTTGAAATTTTATGGTCTATTAAATATACGTCAACGCTTTTAACGTAGAACGTATGTAAAAAAGTTACCGGGTCCAAAAATTGACAAAAGTTTCCTAAGTATTATCTTAAAGTTTCATTACCCACGTTTGTCGACTTAAAACTAGCTGTCGACTGGAATGAAAATTGTATTATATTTTGTTTACTGTTGCGTTTGGTTTAAAATGCACCAGAAAGGAGTTATAAGCCAAATTGTGAACAAAGTACCGTGGTTGTAGAAATTTGTCTTTTGGTAACTACCGAGCATTCCAAAGATTACCTATATCGAAAGATCAGAACTTTGTGTAGGGTAAAACATCTTCATTTACTGCACTATAAAGCACTTTTAGGAACCCTTGGCAATAACGACTTCCTGTGATATGATACATTGTTTTGGTGAATTTTTTAGCAACTGTTTATGATAAAATAAGAGTTATGTTTCCATTTCGAAAGGGAAAGAGATGAACAAAAAAGTGCATTTCAAAATTCCATATATATTTAACAGATTCGAATTTATTTCAAATGTTTTAAAAAAATCAAAACAAAAAAACAAGATTTTAGTGAAGTTTTGAATTATTCTGGTATCACCCAAAATGAAATTGTCAAATATACCGTTAGAAAGCGTGTGTTCTCCTTTTTAATAATCCCTAACAATATAGGTAAATAAGGGGTGTTTTTTTAGACGTGTGGTTTTCAATCTTCAATTCTTTTTTCGGAGTTGTCTTTTTGACAGCTGTCACTTGATTTACGCTCAGTTTGGTTTGCCATTTCATAATGATTAGACTTACTCCTGAACAACGGAGCAGAGTACCGAAGAAGAGTTTATCCGCCATCGCGCGCAACAATTGCAGCTGTGCCCATTTATTTTATGGAAGAATTTGCGGAAGGATCTTGGTTTGCAGGCTTACAAAATCCAACTCGTGCAAGAGTTGAAGCCGAACGATCATCAAGCGCGTCGCATGTTCGGTGAATGGGCCAAAACGAGATGGCCACCGATCCCGATTTTCACAAAATTGGGCCTCTGGGCTGAAATTTATTCGACCCAGCCGCGGCGGCCACTTCCCCGAAATCATTTTTAAAATATAATGGCAAACCCCAATCTTTATAATAAAGCTAAATTCTTGGCCATAACATTAAACTATATGCGTTTTATTCCTTCTTAAAAACCACACGTCTAAAAAAAACACCTTTTATAAAAGCCCAAACGTGAGTTATATAGGAAAATGTAGAATCTTGTCAAAATATTGGCCGCAATATTGATTGCGTCATCAATACCGCCAGAGAGCCAGGTAGCTGCTGGAAAGTATAGCCAAGGTCTAGGAACCCATTTCATTATAAGGTGCAGGTATTGTCAAGAAAACTGTAGATTCAGCGGCAATTTTGAAAATAGATGCGCCATTTTTCATGTTACTATATCGCAGTACCTTAGGTGGCGCTACAGTCTAGGGTTGAGCTGGCCTCAACCAATAAGCTTCTCCAGTCAGCTCGGTCGCTAGATTGCTTCCCCCAGTTTTGTGGGTGGAGTCGGTCGAGCTCCTCTTCTACTTGAGTGCTCCACTTAATTCTCTGTCTTCCTCTAATGCACCGTCCCTCCAGGTGGAATCGACAAAGTCTTGCAAGCTTGATTCCTCTAGAAGCCTTTGTTTGTTTGGTTGTCTTTCTTCTGTATTCTGAGTGACAAATGTCATCAGTCCTTCTGAGTTTCACTTACATCGCAGCTGGTAAGCAAACACATAATACATATTTAAAACCTTAAGGCAAGAACGGTTCCCAGCTTCGAATCATAATCCTCGTTAGAATTACCGACACATTTATTAAAATCTTCTCCTACAAACAAAACTCATCCTTCGAAACTTCCTTACAGTTGTTGTGGAAGTCCATTCAAAAAGAATCCTTTTTAGCTTGTTTACATTCAATTTGGTCAGTAGAAATGTGGATTAACCTTAATCGAGAATTAGATTATTAAATATTATATTACCACTAGATAGGAAGAGTTCGAGCAGATGCTTCCCAACTTGTTATCCCAAACATTATTGATTCAATTCAAACTGATTCGACTGTAGGTACTTATATTTATTGTTTAAACACCTGTTGTTTAATCCAAGATCACCAAAACCGGCAGCAAAGGCAAATAAAAAAATGAATATGATATATGTTTACACCGTAACTCTGTTGAATGCCCAAAAGCAAAAGTTCTTTCTCCATAAAAGGACCGACCAAGACCGATGCAATAGACTGACGACGCAACGATATCGTATATGGAGAGGGTCGCCTTTTTATTTGCATTACGTGACATGAAAATACACTTAGATAGGTACCCTGGATCCCTGGACTGGACATTTGATGGCGCGTGTCACCCATTTGTCTTCTATTCACAAATTACAATTTGATTTAGATGACATTTATTTGTCCGGCTCTCTTCGCCTTCTTCTGGAATTGAGTTTGGGTGCTAGAAGTAGGTTCTGTTTTTATAGCATTGAAAAAAGGAAACAGACGCCAGACATAATTTTCATACCTTTTTTCAAGGTAGTGTCTGTAAAGGTTTTCTTGGCCTCTTGTCACAAGAAAAAAATAAATAAATAATTTCTTTATGATCAAATAAAATGAAACAAAAATCCTGAAGATTAGACATTTTCTCATGTTTGTGATGTGGTGCTGGGTCATGTACCTACAATTTCAATTTTTTTGTTTTTTAATTTTTTTATCCTGTTATTTATGTATCTATATAATTCATTTAAGTGTTAATAAGAAATTTCTTATTTTATATTCTAATGGAAAAGAATCTTTAATAAAAGTTTTTTGTAGTTAGTCCGTGAAGGTATTCTGGGGCTTGAAATGACCCATAGGGCTATGAGCACGATTTACCAATAATACGCGAAGAACAGTATTAAGGAACAACTCGAAATATTCTTATTCATATGAATATGCTTATAATTTTTTTACGTACGAAAGAGTAAATAACAATTATAAGTATTTTCGGAGATTTTTCTGACGGATTAATGTTTTTTGACTTTTTGTCTTTTTGATCTCTGACCGCAAACTTTAAATTCGTACGTTTTCTGTGACTTCCTTTTATCTAATATCATGTTTGGGTCAATAAGAAGAACTGATTATTTGAGAAAAATATTGTAAACAGGATTTGAACAATAATCGCCGTCGTAGAGAAGTTTGCACAGATTCCTTAGCATCGTCATTGTCCGAGAATAATGTAAGTTTGTCCATTTATAACGAGCCATTCTGTTTCGCACCCGAAGGCTTCAGATTTCATGACCAAGACAAGAATACAACTCCCTTATCTGGGCGGGCATTTCATCAACTCACTTAAGTCTTTTAGATGGTATTAAAGGAGAGCATTAAAAATGATTGCAGTTTGAAGATGATCACATCATCAGAACCTTCACGTAACTCAAATATCGGAAATTTTTCATGTCTCTCTTTCTTCAAAAGGGTAGCTTTTAAGTGTGTGTGCAAACTCATATATAATATATATAATAAATGGCACGGCTGGATCGCACGTACTTCTTGGAAATTTGGAGACGATTGGCCTAACAGACAGAATTTTTGCCACTAGCACACTGCGCGGGTATTAGGAAAATATGGAGGGAAAGTACAGGAGGTGTCGATTACCATTAGCTTGCAGATCAAAATAGCAAAAGAAAACCTCGCCAGGTAAACTAATCCAAATTCGTGTTGGTCGGCTAAATAAAATCACTATATTTCACGGAACGTCCGAAATTGGGCTCAAGGGTGAACTGATGACCATTCCTTGCGAGTCGAGTATTACGGGAGAAACTTTTAAGGGGAGGAATGCAGCTATCTAATTCGAGTGAATATTTTTTATAAAAGAACCGATAAAATAAGGAAAGACATGAAACATTGCGTCGGTGTGCGAGAGGGGCAATTGGTTTAGACGCAGTTCTATTTTCTATCAATCCTAACGCTCGATTTTGTATTATATCGAGCAGGTGTATCGATTTTTGGGAAGCAACTGCCCAGAATTTTGAGTTATACTCGAGTTTTTGGCGTATAAACGCTTTGAAGGGGAAAAAACTTCTTGCATCGATACAGAAAACCTAAGCACTTAGCAGCATTTTTGGCGGTCCCAAATTTCCAACTGAGGTCGTCGTTGACACACATACCGAGTATTGAAAGCTTTTCGGTTTTTTCGATGCATGTGAATTCATGGACAATGGCATTGGGGGTATGTTTAGCTTTAACGACGGAAGGCAGCATTGAGTTTCGAAGCATTAAACTCCACACGATTCCTACTACCCCATTCGACAATGCTGTATAATTCGGAGTTTAGTGAGCTTGACATACGGAGAGTCGTCAGCAAAACAGATAAGTGGATTAGAAGTAACAGACAGAAGATCATTTGTAAAAATGAGGAAAAGAGTCGGAGACAGAACGGAGCCCTGGGGCACACCATCATTTATTTTGTGGGAATAAGACTTGAATCCGTCGAATACAACTTGTATTAAACGGTCCAGAAGATAGCTTCTAATCCAACGAACAAGAGTATCATCGATCCTAAAAGCACGCACCAAAGCGATGTAAGGATTTGTTCCACTGTTCAGTGAGATATGCCATCAAATCACCTGTAGAACGATTGCTGCGAAAACCATACAAAAAAAGGGACGTAAGTGCTATAGGTCGGTAGGACGAGGGAAAGGATGAGTACCCTTTCTTAGGGACATGCTGCACAAATCTTCCAGGAAAGATTCCAGAAGAGTAGAAGCGATAAAATAGCTTACGCAGTGGCTTTGTCAGTTTGGAAGAACACCTCTTCAAAAGAATCGGGGGTATACCATCCGGGCCATCGGAACTCTTGCTACTGTTTGAGTGCGGAAAAAACCCTGTCCCGTGGAAAAATTTACATTCTCAAGTACAGGAGGGGCAACATAAAGCTGGCAGCGAAATTGTAACCGAATATGTTAAAGAGTTTTTAAAATGTTTACAAATGACCAAAAATTTGTTCTGCCTTTGAGACATTGCAGAATTTTGTGCCGTAATTTTTGGTCATGCAAAAACTTGATTCTTTCCATAACGAATTAGCATGAGCCACTTCCTTGTTTGTGCTTTTTCCGATTTTCCTCTGTAGGGTTGGCTTTATAAGATCGGAAACTTACTTCTTTGAGCCTGATAGCTTCTTTACACTCAGAGTTAAAGCAGGACTTTTTTTTTGGATTTGATACTTTTTACTCTAATAGAAATAAAAGCAAGCATCCCTAGAAAAATCACACTTCAGCACCGGCTTCAATGTCGCTATCGAGGAAGCATAGTGAGCAGTTAAAGTTATGGACAAAAGTATTCAGGCCGTCCTTGTTGCGAAGGTTTTCTTTAACTAGATGAGTGGAGGACCAGAAATTTTCTGAAATGACACAATGGTCCGAAGTGCTAAATTGAGAAGTTACATTAATGGTATATTTATCAGGGTGAGAAGTAAGAAACAAGTCAAGACTATGGGCGGCTTGCCCAGCAATCTTCAAACAATACTTCTCGCCGACGAGACGATGACATGTAGTCAACATGTCTACTTAATTTCAGTTTTTCTAATGCATTTGAACGTTTTTGCAGAATTTAAGAAGATTTGTAACAGTTAATCTCTTACATACAAATCTTCTTATTAAAAAAGACTACAATCTCACAGTCGACCTAAGTCACCTTTTTTTTCTGGAGTAGTGTCTTAATTCCTTCCAATTCCCATAGCACCCACAGAGATGACGAAGAGTACAAAGTGAAGCTTCTTGGCCTTCCATCTTTTGGGAGTGATTCATAAAAAATATTGCAACAGCATTATATTTAATTCCATGAATTTCCTTAATTCTATTATTAATAATGTTTCTGAAGGCCTATTGTTATATTACACTTTTTTCCAGCGAATTTTTAGTAATCTCAGTTAAATGTCTTGTAGTCTGTAATTTCCGCTTTTGAAAAATAAAAACTTTTCAATTTCCCGATGGCTGTTTTGTGTCTTAATTTGCAGTGCAAATCCCGGTTCACAAATTGATTTCTACGAATCTATCCCAAGACTATCTCTACCGTAGCGTGCGCTCCGTAATCGTTCCCTTAATTGAATAATTGAAATGAATTGCTTCGTGAATCGCTTTGTTGAAATTTCTCTTCAACGAAGGAGACAAAACAGACGAAATCAACGACAAAGTCGCCAAAGACCATTGTACTCGTTTCGGCCCATCCAAGGGTTAAGTGAAACACAATTCCCTGATTTATACCACTTAATGGCCAAATCATTCTAAATGCTATTACACCATCATCATCACAGACAAAAAAAAGACATTTTGCGATGTTGTCATCATAGGCCTTTGGCCATCCACAAGATATATGGACGAAGCGCAAAAGTTCAATGCTAAAGATGGCAGTTGGAACAGATAAATTTATAACAAATTATTTGATTTATAAAAAGAAAACCATAGATCTTCTTACAGGGAATATCTAAACGAAACAAAAATTTCAATTTAAAATATCCGCGACCATTGATTGAAAGTGAGTAAGCGAGTTCTTGTCCAACACAAGGATGATATCTATTATTTCGCTTTGGGAATGTTTTATGATTAATGAGGGACTAGAAATGTATTTTGTAAATTCATTTATTTTTAATCAGCTTCCAAAATGTTCAAAGACCAAGCACGTGCCAAATAATGTATTGTACAGAGTAATCTTTCCCTCTCCCATTGTTTCTATAATTGATATCTGGAGCTCGAGACATTGTTTTCCTGGAATTAGCTAAGTTATCTTTTGTAATCGGATAAGCATTCTTTAGTCAGAAGTCGCCTCTGGAGACCCACGTATATTTTGGCGTTCGTCGTTGTTGGAGTCTAGATTTCATCTATACACTCCCACATTCGTCAAAATGAAGGAGTTATATTTTTTTAATTAATTAATTAATTGATTTGTAGGAACTCAGAAGGGTCTTCGTTTTATTTATTAAAAAACAGAACAAAAAAAAAACAATTGTTGAGATACGAATTGTTTTCATTTGACAATGGTTTATGTAAAGTATTTTTTATAACTTGATTTATTAATGAATGTCGAAACAAATTAATTTGATTAATCATTCGTTGTGTTGAAGATAACTAATTTGGTTTTTAGATATTTAAATTATATTTTTCAAAATTTATAATACAAGAACTGTTTTTTTTTGTGTTATTTATGTGATAGATACATACTTGTTTAACAATGAGTTTCAGCGAAAACACTTATTTGTCAATGTAAATATGTCTTAAACGCAATTTAAAGCTTGTTGCAAAAAGTTAAATTGCATATAACAAGAAAGTAAGAGATCTACTTGCTTTAAACTATTTTTTATTTTATTATAAGTTCAGGTCTAAGGCCACAGTTTCTTCTTGAATTGTTGTTATTGTGTGCCTATTTCCATCTCCCCAAGAACTCTGTAATTCTTCCATCATTTCATTTTACCTTCAGTGCGAACTTTTTATATGAATGATTTGATATTATCATCATCATCCTTCTACAAGTTCTTTCCGATTGATGGCCGACGCCATCCAATTGTCCATCCCAAGGCTTCGGGTGTCCTGGTCTACGCCATCCTTTCAACGCAGGCAAGGTCTGCCACGTTATCTTCTACAATAAAAGGACTACAAAAGACTTTCCGATGGAAGTTCCTCTTCGCTCATGCGAGTTAGGTGCCAAGCCCAACGGAGTCTACCGAGCTTTATATTTTCCACAACATCTTCTTTGAGGTAGATTTCATACTCGGATCCGTATGTGAGTACTTGTACAGCACCAGTTTGGTTTTTGTGGTAAAGTTTCTGGCCTTAAAGTCAATAAAAATAAAAGGCACGACTGGGTCGCACGTACTTGCTCCCGCTAATCCTTTTTAGGTACAGGCGTCTTTTTGACAAAGATTTAATTTTAATGTTTTTTTGACGTGCAACTTCCTTAGAATCGTTGTGGTTTGAAGCTCGAACGAACATGCGTCACGATAAATTATCCCTTTATATATAATCATAAATATATAGGATTGTTAGCTTTTGCAGTTTTTTAGTGTATTATCTTTCCACTTGTTGTTTACTGTTTATAATATAATTTGCTAATAGAAGGATATAAAGGACTTTTTGCAGTTTAATTTTCGTTTTGGTATGTAAAAAATTGAACAACTGACATAAAGATTCGTGGGAATCAGCAGTAGGGCAATAATGCTAGGTAAAGGGACATATAAAGGTCCCAATAACAATAATTTACTTTTTGAAATCAAATTAATTAAAACAGCTTAATTATGTTTGATGGATCGATAAACGTATGGTGTGGGTAGGTATTAACGGAATTTACTAAGATACACGTTCCAACTACTGTTAAGCGAGTGGGTACAGAGACAATATTAAAAGTTAACACAGTGGTTTTGTTTATTTATAGAAAGGTGTAAACTTTTGTTTTCTCGATTGAAATTTTTGCATTCAGTAGTAATCGAATAATTCTTTTTATTTGTTAGTTGTTTTTGTGTGTTTATCATAGGCTAATTATTTATTCTGTGTGCTTTTATGATGATAAAATGCTTTAAAATACGTAGGTATATATGTAGGTTGTCACCTTCTTTTATTTGACTAATGGCTAGGGCTTAGCCGAGCAATATGAAATAAAATTTGGGGGAAAATTTTTTATGAAATCAAAAAAACACTATTCATAACGTTTTTTGGAAAAAATGTTGTAAGCCATCTTATTTCTTGTGCTGTTTTATATTTTATGAATTTTTCATTTCAAAATCGTTCGACCAGTTTTTTCAAAAAAATGTTTTTTTTGAAAAACTTTTCGAAAACATATTTTAAATTTTTTTTGAGTATGTCAATTTTAAGAAATCTTTAGTTTATACTAAGAGAAAAATTTAAAAAAAAATCTATATATCCGTTTTCAAAATATTCAAAAAACAAAATATTTTTTTTTAAATTATTAAAAATTAAAAAAAAATGTTTTTGAAAATTTTAATAAACAATATTATTTAAATCATAAAACACTACATATTTTGAAAATTTATCAAAATCCGTCAATTAGTTAACGAGAAAGTCTGATTTTAAGAAACCGGTCATATGGGAGGTACCGTTATAAAACTTTTTCTGAAAACATCATTAAAATTTTAAGATAGATTTTGCATAAAAAACATCATTCTGAAAGTTTTATCAAAATCGTAGGAGCCGTTTTCGAGAAAAATAAGTTTTTCATTAAAAGTTATGTGGCAGGTACCGTTAGTTTTGGTTTTGGTTTTTGGCTAGAATGCCAATTCCAAAAATTATCGGGTAGAGCACTCTAAAAATACTATATACCAAGTTTGAATCAAATCGGCCCAACCGTTTGGGCTGTAGATATCGATACGGACAGACAGACAGACAGACAGACAGACAGACAGACGGACGGAATTTCCGGACCCGCTTTTTTTGACTTCTCTATAATCGTAATGGAATGTTTGATTGTTAGATTTTTTTTTTTTTTACGAATGCATAACTTGCCTTATAGTCCCTATAAATCGCAAGTAAAAAATTGGTATGTTGGAATATTAAATTCCAGAATTTTTTCCATCATCTGTCTAAAGGCCCAACTCTAATAGTCAAAGAAATAGGAAGGAAGCTTCAAAACCGAACTAAAAGTTCCTTTCCGTTCTGTCCAATACATCAGTTGACCATAATAGCCTTAAGAAAACACAAGTATTTTTGACATTCCGGAAGGAATGTACGCTTTAAAACGTGCATTACCGTACGACACCGTGCACTGTTTCGTACGTCAATTCTTTAATTATGTTTTAAAAATGAATTTTCCCAATTTTGTGAATATCGGGATCGGTGGCTTTCTCGTTTGAACGTGAAATTTGATATTCAGGAAGATGTGGATAGCCAAACCAATTCGAATAACTTTTTTTTCTTATTTTTAATATTTTTTTTTGAAGACGGGTATGAATTTTTTTCTTAGTTTTCTTTTTAAATTTAAATAATTTTCATGTTTAAGTTTTCATTCTTGAATTTTTTTTATATTTAAATTTTTTTTTTTTTTTTAATAAAAACCGTTTTATTGAAAAACCGTTACAACGATTTAAAAAAAAATACATTTTGTTCACATGTTCGAAAGAAAGGCGTTTAAATATAAAAATAATAGTGTTTTTTTGATTTCATAAATTTTTTTCCCCAACATTTTATTTCATATTGCTCGGCTGAGCCCTAGCCATTATTCAAATAAAAGAAAGTGACAACCTACATTACATACATACTTACATATTTTAAAGTATTTTTCATCATCATAAAAGCACAGAATAAATAAGGAAGCCTTTGATAAACACACAAAAACAACTAACAAATAAAAAAAAAACTATTCGATTACTACTGCAAAAATTTCAATCGAGAAAACAAAAGTTTACACCTTCCTATAAACAAACAAAACCACTGTGTTAACTTTTAATATTGTCTCTATACCTACTCGCTTAACAGTAGTTGGAACGCGTATCTTAATTTTAGTACCTACCTTCCTTCCAACCTTATTATAGGTACCTAAATCCTTTATAAATTATATTGGTCCCATATTGGGACGTATAAAGGTCCCTTTACCTAGCATTATTGCCATACTGCTGATTCCGACGAATCTTTATGCCAGTTGTTCAAATTTTTCCATACCAAAATGAAAATTTAACTGAAAAAAGTCCTTTATATCTTTCTATTAGCAAATTATATTATAAACAGTAAGCAGCAAGTGAAAAGATAATACACTAAAAAACTGCAAAAGCTAACAATCCTATATATTTATGTGTTTATCCCTTTATCGTGACGCATGTTCGTTCGAGCTTCAAACCATAACGATTCTAAAGAAGTTGCACGTCAAAAAAAACATTAAAATTAAATCTTTGTCAAAAAGACGCCTGTACCTAAAAAGGATTAGCACACGGGAGCAAGTACGTGCGACCCAGTCGTGCCTTTTATTTTTCTAACAATCAAAAGTCAGAGAAATCGAATGAAAATTTTGAAATTGATTTAATATTTTTCAAATATTATTCGTAGCTGTGACCGCACATAAGAGCAAGTACGTGCGATCCAGTCGTGCAATTTATTTTTTTAACAACTCCGACTCTGCTCTGAACGAAAAAAGAGAAACGCCTTATGACAAACTAGAAGAGGCGACTTGGAATTTGTTTCCGAA
Organism: Platycheirus rosarum; assembly: GCA_963971375.1. Taxonomy (NCBI): domain Eukaryota; kingdom Metazoa; phylum Arthropoda; class Insecta; order Diptera; family Syrphidae; genus Platycheirus; species Platycheirus rosarum. Next base: position 103,950,215 of record OZ020510.1, read on the forward strand.
TACATATCTATAACATCCCGTTATGGTACCTAACCAACATGTGTGTGGCAAATCATAACCTTTTATTATCCAGATTCACATTAGACCGGATATTGATACTAACCCGTCCTTTCAAAAACTAGTTTAATATTCTATCAAAATATAGCAACTTTGTTATATTAATAAAAAATATTTTTGATGGCTATCCAACCGGGATATAATGTAATGTCATATCTAACTATAGATATCTACCTAGACTTTCACATTCCATTAGCAAAAACATTTCAATAGACAGAAGTATCTTCAAGTGTTCGCCACACATAAAACCCACAAAAGCCCCCGTATATACCTTTCCAGCTATACAGCAACCTCCAACTATACGTGCGACGTTATCAGAAGCATAATTAACTTAATACGACTATGGATGTTGACTGTAATTAAAATGCAAGCAAACTGTCTGCCACTTCACTGCTGTCCCGAGAATTTAATTTACAAATTAAAAATTTATTGAAAAACGAATGGATACACAGTGTTGTTGGTGGTAGAGCAGGCCCAGCTTTGCCGGACGGAACGGCCGCCTGGGCTGGTTCCTGGTTGCCCGATACGATACAAACCTCCTGACCAACGACTCATGGCGCGCGGAAACCGACGGTGACGGGACGCAAGATTGCTGCTACAGCAAAAGCAACCAGCAATGGCAACCAACAAGCGTCCTTTGCTACCTTTTCCATGGGAAATGAACATTGGACGAGCCAATTTAAATTAACGAACCTGCCATCAGTTTCATTGCAAAGGAGGAGTGTGCTCCAGCGTCAGCGTCAGTTTCTCAGCAATCCAAACCCTCTCCAATCAGCGTGTGGCAGCACTATTTTTTCATGAAAGTGTATTGATGTGCGGTTCAGGCCGGGTTTTGTTCGTTAAAAAAAAAAGTATAACAAACCCAACCACCGACCGGTATATTGAATTATCTTTATTGGCACTGGGAATATTGGTGATAAGAGCCCTGGAACGAGGTATAATATGGGCCCCTTGCCCTGTTAAGAGATACATTCGATTGCATTATCTAGATAGAGTTTTTAATTTAAATTGTGATTAAATGAGGCAGGGTATTCCGTGCCGTGCTGTACTGCATGTATGATGGTGATGTGGTAGGAGTGATTCCAGGGTGGGATTCTGGTGAGGGATGGATTGGATTCTCACGAAAAAAAAACTTTACGAAACCTTCATATGTATTTATAGGCCTATTTATAACCCAAATCGAAAGAGATGATCAGCAGAGTATTTATTATTAATTGATTGATTATGTTAATCGGTTTGTGATGGAGTCTCTTTGGTTGGGGATTTTCACCCGTTTTTTTGGCTCTTTTGTTAAATTTTCTGATTAGTACAACGAGGGGCATAATACATAAAAGCTGTTTTTTTTAAATTAAAAATTTGCAATATTGGCTACGGAAGTATTTGCTTAATGTGTAATTATAAAGGAGGCTTAAAAGCATTTCAATCATTGTTGAGGAGTTATCCAATAAAGGTGAAGTGCAATTTGCTTCGGATGGATGTGGTCAACACACTCTTACGAGGTGAAAGTGTTAACGGAAGACACACAACAAAGGGATCCTCTCATGGATTATTTCCAAAATAAATTTAAAAAAAAGTTATCACAAATCCCTGGGTTAAAGGAGCCCGTTGATTAAGTGTCTGGAAAAAACATGTACTTATATGGATAAGTAAGTTTCTCAAATAAGTTAATCGTGACGTTTTGGAAAAAATGTATACGGCACATGGTTTTCTCCTGCAGCTATATTGAGTTGGCATCGGTTTATCACTACTAAGACTTCAGTGAAAGCGCAGTCAAGATTTCTAAATCTGAAATGGTAAAGTGCATAAGCTTACTTGTTTAAATTGAGCGGCTTAATGAGTTAATTTACAAATTGGTCGGCCACAAGATTTATAATAATTTTTTTATGTTGAACCAAAAGAAATACCATTGAGTGAACCGGTTTTTTTTCCAAAACCAACAGCTGCCATAAGCTATTACTTTCTTTCTCTTACGATCCTAAGATTTGGTCCCCCAGACCAAAGAATTGTGTTCAAAGCGGGAATGGCCGAAGGAAAACGTGTTACCCACATCGAATATAAGCATTAAGCAGCCAACTTTACAGAGAGCAAAGCTGCTGGTTTTATTATTTATTATTAACTCTGTTACTCCTTGTCTTATCACTCATAAAGATGTTAGAACAGTTCTACATTAATTTTTGTTCGGGTGCCGGGATGAAATCACCAGAAAAGGAACTACAATAGCCTTTTTTTGGCAAGGTTATTCGCAGCGCAGCTGGATTTTATACGCATTACAAAACCAACAACCACCTGCCGATAAAAGCATTTAACTGCCCATAAAATAGATGTTGAATTTGGCTGAGGATAGAATATTTGACATAAAAAGATTTCAATCACAATAGATTATTTCTGTCATAATATAAGACTGGTATCATGCCTTTTTGTGTTTCTGAAAGGCTTCGTTCATAAAGTAGATTATGTGATTTTAGGTAGGTACATATAACAAGATTACGGGAAGTAGGAGAAATCATAATGATGTTCATTTTGATTAAATAGCATTTCGTCTGCATGATAGTTTGATTCGTTTGGGTGACTTGTTTCTGAGTTTAGTCAATTCTGATTAACATATAAAAGACTAAAATTAATAAATGATTATAAAAAAATTATTATCGCATTTAAAGCACTTAAGCCCACTAAGTTGAAATGATGCATCGTCATCCATTGCTGAGTTTTAACAAACCTCATAGTATTTTAACCTCTTAAAATCAAATGGTTAATGTGTGTAAACAGCAACAAAAAAATGATTCATATTTCTTAATTTTCTGAAGAAATACATGTCTTTCGATATTTTGAGATTTCTTTTGTAACGCCAACCTATGTGATATGGGATAGATTCGTATTTCCCCCTTTCTTTTATTCTTTGCATTCATTTGTAATTTTCTATTGCTCTTTCAAATCCACAATGCGCGCCATCTACTGGACGCTTATTTTACTATACCTAGAACCTTTTCATAAGTAAAGGCAATAAGCTGGCAAAGTTTCAGTACAATTGGGTGAACAGTATGGCAGCGCATAACATACGAACAAACCAAGAAACAAAACAATAAAGAAACAACCAAACAAATTTTAAATTATATATATTAGATGTTCAATATTGATTGAAAAAACTGAAAACCTAGTCAAGACTGAATCAAACAATTGTGCGATAAAATTTTATATAGCAGATGAACATGGTTGTCTTTACTATAATCTGCAATATTCATGATTGTATTTCCTATAATCTTGAAGATCATTCTCTCTCTATCGAACAAGTATGATTTTTTTATTTTGTATCCTTTTTTCAAAAAGTTTTTACAAAACCAAATTACATACTATTTTGGCAAAAAAGTGTCTGCACTTTTAAGTTCTTAAATTTAAAAATTGAAGCATTGTGAATTAGGTATTTGTAATTTCCAAATTCCAAATTCTGCTAATTAAGTAATTAAAATGAGGATTACGTTTTAAAAAATATTTTAAATATTATTTAATATTTACATAGTTGCGTTATTAAAATGGGTTTTTGTAACAAATCCTAACCACGCAAGCACAATTGTCATTTCATCATCCATAAACTTTTATGGCAAATACCTGAATCGACGAACAAACCCCATTGCCTTAAGTAGTCGAGATATTAATTTTGACATAAGACAGCAGGCGGCTGCCAATGCGTTTTTTAGGAAATCCAACTTCACTGCCTGTAGCTTTCCCAAAAAAACACGGCTAATATCAATATCACCTATCAGGTCAAGCATTGGTTTGCTCATCGCTACATATAACTAACAAAACTTGCGCAGCAACGAAGCAGTATAATGGCCAAAGTTTTAAATGTTTATTGACTATAATTAGATTTCATATTAGTCCTTTGTTAGTTGGCATTACTGGACACTTTCTTCGTCCTTTCAGGCAAACATGCTGCGAGACTAGGTGTCTTCTCTAATGACTTTTGCTGACTTTGCAGAATAAGAGAAAACTACCTCATCTGCTTATGTCCAGAAGAATTCTGTTTTTGATGAACCCAGTGATCTGACAAACATATAGATAGTATCAATATTAATCGCTTTATCAATACCTCTAACTGGTTTAACTTTTCACAATATTATAAGGTATAGCAATTGGTCTATTGGAGCCTAAGTGAATCCGCCCTTTCCCGAAAGTCGCTTTAACCTAACGTACGTTTCAAATTTTGGGCGAGTAGCTCTCAAGCCTGTCTTGAGGGCAATTCCAAAGATCCGTGGCCACGATCACGAAAGTAACTCGCAGAGAACTCTCTGCTTTCGAACTCTTAGGCCCAATGCACACGGAGCAACTTGAAAAAAACTAAACTGCTTGGCAACATCGGGTTACAGACCCATTACGGCCACACGAGATAACTCATCAGCAATTTAAATCTCTCATTATAGTTCTAGTTCTAGTTATACAAAATAATATGTTTTTCAAAGTCCCCCACCAGTAAAAGGATGGTCTAGACTCTGAAAGCAATAGGCAACCCGAAATGCAAATCATCAGACGATTGGTTTTTGTGAATCGCAAACGAGTTTTCAGCCAGTAGCGTCGTGTGCGTCGTCCCATTTGAATACACAGGTTATGACTTAAAGCAAACTAGTTCCCAATTTGCATCGCTGATCAGTTTTCCACTTGCGATTATAAGGCAAGTTTAGGATTCGTGAATATTAAAAAAATCGAGATAACAATCAAACATGTCATTACGATCATAGAGAAGTCTAAAAAAGTGATCGAGAAAAAAATGTCTGTCTGTATGTCTGTTTCTCTGTCTGTCTGTCAGTATGTATAACGAGCTGCAGCCTAAACGGCTTAAGCGATTATCTTCAAACTTGATGTGTGTGATTCTTTTAGCATTCTCCAGAGGGGAAATTGAAATTTTATTTTTAGCCTTATAAATAACGGTACCTGCGACATGACCGTTTAGGAAAATCTTATTTTTCTTGAAAACGGCTCCAACGATTTTAGTCAAAATTTTTGAGAATTTTTTTTGTTGGTATTGGCTATAATTTGATTAGTACCAAAAATACGGGAAAAGCCTATTAACGGGACCTTTCATATAACGGTTTTTTTTTTAATTTTTGGCTTTCTCGGTTACGGCTCTTTGGATTTCTGACAAATTTTATATTTAAAAAGATCTAGGTAGCCCAATTAATTTTGCATATCAAAATTTTTAATAACTTTTTTTCCTATTTAAATTTAATATTTGCATAAAATAGTTAATCATAAGCCCTACAGAAACCCTGGAAACACAAACTGGGTAGGCATATAATAATAAACAGGCCGCACTGCTGGGCCAATACGACAACCAACATTTACTATATAAGTAGCTCCGACGTTAAAATAAGTGTAAATGAAGTTACATCAGCCATTCTCAACTTGAGAGCCAAATATAGCAATGAACCTTTAGACTGGGACTTCTACAAGTCCAGTAAAAATTAATACAAAAAACGAACGTTATATGCATGCAAAATGGGCTGCCTGGCAGAAATTTTATTCAGGCATAGAATCTACATATGATGCTGCTAGGCTCAGAAGAGTCATGTCCAAGGTCCACTCTGCTCCATGTTACCTTAAAAGACAGGATAGTACCTGGACTGACTCTAGTACAGAAACCCTAGAGTTACTTATAAGCACTCACTTCCCTGGCTGTGTTTTCGAAACACACAACTTGGAAGAAGGCCCTAACATAAGAAAGAACTGAAACATATGCAACAAAATAATAGATAAGAAGAAATTGGTTTTGGCCATAGACTCTTTTTCAGCATATCTGCAGGGCTGATAGAATAATTCCGATTATGCTCCAATGTCCTAAAGATATTATTGTGCCTATTCTGGTGGAAATATTCAGAGGTTGTTTAAAGATCACCTATGCTGTATTCCAACCAGTTTGGAGAAAAGTCAGTGTCATTTTCATTCCGAAAGCTGGCCATCCCAGTCATACTGAACCAAAAGATTTTAGCCCAATAAGTGTAACATCCTTTCTTATCAAAACTTTATAAATAATAATTGAAACCCACATCCGCTTAAAATTGGAGGAAAATGTTCTATGGCAGGCCCAACATGCAAATCTGTTGATACAGCTCTCCACGATGTGGTGGGTACTATTGAAAAATAAATTCAATTCAAAGAATTTACTTCAGGGGCATTTTTTGACATCAAGGGTTCTTTAATAAAGAATACAGTGCGATTCGGCAGACCCTCGACTCTGTCAACATTAATCCTATAATATCTGATTGGATAGATAGATAGATAGATGCTCCAGACAAGAATTGTAAATTCAGAATTAAGTGGTAAGGAACTCACGGTCAGAACTTTTAAAGGAACAAAACAAGGTGGGGTTTTATCTCCACTGCTTTGGTCGCTGGTAGTCAATAGGATTTTAGTCAAACTAAATCTTACCGGGGTAGTGGCTTACGCGGACGAAATTGTCTTAATGTCATCAGTTAAATTTATTCCCACAATGTGCGAAGGCAAGCTGCCTTTGATAAAGTTAATAATTGGGCCAATAGCTGCGGACTGGATGTAAATCCGCTCAAGACCGAACTAGTTTTGTTTACAACGAAACGAAACGTCCCAAATATAACTGCTCCCACATTAAAAGGGACAACAATCCGTATATCTGGTACAACTAAACATCTTGGGTTAGTATTTGACCGTAAACTAGACTAGAAAGAAAATATAAAAGAAAGACAAAAGAAAGCTCTAATAGCTTTCTATACTTGCAGTAGAATTTTTGGTAGGAGATGGGGTCCTAGCCCAAAATTTATTGGATGTACACTGTAATCGTCAGACCAATTCTGACATACGAATGTTTGCTTTGGTGGCCTGCCCTTGACAAGGCAATCAATCTCAAATCAATGACAAAAATTCAAAGACTAGCGTGTATTGATACTACAAGTGCCTTAAGAACTACTCCAACTGCAGCCCTGGAAACATTTCGCCCAATAGCCCCAATAGACCTTTTGCACAAAGGAGCTGGTGGCCAAAAGTGCCTTAAGATTAAGGCATCTCAACAACTGGAATAAGGGCCATTATGGTCATAAAATTGTAGAAAATTATGTATACATGGATAATCAAACCGACTATACTATACCGCACTTAGATATTAACGCGGTGGCACTCACAGAATTTCCTACAAGAGAATGCTGGAGATGGTGTCAAGACGTAGATGCAGAAAAGGGCTCATATCACTTCCTTTGTGAATGCCCCACCCTAAACCTGTCCTGGGTAAAGAGTTTTTTCCGTGTGGGTTCTTCAATGAACAAAAATTTGGAATATTTCTGTTGATGTTTAAGTTTTATGCAAAACCGGTCCATGAAAATTTATATTTTATGGACATATAACTTCGAATTAGAATCTAATATTTCTTAAGTCAAATAAGTATGGTTTTTTTTAATCAAATCGACGTGACGTTGAAAAATATTTAAGCTAAAAGTATATTCTTCTTTAGGTACTTTATACATAGTAATCCGTGAGTGGAAACTTCAAATAAAATTTTGTTGCAAGCTAGCAGGTGTTAAACTGTCACTAGGCCGGTACCGCAGGGGGAATTTTCCCAGCCTCTGCACCGAATAACTTTAAAAGTCTAATAATCATAAAAATTCCCTTCAAACATATATTTTTGATTTTAAGATAAAAGTTGAATCTAATTGTCTCCATTTTCTGCACCTATTTATTCCAAATTCAAATTTCAATTCACATATATAATTTCGATTTTCAAATAACTCCTCTTAATTAAATTCCTGCCAAAGTAGATTTCTCCAAACAATCCCTTTTGCCTCAAAAGTTCTATATTACTAAAAGTATCTATCAATCCTTCCTTATCGATGATATTAACAAAATATGAAACATTTTTATATTAAATTCCCGAAAACCATAACCTGTGAGTGTATTTGAGAGGTTCTCATTTACAGTTCAATGACTCACCTGTCAATCGATTCCAAGTCACTTGCTTTTGGGTTAATAGTCGTATATGGCATCAGGAATCAACAGTAATAGTGCTTTTGATAATGTGACTGTTGGATTTCGCAGACTACCAAAAAGAATTTCTTCATTATTTTGCTCTTCTGCATCGGTTCTTGGTTTGGTAACTAGAGTTTTTGACTCTCAACTCCAATATCTGCAGATGATAAGCATATTGTGTGAGCATGTTCGAAGCATACAAAAGTTAATAAGTTTCCATGCACATTACAACAACCATATATATGTATGTAGGCAGGTAGGTGTACTCTCCAACTACAATAGCAGCACTTGAGCCGTTTTCAGTGGTTTATAATGCTTTGCTCTCCGTCACGCACGAATTCACAATACCTACGCGTCGTAGTCGTTGTAGTACTTACCTGTGTTTGATGTAATAACTCTCCCGAAAAATTCCCAAAAAATATTCCCCCCCCCCCCCCCCCCCCTCCACATGCAACAACCCCGCCTATATGTCGTTCGTCAAGGGAAAAAAACATTCAAAATTGTTCGTTTATATACATTTTGCACTTTATTTACAAAATATCCAGTGTTTCACGTCAAAATCAATATCAGAGAACCTATCTACTTTACGGCGCATGGCATATTAACCTCCTCCATACAAATTGGTCCTTCATTCAGCGTGTGTCGTTGTGTGTGCTGTGCTCCTCGTCATCGTCATTCTCGTCATAGTCGTCGTCGTCGTCGTTGATTCTCATCCTAGCTCTTGACTGTTCAAAACCACGTCCCCATATCCTTGTGAGTTCTTCCATCCATCCAAATACACATTGAAGGAAAAACACCTTTATGCTTGGGGCAAACTTTTTCGATTGTAATGTGTAAAAGGTAAAGTGGTTTTCGAAAGAAGGCTTGCTTATGGAAGGTCTTGTTGGGGCAAATTTTATTCGAAACATTTATCGCAGGAAGAGTTTAAAGTTTTGGTTCTTATTTTGAGGAGGAAAGGTCCTTCCTGAACCGAAATAATAATACCAAAATATTTATTTTATTTTATTGTGTTCCACCTGTGCCATTTGAAATTGCTCAATAGAAGTCTTAAAAGTGGTCAGAGAGTAGAATTCTTGGAAGATGAACAATGAGAACGAATTTAAATGTTACTCCGTTTTCAGATTTTTAGATGAAAAATTCCTTTTCTTGATAATAAAGAGAGATGCTAGGTTTTAAATTACCTGGATAAGTCACCTGCAGTGTCCAGGGTTTTTCCATTTTCTTAAAATATTAGTTTTTAGTCTAGAATAAGAACCAGAACTATAGTGTTCTTAGTAATTCGTCTTCTTTAAATATGCGTTTTTTGTACAAAATCAATAAAATATTCGAAGAACTGTCCACCTGGGGTCAAGTTTTAAATTAATATTTCGTTAGTTAAAAAAACTATAATAATTTGTCCATTTAAAAATGGCTAGCTTTGAAGCTTTTTAACAATTAATTTGTAATTATTATTCTTTTTCTATGTTTTAACATCATAAATGGTAATGTGGCCAGTATCAAGTAGTTACGCCTAATCTTCTTTAAGATGCGATAAGATTCCGCTAAATGAATCACATCTTTCATTATACTTGGTGATACTTCGAACGATTGTTATGATCTCGATTGGGACCAGAGATCTTTTACTTTTAATTCACTGCTGCGCCTTAAGACTCCACCTATGGGGTTCGAAGGATTGATCTCAGAAAATTTCGGCAGGCTTCCTGTTTTGCACTTCTTCTTTCCTTTTTTTATTTTCAATGACTTTCTGATCTCGACTGGGATCACAATTCTCCTACTTCACGACTTCACACTAGTGTTCTACCTGTGGGGCTTACCGGGTTGACCTCAGAAAACGTCGGCAAGCTTCCCGGTTTTGAATTGTTTCATGTTTGAGGCGTTATTGCATTTGTTTGTACCAACAGTGCTTAGGTCTGCCTCCCCTTTATCGCGATTGTGTTGGAATGTTGTATGAAATTGATATTCGACGGGGTTTTCAGAAAGACTTCTTAAAACGTGACAATACTAACTAGGCCGGTCGCGCTTAATTTTTTTCTAAGATATTGTTTTTCACGTAAAGGCTTCCTAGGATTTCCGTACTTTTTATTCGGTCGAGCTTTGTTACTCCTGTACATAAATGCTGGAAGCACAGCTGCAGTGCAGAGTCTGCCTGTTAGCTGAGGAGGCATTTTTCGATCGCAGAAGATAGCAGAGTTTTCCGCCAGTCCATCCACCTTTTTTTATAATTAGCACGCGGACAAGGCATTATTTGTTTCCCTTTTAATGTAGGGCACACTGCGCGGGCATTATAAAGATAGAGAGGGGAAGGACAGTAGGGGAGGAATGAAACTAGTTACTGCCAGTGAACATTGTTTGAAAAAGAAACGATAAAATAAGGAAAGACATGAAACAATGAGTCAGTGTTCGAGAGGGGCAATTGTTTCACTGGCAGTTCTAAAATAAATAAATTTATTGGCGCGACAGCTCCTTAAGGAGCCAAGGCCTAGTGACTTATACTCTCAACCATTCCTGTGCGTGTGTTGTTACTCTGCAAGAATGGAAGGGACCTACAGTTTACCGCCGAGTCCGAACGGCTACATGAGATGCACTTTTTCGAGACAAATTTTACTCTTGGAGGTTTTGTCAGTTCCTCGCAAGAGGCAGTACCCCAGAAAAAAGGTGACTATGAGCTGGATTTGAACCCAGGTTCTTTCGCTTAGCAGTCCGACACACTAACCACTAAGCCACGGGGCACTACAGTGGCAGTTCTATTTCCTATTAATTTTAAGGCTCTTTTTTGTATTCTATCAAGCAGGTGAAGCGATGTTTGTGAAGCACCTGTCCAGAGGTGGGAGTTATACTCGAGTTAAGGGCGTATGAACGCTTTATAAATTGTAGCCAGATCAGAAAGGGACAAATACTTCTTCTACGGATACAGAAAACCTAAGCACTTATCAGCATTTTTAGCGATCTCGTTCAACGGAGATCGTCGTTGACACACATACTGAGTACTGAGAGCTTTTCGGTTTCTTCAAGGTAAGTGCCATTCATGGACAATGGCATTAGGGGTATGTTTGGCTTTAACGACAGAAGAGATCATTGAGTTTTTGAACACACGATTCCTATTACCCCATTATTTGACAATGCTGTTCTAATAGGAGTATAATGAGTTTGACATAATGGTACCGTTGCAATTGTACTTCCGAAGGCGAAGGACGCGAATTATAATGAATATGAAAAGCTGAGGGTAGAGTCGTCAGCAAAACAGGTAAGTGGATTAGAAGTAAAAGGCAAAAGATTATTTCAATTTTCAATTTCAATTTATTTAATATATATTTCAATTCACAATAAGAGTACACTTTTTAGTCTGTGAAAAGTTGACAATTATAAGTTGCAATATATTACGTATTAAAATAAGATATATAAAGTAACATAAGATAATGAGTTTATAAGTATACGAAGAACAAGAAAACACAATAAAAAAAAATAAATTAAAGAAAACCAAAAAAAAAGTTGAGATAACAATTAATTTCATAATCTGACAATCTTTATACTTTAAAATGTATCTAAATTTAAAATTTTCAAAAAGAAATTATTTTGAATTAAATTATTAGTTGAGTTTGCTTGATCAGATGGTGTGGGAGGGGAAAGGGGAAGGAGGAGGGGGGTAAAGTTAAAATTGATTGCTTTGGTTAGTGAAGAACAGCCTTAGCTCGTTCTTAAATCGATGCGTGTCACTTAGCTCTCTCAAATTGCGCGGAAGTGCATTCCAAAGGCGTATAGCAGAAATAAAAATTGCCTTTCGGATGTTAGGCAAGTAAACTGTGGTAAAATTAAACAAGCAGATCTGTTGGATTTTTTCGTAAAGATATATCGGCTGCCTCGTTTTTATGATTTTAAACAATAAAAGCAGGGTACGAAACTTTATATAATTGAAAAGGGACATATCCAATAACTTGTTTTCCAAATGCGAGATATGGTCAAATCTTCTTAAATTATAAACGTATCGAAGAGTACTATTAAATGCAACTTGAAGCTTCCTTTTAGATTCAGTATCACAGTTGTTAAATATTTCACAGCCATAAATGAGAACTGGAATAACTAAGGATTTAGCGAGAATTAATCTTGTTTTTGGTGGTGTAAACTTTTGAGCCGTCCATAAAGTTCGAAGAACTCCATATGCTTTGCCCACAATCCCATTTATGTGATTATTCCACGTTAATGTCCTGTTGAATACCAGACCCAAGTTTTTCGAACTTTCAACAAATTCAATAGGTGAACAATCGAGATTAATTTCTGGAAAATAAGAAAGTTCTAGCTTCTTTCTTGATATGACCAAACACTTACATTTTTTCGGATTGAGTGAGAGACCATTATTTAACGACCACATCGAGATGCCTTTAAGGTCTTCATTCAACTCATATACACAGTTCTCGATAAGGCCAAGGGGGCAACTTTTATAAATTTGAATGTCGTCAGCATAAAAATGCTTAGATGAGTTCAGAATTGTGCTTTGAATATCATTTATATAAAGAGAGAATAAGAGGGGGCCCAAAATCGATCCTTGTGGAACACCCTGTACCAAAGGAAGAAATTCTGATAATGTATTTCCTAGGGATACAGCCTGTTCTCTCCCTCTAATATAAGACGAGAATAACTTTACAGCCGAAGAAGACATGTTGAAGCATTGACGTAACTTATCAATAAGGATAGAGTGCTCAACCTTATCAAATGCTTTTGAAAAGTCTAAAAGAATAAGAAAAGTAACATTATCCTCGTCTAATTTTGTTCTTATATCTTCTACTACTTTTAAAAGTGCAGTGGTACAACTATGTGTGGCACGAAAACCAGATTGAACAGAAACCAAAAGTTTATTACGTATAAGATACTCATTAACTTGTTTATGCATTATTCGTTCGCAAACTTTGGATAGATAAGGAAGAATTGATATGGGTCTGAATTCCTCACCAGTTGAATTTTTAGGTATCGGTATTATTTTTGCTTTTTTCCACTGACAAGGAAAAACACCGGTCATTAGAATGGTATTTATTATGTGCGTAATATACGGAAGCAATATCGGAAGTATAGCTTTCATAAAGACCGGATGAACTCCATCAATTCCTACAGCATTAGACTTTATGTTTAAAAAGCTTTCCACTACATCTGTGCTCTCTATTCTTGTGAAGGAAAAAGGTGCATCCGTAGAGACAGCAGGACTTGAAAAGGTTCTGTTACCATAGGAGGGATCAGTATCTGGAATCGACAAAAAATTGCGATTGAGCTCGTTGCTATCAAAGTCATTTGTGCAGATCAATTTCTGCTTGCCTATCCCTAATTGACGGAGATTATTCCACATCTTTCGACCATCTATATTAGGATTAATTTGATTGGAATAAAACTGTGTTTTTGCAATTCTTATTTCACGAACAACTTTGTTTCTTTTATCTTTGTAAGCACGAAAATGCTCCTCTATACGGAAACGCTTCCATCGACGGTAAGCTTCATCTCTTTGAATGATTAACAAACGAATTTCATTCGTAAACCAAGCACTTGCCTTTGACTTCACCCTACCGGTTGATATTGGAACGTGTGTATCAAAAAGGTAATTAACATTATTATGAAGAAACTCAATTTGGTCATCAGGCGATGTCATACCGTAAATGAGATTCCAAGGAATGACGCGAATATGATTTTCAAGAGCAGCACTATCTATATTTTTAAAGTTTCGGAAATTATAAGTTGTCGAACTGGAACGAATATTAATATTGAAGTCAAATGTAAGAAAGATGAGGTCATGCTTTGAAAAAGCGGGTGCGGATATTTGATCATAAAAAAGTACCTTGTTAGTATTATTAACAAAAAATAAATCCAGAAGGGTACTTGATGTATTGGTAAAATGAGTAGGCATTTGGGTATTTACTGAATGTAGATCAAAAGCCATCATGTTTTCAGTAAGATGATTTTCTACTAAAATATTGCTGTTAAAGTCCCCGCATACAATAACATCACTCACTGTGGTTGAAAACTCTTCCATTATAGAATATACAGGTGTTAATTCAACAGTCCTATTAGGTCTATAAACGATACCTAAACGAACAAAATTTGCTCCGCAATTAATGTCTACAAAAAGGTATTCAATCGGACATGCGTTGGGTGAACTACATTTCAGCTTACAACTCAGACCTTCTCTTACATAAATAGCTACACCTCCACCAATGCGATTGCTTCTATCTGATCGGAAAAATTTGTAACCATTTAAAGCATAGACGGCGTCCTTTATATCTGGGGAAAACCAAGTTTCCGACACACAGATCGCATCAACTTTAGAATTAACAAATATTTCTCTAAATTCATCTACTTTTGGTAGCAAGCTTTGTGCATTAAGATGACAAACTTTAAGCCCCTGCCTGCGACAACAAAACACCCTTACCATTGATCGCAATATTATATCGCTATTTTTGCCCATGGAGGTCACTCCGCTATCATTTAAATCCATTTTTTATATCAACATAGGAGAACCAGGCGACACACATAGACCGATCACAGGCACCTCAGCTAATTTCCAAAGCAATAACATTGATACAAAGGGACAGGTATTAAAAAATAAATCAAGCAAAATCATTACAATAATAAAAATTACAAGAGAAAGAAGCAAAAGATAGAATAAATGGTAAATAAATAACATAATCAAAACAAAAATATTTTAATAATAATTGTTGAGTGGTGAAAATCATAATAATTGTTGTTGTTGTTGTTGTTGGTGTTGTTGTTGTTCCTCTTCTTCTTCAGTCTGACTACTCGTGGCTATAATATTCAGCATTCTATCATTCTCCACTAAAATACCCCTTGCATTTGCACTCCTTCTCACATAGACGGAACCCAGATATGTAAAAACAGAAAACAGCTGTTTGTTGTGCTTGAGACGTGAAGCTTTTTGGTAAAGTAATCGATTTTTGCGGGTCATGCTCCCATACATATAGATGTTTTTTTTATTTTCAGCTTTGATACCAACGTCTTCGAGAGAAAGCTGTCTATGGTTTTTGGAAAAGAGAGCAACTGCTTGTAGAACGGTGTTTCTTTCTTTCGGAGAGTGAAATTTGACTATAATCGGTGTGTCTGTCTTATCCATGTTAGTCGGTCCGTTAGGTCGGTGAGCTCTATGACAGCGAAAAATTGCATTCAGTGTTGGCGGAATGCATTCAATGATATGACAAAGATGATTAAATATTGCCTTCAAATTTTCGTCTTGCATTTGTGGTACACCAAATATGATCGCGTCGGCTCCAATTTCACGTCGCTCGAATGCATCACATCGTTTCTCCAAATCGGCCACTTCCCCTTCGAGCACCTGTGTTTTATCAATGTGTGTCTCAATTTCTATTGATTGTAGAGTTTGAAGAGATTCCTCTGCATCTTTAAGCTTAATCTCAGTTTTCTTTTGACGGCATTCTAACTTTTTAAGAGCAGCGTCGAAATCTTTTGTATGTGTAGCTAATTGTCCATGAAGAGATTCCTCTGTCTTTTGAAATTTGAGATCAGTTTTCTCTTGACGGCATTCCAGATTTTTAAGAGCAGCGTTGAAATCTTGTGCATGTGTAGCTAAACGGTCTTCAATAAGCGATATTCGATCTATTATATCTTTACGCAAAAGATTTATTTCCGTAGAGATTTGGTCTGTTATTTTTCGTGTTTAAGGGTACTTGGCAACCCTTAAAATTATTGTCAAATACAGAAATAAATTTATTTTCAGTATATATCAAATAACTCGACCAATGATTTATGCACAAAAAATCTTTACCCCTTTTTCTTGAAGCACGCACCATACCCAATATAAATATCTTGGCTTAAGATTGATTTCTACAAGGATTTGGGAATTAAATTGTACACGTTGTTCATATGGGAGTAACAGGACAATTTGCATTTACTGAAAATGTTTTTACATAAAAGTTCAAAAGAGCACTAAAGCGTAACACACAGCCAGAATTCACTATTTAAATACACAGTTGACTTAACTAAGTTGTTAAAAATAGTTTTGATATTTATTACAGCCTGAGGCGAATGATAAATAAAAATATTGATGGAGCGATAAGAATACACTTGATGATACAAACAGAGTTGCCGTAGTACTTATTCATAAAAAAAAATGAGGAAGAGTCGGAGACAGAACAGAGCCCTGGGGCACAGCAGCGTTTTGTTTGTGGGAATCAGACTTGAGTCCGTCCAATACAACTTGTATAAGATAGCTACTAATCTAACGAACAAGAGTATCATCTATCCCAAAAGCACGCATTTTCGATAAGAGAGCCTTATGCCAAACTCTATTAAATGCCTTGGAGATATCAACGTAATAATCTTACTTTGACCAAAGCGATGTAAAGATTTGTTTCACTGTTCGGTGAGATATGCCATCACATCACCGGTAAATCGGTTGCTGCGGAAGCTAAACTGATGGTTATGGAGAACCTTTCGATCTTCGAGTTAATCCTTAAGCCGACGGTTAATCGACCTAAATGAACTTAGCAAAAAGGGATGTTATGGGTCGGTAAGAGGAAGGGAAGATGGGTCACCTTTTTTATTGACAGTCTGGATAAATGCTCTTTTTCATCTTCTAGGAATGTTTCTAGAAGGTTAAGAACGATGGAAAAGCTTACGCAGTGGCTTTGCCAGTGTGAAAGAACACCTCTTCAGAAGAATCGGGGGTATACCATCCGGGCCAGCGGATTTGTATATATCGAGATCTTTCAGAACTCTTGGTACTGTACGAGTGCGGAAAAAATCTGTCCAATGAAAAAAATTACATTCTCAAGTACAGGAGGGGCAACTTTGCTGTGTGGCATCGTGGAGCTGGCAGCGAGACATGCGGCGAGCAAGTTTGCCTTCTCTGAAGAGTAAACAATTGGTTTGTTACTGTCGATAAGCGTTGGAACCGAAGATGTTGAGGAGTTTTTAATATTTTTTTACAAATGACCAAAAATTTGGCTCTTTTAATAACGGAATTGCATGAGTTCCTTGCTTGTTTGTGCTTTTTCCGATTTTTCTGCAGAGTTGGCTTTGTAAGATCGGAAACTTACTTCTTTGAGCTTGATAGCTAGATTTCAGTGTGATGACAAAGGGAAACAATTTTCGAGATGGAATCAGACACCGCATAAAACTCGTTACAAGTCGAATTATTGTCGAGATTTAGACTCCTGTAAATAAAACAATAATGAATGACATGCTTGCGGACAGTGAATTTGAGCCACAATAAGTTAAAGTCCGTGTTGGAATATTGCCCATATTGAAGAAGGCTCTTGCAAGCAATATCCTTCCTAACATAAACAACGAGACCATGACGAGAAAAAAGAAGTGGCACCAAGCTATACTCATTTAGAGCAAATTCTGATTAATCAGTATTTACTCCAAGCTGAGTCTCACTTAGTGCCAAAATAGCTAGCCTGTTCTGTACACTGTAGACGTACACGTGGAAGAAATTCTTTCTTAGGCTAATACTAGTTAACAATTTTAAATTCATGTGTTATATTTTCCTAACAATTTAACAATTTTGTTTTAAATCATATGTGGAATTATTGTTTCGAGTTACAGAAAGGAGGAAATAAACAAATATCCCTTAAGTTAAAATGAGTTTTAACAATTGTTATTTTGTATATTAACTATGTTGCTTTGTGGTACAGAAACTCTAGTTATGTATACGCTAAAAATCACTTATTAAACAATGCTTGTTGTTTCGTGGTACTGGCCCCAGGTGGTAGTTGATCTGAGTTCCATTTCCACCACTTTAATTAATAATGTGCGCTGTTGTTCGAAGGCAGTCCTCATAATCATTGTAACAGCTTCCGACTTCTCAAAAACTTTTTAATTTTTATTAAATTAAAATAACAAATTCTCATTGTTTGATGTTTACAATTGCTCCTCCTGTCCAGAATCAAGATACCTATGGGTCTTTGTATAAATCCTTGGAAAAACACCATGTTATTATGTAATATAATTTAAAATAATTCCTCGTTACAATCTCAAACCGAAGCTTATCTCTTATTTGAAGAATTTTATTTGAATTTTTCATTTACAGGACGGATTAGATAAAGCTTGGGACAATTCGTATTAGCTTTTCATAAGACGTATGAAAAAGGACATACCTACTTAATTCAAGATCTGAAGTCTAATCAAGATGGTCTGTTTAATTGAAATACCACCCATTGTCATCATATTCCGTCGAACTTAAGCTTGGTATCATCTTCTAGTGACACAATTCATCTTTGTTCTTAGTTCAAACACATCTAGATCGATATTCCAACTGTGTACACATTTATAATGCACCCAAGTGCAACGTACCTACTTAAATAATTTTCTTTTACCAACACTCCATATATGTATAGGCTTGGTGTTGTGTAATGTTTGAGTAGGTAGTGTCCTCAACCCTATATGTATAAACCATGAACCCTTAATATAGGACAACTACCTTTACAGAACCTCAATTCCATAGCATAACTTCTACAAAACACTATTATAAGTTCACCCGGTGTTGTCGCTGCGTCAATGAAAAAGGCACGTAGACACTCTTTGAATAGATGTTGCACCGACACAAGTGGCAATTACTTTTATTCACTTAAGGTGGATACCCGACCGTATTAAGATCTTTTCTAATATTGCGACAGGAAAGATACCCTAACCCAGTGCAAAAATAAACAGAAGATATCGCTTCTTCGCTTTCATTATAATGAAGCAGCAACGTTGAGAATCCTTGCTTCCATACAAAATAAGTTTTTTTTTTTAACCAAAATAAACCAAGAATTGAAGATACAAAGCTCATTCGTCTTTCCCAAATGTAAACAACAACTACGAAAAGTAGATACAAACATAAAAATGCCAAACACAACACTGTCTGTCGTCTAGACTTGTGAAAGTTTGAAGAAGTCTTATATTTCACTGGAAAATGCCTCCGAACGATTTACATTTCAATTAAGAATTCCATCTGCAGAACATCATTAGGTTTTCACTGCTGTTTCGCGTTCTATTCGCTTTTCCAAGAAAAATCGACGAACTGTAAGTGCGGTTGTATGGCGTTAAAAAAGGACTATCAGCTACGCTTTTCTTTCATCCTCCGCAAATATATATATTCATAACGCATAAAGCATAACTCATAGAAATTATGTTCATCGACTTCTGTGCAATACATATTTTTGAAGAAATAAATAGTAAGATGTAATAAAATAAAGTCCCATTGCGATTCTGTATGATATGTACATTTTCCAACTTCCAAGGGAATGGAGCAATTAGCTCTATCAAAAACAAAACGACAAAATATCTGATTCTGTACATACATCTAACATACTATGCTGTGCAGAAATATTTAAAAAAAAATGTAGGATTCTTACCTAAATCAGAATTTTTGTAGCTGGAGGATTTATATTATTTTTATGGGATTTTGTTTAAGATTGGAAGCTTGAGGTGGATCGTTAATTCCCTGACTGCTACAAGCGGAACTTTGTAAGCAGACACCCAGGAGATGATTTGATCAGATCAAATAATCTGAAAAATTTGGTCAAAAGAAAGCGTGTCCGATGATTTGAATTTCTGTAGCATCTGCCTGATCCACAAAAAAGGAGACTACTCGGAACCAACTATAGCGGAATCAACCTTCCAAACATCACATTTAATGGGTACGTCTTAAGCCGTTTGATGACGAAATTATAGGTCCTTACAGAAGCGGTTTCAAACATGGAAAATATACGATCGGCCATATTTTTATTCTACGCTAGATCCTGTAAAAACCCAAGAATTTAACATGGAGACCACGAACTGTTCATCAATTTTAAGGAAGCCTACGACAGTGTATGCAGGGATGAACTGTAACAAACCAAGAACAGATTGATAATACTCGCTTTTCCGTCAAAATCTGGAAGGAATACTACTGAAACTTCGACGTCATCAGAGGGTTACAAGGTGTTGCACTGTCGCACAGCTATTTTATCATCTTGTTTGAAAAGATACTACGGAACTTCCAGGCAAGCACACCAGGTTATAACAACACAATTACTTGGATTTGCTGACGATATTGATGTGATAGGAATAACTAACTGATCCATTCACTTTTAATGGGGTCAACAGCGAGAAGAATGTGACTTATAATAAACAAGCACAAAACGTGATATACGCTTTCTTCTACAAAAGTCTAATTTCAGCACCGGTTTGGGGATAATGCGAAAATTGATAAGTATAACATCGAAGTTTTTTTTTATAATTGGCCTGGACAAAAGGGATTTTGGCTACCTTCATAATGTTGGTTAAACACAGCGGGGGCGTTAGGAAAATATGGAAGGGTGTAAAAGGAGATATCGATGCACATTTGTTTAAAAGTTCTGCAAGTTATAATGGGACGGAAAAACAGAGTGGCAAAGCTACACATTCGCGTGGTACGGCAATGAAAAGAATCCCTGTATTTGACTGTAAGTCTGAAGTTGGGCTCAAGGGTAAATTTATGGGCATTAATAAAGTAGTGCGAGCATAACGGTTGAATCGTTTTTGGGAAGAAATGCAGCTGGCTATTTCGCTAAAGCATTGTTTGTAAGAATAACGATAAAATAACGAAAGGCATGAAACATTACGGCCGGTGGTCCTCAAGAGATGTAAATTTTTCTGTTATTGATCGGTGACCCATCATTTTCAAAGTTCTTTTTTTAAATTCTATCTAGGAAACCTAATTGGGTTATAGGAGCATCTGCCCAAATATGGGAATTATCCTAGAGTTTTGATTGAATATATGCTTTATATACTGTAGCCAGATCAGACGGGGTGAAGAAACCTAAAAACTTCCCAGCATTCTTGGCAACATTTGTGGTTATTCCACAGAAGGTCTGTAATGCACATACCGAGAACTGAGAGGTGTTCGTTTTCTTCGATGCAAGTGCCACTCATGGATAGTGATATAAGAGGTATGTTTCGCTTTAACGGCAAAAGACAACATTGAGTTTTTGAAGCATTAAATTCTGCGCGGTTTCTTATTCCGCATTGTACAATTCTGTCAAGATCAGAAATTAATGAACTTATCATACGCTGCCGTTCCAGTTCAACATCCAAAGAACATGGATGTAAATCTGGAAATGAATATGAAAAGGTGAGAGTACTGTCATCTGCAAAACAATTTATTGGATTAGTTGTTTCAGATATAAGTTATTTTTAAATAAATATGCGAAAGGTAATTACTAATACTAATCCAACGAAGAAGAGATTCATCGTGTTCAAATGCACGCATTTTCGATAAAAGAGCACGATGCCAACCTCTATCAACTGCCTTAGAAATATCAAGTGCAATAATCTTACTTTCACCAAAACGGTGAAAATATTGATTCTTTTTTTCGGAGAGATAAACCATCAAATCACCAGTGGAACTATTGCTGCGAAAGCCCTACTGCCAGTCATTAAGAAGCTTTCGGTCCTCAAGATATTTATTAAGCTGAAAATTAATCAGCGTTTCCAATTTCCATGACCTTGGGAAGAAGGGACGTAAAGGCAATTGGTCGATAGTTTGACGGAGAGGAGGATTTCACCTTAAGCAATGGTTTTGCTATAGTTGAAGAACACCTCTTCAGACCAATAGCGGGGATACTATCCGGCCCAGGGGATTTGTGAATGTTAAGATCTTTTAAAACTTTTGCAACTGAACGAGTGCGAAAGAAGATTGATCCCATAAAATCATTAACGCTCTCGAGTACAAGGGGATCGATAACACCTGCCAGCAACATTGAGCTTGCTGCGAATAGAGCTGCAAGCAGATCTAGATCTGACTTTTTGGGAATTGACAGCAGATGTATCGTTAAAGACGAGCATAGAAACCGATGAATTTTATAAAAGACCAAATATTTTTATTTCTTTTGGGACATTGTAGCATTTTTTTGACGAATTTTGTGTTCATTTACAAATTTTGTCTATTTTTAGTATATCAGGCCTTTCTAGCTTATTGAAACTTTAAACATTTTCCGGTTTTTCTCTGTAGTGTTGGTTTTGTAACAGCGGAAACTTGTATCTTTTAACCTGATAACCTCTTTGCAGCTCTCGTCGAGCCATGAGTTATCCTTAGATTTGATACTCTTCCACCTATTTGGGATAAAATTTCTCATTCTTAAAAGAATAACATTTGTTGTTGTGGTGTCAACGGCCTTGGCTCCGATAAAGCATCGCTTCCCGTGAGAACAGCGAAATCAAGCATCGTCTTTATAGAACACCAGAGTCGGAGTACAAACACTATTATTCCAACGAGGTCCTATACAACGGGGCCAATACAAACAGGATAGATAACTTTTTAATTAAGCTCATTCGCGGACACATTTCAAGGGCGACCTCAACTAATGGACAAATCTTCGGGGCTTACTACCCCAAGATGAATATTTTGAAAGCACACGTTCGAGTGGTTTTATCCCGCCCGAGGCTTTTCTATACCTTGATAGTCGAGGGTTAATTCAGGATAGATCGGCGGTTCCGTTGATCTACCACGTCGGCCGCAGAACAGTCGATACGCGGCTCCTCTACGACCGAAACATAATCACTGGGAGCGAAGCAGAGCGCCTCCGTTTCAATAGGGCCGTGCCCGACCGGGATTGGAAGGAAACCTTAGATCAGGTCCACCAATTTTGGTAGCTTAGTTAGAACCCGATAAGTTTAAGTCGACATAGACGAAATATCGCCTATGGCCGACTACATATATCTATTTTATCTTTAAATTAGGCAGGACAGTTGCGGCGGCACCAAAAAAAATTAAAAAAAAAAAAAAATCTATAAAATTAAAAAAAAGCTTGCTGTGGCTGTTCTAGATTTAAGTATTTTAGGTTTTTTTAAAGTAATTTTAAGTTTATTTTTTAGTTTATTTAAGTTAGTTTTAAGTAGTCTAAGATAGGTTAAGCAAAAAAGCTCAGATACGCAGTTTAATTTTTCTGGGTAAAAAATAAAACCCTTCATTGATAAGATAAATTTAAGTTATTTTTAGGCCGAAAGGCAATTAGATTTAAGTTAAAGATTAATTTAGAGCGCCCGCATAGGGCCAATAAGTTAATTAAATTGATAGTTTTATCTAGTTTTAAGATTTTTATCTAGCATTTAAGTAGATATAAGAAAAAGTTAAATAAAAAAAAATCAATTTAAAACGTAAAATAAGCATCGCTTCCCGTGAGATCAGCGAAATCAAGCATCGTTGCGCGTGGTTGGTGAAAAGATGAGGGACCGTCCGAAAACCAACTGCGTGCTGTTGACATGTGTTATGTGTTTTCTGTTTTTCCGTCCTCTTTCTATCTTCTGTTCTGTCCTGTATTAATTTTGTCTTGTGTGTTGTCTTGTAATTGTCTGAGCCGATGGCCTCAGTAGCCAGTGCACATAAGTGTCTCTACTTCGTAGATTTATCTACGGAGCAGATCAATATGTAATGTAATGTAATTTAACATTTGTTACCATGTCTGCGCTAGAGTCTACGTCAATATCAAGGAAGGATAGTGACCAGTTAAAGGTCCTGAAGAAATTGTTGAGACCATCCCAGTTAGTTTTCTCGTATTACCAAACGGTTCTCCTAGGGCTATTCCATTAACTGGGTTTTGTTGACACGAGAAATTTGCAAAAATGACAAAATGATCAGATGTGTCTAGAGGCGAAAAACATGAACAGTGTTTTTATCTGGATCGGAGGTAAGAAACAGGTCTAGGGTGTTGGGAGATTGACCTGCAATGTCAGGAATTACGGTTGGCTCATCAATGAGCTAAGTTAGTTGGTTCAGTTCAGCAAAAAACTCCTTCGGGTGTTGTCTGGCCAGAATAACGAAGCCAACTAGAATTTTGTACATTGAATTGGCGTAATAACAATTTCTGTGAAAGGATAATGGCGAACCATTCTCTGAATGTAGTCTGACTGAGCATCTAATTCATTAGAAGTTGACACACTGCCTAGTTTGGGCTCATATAAATAAAACAAGTAAGAGGTAGTCGAATTTGTGTTCCTGGGCTCTGCATCAAACAAAGGGAACAACATCAGTGCAGAAACCATATGGCTCAGCTATATAGGTTAAAAAATACATCAACGGTCCAGGTTGTAAAAGTTTTCGACGCCGTTCCCGAGAGGAAGAGGGAGACCTCCGACTGCTTGGAAAATGGTGTAAAATTGTAGACGACATGCTAGAAATCGAGCCGACTGAAAGAGCATATTAAACCAGGCCTCGGTGTACCATGTATTGTAGCTGATAAGTAACCCCCTTTGAGCATCTGAGCGTTAAGTGTTAATTTGGGGTGAACCTAATAACATTGTGTTCCTAGAACGGTTAGGGACGTCGGGCACTATTTCCTAGAAAACCTTTGTGATAAGAAAATTTATTTCCATACTTCCCTAAAGGTAGAATGCGCATAAGCTTCGCATTCTAAATGGCGAACCCATTAAACATGGCCAGTGCCCAAGGCTGCAAGTTACTCAAATAACAATTTTATGTACACGTTATGGCATTCCCATTATCCTTTGCCGAGCAGCGAGGCCTATGAACACCTATTTCATCAAAATTAAATAAACCGACTTCATTAGGAAGTTGAGTTATCCACAAGAAACCAGGGATACCATTTGTTCCCGTGATTTTGGGAAACCACAACCACCACGACGAATCTCGCACAAAGGTGGCCTACCCAAAAGCAGGCATCTATTATCAAGTAAGCTCACGTTACTAGCCTATTTTGTTAACACATGGTACACAATTTAAAGCCAGGGTTGGCCTCGCTCTTTCTGAAAGACAGGGACGAATTGGTGGATTGAACCTCATTAACTCCATGGCCAACCATGCTGAAAATTCCAGCAGAGCCCTGAACCTTATTGCTGCCAGTCACCCGGAAGCCCTACATCGTTTTTAAGAAAAGTCTTTCCTTTTCTTAATGCTTTATTGAAAAGGCGAAAGAATCAAGTTCTAGTATTCATTTGGCCTCATAAGTGAGTTGAAATTGGTAAAAATGCTATTTGGACATCTGGTTAAAATGGCTGAGATAAGATCAGCTCTATCGCTTGTTCTATAATTTAATTAAAACTAAAAAGAAAAAAAATTAAAACAAATTATGTGCACCCTACTGTATGTCTACATTACGCATCAAATTACAAATTATTCCTCAACAGGACGATGACGATGATGATGTGACAGAGTATAGCATAGACGCGGATAACGAATGATATGGCTCCCATCACGTCGCAATCATTTGCACAGCCAATTGAAATTTCATTTATAGATGAATCTCTTGGGGCAATTAAACACACCGATGCTGCCACACCACGGATACCGTGGCAAAACGGTATACGCGACTGAATTATTGACAAACCCCGCCTGGCACAGTTGTTATAGGCAAACCAAAAAACAAACACTACATCGGTTACGGAATCGATATTGGAAGAGAAGATTGCAGATGATTTAAGAAGGGAGTAGGTATAGTTGGTACTTGGTAACTTAAAAGCATTATTCTAAGGGTATGGGTATATGGAACACATTTCAAGATATACCTAACTTGTTGAACAAAGTGTTTTAAGATGTTTTGTTTGTGATTAACAAAGATCTATTCGACGGAATGCTGTGTGGCACGAAATTGAAATTCAATTTCAACAAGTTTACTGGTTTACTTAAGATTTGTTGGAGTTAATTGTAAAATAATTGCTAGACAAGGACATGGGTTATATATGACAATTTTCTATGAAGTGAGTAAGAAGGCACTTGACCTTGAAGAATTTGTTTAAGATAGTTCTTGTGGCACATACTTTCACCAAATTAGATACTTTTAAACTATACAAGATGGCACGTTTTTGTTTTAAGTATCTTCTTGTTCATTATCATTATTATCGATGCAACAACAGCTCTTCCATTGATCACAATTGCTGTTCGGTCCCATCCGCTTTCGCACCAAAGGTTGGGATGTCATCCCTAAAAGACGTAAGCAATTTTCCGACCTGATTGTCTACGCCGATTAAAATCTGGAAAACACCTTCTTCAAGTTTGATATCATATAATTCCCGCTTGTGTTTTTTCCGGAACTGTCCTCCCTGGAAAGCAGGGTCTTCTCCGAAAAACTGTTCACTGAAGTGCGGTTAAGAGATCAGAGTGCTGCTTAGTATTCCCCAAGTCTTGGATATAAAGGGTTTATCATTCAGCGCTTCCTAACTTTGAAAGGCAAATCGAAATTTACCGGTTATGGTCGTTTACCTTCAGCTCCTGAGTCAGTTGAATTTTGTAAGGGTGCAGGCCCAAATCAAGATGTAAAACTCGCCAAGTTGTGGTCTGCGAAATGCTGAGATCTTGTGAGCGACCCGAAATCAACTTCCTCGGATTCTCCTGATGCACACTCTGATGGACGGCGGCGATGTTTTCGGCAGATCTTGCGTTTCGTCGACGATCAGGTTTGGGTTAGTTGTTTACTGAACCAGTGGACTCAAATTTATCCACCACACTGCAAATAGTCCTCTCAGTAAAACGACAATGGCGACCGTACAATGGGCGAAGCGCGTGGTAGCCCAAACAGAACACCCATTTTTTTTTTTTTTTTTTTTTTTGATAAAACAATTTTTATCATTTCCACGTGTTGTTGAACGCTATATCCATCTATGGTGATTTGGCATAACAGACTGAATAAATGACAGCCAATTTGACAAATGTAGTTTCAACAAGATGGCCGTTATCAACTGTCAAAGTTCGGAAGTCCCTATTGGAAGAGCCTTTATTTATGAACTTTACCTAGAAGTATTGACCAGATCATAGTCTGGTACAGAAGCAGCTTACTTTTATAATACGATTTTGGAATTGAAGAGTCTTGGTAGACTATAGTAGACTCCATTGGATCTTAGCAGCTGCAGGTATTTCTTCCTCTATATTATTATCGTTGGCTGCTTCTTTTAATCCAGGGTTTCTAAAGGATTACAACTTAAAATGAATGCTCCACTTCATTGTTGTTGAACTAACACTTTTCGCAGATGCAGTAATAATGTTTTTGATTGGTCTTACCCTCGTTTTTGTGCAGATTTGGGTTCTATCCCGGCTCCTCGATCTGGATGGAAGGATCTTAAATAGCTTGTTGAAATCTATGAAGACTCCATTTCTTTTTTTATCCCGAGCGTTCAACATTTTTTTAAAATAAGGGTTGGGCCATCTAGTGGTTGTAGTCGAGAGTGTGAGACTTAATTCACGAACTCGCCAGCTCAACAGCTCAACATTTCACGCACTAGGCTGAGGAGAATTCGATCTCGCATTATTCGCTAACAAGGTCTAATTGACTCAGCATTTGGAGGCGCACGAACAGCCGCTTCGTTATCGCTTCGCAGTTTGGTCCTTATAGCTACTTGAATTGGACAATGAGTCGCATTTTCATTTTGGCGCCTACGTTAACAACAAAATTGCCGCATCTGGGGCTCGGAAAACCCGCACGTTATTGTCGAGAAGCCAATACATCCAAAGAGAGTGAAAGTTTGGTGCGGATTGTAGAGTGGTCATTATTGGACAATATTTTTTTCGAAAATAAGGCTGAGAAACGTTTTGGTCAACGATCGGCCTTAGAGAGCCATGTTAACCGACTTTTTACTGAAATTGAAGACATGGATTTGGACGACTTTTGGTTCATGCAAATTGGTGCTGCGCCATGCCACAGAACCCATGCCAAAATCTATCTTTTTCGCACCAAATTCCCAAATCGTGTTATCAGCCGTCTTGGCGGTGTCTCCGAAGCTAGACATGGTGCAGTTCATCTACATAAGTATACACTGTCACAGAATGGCTTAGGTTTAGCAGGTCTAAGACTAAGGATCTATTACTCGTTAGCAAACTGCTTAAGACGTACACATAAAACCCTCGACACGATCTTATGGGCATTGTTTAAAAGTCTAAATCTTTTAAAGTGGACGCAGAGTAGTCGTTCTCCTTTTTTGTGGATCGGACAGACGGCACTGAGGTTCCAATCATCGGACCTACTATGCAGGGCCCAGGAAGGCTGGTTGTTTAGATTTTCTGTAGAGGTATCGCACCTTGTTTTTGTTTTAACGCCTCAATATTTCCTCAACTTCATGTTACTGTTGATTCTTTCTCCTGAAGAGCTTACTTCTCATCCTTGTAAGATGCTCTTGTTCTTTTGTGGAGCAACGACCTGTATGCCTCTGTTTTCTGTTTGTGTACCTATGTGCATATTTAGAGTCGGAGCAGGAGTTTCTTTGAGGTAGTTGTGAGAGGTCAAAACATCTCTGACTTTCTTATGGCTTGCTGACATAGCCATTTGTCTGTCTACGGTGTTCATATTGTCAGTCTCTCTCGATTTAATAGTCCAACATTGAATCTCTTCTGCTAGGTTGTTGATCGTCTAAATAGCTCCCATGGATATCCGTGCACGAAGTATGGCACCAAATAGACTAGACAGGCAGTGATCTGAGTGTTTGCTCCTCGGAACCTACAAACGTTCAGAATATTAGAATATTATTCAAAATTGATGAGTCTGAGTCCGTTTCCGGAGATGGTGTCGTTGTCGTGTAGGCTGTGCTTACAGATTGCCTTACCAAAGATGTTCTTCCTCATGATTTTGGCGTTAAAATCCCTCAATAGGATATTAATATCATGTTTGGGGCACTGCTCCTAAGTTCTGGCAAGGAGCTCGTAGAAACTTTCTTTGGTAGCGTCGTCTTCCTCTTCTGTAAGGGCATGGATGCTAATAAAGTTTAAGAGAAGTAATTTGGCCTTTCTACGGATCGTCGTTATATGGCTTTAAAATTCTTTGCTGAAATCTTACAATAACAGCGAAACCGCACCTAAACAAATACGAATTTTCATCGGCATCAGGTATCAACAACCCAGAGGTGACCAAACTAAATCTTCTACCTTGGTGTCCCTCATTCTTAATTTCAAATTAAAAACTTCTGGCAAAGATCTACGATCATCTGCAGATGGAATCAAAGAAAAAAATCAGGTTGTATTTTAGCCTTAAATCCAAAAAATCCATCAAGAAATTGCATCATTGTAATATTTCATTCTGAGCCACGTCGTCATCAGCATCCGTTACAAGCTTAATACCCATTCACGGGCAATAACAAAAAAAAAAACACACACAAAAGGCGGCAGAGGTAAATTCTCTTCGTCAAACTTGTCCCTTGGCTTTATTCGTTAATTAAAATTAATTATTATTAATCTTCTTGGTTATTCCCATTTGTGCTGAAACACTGAACGGGCCAACCCTCTCACTAAAAAAAAACCAAAAAAAGGATTCTTACATTTTACTTCGTTTTCGTTGCATGCACTTGTGTAAGTTGTGTTGTATTTTTTTTGTAAATCAATAGCAACCCAGAACTCAGGCAAAGCGCATGATCCTGAAAGTTCTTAAGCTTTGCACTCTCGCCCACTACATCATCATCATCAGGACACTCGCACTACCTGAACCTGAGAAGGTAATGTAGCTTGGGGGGGTTATTGATGGGGTGTGAGGTTGGGTGGTTGTGATATTGGGTGGCTCGACTGGGGCTGTGGAGGAGGAGGTAAGTTATGGTGGGTTTTGTTGCCTTTGCCGTTGCTGTTTTGTCCTTGTTCGCTGTCCCGCGCGTTCTTTAATATTTAAACACAACCGATGGCTTTTGTATGTGCAACTGGAGTGCTTTTTTTTCCAACTTCTCACTTCCCGCTACCCAAGCCAATGGCACTTCCTATATATGTAGGTATGTATGTAAATGTACGACTCGGCGGCAGCAGAGACACAAGGACTCCAACTCACAGGATTGAATAAGTAAAAAATTTCTTTATTCAACATCTACATCACACAAGAATGTACTGCCAGGATATAGGGACTGGGGAGGGATTTTATTGCTACCTGTTGTATATGATTACTGCATTAAAATCCGTTTGTGTTCATTTTGCACACACGGCTAAACTAAGTAGTAGGTACTATTAAAGCTTGTAACGGGTAACTGTATCTACTCTATATTGTCTGTCGTTTGGATAAATACGAATGAGCCAAAGCAAAGCATAGTAATTATCTCGATTATAGCAAACGTCACAAATTGATATGGGAAGGTGCAATACACCTTTGATGGGATCCAATCCAATGTTTGGATATATGGCTGGAGGATTTGAGAATAATATTTACTGAAATTGATGGATTATTGTATTTGAAACTTCTGGGAAAACTTCTTCGTTAATGTTTTTTATTATTTATCAGCACTTCTGGCTCAAAGGAGAGGAAGTAGGATAATTATCATAGGGCGTCGTCTCAGCATTGTTGGCGTTTGATCTTTTTATGGAATATATTTTTTATAATATTTTGCCTGGAGTTTGTTATTCGACACTTGCCAATAAGTTACGAGTTGTGGTATTTATACTTTGGCTAATTACCTTACAAGTATTTTGTAGTTTGTCAAAAAGAACAAGGAATTATCTTCGCTTTGTTTGCCTCTTGAAATTTGAGAAATTTAATAAATTTTGGTTTGAGAATTTTTACGAAAAAAACATCGTTTAACTGGCTGGCGCGTCCGGGTGCAGCGCAAACTAAAGGCCAAATTTTGGATGATTCTAGCAAATGTGTTTGTCAAAATTTAAACGATGGCATGGGTTATGTTGACCTTAAAGCACCAGTCGTTTTTTTTTTTTATTTTTTGGCACAGATTTGCGACTTACGGAAACCAGGCAAATGTCTATCGGGATTCAATCGCATGATCCCGGTAGCCGGTTCAAGTCGTTAATGCCCGAGAAAACGATTCGCTTAGAAGGAACAAACACCCTAAACGAAGATATTGTTTAACTTTGTAAGACAAGGTGAAAACTTAAACTAAACTTGAAAAACTAGAACTTAATTCCAATTGTGGGTTTAAGCATCCTTTAACTGAGTTGTTGAAGCAATATTAACTCAATTTCGCAGATTTATTTGGAAGAAATATTAATTGGCCTGGTAAGTTAAGGTTTCCATTTCCTGGATCAAAATAAAATACGCGAATACAGGACTTGGGTGCGTAACTGCGTATAAAAGTTTTAAGAAGCGATCTTACGAACATTGTGTACAAATATTTGAACAAGTAAAGATCGGAGAATTCTTTAGATCAGGATTTAACAAAACGGATTGCTGATTAGGCTCTTTTGTATCTATGGGGGTGGGGGAGGGGGGTATCTATGTGAACTCCGAATATTGAGCTTCATGTCCTTCTACAGTTATATAATATATAAAAATCTCGTGTCACGGTTTTTGTGGTCGTACTTCTCCGAAACTGCTCGACCGATTTTAATGAAACTTTGTGTGCATATTTGATAGGTATGAGAATAGGTCGTAAAGTATATTTCATACCGCTATAGTCTGTTCAGTAAAAATTGTCAGTACAGGTCTTATAGGCGAGCTTTTTTCAAAACATTGGCGCCGGTGTATATTATCACGACACTGAATTGAGAAAACTTTTACTGAAAAAGATACAAAGCCACTTACAAACGTATACATGAATTCTGTGTATCTCTTTAAAAAAAAAAACTATTGCACTGTACCATAACCGAACACCAACAACGTAAATGGAATAATGAATAATGATCAATGACCCTTTCTGTGTGACCTGAAAAATGTATTGCACCAACAGAGTTACCTTTGCCAATTGAAAACACTACTATGTATATAGCTTTTTTATTAGTTTTCATCATATTGAGATTTTTGGGCTTGCGGTTTTGGAGCTTTTGAGAGTAAATTTAATAGTGTGGAGGGAAGTTGTTGTTGTATCTTAGTAGTTATTTCCTCGAAGTTTGTAAGTGCATTACGTGATAATAATATTAATTCTGAAAAGTAGTTTGACATGATTTAATTTGTGTTTTAATAAGAGTGATTTGGTAATGCGATTAATATAAATAAATATATATAGCATTATTAAATACAGTGAACTGAAATTGGTTTAAATTGTTTTCAAACCGTGAAATGCTAATGTTTTTTTAATAAAAAGAGAATGTTTATTTTTTTTTTTTTAATTAATAGTAATGTATTGTATTGAAATCAGAAAGTGGTAACTCTACGCACATTGCTCTCCCGTTTGAGACGATTGTTGGAGCTTTTACTTGAAATAGAAATATGCAAGCCAAGAGGAAAACGTAGAGCAGGAAGAACAGACGAAGAAATCCAAAAATATCAAAAAATATGGACGTAGACGATCAGTCGATAGAGTTTGAGAGGCCAAGGAAGTAGTACTATATCCAACAGAGTTTTGAACTGAATTTGTAGGTATGTCACAACATCTTCTACGACTGAAATTGGATCATCAGTTGTTTTTCTTCTGAATTATTTTTTTTTCTACTTTACGATTAAAAACATAAATTTTTTTCACTTCACATTAAGAGAAATTAACGCTGGTGTCTCGCAGGCAATATTTGATATTTGAAGTATGGCAATAGCAATAAGAAGGACAATTATCAATTCATGTGGTATTTAATAGCTGGCAATTTCAATTGTAGGCCCTTCTTTTCTATTACCTAATATTGCTGGTGTTTGCATCGCACTCAATTTAAAAAATTGCCACTGAAATAAAAACCTGAACCCTTAAATATGTTGTATGTACATTGAAATTTTTTTTGTAATATTCCATTGGTTGGTGGTTGGTGGTTGGGTGCTATATGAATAGGGTAGGCACTGAAAGGCATCAAACTGGTGATGCACAGTCGCTGCAACTATATCGTACACATCAATTGTGCTTATTTTACCTCCCCGCGGTAACCACAGAGTACTAGTCTGTCCATCCGGACATTCCTGCTAAACTTATAAGCGCGAGTGTTGAACACAGAAAAAATAGCAACACTATAATGCTCTGCTTTAATGACTGTTCTGATCGATTCGCAGAAGTCTTGCACGAGCCCCTCAGAAAGAGGACGTACGGCGAATGAGCCCAACCAATTGGACCAACGGTGGCGTCAACAGTCAATGAAGCATACGCCCTAATGAGCTACTTCGACGTATTTGGAGATAAGGTCATTAGGACAATTCAATGCAAGTCAGGGCATTAAAATAGAGATGGTGGCGGATGAACCCTTAATGGGCCAACGGCAGCGCTCATATCCCCGAAGTGGGTTACTGACTACGGATTCTCCGGTTCCTTTTGTCCAAGGAATCCAACAAAGGACCTGGCCCTCCAGGTTGGGGGTTGTGCGTGGGGTTAACAACCCTGCCACGGAAAAAAGAAAAAGTTGCGAAGCGACCAATAGCCTCGGAAAAGGACGGATTTACTGTTGACGACCCGGGAAAACGAATCAAGGACAACGACCTTCGGATTTGCACGTGGAATGTTAGAACTCTTAACAGACCACGTGCATCCAAACAACTAGCGCAGGCCCTAGACTGCTACAGAGCAGGAATTACTGCCATCCAGGAAGTGCGATGGAATGGGCCGGGCAAAAGGAGGATGAAAAACTGTGACGTGTACTAAGGTGATTGCGTAAGAAGACCACAGCGTTTATTTGGGTGCGGATTCGTCATAAGCGGTAGACTTAGGCAAGAAGTCTTGGGCTTTCGACACGTAAGTGAGCAACTTGTGACAATCCGTATCAAGGCTAAATTCGCCAACATTAGCCTAATATGCGCTCATAACCCCACAGAGGACAAAGATGACGCCACCGAGGATGACTTCTATGAGCTCCTCGACAAAACCTATCAGCAATGCCCTAAATACGACGTTAAGATCGTACTAGGCGATTTTAATGCCAAAATAGGTAAAGAGGAAATCTTTGGTAGGACTGTCGGAAAACATAGCCTACACGACACAACGTCTGAAAACGGACTTAGGCTAATTGACTTCACAGCGGCACATAACGTCACCATTGCAAGCACACGGTTTCCTCATCTCGATATACACAAAGGGACTTGGCGACACCCAGATCAAAGAACCGTCAATCAGATTGATCACGTTGCGATCGATGCAAGACACGCCTCCAGTATCTTGGATGTTCGCACCTTCCGAGCAGCTAACATCGACTCGGATCACTACCTTGTTGCAGCAAAGGTAAGAATGCGAATAACCCGAACTCCACAACAACGGAGTAATACTGTGAGGAAGTATGACGTCGGAAAGCTGCAATCGCAAGAAACCGCCAGAACCTATGCCGATCGAATATCCCGTAACCTCTCAAGAAATCCAGTACCGCCAGCATCAAGTGCCGAAGATCAGTGGCAACACTGCCAACAAGCCATCAGAGATGCCGCAACTGATGTGCTAGGTTTCACCAGACCACCACCACGAAACCTCTGGTTTGATGACGAATGCAGGCAGACCCATGCAGCCAAACAAGAGGCATATAAAGCGACGCTGCAAAGAAAGACGAGAGCTGCTCGCGAGCTTTACGAGCAGAAAAGACGGAAAGTACACCGGCTTCTCCAAAAGAAAAAGAGAGAGCATGAGAGGCGCGCGATCGAAGATATTGAGAGATGCTACTCCTGAACGCCTGAAACCTTTCGTCAGCAACCTGATTGACCCCTATCAGTGTGGTTTCAGACCAGGAAAGTCCACAACCGATCAAATGTTCACGCTACGGCAGATCCTGGAAACGACCCAAGAATTCCTAATCGATACCCACCACATCTTTATCGATTTTAAGGCGTACGATAGCATTTATAGAGACGAGCTATACAGAGCCATGTCAGGTTTTGGCATTCCCACAAAACTCGTCCGACTGTGCAGGATGACGATGGAGAACTCTCGTTGCTCCGTCAAGGTTGGTTCTGACCTCACAGCAGCTTTTGACGTCAAAAAAGGATTCCGACAAGGTGATGCGCTATCGTGCGATTTCTTCGACTTAATACTTGAAAAAAATTATAAGAAACTCGCAAGTCAATTGTAGTGGGACAATTTTTTTCAAGTCTGTGCAATTGCTAGCATACGCTGACGACATAGACATCATTGGCAGAACTCGGCGAGCTGTCAGTGGAACGTTTGCTATCATTGAAGCTGAAGCGGCTAAGATGGGACTAGCAGTCAATGAGGCCAAAACGAAGTACCTGCTGCCCACAAAAAGGGACACACAACACCGGCGGATTGAACAAAACATCACAATAGACAGGTACAACTTTGAGGTAGTTAGGGACTTTGTGCACCTCGGATCCGCTATAACATCTGATAACAACATCTCGTCAGAAATAAAGCGAAGAATTACTCTTGCCAATCGCTGTTTCTATGGGCTAGGAAGGCAATTGAGTAGCAAAGCCCTCTCTCGAAAGACAAAGGAGACTCTGTATCAGACCCTAATCATCCCAGTCCTGCTCTATGGCGCCGAGGCATGGACTCTATCTAAAGCGGATGAAGATATCCTTAGTCGTTTCGAGCGTAAGATTCTTCGGAAGATTTTTGGCCCTATCTGCGTTAACGGGCTTTGGAGGAGAAGGTTCAACCAAGAACTATACGAGCTGTACAGCGACATTGACCTGGTCAAAAAAATACGCATATCACATTTAAGATGGCTAGGTCATGTAGAGTGAATGGACAACAATCCGGCTCGCAGGATCTTCGATTCCATCCCAGAGGGTAGACGCAGTCAAGGAAGACCTCGCCTTAAGTGGCGCGCTCAAGTGGAGGAACCAACTTGGAGTGCAAAACTGTAGGCAGCTAGCCAAAGACCGAGTTGGCTGGAGAGGCATGTTGGTTGAGGCCAAGGTTCGTCCCGAACTGTATAGCCACCTAAGTAAGTAAGTAAGTAATATTCCATAAACCCACGTACATTCCACCAAGACCTATTTGCTCTCCAGCTGTGAGCGTGAAAAGACTGATCATCAAGTGTGTTTATTCGCTTACTGTGGTTATTAAAAAAAAAGCTGATTCAGAATTGCCATTCGTCGTTGATGGAAATTATAATGCCCTTTTCTTTGGTTTTACCTATGGAAGTTTTAAAATTGAAGCTTTAAATTTAATTAAATTCCATAATAGTAAGAGCGAAAGGCAAATATACTATCTTATAAATTGAACAGAGTATAGAAAATATTTATATGGCAGAAAAACGTTTGCCGGGTCAGCAAGTATATTTATATTTTATTCTAGAAATCCATTCTTCTGCTAGGTTTCCACTTGTCAATGAAATAGCATTTTTTGACACTTTAAAATCTTGCCATTTACTGTTCATTACAGTTCATTTCCACTTATGTAATTTGCTGTCAAAAATTTATTGTCATTTCATTGATAAAGAAATTTTGACAAACCTCGGAGCTTCATCGAAGTTGTGTTTTGTGTTGCATGTTATAGTTTTTTTTCTTTTTTTTATTTAATGTCAAGAAGCTGGCCGAACGAGAGGAGGTTAAAAAAAAGAAAAAAAAACTGTCTGCTGAGTACAAAATTTGTTCTTCGACAGAGTTTATTGCGGGTTTTATGCAAAGCTCTACAATATGGAGGCAATTTTTTTTTAAAGAAAAATGCGTATGACAAAATTCAATTTTGATTTCATTTTGGAAAAGGTGAAATCTTACAACACAAAAAATGATACATTTATGCGATCAATCAATTTGTTTGCTTTGTGCCACACAAAAAAACAAAAAAAACTTTTTATTACGTGCCACACGCGACGATTTGTTTTGTGTCAGATGTTTTTTTCTTGTCATTTCATTGAGAACACGTTCAACACGGTACCAAAAAAATATTGATGTCAGTAAATGATGGAATGACATTTCATTTGTTAATCAACCAATTTGCACTTCTCATTCAAATTCACTGCAAATAAATGAACGGCTCTGATTTTTAGTTCAATGAATGTCAATTTTTGTTTTTTCGACTTGTCACTTATCTCGATAAAGGGCAATGATCACTTGAAAAATGGCAAGTGGAAACAAAGCATTACGAAGTAGGTAATGGCTTTACATTTTGAGACATTTAATTATTGTAAGCTTTTAAAACACCAGATTTAATGACACATTACGTCAAGTTGATAATCAGATTTTAGAGACGATAAGCTTCCAGAAACGAATTCAACAATATAGTTGTTTGAAAATCTTCCCGTGAGAAAACCATATTTGTTTGGGGAAATAATCCGTTTGGAATGAGAAACTACAGTCAAACTTCACGTCTATCACACCGGGCTGTAGCCCTAACTAAGATAAGCCAAGGTAATGGTTTCCGTAGTGAAGATTATATATCATTGGTCTTAAAAAGCTTTAAAAAGCACCAGTTGTAAAAGCTCTATAACAAAATCCAAAGAAAAATTCATTATTGATTTGCTGTAACTTAAAAGTGGTAGCTCTAAAATGATGTCCTTGTTTTAAAATTTTAATAGACACGAAGAGGGTTGTAATTAATATCAACAATTCGTGGGTTAGTCAGTGAATATTTTAGGGTGTTAAACCATTAACTGGTGACATTTGCAAAAATAAAGCTGTCCCATAAGGCCTATACTAACAATTTCTTAATGGACAGATCATTAGATATTTTTCAACATTGGAAACGTTGCAATTTTATGATTTATTCTGTGTCACTTTTGATATATTATTGTTGTAATAGGAGTCTATTTGTTTTACTTCCACAGACAGGTGGGAGCCCTAACTATCCATTGTTAAACTGATTGGTTCGAATAAGTCATTAAACGTCGACTGTGAGGAATGGTTAACCAGAGAAGAGCTATTTTGTTTATTTTTACAGAAAAGCAGTGCTTCGATGGACAGATGAAGCTTATGGGAAAATGTTGCCCAACGTAGTATCAATCAATCTTATTCTATTATTGGTTCATAAAAACCAATAAAAAGAGAAAATGATAGCAACTCAACACGAGGATAAACCAGCCATTATAGAAAAGCATAGAATTAAAAGCACAATTTACCGGTAATAACAATCTCAAATACTACTTTACTATATCCACGAACAATAGGTCGGAAGTTCTGCTCCTCCTCCTCTCCCATTCCTCCCATCAGAGGATGATTTTGAAATTTGTTCGCCTACTTTTCTGAGAGTCCCATTATCGAGAAACGGCAATACCAATATCCTCAAAGAGGCCCAATTTCAAGGAACATAGAACATGTGTGAAGTAGAGGATCTAGGAATTGTCATTGTTGTTTTTTGCAGTGATTTTGTGATTCTGAGTTAGGAAAACTCGTCTAAATGCCGAAAGCAATGCCACATTTTATGACCCAAGGTGGATATTCCACATTCCCAAACTCTAGTCTCATTCCTTCAAATTGATGTATGTATCTTCATGATTGTCGTCGTCGTCGTCGTTTTTCGATGTTTATCATTTGTGAAAGTATCTTTCTGTTATTATAGTCAAACGCTATCGACCGGAACGGCAACGGATCGCCGGATATTGGGTACCGAATGAATAGGAATACACTCCTCGAATAATTCAATGCTCGTACTTTTATCAATAACCAATTTAATATTTTTGTTGTTTTCTATTGTATATCGATATCGATAGGTATGAGGGACATTATTTTCGGTTCGTAGCTATAAAAGTGTACACAACAGTGAGTAAGAGTTAGCGGGTCTTAGAGGGAACAACATTCCCTATAAATACTGCATACATGCTCATGTCGCCTTGTAATAGAATAACATCTTCAAATATTTACCTTAGGCCCGAAAAGGCAGTTAAATATTTAAGGCAAGACGCAACCGGTAATGAAACCCTGAACAGATGACATGTCAATTTTGATTCCAATGTGAAAACCTGGGGAGGAATTATATTAGAGACTTGAATCGTTTCGTGCTTCAGGCTGATTCAATTACTTTTTTGTATATGTAAAGAAGAGATACTTATTTCCGTAAATTACACTGCACAATGTATGTTATCGGTTATTTTCTTCCGTTGTCATTCATGGGAATTTCTGATGTTCGTTTAATAATATTGATAATTGTGGATCGAAAGGAAATTAGTTTTTCCATGCAAATCAATGGGAAAAAATGTAATTTTGGGAGAATTAGCGCATGGCCTTGTTGAAATGTTACATATTTCCCCCTTTTTTACTTGGGAAGATACATTATCTACATGCATTTGGACAAGAAATGAATTCATGAGTATGTCATGTCCGTCCTTCTAAATTAATATTGCTTTTAAGCACTAGAAGCTTAGTGATTTAGTATTCTCTAGAGGGTTTTTCGAAATGTTATTTTAAAGACTTGAAATTACAGTATCGACAAAGGACACTACCAGCTTGACAAGAAACATGACGGTGGAAAGTTAAGCCAAGGCAGTGATAATTAAGAAAAAATTGCTTAGTCCATATGCCCCTGTCATAATATAGATGAAAAAGGATGCCTCGGAGTGGTAAAGTGGCTTAAAGATGTAGCAAGCAAAAAACAGAAACATTAACGAAGAACTTTGTCAAGCTTGTACAGAGTACATAGATCTATAGTCTGTTCAACAAAATATTGTCAGTACAGGGAAGATATTTTTTAGTCTAGTTGCATTACCTTGCATATTTCTGTTTCAAGTTAAAGCTCTAACAGTGTTTCTTTATAGTTATATTGATTATTCACAATACCACTTCACTCATATTGTGCATTTCGATCGAACACGAATTGAAATCACTTTTTTAATTTCACGTGAAATTAAATTGCGTGTTCTATATATCGAACGATGGCTCCGGAATGAATCTAAAATATCAAAACTGAAGGTTTTTCTTTTAAACTTTAGACGAAGATTTGCACAGCCAAATGTAATTTCACAAACAATTCACAGAACATCAACAAAGTGATTTGAATTCGTTCAGAAATTCAGAACATCCATTTTCATTTTCGAAATTCCAATTCAAAATAACGAATTGTGGAACACCTAAATTCACTTTCACCATGTTTGTGAATTCACAATAAGTGG
This sequence comes from Platycheirus rosarum, assembly GCA_963971375.1. NCBI lineage: Eukaryota > Metazoa > Arthropoda > Insecta > Diptera > Syrphidae > Platycheirus > Platycheirus rosarum. The sequence goes on from OZ020510.1 coordinate 103,989,963, forward strand.
AATGCAGAACATGAGCAGTACTATTTGCTTTCAATTTGCAAAGGTGGGGTATTTCTGTTGGTTTTTTCTTTTTTTTTTATTATTTTTACTTGCGATTTATAGGGACTATAAGGCAAGTTATGCATTCGTAAAAAAATTAAAAAAATTCTAACAATCAAACATGACATTACGATGATAGAGAAGTCAAAAAAAGTGGGTCCGGAAATTCCGTCCGTTTGTCTGTCTGTCTGTCCGTATCGATATCTACAGCCTAAACGGTTGGGCCGATTTTATTCAAACTTGGTATATAGTATTTTTAGAGTGCTCTACCCGACAATTTTTGGAATTGGCATTCTAGCCAAAAACCAAAACCAAAACTAACGGTACCTGCCATATAACTTTTAATGAAAAACTTATTTTTCTCGAAAACGGCTCCTACGATTTTGATAAAACTTTCAGAATGATGTTTTTTATGCAAAATCTATCTTAAAATTTTAATGATGTTTTCAGAAAAAGTTTTATAACGGTACCTCCCATATGACCGGTTTCTTAAAATCAGACTTTCTCGTTAACTAATTGACGGATTTTGATAAATTTTCAAAATATGTAGTGTTTTATGATTTAAATAATATTGTTTATTAAAATTTTCAAAAACATTTTTTTTTAATTTTTAATAATTTAAAAAAAAATATTTAGTTTTTTGAATATTTTGAAAACGGATATAAAGATTTTTTTTTTAATTTTTCTCTTAGTATAAACTATAGATTTCTTAAAATTGACATACTCAAAAAAAATTTAAAATATGTTTTCGAAAAGTTTTTCAAAAAAAAAAAACATTTTCTTGAACAAACTGGTCGAACGATTTTGAAATGAAAAATTCATCAAATAGAAAACAGCAAAAGAAATAAGATGGCTTACAACATTTTTTCCAAAAAAAACGTTATGAATAGTGTTTTTTTGATTTCAAAAAAATGTTTCCCCAAAATATTATTTCATATTGCTCGGCTAAGCCGTAGCCATTAGTCAAATAAAAGAAGGTGACAACCTACATACATACCTACGTATTTTGAAGCATTTCATCGTCATAGTAGCACACAGAATAAATAAGGAAGCCTATGATAAACACACAAAAACCGCTAACAAATAAGAAACTATTCGATTACTACTGAATGCAAAAATTTCAATCGAGAAAACAAAAGTTTACACCTGCCTATAAACAAAACCACTGTGTTAACTTTTAATATTGTCTCTATACCCACTCGCTTAGTAGTAGTTGGAATGTGTATCTTAATTTTAGTACCCACCTTCCTTCCAACCTTATTATATGTAGAGGTACCTAATATCCTTAGTAAATTTCATTATTACCTACCCGCACCATACGTTTATCGATCCATCAAAAATAATTAAGCTATTTAATTCATTTGATTTCAAAAAGTAAATTATTGTTATTGGGACCTATATAGGTATCTATACCTAGCATTATTGCCCTACTGCTGATTCCCACGAATCTTCATGCCAGTTGTTCAAATTTTTCCATGCCAAAATAAAAATTAAACTGAAAAAAGTCCTTTATATCTTTCTATTAGCAAATTATATTATAAACAGTAAACAACAAGTGCAAAGATTTTAAATTTTTAAATTTATTGGCGCAACAGCTCCTTAAGGAGCCAAGGCCTAGTGACTTATACTCTCGACCATTCCTGTGTGTGTGTTGTTAATCTGCAAGAATGGAAATGGAATCAAGTGGAAAGACAATACACTAAAAAACTGCAAAAGCTAATAATCCTATATTTATGTGTGTATCCCTTTGTTGTGACGCATGTTCGTTCGAGCTTCAAACCACAACGATTCTAAAGAAGTTGCACGTCAAAAAAACATTAAAATTAAATCATTGTCAAAAAGACGCCTGTACCTAAAAAGGATTAGCACACGGATCATCATTATTCAAATTCATTATTATTATACAATTTTATTAGTATTATAGGGTATGCTTCCAAATAGCTGTTAATAACATTGAAGAAGCGCCGAATTCAAAGCTGTGTTAAAAAAATACAAAGAGGACAATAGGACTGATCTAGTCGAGATACCATCAGAGTTTTAGAAAGCTCAATACTAACATATCTGAGCAAACTGTCTAATCTTTCGAGGGGGGGTTGTAGTAACCTACGCCAAGGAAAGGGGTTATAACATAAAATGTCGATAGCTACTGTTCAACCAAGTTGATGATACACACCATTACGATAGTTTACCGGTTTTTGGATGAGAGTTTCTTTCGGTAAATTTCAAAAAGGATCCAGAGTTTAAGAATTAAATTGAAAATTATAGGTATTTATAATTTCTGCTATTTAAGTTAAAGCAACAGACCCAAAACAGAAGCAGTCCATTTTTTGGTGATAATGCCACCATAAGTGAAGACCTAGCATTTATGGGATGGTCTGGCAAAATTCATTCCGCATTAGCGTGAATAAGACTAAATAAATATTCTATCTGTTTTCTGAACCACATATAGTGGCAAAGTTCGTGTCAAGTGCTAAAGGTTAACAAAATCTTAGATCTTAGGATGATCATGGACATGTATGTATGTATGTAAAGCAAGTCAAACCAAAGGTTAAGTCAAAACAAAGTTGGTGTACACCAGGGAATCAATCTTTTGCTCTTTATTGAAGTCCATGACTTTCTAGTAAACGTAAAGGATGAAACCATTTTAAGTGTGAAGACCCTACATCCTTGCAACGATCATGTTAGGGTTACCAGATCTCTAACTCCTTAAAAGAAGACACACAAACAAATATAAATTTTCTTTTCAGCCCTTAGTATGCAGTTCGGGACAAACTAAGTTTTATCTGCACGTATATGCTAAGATCTCAGCAAAATTTTGAAGTTGGGTAGATACGAACAACTGCCAATAGCTGTTTTTTTTTTATATTATTACTAAATTTTGATGGGGCTTAATACAAGCGTAAGGCAAGCTTCACATCTTAAGCGCACTGAAAATTATGAAACTAGGCTAACCTAAATCTGATGAAGTCGAAATAGTTTTAATTCGAATTATTCTTCTGCAGCATAAGAGTAAAAGGTTCGTTATCAAGCCATGAGGTGCAGTGGCAGGCATATGCGAGTGGCGGTGATTTCTAAAGTTATGGAAACTCGTGCTGAACGTGATAGAGTTGTGAAGAGTTTTACAATCGACGAAACCTGAAAGCAGAAGAGAATATTTGAAATTCCTCCGAGTTCTTTCAAGGTATTCAGGATTATAAGTTAAAAGTGATTTTGAATGAAAAAACAAGATAAATGGATCATCCCACGACAGAGTGCGAAGGGCAAGGAATCGATTATGAGTGCTCTCGACTGAATTGACATTAGATATTTGTCGATTTTAAACGATTACGTGAAATGTGAGATATAGTTGAGTGATAGATAGTCAAGTGTCGAAGAATTTGCTTCGAAAAACTTAGTATCATTAGAGTAAAAAGAAATGTGGGAATGTTTTATTAATTTTTCTTTATTATTTTTAGTATCGTTAGTAGTAAAAATAAAAAGGACAGGACCTAATTGGCTGGCTTGTTTGACCCCGGAGGTAGGTAAAATGGATTAGAGAGGGTGAATCTGAAATAAACATTTAAGTATCGATATGCTAGGTAAGAAGAAATTCATTTTTCAAAGAAAGGTTCAAAGCCGATGATTATTTAAAAATTAAATTTCTATTAATTATTCTTGACCACCAAAAATAAAAAAAATAAATAAATAATAGTAAAATTTAAAAAACACGGTAATTTTATATGCCACGGAAGTAATTAGTGCAGTTTTGTCAAAATAAATGTCAAAAAAATGCATTTAGGGTTAATCCTTATTTGAATGCTGTAAATCATGTTTCACTTTTGAAAACATCGATGTTCAATGAATAACGACTGCTTACCCACTTTCTTGAAACACTTCCAAATTCTAATAATGTGAGTATACTTTTTCGTCAATCGTTTCTCGGTTGTAATTCTTGTTTCTCTTTTTTATGGTGAAAGCTATTTCACCGATGGCTTTATTTAGCAAACAAACTGTTATAATGAAAAATCATAAATAATGACAAAATATTCGTTATAATGGTGGATTTTAAAAAGAGGACAAACGGACAAATTTGCAAATTTATTAAAAAAAGAAAGAGGACGGATTTTTTAAGTTCAAAAATAGGATACTTTTGGTAAGCCTAATAATGTATGTTTTGGGTGAAAATGGATTCTACATTAGCGCGAAAAGAGCTAAATAAAATGTATGCTGTTCATTTTCTGAACTACACAGTGCAATAATTCTTTCTTAGTGCTTACATTTTAAAAAATCTTGGATCTTAACAATAGTGAAGGATCTAGTGATATCATCCAGCATTGCGTCATTGCTTCTCGGATGAAGTGGTTAAAAAACTTTGCCATATTATGTGATCGAAAATGTTCTTTAAGCTGAAAAGAACGCTCTTATATAAGGTAGCCGTTCGTCCAGAGCTTATAACTCGTTCCCAACGTTGGATAATACATACATATAACTTGTGAGAACAAATTGACGGCAGCTTTTATTTCAGATGCATTGCATAACAGCATGAGTAAAAAAGCGTGTTCAAATAGGGAAGAAGGATATAAATGCAGTTGCATTTAGTTGGCCTCAGAGATGTAATAGTACAAAACTCCAACATCTGCCAAGGTTTGCTCAGGTCAAGCCAGCTAGCTTCACAAGTTAGGCGAAGTGGTGAACTAGAAGGCTTTTTGTCTCAGTCGAGATCATAAAAATAGTCGGCTAAAGACGAAGGAGAAGAAAGCACCATATAAAAAAAAAATTTCAATTGGCGCGGATAGACCTGGGGCGGACATATTACTTGGGCGAGACCTATAATATCTGTTACAAGATTGAACAACGCGTCCAAATGATAGAACCTTATAATCAAAATTATCGTTTTTTAGTTCAAACGTTGCGGGCGTTCCGCCGTTGCACGGCAGACTTGGTGGCTTTTCACACTCGACTCTTCAACATTTGATGGCCAAATTTAGGCTAATCAATCAACCAACATTTTGTGCTTCAAAGAAAAGCAAGATCGCCCAAGAATATCGCCGCAGATCCTAAAAGTTTATCACAATAAGACAACCCCATTTCCATGACTGGGCTTCGGAGTGTTTGGAAGAGAAACCTATGAATAATTTTGGACGAAAAATCATCTTTATTGAGGAGGTGCATTTTGTTTTTAATAAATTGGTGTTAACAAGCCACACTTAAACGAGGTTCACTAGGTATAAATGCATCCTCAAAATTCTGCGGAATGTATGCAGAAAAGTCATTGAAATTGGAGAACTCCAATCCGTGCCACCTTTAGAAGCCGAAGTGGCCAATTGAACGATATCATAATAATCCATATGTTAGGTGCTTTAAAAAAAAAATTATTCATTCTTCATTGCGGGCGGCATTGGTGCAGTAGATAAGATATTTGCTCTCTGCTCATCTCGAAGGTCGAACTACAAATGATCTTCGCATCATTAAAGAAAAAGAAGTCAGCAGGAGTCGATGGTATACCCAATGTTGTACTACGACATCTCCTTGAGGAAGCAATAAACAAATACACAACACTGTTCAACAACGCGCTGAATAATGCATATTATCCAGTGAGTTGGAAGACAGCAGTTGTACATCCTCTCCCCAAAAAGGGAAAGGACAATTCCAATCCGGCAAATCTCCGGTCGATAAGTCTTCTTCTGAGTATCAGTAAGGTATTCGAAAAGGTTATCAATAGAGCTCTGTCCAAGTGGGCGGAGGACAAAAATATAATTCCAGACACCCAGTTCGGCTTTAAGGCGGGACATGACACAATTCATGCCGCGTCTAAGTTAGTATCTGCTGTCCAATGGAACAATGCTAAAAATCAATGCACGGGTGCCTGTCTGGTTGATTTGGAGAAGGCTTTTGACACCGTATGGTTAGAAGGTCTTTATCTGAAGCTAACCAGATGGAGCATAAGTAAACCACTGTTATATATGCTTTACGACATGCTTAATGGTAGAAAGTTTTTGTCAAGAGTGGCAATGTAACATCTACCACAACGTTTGATATTAAAAACGGTCTGCAACAGGGAGCGGTGAACTCGCCGATTCTCTTTAGTATTTACACCAGCGATCTCATTGGGAGTCTACCTCATGCAATTGCGTATGCCGATGATTTAGTTGCGTACAGAACAGGTCCAAAAGTTGAAGTCATCAGAATTCTCTTGCAACGTGATTTCGATAAAATTCAAAAGTACTGTAATGATTGGAAGCTGAAAATTAACTTCCAGAAATGTGAAACTATCCTGTTAAGAACCCCTTTGTCTGGGGCCTCTAGAGATACGAGAAAGAACTGGCGCAAGCTAGTGATCGCTGGGCCACATGGACATCCACTGGCGAGTAAAAGTGTAGTAAAGTACCTTGGCATCTGGTTGGATCAGTATCTATATTTCAATCGACATGTAGAGGCTGCTCTGGCCAGGGCTAGGGGAGCTTTTGCCCTGACAAGACGGTTGTTTTATAGCAGCCGCCTTGATAGCAGGGTGAAAGTGATTTGCTACATGGCCCTAATCAGGCCAATGATTGCCTATGAATGCCCTGTGTGGTTCAACGTTGCACCATCTCTAATGGAAAAGATTCGGGTGTTCGAGAGACAGTGCCTTCGCACTTGTCTCGGTCTTTATAGAACACCAGAGTCGGAGTACAAACACTATTATTCCATCGAGGTCCTATACAACGGGACCAATACAAACAGGATAGATAACTTTTTAATTAAGCTCATTCGCGGACACATTGCAAGGGCGATGACCTCAACTAATGGACAAATCTTCGGGGCTTACTACCCCCAAGATGAATATTTTGAAAGCCCACGTTCGAGTGGTTTTATCCCGCCCGAGGCTTTCCTATACCTTGATAGTCGAGGGCTGATTCAAGATAGATCGGCGATTCCGTTGATCTACCGCGTCGGCCGCAGAACAGTCGATAGGCGGCTCCTCTACGACCGAGACATAGTCGCTGGGAGCGAAGCAGAGCGCCTCCGTTTCAGTAGGGCCGTGCCCGACCGGGATCGGAAGGAAGCCCGTGATCAGGTCCACCAATTCTGGTGGCTCAGTAAAAACCGATATTTCAGTCGGCAGACGAAATATCGCCTATGGCCGACTACATATATCTATTCTATTTTTAAGTTAGGTAGGGCAGTTGCGGCGGCACCAAAAAAAAAATATATATATATATAAAAATTCAAAAAAGCTTGCTGTGGCTGTTCTAGTTTTAAGTATTTTAGGTTTATTTTAAGTAATTTTAAGTTTATTTTAGTTTATTTCAAGTTAGTTTTAAGTAGTTTAAGTCAGTACTACCCGATAAGATAATCCAGTTTTTCTATTTCATTTTCTGGGTGAAAAATAAAACCCCAATATATTAGATAAATTCGAGTTATTTTTAGGCCGAAAGGCAATTAATTTAAGTTAAAGATTAATTTAGAGCGCCCGCATAGGGCAAGTAAGTTAATTAAGATGATATTTGTAGCTAGTTTTAAGATTTTTGTCTAGCATTTAAGTAGATATAAGTAAAAGAAAAAATAAAAAATCAATTAAAAGTAAAAAAGTAGTAAGATATTTGCTTCTGACCCGGAGATCGTCAGTTCGATACTCAGGTTTAATAGAAATTTTTCTAACTCATAGTGCAAACTAGAGCCGCCCGTGAGTTTTAAGTGAGAAAATAGTTACCTAATTCTCGATCTACTGCGCCGACAAAAAATTCTGTCCTATCTTTCTAACTAGTGTCGTGCAACGTCATGTTGCATTCTAAAAGGAAATGCGCCTTACAGACTCTTAGTTAAAAAAAAAAAAAAAAAAAAAAACACCTTGTTTTAGTCTATTTTTATCCGTAAATTTAATTATTTATTCGTAATTTTTTCAAGAAGTCTTCTTTGATATTCCAGAATACAAAAACTTCCCCAATAAACTTTGATACACTTGAAATTCCTTGCAACAAACCACAGAAATTAATATTTCCACCAGAAAATCATTTTGGATTGATACTTTTTTCTTCAATCCCTGCCACACAACGTAAACTTCCTTATGTGGTGTATTTTACTCTCAACTTCCTCCCTCACCAATGTATTCCCTATGACGCATTAGAAATTAAATTTCATTCATACTCAAAGTCAAAACTCCTTGTTGCAAACATCACTTAGAAGGAACCACATAAACGATGACATCTGTTTGAAATTAGGTGGAAGAAATAAGTAATAACGTACACACAACCGAAAAGGAAAAACACCAAATCGCTTACAACAACAACAAAAAAAAAAGGAAAACAAAAACATTTCAATCTCGGATTACATTCCGAAAAATTAATCATAAACAAAACAGGGGGAAGCAATAAACATCAGAACACGACACCACATAAATACCTACATACCAAACAGTATGCGAGGATTTGACTCTTGTCTCCTGTGGAGAAGACGGGCCTAAATAGTTTCAATGTCGCAGGATGTATCTATAGACGACGACGACGAACGACAATGGAACCATGATTTCCTTGGTCGGATTGGGCTGTGCGGCATAGTTATTTTATAGACGAACTGCTTCCAGACTACATACGACCAAAAAAGATAAGTTCTATATTTTATGAAGACGAAAACAATTCTAATGCTTATAGTTTGGGAGCGAATTCAAGGAGTTGAGGTCTGCAGGATATAATAACTAGAACCAGTACCTACTGCTTGCAGTCATTGTTAGAGTTAGACAAGAAAAAAAAAACAAACAAACAGAGAATAGGAAGCCGGAACCGATTGTATATGTTTTGCTGCGGCAAGGGTGACAAATCACTGCAATTTATAAACGAATACAATCGACCTGGCAGACATTTTCTGCTGCTGGTATTTTGAAGTGAGACGTAATGTTTGTACGGTCGGTCGGGGGAAGAAGTGATCTCTTTGATGAGCCGATAAAATGTTTCAAACAAAATTATTACCAACGAGAGGCAGGATAATAGATTCCGTAAGGAGATACTTGTATCTTAATTCGAGACCCAGAAAACGTTGGTTAAGTTTGAGTCTTTAAAGTATGTGAACACTGGGCGCTTTAATTGAGCGGCTTTTAAGATAAATTAGTTTCAGATTAGATCGAAAACTTGTTAGTATTTGAGTTAAAAAAGCGAATTTGTGTTAATTTTCAAATTATGTTCTCTTGTTCTTAGCAATACTTATAGGAACATAGCTATAGGTATACCCCTATAAAATACAACTCATTTCTCCTCTTCTTTATATCTCTATAAGGCAAGTTAAGGATTCGTGAATATAAAAAAAATTGAGATAACAATAAAACATGAGACATTACGATCATAGAGAAGTCTAAAAAGGTTAGTGAGAAAAATGTCTGTCTGTCTGTCTGTCCGTCTGTATGCATAACGAAATTTGAATTTTATTTTTAGGGCTAAAAATAACGGTACCTGCCATATAACCGTTAAGGAAAAGCCTATTTTGTTCTGCAACGATTTCAATCAACATTTTTGAATTTTTTTATTAAAACCAAATTTACGGGAAAAGTCTATTAACGATACCTTTCATATAACTGTTTTTTTTAATTTTCGACTTTTAAGGTAACGGCTCAATGGATTTCAATAAAATTTTATATATGAAAAGATCTAAGTATCCAAATTAATTCTACATACAAAAATTTTGAATAATTATTTTGTTCTATTTTTAATTGATTTTTGTTTTTTTTTGAAAATTCAATATTTTTAAAACTTATCAAAAAATATATTTAAAATTTTAAATTTAGGTGTAAATTAATAAATTCTAAAAAAACTGCATAGCAAAATAGAAAAAAAAATACTTCTTTTTCTTTGTCTGATGGCATACTTCAATTTTTCTAAAAACCGTTAAGTATTGTGGTTTTGATACTTTTTATAAGTTCAAACTACGTTATTTTCAACTTAAATGGTTATTGTTTCTGTCAAAGATGTAATTGGGCACATAAAAGCAAGTACGTGCGACCCAGTCGTGCTCATTTTTTTACATAGGAATGCTGCATTTGTATTTGTGCTTGATCTTTTTTAAACGACACCCTTGATAGGTGTGTTGAAGTGTCGGTATGTTCATGATACACAGAATACAAGGTATGCTCACTAGACGCATACAAATCGCCATCTTGATATTTTATGACGTCACATTCTTCTTTTATTATTATTTTATTTGTTAAGTGAAGATTATTTTTTTAAACTGACGGCTTAAACGATTTTTTTATGATTATGAAAACAATAAACATAAAAAAACAATAACAAAATCGGCAAATTAATACATTTATTTACACTCTCTAAGAATAAAAATCTGAAGAATGTGACGTCACGCGCATAATCAGCCAAAGTGAGCATACCTTGTATTCTGTGTATCATGGGTATGTTTAAATTGATAATCATTGCCTAGATGTGAATTCTACTTTAGTCGCCTTTTACGTCAAGTGGAGAGGCGCTGCAGGAATATTTTAACCCATCCTTGCACTCTAATGGCAGCGTGTGATAAATTCATTAAATTGTGATTGTTCAAGATTATTCAATCCTATCCTTTTTTTCAATATTTTTATTTGCAATAAATCAGTACAAAAGTGTTGTAACCGCACATTTTACAATACAGTGATTTGACATGTAAAGTCTTACATCTGAAACATTATTTTTATTATTATGAAGAATATATTTGGGAAAGATTTTTTTTTGAAGGAAAAGCACAGAAAAAACCTCCAATTTAAATTAAGTTATGTAAAAAAAAAATATATATATATATAAAAAATCAACGAAACAACAATAATAAATAAAAAAATAAACAATTAAATACATAAATAAATTAATTAATTACATAGTAAATAAAGTAATAAATATATAGATAAACAATGAAAACAACAATAATAAATAAATAAATAAACAAATGAATAAATTATTAAATAAATAAATAAATAAATAAATAAGTAAATAAATAATAAAATAAATAAATAAATAACTAAATAAATAAATAACAAAAATAAATAAATATCTAAATAAATAAATAATAAAAATAAATAAAAGAATGAATAGTTTAAATGAAAAACATAACAAGCATTTATCGCAGGTAATTAATCTGGTGAACAAGAGGGTTGTCAGTGTTATTACATCTGTAAATAAAGTTTGCTATTTATTCGTTCAGAAATCAATTCAACATTAGTTTCTCGGTGAAGATCGCTAGTCGAGTAACGAAGTGGGAGGTTAAGCATCATTTTTAATAATTTGTTTTGTGACACCTGAAATTTTTTAATGTGAGACAAAGCAGCCCTTCCCCAAACAGGGCTTCCATACAGCAATATTGCCTGAAATATAACCTTTAGAATAATTACTTTATTTTCAATTGTCAGTAAAGATCTTCGGTTTATAAAAGGGTAAAGCAGTTTAATAGCTATATTAATTTTCTTTATAGTGTTATTAATATGAATGTAAGTTTTGTGTCAAAATGTATCCCAAGATATTTTACAGAATTTTCCAAAGATATGTTTTTACCATTTATTATAATGGATTGGTTGCTGGGAAGATAAAAAGACTTTCTTTTTCTTGAAAAAAGATAGCCTGGAATTTGTCGGCGTTTAACTTTATTTTCCATTAAATGAAATAATTTTGTAATATTTCAACAGATTGCACTAAATTCCTCTCAATGTTTAGACCAAGTTCATCTGAAGAGTATATTGCTGTGTTATCAGCGAAAATAGCAAATTCACAGTGAGGGATGGTTGGGAAATCTGAAGTGTACAAATTGTATAAAATAGGGCTAAGTACAGAGCCTTGAGGGACACCAAAACTGAAATTTCCCGGCCTTTAATATTGGGATAACTTTCGCAGTTTTCCACTCATTTGGAAAGTATTGCATTTTTAAACACGCGTTTATCAAAAATGTCAGGAATTTTATACCTTCTTTTGAAAGGTGTTTTAAATAAATGTTTTTAATGTGATCTAACCCATCAGTTTTTTTAACTTTTAGATCTGAAATAACCATTTTTATATCTTTTGCCGAAACAAATGTATTAGAAGGTGTAAAAGTATTTAAAGAATCAAAATTTTCGATTTCTGTATTAACAGTTGTGTTTGTTTCTCTGTCACCTAAATGTTCCGAAACCCTATGATTTGTTAAAAAGTTGCTAGCAAATAAATTGGCCTTTTCCTCATTTGTACATATGATTTCATTATTTTGTCTCAAAAAAGGAATTTTTCTGTTTTTATTTTTTTGTAAGTTTGACAATATTCCAGAAGGGCTTTTCGTTCTTATCAAGCATACTCAATTTGCTGTTCCACTGTTTGTTTCGAAGAAGTACAATTTCTCTTGAAACTAGTTGGTTATAATATGAAACCATGTTTTTCGAAAAAGGCTGGCGGTATCTTTGCCAATTCCTTCGATGAATATTTCTCAGTTTAATAAGATCCAAGACATGAATAGGAAGAGTTAAGTTACAAAAAGCATCTCGTTTTAATTTTTTGGGGACGCTCTTTTCTGCGGAGGATAAAATACTTTTGGTGAAGCTTTCTACAATGCAGTGAACATCATCAAAGGAAGAGATATTATTCAGATCCATGGATACATTTCGAAGATCAGCATTAATGGAAGTTTGAAAAAATTTCCAATTCGTTTTATGAAATTGTTGAATATATTGCAGTTTCTTTTCACCTGACCAAGGGAGAGAACAAAAAACAGGGTTGTGATCAGAACTCAAATTGACAAAACATATTTGAAAAAAACAAACCAAGGACGGACGGAGATCCACGAGAACCAGCTGGAAAATATGTAGGACTAGGAGGAAAAAGAACATTGATAGGAAATAACAGTGGGAACTGAGCTAAAATATTTCCCGAACAGTTTGCTCTGTTGCAACCCCAGTCTTTGTGTCGAAAATTTAGATCACCACCGAACAAATATTCACCATGGGTGGAAAACAGCTGCCTTAAATCACGTTTACAAAACTCTCTTTTTATATCTGATGAAGTTCCACCGGGGAAATAAATACTATAAACCTTGACTTCATTTCCGTTCAAGAGCTTAACGGATATACCTGTGTTCTCTATGCAACGAGTTTTAATAACAGGAAGCAGCGAATGTTGAATTGATTTCTTAACGAAAATTGCTACACCACCACCCCTCTGTTCAGATCTATCAACTCGATAGCACTGATATTCAGAGGAAGGTAATCTATCTTCAGTTGTAAGCCAAGTTTCAGTTACAAGTGCAACGAAAGTTTGTACTACGTGTAAGCCGCTTCAAACTTTGATTCGTCTAAAATTGAGTACAATTTCCTTATTTAGGGTGCTTCAATAACTTAATTAAACTTTGAAGCTAATAGGGACAGCACAATTATCAACGCACTTACATCTCTGAGCACCTCCGAAATTTTACGTGGGTTTCATTGTTTGAATGCTATTTTTCCAAACAATGCTCCAGTAAAATAACCCAGTTAAATTTCTCACTTAAGGAATTTCTCGGTAATACTTTCACTGCTAGGAATGTCTATCGATTTACTTCTGAGTTTTAACTTCGGAATTAAAGAGATTCTTTTTTGAACCGTACCAGATGAATGTTGAACACTCAGCATCTGATCTTCTCCCCTATTTTGATATTAATAACTTCAAAACCATGTGAATAAAATAAATCACCTTAAAACTAGGTTATTTGATACTAGAGCTACGAAATCTGGACGCAACTCTTGTTCCAAAATAGAAGAGCTAAAGACTGTGATCAATGTTTGTATTTAAATTTAGTTATATAGAAATTTGAAACATTTTGCATACTATGTTCCAGTAATCAAAGTGTGTCGTGCATTGTATAGGTATCTAATTTTCGTATTTCTACCTGTCAAACCTTAGGTGAACCAAGCTCACTATAGGGTTTGTTATCTTAATTTCATCTTCTGGCTAAGACGATATAGTTTTAGTAACGGGCACGATAGATTCCCTGTTTCCTTGCACTCCTACAAGTTCCTAGAAGTACCCCAGCATCCTTGGAAAGCTCGTAATAAAACTCTCTACTCAACGTATTGCAGCAACCGGAGCTGCCTAGAACTTTGAGCTTGTGTTCCTACATTTTCATTCAAATTATCGATCCACGTGTTTTGTTACATTGAAAATGGATACTTTTCCGGGATGTGAACGAGATGAGGCACTGTCAAGGGAATGAGTCCTTTGCATGCATTCTGAATCCTTCACCATGTAAGGATAAGGACGATGCAAAAAACAACAAGAATCATCATTACGTCCCAAACAACTTTGGCAACACTCTTCATCTCCAGTAACCCTGTGTACAAAATGCATGAAAATGCATGGAGGCCATAGAGTATAAGAATTGTGTGTTTGTCTTACTTCGTATTCTCCTATATACTAACTGTGCATGATTGTACTTTTTGAATTTCGCATACTTGCAAGGATAACGAACCCGGTGTGGGTGGTGGTGCACCAATATGGTGATGCAAAAACGGGTGGAAGAGGGTAAGTTTTGTGCACTTTTATATTTTGCTAGCTATTTATAATAAATAATTCTAGAATTTGATGTAAATCAACAGAGAGGAAAAATGTTGCAACAGAAAAAGGAAAGACGACACGTGAAAGGATGTAAGAGATGATTTCAATAAAAAAATGGAACGTAAGTTAAATATTAAAGGGTATGTTCTGCTGGGCGGGAAGCAGAATTCACATTTCACTGTTGTTTACCCAAATCAAAAGCCATTACTTTTTCAATCTAATGTAAGAACAACAAATTCAAATTATAGCAACTAGGAAGGACAATCCATGCTACAGATAAACACAATTCTCCTTCTTTTCACTTACAGTAGAGAATATTTGTGTACAAATAGAAATCAATAAACTAATTGGCACGTTTTGCAACTTATATCAAATATCCATTTCAGATAAAGAAAAAGATACAATATCATAATATGATACTACTCACTTAAATTGTTTTGTCAAAATGAGCCAATGTTTCTTAGTTTTCTCCAAACCTCTTTGCAATTTCTATTTTAACAAGGACATTATTCCGGCAAATAATGTGTTTATTTTCATTAACAAATAAAAACAAAATCTGAATGCTGCATCAGCAGTGTATTGATTCAAATCTCGTCGGCAGAAAAATCTCTTCAACAGCGATTTTTAATGGTGTTAGGATAGGCGTTTGATGTCAATATTATGGCCTTTTGAATGCTGATTTTCAGCACAATGAATTGTTCTAATATAATTAAAAGACTGTTCTACCTAGTTTTAAAATATGTATAAGGTTAGTTAGAGCTATTTTCAATGATTTGTTCTAAAATATTTTTGGAGAACTTTGTCGTTTTTTGTCAGCAATAAAGAAAGATATCAGGTCATTATTGCAGATAGAAAGCAGTTCAAATTGCTGAAATATGCGAAGTTGAGATAATTTTATTGGTAGAAACCGAAAAACCACCCAGTATTGGATTAAAAAAATATCCCTTCAATTATATATATATATATAGATTCGTTGTTATAGAGCGTCTAACTCATTTATGTTGCAATATTTTTACGGCTAAAGTTGTATCTGATTAACTGTATTTTTCTGTTCCACTTAAGCAGACTTTAAAAGTAAAAAATAATTAATTTTGTTTTAAACTTTTTTAACTACACAAGAAAATAAATAGATAAATAATGTTTCTTTTTTAATTCAAACTGAATAATATTTACGCACGGATTCAAGGATTCAGACAAGGGGTCTGTTCTGTCTCCGACAGATAATTCAGGATAATTCACCTCCTTCGCCTTCGGCCGTAAAATTGCAACGGTACCGTATGTCAAGCTCATTTAACTCCGATTTATACAGCATTGTCAAATGGGGTAATAGGAATCGTGTGTAGTTTAATGCTTCGAAAACTCAATGCTTCTGTCGTTAAAAATAAACATTCCCCCAATGCCATTGTCCATGAATGGCACTTACATCGAAGAAACCGAAAAGCACTCAGTAGTCGTTATGTGTGTCAACGACGATCGCTAAAAATGCTGCTAAGTGCTTAGGTTTTTTGTAACGGTGTAAGAACTACTTTTCCCCATCTAATCTGGCTCCAATTTATAAAGTGCTTATAAGCCCTAAGCTTGAGTATAACTCCCACCTCTGGGCAGGTGCTTCACAAACATCGCTTCACCTGCTTGATAGAATACAAAATCGAGCGTTAAGATTGATAGGAAATAGAACTGCCGCTGAAACAATTGCCCCTCTCGAACAAGAACGCAATGTTTTATGCCTACCTTATTTTTACCGTTTCTTTTATAAAAAATGTTCACTCGAAGTAGCCAGTTGTATTCCTCCCCTTAAAAGTTTCTCCCGTAATACTCGTCTCGCAAGGAATGCTCATCATTTCATCCTTGTGCGCAGTTTCGGACGTACCGTGAAATATAGGGATTCTTTTTTTAACCGAACAACACGAATTTGGAATAGTTTACCCGGCGGCATTTTCCCTTTCCATTTTGATCTGCAAACATTCAAAACCAATGTTAATCGACACCTCCTATCTCTCCCCTCCCTATCTTCCTAGTGCCCGCGCAGTGGGAAACAAATAGTCCCTTGTGCGCGCGTTAATTATAAAAAAATTGTTTTTATGTTGGTCATAACTTTAACCATTTTCTTCGACATCAAAGACATTTGTCGTTTATGTTGTCCACATTGTGGTCATTTAGCTTGGTCTTCTTTGACCCGGTACTTTCACCAGCAGTAGTTTTGACTCTTTATCACTCACAGTAGTGAGAATTATTGGTCCCGTGTAAAAGGGAGGACGATTTCAGAGAAGATACCTATAATCATGAATTATTTAAAATCTACTTCGAAGCGGATGTTGTCGAAAAAATAAAACTCGAAAGACTCCGGTGGACTTGGCAACTAGGTCACGTGAACGAAGAGGAACCAGCTCGGAAAGTCTTGCAATTCTTAATATGGTAGAAGACAAACGTGTCAGACCTTGCTTGCGTTGGAAGGATGGCATAGACCAGGACGCCCGAAGAATTGGGATGCGCAATTGGTTGGCGTCGCAATGGCCAGCAATCGGGATGTATGGAAGAACTTTTTGAAGAAGGTCCGGACTGGATCCCGGTTGGTGCGCCGATAATGATGAGTAGCGAGAATAAACTAATGAATCTTAAATTTTTGTTTGAAATACTTTTCACGAACTCAAATCATTTCAAAACTTATGTACCTAGGTTGCCATAAGTTCTGTTATAAATATAAAACGCTATAAAAATAATACAAACATACATATTGTATTGAAAATTATTTCATTTACTAGAACACAATATTGATGATTGAAAAAAATTTGATTCACTCGAAATGATCGCCGTTTGCTTTAACATAAGCGTTCAAACGGTGTGGCTATTGGGCTATTGTGGCACGTAAGGTTTCAATCGAGATCATGGACGCTGCATTGTTTAATGCTGTTCTAAGGCTTTCCAAATTTCTGTGGGAAGTCTTGCAGGCCATGTTCTTCGATTCTAACCACAAACGATAATCCAATGGATTCCGATCTAGACTCACCGAAGGCCAATCCGCTGCTGCTATAAAGCCAGAAATATTGACAATGAGCTACTCCTGCATGGTTTTAGCTTTTTGCGCTGGAGCAGAGTCCAGTTGGAAGATCCATCTGTGTTGATTGAAAAGGGTATTGTCCAAACCCTTTACAACACCTTCTAGCACATCTGTTTGGTAAACCTTTGCACCAGTTTTAGACTTTTTTCACAGAGAGATCCTCCACTAAACCATTACGGAAGCGGGATGATGGCCACGTTGATCCCTTGGAACACCTTTTTTCGTTTCCTTAGACGAAGTGGCATACATTTTGTCATTTGGTCTATTGAAAACTTCTTCCACTCTAAAAATTTTCTCATTCGTAAACAAAATGTTTTCATGGTAATTTTCCGCGTGGCTCTGCAAAAGTCGTTTGCATCTTTCTAGCTTAGTTTTTTTTAGTTGGGGAGTTAGAAGATGACCCGTGGTCAGATCTTTCGGAATCAGCCTAGACCTCGATCTGGTTGGATATATCCAATTCCTTGGCCATGATATTCTGCTTCCTAAGAAGATTCTTCCGAATTTATTCACGCACTGTCTTTACTACCGCAATCGTAGGGACGACGCGCGGGCGATTACTTCTTGGCTTGTCCTCTACTCAAGACAATTTGCCGGAGCGACCAATATCCCGATAAACGAATATTCTTGATATACCGAGTGGTTTTAGCAAACTCAAAAATTTGGCCATCACTCTTTCTGCACCTATGCAACGCTATTACCGCGAAGTGACCCTCTTTAACGCTCACTCCATGTTACTCTATTCCGGAGTTTTAAAGGATAAGCGCTGGAAATTGTGTAACAGAACTTATGGCAGAACTGGGTATATTATGTATTTTTATGTCAGGACTTATTATTTATCTAACTGTCGCCTGATTCACTTAGCTAATATTACAAAGAAAAGGACACAAACATTGGAAACGTACATATGTATATAAAAGGGGTGATTGAAGTTTATAATAGAACAAGCGTTTTAATATTTTTCGTGCATTTTCAAATATTTAACAGGGTTCCTTCAGATTCATAAAGCATCCATGTTTGGTTGAGAGATACATATGTACATCACTATTCAAAGCTGAAGTGCCAACTTTGTCTTCTAACAGTACCTATATACAAATTAAACCACGCTAGTGATTTCAAAATTATATTTGTGAATTACAATAAAGGTTTTTATTTTATGACAAAATGTTTATGAACTAAGATGGAAATGCTTCAACAAAAGGCAGTAGTAAATTGATCTTCCAAAAACAATGTTATTTGTTTGTAAACTGTGAAAAAAATATTGTTTTACAAAATAAAGATTCTTAATCCACAACTAAAAGATGGTAATCTACAACAAACTTTTGTAATTTACAATTGAAGAAAGTACAGAATTGATAGAAATTGGATCAATTTGCGATATACTTATGGCAATTTTTATTTCTTTCGGTTGAATTATTGATACTAAAAAGTGTTTGATTTTCTAGAGTCATTTTCTTCATTTCGGCTCTTTCCGTAAATTGCAGACCAATAGTCTTAAATTACAAATATCCAAGCTAGGGTTTAAACCTAGATAAAATATTTGTGATTTACAGCTCATTTTGCTTGATTTGATCCTATAATTTTCTCCGCGTGGGAATGTCATTAATAGAGCAGTAGGGTTGAATGGCAAAGAAGCATCGGAATGGTTCTAAACGCAGACATGAGTAAAAGAAAGATGTGCACTAGTGCCCTAGTTTGTTTGCATTCTTTTTACGGACCTAGTAGATAATTTGCCTTGTGGTATTATAGAGTATGCAGGGACCCTTATAAAAGCGTTCCTTTTTGCGGATGATGTAGTTATATTGGCATATACCCCGGAGTCATTGAAGCTAATGATTAACAGGTTTTATGGTTATTGTAATAAGTGGCTACTGAACTGAGTTCTGATTGATTTTTGTAAATGTAAGTAACTAATCCTTCATATTAGCTAGAATAAATTTTGAGAGCAGATTAAGTTCGAAAGCGATAGAAAATGTTATAAAAAGGACTGAACATCTTCTACATACAATCAAATGCAAACTACACATATAGTGGACTCTCCCTAAGTCGAATTTTTACTGGATACCAAGATTTGTTCGAGTTAGGGGGAGTTTTGGAAAAATTCGAGTTAGAGGGAGAAACATTCTTTTGGTTTAAAGCGCTTATTTAATAAAGAAAGGATATCAGTATATTATACTTTATTAAAATTTAATAAGGACACATTAATTTATTCAAATAAATAAAAAACATCTTGTTTAATCAATCAACAACAAAGGTAAAGATAATTAAAATTAAGTAAAAAATTAATTTAATACATAAATAATAGCTTCTTGTTTAATTAAAATTAAACATCTTATTATAACATAACGTTACTTACACAAATTTTTAATTTTTGATCATCATAAACAGGTGCAGTGTTTGTTTTTATAAAAAAAAAATAGCTAGAATAAAAAGACAGTTTTGAACTTCATCCGGTACTAGATCAGACTATTCTATTACAGCATTCCAATCGCGTTCTCGATTTCACTTTTTGCTGGCATTTCTGGGTTAATCATCTCGGGTTTTTCTTCTTCATCATCACTTTCGTTATTTTCAGCATGTATTATTTCCTCATTGTCAGGTACTTCGGTAGCCTTGAAATTTCCCGTACACAGTCTAGAAGCGATATTTTGTAACCTTCTTTTTTAGTTTCCCAAATCTTTAAGGTTTTGGTTAGTATAGAGTTCCTTCAAATTTTGTATTATTCCTATGTCCATCGGCTGAACCAAAGCCAAAGTACGTGTCGGTTAATATTTGAAAAAAATTCCCGTTTCATCGACATTAAAAATATCTCCCGGTTTGAATTCTCTGATAACCTCTAACTGTTGTTTCCATTTATCCGATTTTTTACGTCAACAGAAGCGCTTTCACCTGATAAAACTTTGCCAAGAATTCTGTGCCTGGTTTTAAATTTGCTCAGCCAACCTTCACTTGCCTTGAAATCACAAAAACCATAGCTGCTTGCGAACTCCAGAGCTTGTTTTTTAAATACTGGAGTAATAACTGTAAATTATTAGCAGCAAACTCTCAAACCATTTTTAAACAAAAAATTCACCTGTCAGAATTATTGCAACAAAAAAATTATAAAAAAAACTTTTGAAAATATGTAGTTCCTAAAACAAAAATATTTTAAATGTAATTGAAATTTTCCCTTTTCGTAAATGTCAGATCAGCAGTTATTTTAAAATATTTCGTAATTTCCCATTTAAAACCATAAGGCCTATCCTTATGTATTTTTAAATGCTTCCTAAGTAATGAAGTGAGATGAAAAGAAACTTTTGGGGCATTCTTAGTTAGAATTATTAAATATAGCTTCCTGCTTCCCTTGTGAATTTAAATAAGTGGCAAAACATTTCAAACCCAATTGACTTCTTATAGGCGCACGCACAAGCATACCCACTACTGCGTTAAGATTATTCATTCATAGGTTAAGTAACTTGATAACCAGCATTCTTACTTCTTCTTAGGCCTGAAAAAATAAAATTTACCTAAACTTAGCAAACCTACCTATTTATATTAACAAGAATGACTTTTTTAGAAGCTATGTACATAGTTAATTCAGATGCAATACATGTACGCGCGGTTATCAATACCTCTACGCTGAATGCTGCGAGACGCGGCCCAAATGTTTTATTAAAATCCATCTGTCACCGAAAATCCCCTACAAGCCTTCCAAACGTATTTAAATAACAAATAAAATACATTAAATTCGTCCGACCCACACGCGCACAAATGTAAATACCGCCACAATACTGCTGCTAATAAGCCAACTTTCTAAATCCCTAAATCCCTATTCCATTAGCGTCCAGGTGGACCAATTACTCCAGTAATCCTTTCATTTGTCATATACACGTACCTTTGTAGGTACTCAAACAAGCAAACACACATGCAAAAAACACAGTTACGTTACGTATAGATTCATTTATCTTTCTACCCACAAATGTAAATAAAGAGTGAAAAATGCAGAAAGAAAAATCCTTTTGGTCCTTTACACATCAAAAACTTCAGAACAGAAACAGACAGAAGGCAAGGGTACAAACAAACATATGCACAGAAGGAACAAGATATAGGGGAGGAAGATCTATTATCAGAAACCAAAATTGAATTGAGGAGATAATCTCGTACGGCCTGAAATTTAATCCTCGCATTTGTAAATATTTCTTGCAAAAGGATTCGTTTCTCTATAAAGGAGTTATCCAGTACCTACCATATACCTAACTGAGTCCTGACCAATGGCTTATAATCTGGAAAGGATAACTTACTTGTCCAATTGAGCGTTCTTTGGTAACACAAAAACGAACCAAAGATAATCATGCTTCATGCAACACACTGAGAACGACAAGCAGGATTCCGAACTCTGGAAGAAACAAAAAGAAAAGAATAAGGTAAAGGCTGCTCGCATCACACAGGACTCCAGGACGAGTTGTTGTGGAGATATCAAGGTAAATACAGGATAAGACTTGATGAAAAGGCAAAGCGCACAGGAAGGTGGTACGTACAGTTACTCGCATAGTCTATGTAAAACAGTCCCCAAAATAAAGGACGAAGGAAAAAAAACACAAAACAGATTGCAAGTGTGCTGCTCTCATGTTGCCACCGATGCTCTAGCTGTATGAAGAGTAATCCAGTCAGAATGGAATTACAGAATGTCACTGTGAATTTCTATAGATAATCCTGGTACTTTTAACAAACATGACACAAGTGTACCTCTATCTGTAGATTTAACTATATACCCTCGTTAATGTGGGACGATGTCCTGACAAAATGAGGACCAGGTGAGTTCAACAGAGAGCTTAACAACTCTCGCTGTTGATGCTCAACCTCTCTGCCTCTTTAGCAGGACCACCAACAAAGAACAATCTGTATATGCGGCGACTGACTGGGGATAACTGGGATCGGGATGGTAAGTTTATTTAACGACTTTATCATCATCAAACTGATGGCCAAGTGCAGATGTGTTGTTTAATTTGTGGAATAAAATTTTGACACAATAATCCACACGGTAATTGTGACGAGCTTATTAAGCTCAAGCTGGCCTCCAAGTCCAAAATCCGGCAATAAATGTATACATTTTGATCAGAGAAAATTGAAAATATGTATAAAAAATAAAAATGCACGTGGGCTTTGTTTCAGAAAGGATGTTTGCGAGTTGAAACAGTACAAACTTTTAACAAAAGCAATTAGCTATATATTAGTGGCTTAAGGTTGCTTCGAGAAAAAAATTCTCAGATTTTTGGTCCCGTATGCATTAATGGCGAGTGGAGAAAGAGCTACAACGAAGAACTGTTGTATGGGCTGTACCCTGTACAGCGACAGAGTAGGCTGTAACCCGGAGTGTAGCGCCACCTAAGGTAAGGTAATGTGCTATGTAAGTCAGGTTCGAGTTTTATTAATATTTGAAAATGGCAAACATATTACAAGACTAACAAGGAGCTATTTTGAAGGACTTAACCTTCATTTTCAAACCAGTTAATTAAAATAAAATGGGGTTTTCCAGTAATACTATTTTTCAAGAATTTTTCCGAAATCTGCAAAATCATGGATTGTTTCTAGTATCGAAAGAAAATGAATTATCTTTTTGATCAGTAAATTTGGATCAAAAACTTCTCTATTTTTTCCTACAAACTAACCTCAAACGACAAGTTATTTAGATCAAAATATTGCCTACAACATTGTATAGACATAAATAGTTAAAAAGCACTTGCATTGAAACAAAACAACGGCAACACTAACAATAATGTGTAACGTCTTTTTTAAAGCTAAAAGTCTGCTATATCATTTGGTTTTGTTAAAATTTAAATATTTATAAAAAAAATTAAAAAAAAAATATTTCAAACTCTAAATTTTAGGAAAAAAATTGAATTTTTCGAATTTTAAGGAAAACCTTATTTTTTCTCGAAAACGGCCAAACAGATTTGATGATAATTTTTGAGATTTTTTGTAGGTATAAGCTATCATTTTATCAAAACCAAATTAACGGAAAAAAACTATTAAAGGTACATTCTTCTGATAACGATTTCTTTAATTTTCAGCGTTCTCGGTAACGGCTTATTGGATTTTTATAGATTGTGATTTTTTTTGTATAATTTTTGCGAAATTTGTATAATGTACATATGTACATATGAATTATACAAGTACCTATGCACTATAAGGGAGCGGTAGGATTGACCGCAAACTCTTGTAACGAAATCTCGCTTTTTTTTAAATCTCGCATTTTTTAAATCTTTTATTTAAAAATCTCGCATTATTAAAATATCGCATAACAAAATCTAGCTTTTTCAGAAAATATATCTCGCTAGTGCATTCAATTCTCGCTGTATCAAAATTTCGCATTTAAAAAATAAAACACAAACACACCAAATTCTGAAAAAAGTAATTTAATTCACAAATTAAATAATATTGAATAATTAACAACAACAAAATAAATATATACAATACATATATATGTATATTTGCAAATTATGTTTTTTAACTCTAGCAAAGAGAGAGGTTCTGAGCTATGCTCCGCAAGTAATCAATTTTCGACATGGTTTTTTTTTATATATATTGCTTAAAGCTATATTTCGAATAACGGTTTTATTTTTACGTTTTGCATTTCTGTTACATTTTGATTGCTGCAGCTTAAATTTTCCCATGATTATTTCCTTACAAAGATGGCCAACCAAACTGTAGAGACCAATATGGCTTTTATTAACGATGGCATTTAATTCGCATTCGCGCGCGCGAATTAATAAATATTTTATTTCAATGCGAGATTATAAATTTCGAGATTTTAGTTTGCGAGATTTTAATGTTGAGGGCTATCATTTTGCGAGATTTTGTATTTGCAAGATTTTGATATAAGAGATTTCGTAATGCGAGATTTTTAAAACGAGATTTTAATATGCGGTCAATCGTACCCAAACCTACCTATAATTACGAAAGAAAATTTTGGGAAAACAATCCGAAAAAGTAGTATTTTTTCTATGAACTTTTGTGTGCAATTCTTCCAATAATTATGAGAAGACGTTTTAATAAGTTTACGTGAAAAAATCAAAAGACTTTAAAGAAATGCAGGACGACGTCTACCAGGCCCGCTAGTAATATATATTTTTTAACGAAAAACACCTAGAATTGCACATTAAAATATTCGTTATTAAAATATATGTACATAGACATAATATGTACGTAAATTCAAAAAAATATTTGAAATGTTAGAAAACTAAGGGTTAATTACAATAGAATGCAATTAGGCATACAAATCAACGCAAATAATAGTCTCCAGCTTTTTCATCCTTGCATATTCACAAAATTCTTTGTTACTATAAATCTTAAATAAATTTACAAACAATTTTTTAGAATGAATTTCTACGCATAGTTTGCACTTAATTTGTACTTATCTGAATGGAAAGCAAAATTCAAATCAAAAATCCAATTTATTAAGGACTTTTGTATATATACACTATGCAGTAAGAAGTAAGTTTGCATTTAAATTTCAACAATGTACCTATGTGTATATTTTTTTTTTAAAACGGCAACCTTCATTATATAGGAAACAAAAATTAAAAATCCAAAGGAATTCGCATCAAAACTCTAGTCTCGTAAGTACATAATGTATAAATATGTATGTAAGTACCAGTGCTCGTATTCCATATACAAATAAATTGCACGACTGGATCGCATGTACGCCTGATATGTACGGTCACATAATAAAATAAAATTAAAAATAATAAAATAATTCATTAACGTAGAAAAATAACACTAATCTGAACTTAAGAAAACTGTCAAAACCATAACACTTAACGGTTTTTAGTAAAAATGGTGTATGCCATCACACGTCTTATATAGGTAATAACGAATTTATGAAAAAAAGTATTTCGAAAATTGTAGGACGGATTTTGATAAAATCCTGTTTTTATTTTTTAGTTTTTTGAATTTGAATAAAAATTGATATAATTTTTTTGATTAGTTTTAAAAAAATATTTTAATGAAAAAAAAAAATGTCATCAAAATCGTTGTAGCCGTTTTCGAGTAAAATAACGTCTTCCCAAACGGTCATATGGCAGGTGCCGTTATTTTTAGGCCCCTCTAAAGCTATGTGTACACTGTAGACAAAAACAAAAAAAATGTCTCTACAATTACAATTTTTTCTACGTAGAGCGTTCCTAGAGAAATTTGCGGTAGAGCTCTACCTTATTTTTAATCGTAGGTAGAGTTATTCTGTAGAGCGCTCGAAAATATTTGTATTTAAAGCAAAACGTTGGTTGAGTTGAAAAAGAGTGGCCTTTGCCGTTGTGTGTGTAGTATGTAGATGAAAGTCAAAAATATAAAAATGAAAAGTATCGAACATTTTGGGTACGTTAATGAATCGAAAAAAGACAACATATTGTTATCTATCGGCAACTCTTGCAAGAAATTGAAATTAAGAACCAAATTCATACCAAAACATCTTGCGAACTTCGTTGTTCGATTTCAATAGCTTATTAGAAAAAGTGACCCCATACAAACACAAGATACACAACTCCGAAAATCAATTACATATTGCTAATGAAAGATTAGCTTAGCGGTGACCTTGAGATTTCTGGCTTAATTTAAACGACTTTGTATTATGCAATAAACACAAAGATTGCATTCATTTTTATTTATTTTTTATTTTTTCCACATAGGCCATAATTATCATTTTTTGGTTTTTTTTTATTCTGCATACATACTAGTGTGAATATGAATATGATTTTTTTATTTTTCATAAATTCTGAAAACTCTATTCATTATTTCACATATTTGTAGAATTTAAGGGGCGTCGTCCGAAAGTGCAAAAAGGAAACAAAAAATCAAAACTCAAGGTCACCTTCGATTCGAAATAAAAAAAAATTTCATTGTTACATTGCAACTAACAATTACCCATATCATTTTTCCTATCCATAAATCAAAATATCAGTATAATTTTTATGTAGAGCTCTACTCTCTATTCAGCTTGTTGAATAAAGCGTAGACTCTGTTGAGACGGTAGAGAACTCTACTGAATGTGTTTACATTACAAAAAAATCTCGCCTAAAAACTCTAGCGTAGAGGTCTACACTCTCACTCTACCGATTGTTTACATATATCTAGCGAGGCCGTTGAGCCGTTTAGGCTGCAGCTCGTTATACATACTGACAGACAGGTATTTTTTGCCACTAACTTTTTTAGACTTTTCTATGATAGTAATGTCATGTTTGATTGTTATCTCATTTTTATATTCACGAATCCTAAACTTGCCATATAGTCCTTATAATCGCAAGTAAAAATGTAAACAATGAAAATGTTGGATCGTGTACAAATCCTTACAAAAATGTATTCACCTCTGTTAAGCGAATCAGGATACTGAATTATTTCATGTTCTCCTTTTTTCCCGCCTGACATTGCACATAACCACTAAAAACTATACTCTTTCAAATAAAAAGTCCCTACACCAGCGCCCCCATCGGCCCGTGCAGCTAAGATTTTATCGTGTCCCATAGAAATACTATATGTAGTTTATATAAAATGCTACTTACATTAGCCACTTTTGTCTATTAAGTAAATTAGGTCACCTTCGCGTTATCATTTTGTTGAAAGAATTTTGGTTATGTTACGCTCAATTTCATCACATGAGTACTAAGCCAGACTAGTACCCTAGCGCTGGTACCAAGTCCTAAAGAAAAGTTAGTAACAGTACTAGGAACTAATACGTCTAAAACTGGTTTAATTTTAATATGTTGGCCTGATTTGAAATTTCAAACAAATTGTAATGACATTTCTTCAGTACAGAGATTTTTGTTTATTTTGTATGTGTAGTTTTTCGATGACAATAAATATAAGGTTTTGTTTTATTAACGCCATATTCCAAGCATTATTTTTATTTGCGAGTATAGGGACAATAAGGCAAGTTTACCATTCGTGAATATTAAAAAAATTGAGATAACAATCAAACATGACATTACGATCAAAACGACTAAAAAATTGAAAAAAATGTCTCTCTGTCTGTATGTATAACAAGCTGCAGCCTAAACGGCTCAAGCGATTATCTTCAAACTTGTTGTGTGTTAACATTCCCCAGAGGGGAGATTAAAATTTAATTTTTAGGTCTAAAAATAATATTAATTGCCATATGACCGTTTAGGAAAAGCTTATTTTTCTTGAAAACGCCTCCACTGATTTTGATGAAAATTTTTGAGAATTTTTGTTGGTATTGCTTTTATTTTATCAGAACCAAATTTACGGGAAAAGTCTATTAATAATACCGCTATTTGGATTTCTGTCAAATTTTATATTTGAGAATGTCTAGGTAGCCACATTAATTGTGCATATCAAAATTTTTAATAACTTTTTTTTCTAATTAAAATTTTTTTTTTTTTTTGAAAAATCAATATTTTTAAAACTAATCAAACAAATTTATTTTAAATTTTATAATCACATGTATAAACTCGTTATTATTCAAGACGTGTAAGTAGTGTGGTTTTGACATTTTTTTTAAGTTCAGATAGTATATTTTCTACGTTAATGTTACTTATTTTTTTAAAAACGATGTGACCGCACATATGAGCAAGTACATGCGATTCAGTCGCGTAATTTATTTTAAATATTATGGTTTGTTTTTGATGATAGTAGATTTTTAATACTTGCTTTCTAAATGCCGCATTTTATGTAAGCGGCCTTCATTTTATCATCTATAATTATGAGACTGCTTCCAGTGAAGATTTTGTGGTCCTAATTTGGGGTCTCTTGGCTTGGTCAACCCTGCGAGTTTGTTGGCAATATTGTGAATGCATATACACTGCAGAAACATTGGCAATGTTCAGAGTATTTGGAGACAGCTCTCTTTTCAAAAGCCTTAATCCAAAATTCTCAATTTATTTTCTACCTCCTACTCCTCTACTTATTAAACATGCAACAAATTTCACCAAAACACGTTCCGAACAGAACTCACCAAAATATTAAATAGCAGCTTTGGTTCTAGAAATTACTTAGTACCAATTTTGAGTACTAACAATCAGGTACTAGTAGATTTTGAGAGGCTAGCTAAGACCACTACCTAACTAATGCTCGGTACCAAATTGACAGGACTAGGACTTAAGACATGTGTGAATAAATGATTTGATACCGATTTGAGCACTAACAACTAACTTTAGCAGTAGGACCAGTCCTAGCGTTAGGACTCCGTGAAGAAGTCGGCCGATAGTTTTTAGTTTTTGTTTGAATAAAATTAAATAAAATACTGAACAAATAATTAACAGCTTTTGAAATAATGAAAATTTTTATGTTTTTTTAATACATACAAAATAATTCATAATGAACACTCCCTATAATAAACTGTTTATTATAATAATGAATATGTGAAACTAGCTTGTGTCAGATTACAGAAAAGTTAGAGCAAAACTAAGCAAGCAGAAGATTACAATAATGTCCACATGATTACTTTGTTTACTTAATCTATCACAACGAAAAAAGGACACCATGTTTTGGAAGTGATTTGTTATAAAATATCAAGTACTTATGCTTATTATCTAGATGAATTCTAAATGCTTATGGTTGCTGATAATTATTTGATATACATGTGTATAAACCAAATAACCAATAACTAATTATTCGTTGACGTATGATATTTTTGCCGGAAATCCCTTAAAAACAATAATATTCAAAAACCAATTTCTGATCTCCATAAACACTTCTATTCAATTTCAATTCTCACGACCTATTTGCCATGGTAACAAAAAATTCAACTGTCTCAACGCTTTCTTCGATATAACGCTTTAACGATACTGACATCTTTATCTGCTTCAAATATTTCCGAAAACTTAATTATGCACAAAAATGCATAATAAACAACGATTTATTGGATTGTGATTGAGAACGTTGTCGATTCTGATATCAATAATAAACATCCAACTCATAATGTGAATCCAATAGAATAAAAAAATAGAAATAAAATGCGCCAGAAAAAACCCAAACCGATGGAGTTGTCTTCAGCTTTGGTCTTCCTTCGAATTTGAATTTGAGTCTTGGTAACAAAAAAAAATCCTACAAACCTTATAATTCAATATGAGTTTTGGATTTTAGATTGCTTATGTCTTTGCAGAAAAATGTTCGTTTAAGGGACTGTGTTTTGTTGTTGTTTTGGGCGAGAGTATCCCCTGCGTTCTGCATGCAATGTACATATCTTGTCTTATATCTTAAGAACGTCTGTCTGACTGTCTACTTGGAATGACTTTATTAGTTCTTCAACCATCTGTGTTATGAATACAAACTTTGAAGTCAAAGATAAGTTTGTTCATTTTCTTTTTATTTGAGACTTGACTGTCAGTCAGTTTATTAGTCTTTTTATTAATGGAATGGGCCCCCTCTAGGTATGAGATGTCATAATAAACTAAACAAAAAATTCATTTAGAAGAAAGATGTTATCTTTTGATTAGATATTGATTTTGAATATTAGTCAGGAGAGCCTTAACTTGATTGACTTTAATTTATTTTTTTCGTTGTCTACTTAAACACTATTTCCGGAAAAATAATTTGAAAGAATTGAAATGAGCAATCCTAGGAACTAAAACATCTTTTGGGACTATATATCAATGGAATATGATCGCCCAATGTTTGAATCAGGAAGTAGTGACGTTTGATCGTCAAACAACCTTGCCTTTTCACGATCTGGGTCAAAAGGAATGTGTACATAGTAACATTTCCTGGACAGAGGTACATGCGCCGAGCATTTGTTTAGTACCAGTGGAAAATTAGGCGAACTTACAGCACACTTGGGAGCGTTCGCTAGCTTCAGTAATAGGTTCGTCAAAGAAGTTCTTGGCCTCATACGAAACAAGTGGTCAAGCTGGAACAAAGTATTTGTGTTTTTCTTATAATGTTGAACACACTGCGCGTGCATTGGCTGGTTAGGGAAGAAGGGACAGAAGGTGTCGATGCACATTGGTTTTTAATGTTTTCAAATTGAAATTGCAAGCGAAAACCTCGCCGGGTAGACTATTTCAAATTCGTATGGTTCGACTTAAATAAGAAACCCTGTATTTCACGGTACGTCCGAAATCAAGGGTGAACTGATGAGCATTCTTTGCGAGATGAGAAACTTTTAAGGGGTGAAACGCAGCTGGCTACTTTGAGTGAACATTATTTATAAAAGAACCGATAAAATAAGGAAAGAAATGAAACATTGCGTCGGTGTTAGAGAGGAAGAATTGTTTCCAAGACAGTTCTATTTCCTATCAATTTTAACGCACTGTTTGTGTTCTATCGAGCAGGTGTAGCGATGTTTGACAAGCACTTGCCCAGAGAGAGAAAACCTAAGCACTTAGCAGCATATTTGGCGATCTCAAATACATGGTACATAATTCCAACGGATATCGTCTTTGACATTTGATTGATTGATTGATTGATTTTCGGTTTCTTCGATGCAAGTGCCATTCATGGACAATGGAATTGTATGTTTAGCTTTAACGACAGAAGGCAGCATTGAGTTTTCGAAGCATTAAACTCCACACCATTTCTAAGTGGGGTTTTGACAATGGTATGTAATTCGGAGTTTAATGAGCTTATCATACGGTACCGTTGCGATTAAACGTCCGAAAGCGAAGGACATAAATCGTCCAACGAATATGAAAAGCTGATGGTAGAGTCGTCTGCAAAACAGTGTATTGGATTAGAAGTAACACACAGAAGATCATTTATAAAAATGAGGAAAACAGTCGGAGACAGAACGGAGCCCTGGGGCACACCAGCATTTATTTTGTCGGAATCAGACTTAAACCGTTCAACACAAAAATAGCATCTAATTCAACGAACAAGAGTATCATCGATCCCAAAAGCATGCATTCTCGATAAGAGAGCTTCATGCTTTTATCGTAGCTTGACTGTTAATGAAGGAGGCGATATCAGTATAGAATTGATCAATCTGTACGGATTGATCTTGCAAAATCAAAATCACGGCATTATTTG
This sequence comes from Platycheirus rosarum, assembly GCA_963971375.1. Classification (NCBI taxonomy): domain Eukaryota; kingdom Metazoa; phylum Arthropoda; class Insecta; order Diptera; family Syrphidae; genus Platycheirus; species Platycheirus rosarum. The sequence goes on from OZ020510.1 coordinate 104,021,484, forward strand.
TAATTTTTGAATAGTTCTTATGCTCAAAGTTTTTCACTTACTTTCTCTCAAATACCAAGTGTCAGTGCCGCCATTTGCGAAAATTACACAGCATCTTTCAATAGGGTGAGAACTTTTGCCCCATCTTGTACCACCAAGAGTTTTTAATAGTAGAATTGATTCATTACATACTTTACCTCAGCAAAGTTTCCGAAATGAAAACGGTCTTTATCAGGTTATATCTAATGGATTCTTAAAAAAAAATAATACACACTAATTTAATTTTATTAAAAAATAGATTTAACATTATTTTAATTGAAATAGAAATTGAAGAGTGTATATTCATGCTCCAAGACAAAATTCAATCATTTACATAGAGCATTAATTCCCTACGTTAAATATAAAAGGAAACGGATAATATGCTTCTCATATTCAATTTAGTGGAAGTCTTCTTAGGCCTTTGACCCTTGCTTAATACTGCTATGTCTGTTTTGCCATATCATTATCATGCTTATGTCACAAATGCGGAATGTACCCTTCTTTCCATGGGCATCACCAACACCCTCTTGTTAAATGATCACATAAGCGATGTGGCCAGAAATGCCGCAAGATGTTTGTGGCCTTCTTCCAATGGTGTAGGAGTTTCTTTTCCTTTCTAATATGCCTATTATTCAAAAAAAATTTATCCATTCAAGACTTTAGTACACTCCCATACCTGGAAGGCTTCTCTTTCAATTCACTTCTTCTTTTGGAAGCAGAGTATTCAAATCGATGGGATATTATATCGTCATTAGAACCTACACGTCAATCGAACATTGCCGAATGTTTCATGCTCCATCTTTTCTATCCTTATTTCTAGGGTCAATGCTATAGACTAGAGTCTAAAGATTTGGCCAGTTGCACTTTAACAAATCCACCATCTAAATTGTTAAATACAGAGATTTGTTCTTCAGCCGTACAACTCCAATGTGGAATGATTACCTAACTCTATTTTTCCATTCCATTTCGATGTTCAGATGTTTAAAACCAATCTGCATTGACATCTCCTTATATACACTCTCCGTCTTGCTTCTTTACTAGACTCGCGATGTGTGGAGGTGGATCGCAATCAAAAGCGATGCCCACAACCCTTAACATGTGTTGATTGTAAAAAATAACAATAACCAATGTTTTTTTCAAAGAAATAATTTAAAATAATCAATGAAACTATCATTTTAAATTGGTTGGTAAAGGCTTTAAGCAAAGATCTTAACAATCGTCGCGTCGGTTAAAGATAAATAAGATCAGTGGTTCTTAATTCCTGCTTTTGTGATTATTATTAAAACTTGTATTCAAAAACGTGTTCAGTTATTAATTAAGGTTGATTTGAAATATTTTATGACTATTTCTTGTAAATCTTTTCAAAACACGTCGTTCCTAACACCATGCTCAACACAACAATTCATACAAAATTATTCATCTCAAACAACAATATCAATTCATATTTTTTTAAAGAATACACCATCATACTGGAATGTCCCCAATCAAATGATAATTGCGGTGGCCCACAGTGTGTGGTCCCGAAATTAATTGTTCCGTTCATAAAATTAAATCAAATCTTAAGAAATTTCAGACTCTATACATATTTTGAAAAATCCAATGAATAAATTTACTTCTCCAAATCAACGAAATTTCCGAAGCTTCCCATTTGTTTGAAGAGTTTATGAGTTTTAGGTTAAAGTTTGGTATATTTTTTATGGCCACATGATCATAATTTTGATGACTGATGAATATTTTGGTGACACCGAATATGTTGTTCGATAAGAAACTATTAAATAAAATATTTAAATAATTTTTTTTCGTATATAACTTTCCAGATAACTTTCTGAAATTCAAAAACTGTTTTATGATTGGCAGTAAAGTTACAATGAAAAATCTTTTTTTAATTCATATAGACTTCGACATTTTGAACTTTGTGGATCATATATCACAAATCTACCAAAGAGTTGCATATCACAAGTCTGTGATCACTGATAAATTTCGGTGAAGAGGAAGAAGCATAAAAGTGTCATCGATGGAATACAGTTTTTTGATTTAGCTCCTTCTAGGATTGAAAACAAAAAAGGGGGAGACCATCATCAATTCTACTTCGTAGTCGTAGCCGATGCTGAGTGTAATCAAATCTGTGGATCTTAAGATTTTTCCCCAAAAAACTCAAATGCAAATAAATTGTTTCTTAGGAACCCGAAGAAGCACCGCATAATTAGATTCTTTATTTTGGAAATAAATACCCCGAAACAGCACCGTATAATTGTCACATTTCGAGTAATTTATGTCCGACTCGAAATGTGGTCGTTTTTGGTTTATGGCTGTGCGTATCTATTTTGGGAATGTTTTCCAATTTTCATTGCAGATGTTGACATGCGACTGGAGACTACTGAGAGACTGGAACAACAAAAAGACGCCTGTTTGACAAATAATTGGAGCGTATATGGTTTGTGGTGGAAGTGGAAGTATGTACTCTAGCGCCTCCATTTTCAGTATGTTGTGTTGGGTCTTGTGTGCCGTCGCCGCCATACACGTGTTCGTCCAATTACTAGATATCCTTGACAATGAAGTGCGGAGATTTACAACCGTGTTATTAGCCGATGCGTAAACATACGAACCTGCCCTAAAATTATTGAGTTTTTTTGGTTGATTTCTGGGAGCTCATCATGCAACATGGAAGCAGCACTTGAATATGAAAAGCGATAAGTTTTTCTTTTGTATTCGGATCGGAGGCATATACTAATAAATTCAGTCGTAATTACGAGCGCATTACACAGGCGTAGGATGTGAATTATAGTGCTGTTCGATTTTAGTAATTATTGTTATTGATGGGACATGAAAACGATAACCAGATGCAGGCAGGGCAGGTCTTTGTGTCTGCGAGACGATCTGCTTTCTACTTAACGCCAATTATATGAAAAATATACAATTTCATGATGAGGGTGGTTTTTGGAGAAAAACAGGAAGTGAATTGCGTGCTTGCTATTTTTGATTGATTGATAAATGTTCTATAAAGACAAATTTCATACGAATTTTGTTGGAGTTTTGTCTTTTTTGATGTCTTTTGAGCTTAAAGAGTCAGGAAACTTCTGTTTTTTTTAATATCGACTAAGACTTTTTTCTTCCTTTCTTACTTAATCTTCTCCTTCAATCTTCAGCACACTTTTTCGCACGTTTAGAACTCGATAATATATATTACGAGAGTTGAACTGACTGATCCAAGCCATATGCAAAAACAGCAATCATATGAAAATGAAGCCCACAGAACCATCATTAACGCTCCATGATACATGCGAAACAGTGGAGACGATTTTTGTATGGAACTGTCGAAGAAGAAGTAAAACCAAATGTCTATGGAGTTTAAGATATGTAAACATGGTCCCTCTGTCATTCTAGATGCATCAGTAGGAATACTAGTCTTTTTGGTCTATTGGTGGAGTATTAGTAGATCAGATGTTCTTGCATGGTATTTCTATCTCAAAACACCTTCCCATTACAAAATAATATTCCATAGCCATAACATCTGGAAATGGCACAAAATAAGCTTTTATCAGGTATTGAGTCAAGTATTTTTAGATGTCCCAAATAGTCACCTAGCCGTTGCAGTTCTGTTCAAGTGTTTTAGGCCATCATACTATCATAGTGTATATAGCCAAGCTAGTGTATTACTTTTGGCTTGTTCCCTCATTTTTAACATATGTAGGTGAGTCTGCTAAGCAACAGAGCTCCTATGGCACATTCTGTGGCAGATTCTAGAGGAAAGTCCAGCAAAGTTTATTTTATCGAGCATTACGCCAATATATTTGACTAAATTAGTTCCTTATACTAAATTTGGATTCAGGTTCAGTTGCCAGCATTTGGTGGAAGCAACTAAAGTAGTTGTTGATGGATTCATTAATAAAATTTTAAAAACACTTCTGAGGAATGCCAAAACAACCACACGTACCAAATTTAAAGGTAATCCCTTTAGCCGTTTAGGACAGATCGTCATACACATATAGGCTGACAGACTGACAGACAGACACGCAGACATTTTTTTCACTAACTTTTTTAGGCTTCCCTAACATAGTAATGTCATGTTTAATTGTTATATCAGTTTTTTTCTATTTTTACGAATCTTAAACTTATCTTACATATAATCGCAAGTAAAAAAGTATTTTATTATAGGCCAGTAGCGTTAGATAATTTCAACAAAAGAATTTCTTGTTGCGATGGCTTTTTTTGTGGCACAATACGAATATCCTAAGTTTTCCCCCTCGAGCTGGCTAATGGGTGGGGCGGGGTAAAAGGTACCACCAAAAGGGGTACATTTGTGGTTTTTCGCTTATATATTCTAAACTTATCAATATTTTTTAAAAATGGTCTGAATAAAAGTTTTAGCGTATTTATTTCCGCGTCAAGACTAAAACTACGTTAGGTCGAATTTGGGCCAATTTTCCACATTTGTTTGTTTTTCTCAAATATCTTTGTAAATAAACTCTTTTGTAGAATTGAATTCCGCGTTAAAAAGAAAGCATGAAGGAATAAAAAATGTATTTTCTGACATATGCGACCTTTCAATCCCCTTCTGGAGGCGCAGTTATTCTTTAAAGTAATTTGTTGTGTATGGGCTGTGTAGCTGAACTTAATATCTATCTGACAATTCAATTTAATTTCAATTTATTATTAAAAATGGTGTACAAATAAGACACAGTCTAATAAAAAAGTTAGTGCGGATCAAAAAAAAGAACAAAATATTAAATACTAAATATAACTCAAGAAAAAGTAAGAAAAAAATTATTATAAAAATTAATACAAATAACTTAAATATACGCAAATTGAATGCTTAACGCAATTTTAATTATTTTTAAAATGTTTAATGGGTAAATTAATTTTAAAGTGAATGAATATTCCAAATTGCTGTTTGAGTACGTTTAACGAAAATTCAAAAATAATGTTTTTTAAACTTATTTGTTCCTACAATTTGCCTTACCATTATAGGTAGGGAGTTAAATAGTCTGATGGCATAGACGTAGAAAAGTCTCGACAAATTTAAATAATTTGAGGAATGAGTTATGAGGTTTAAAGTTCGGGCAGAACGCGCAAAGCGGAGCTTTTCAAATAGATAAGGCGGTGTTTTACTATTGATAATTTTATGTAAAAACAAGCAACATCTTGAATCAAGAAATTGCATGAATGTACATGTTAGGACAAGTTGATGATATTGGGAAATGTGATAAAATCTTCGCAGTCCATAAACATACCGAACCATTCATTAAAAGTAACAACTAATTTATGCATGGAGTGTGAATCAGGCCTACAGTAAACCACTGCAGCGTAATCGATGATAGGCAGTAACAAGGTTTTAATCAACCTCAGCTTAGTATCTAGAGGAGTCAAGGCAGAGAAAATATTAAGCTTACGTAGACCACCATATATTCAGCTAATGGAGTGATTGACATGATCATTAGCTGAGAGTGTTCGATTTATTTTGAAACCTCAATTAGTAACAGATTCAACAAATTTAAGTTGAAAGCAGGATACATAAAAAACAGGTGGAAAGGGGAAAAGTATAATTGGACATCATCAGCATAGGGCCCAAAATTGAACCTTGTGGAACACCAGCAAGCAGATTCGTCAAATCCGAAAAAGTGTTACCAACTTTTACTCTCTGACTCCGATGTTCTAGGTAGTTTTTAATTAAACGTACAGATCTTCTACTGAAGCCAAGGTATAAATTCAATTTTTGACACAAAATGTTCTGGTTAACTCGGTCAAATGCTTTGGAAAAATCAAGCAAACATAATATAGTCAATTTATCAAGATCATACGGGATTCTAATATCGTCAAGTATCTTAACCATCGCATCAACAGCTTTGATTAAGGCGAAAACCCGATTGCACTGATGAGAGTAAATTATGGCGGCTGGTATGGTTAGATATTTGTTTTGCAAATTTTTTTCAAATACCTTAGAGAGGCGGGGTAGGATACTAATGGGTCGGAAGTCAGCACAAGATGAAGGATGGGACTTTTTGGGTACAGGAATTACTTTGCCAAGTTTCCAGCAATCAGGGAATGATGGTTATAGAAAAATTAATTATGTGGGGGAAAAGAGGGAAGGATTTTAGGAAGTATTATTTTTATAAACTTAACAGGAGCACTATCCTCTCCGGAATTAGCCTTAAGAGAAAGAATGCTCATTTACAATTCGTATTCAGTAACAGTTTCAAATTCAAATTCACGAGAAGCTCCATACAGAATATTGACATTTGGTGAAAAATTTGAAGTGTCTATGTCACCTGAGGTAAAGGCGTAGTTGAGATCATTTAGATTAGGAAAATGATGAACAACCTCTTTTCTACCAACACCAATAGAACGCAAACTACTCCAAAGCTTACGAGAGGTCTGTTGGGTGCTAAGTTTAGACATACAAAATCTTTTTTTAACGACGACTCGACGAGCACGACAGAAAGCCTCCCAGTTTAATGAGGCAGGGTAATGCACTTAGAATAAAGTTTACGCCGATTCTTATTAGAACAAAATAGCTCGGATGTGAACCACGGACAATTCTTGTTGCTGACGGAAACTGTCTTCAGTGGAACATGTTTATCAAACAGTTCAAGAAGTAAGTATTGAAAAAAGTTTACTTTATCGTTGATATTGTATAAACTGTAACAAAAATTCCACGAAAAATAACAAGCATCAGACCGTAGAGCATCAAAATTTAAAGATTTAAAATCACGGAATTGGAACGTTGAAGGAGAAGCAACTCGCGAAAAGTCAATGTTGTAAGTACAAAAAATTAAACCATGATCAGATATACCTTCAATACCTAGTCGATCCACAAGAAGAACATTAGACAAATCAGATACTATTATTAAGTCAAGAAGACTGGGAGCAGAATTGGGACCAAATCGAGTAGCACAAAGGTTCAGGCAAACAGCTCCTATTAGGATTATAAGTAACACCTAGCAAGCTTTTTAAATTGCCATCAGTTATTTCTAAAATAAGAAACTCAATCCCACAGACTTCAGACTGAGTAATGATTTTGCTTTTAAGTGCAGTGTGACAATATACTGCTACCCCTCCTCCAAAAGTATCTGTAATTCTGTCATGGCGATTCAACTTATAGCTCGACAATTCATACACACTACTAGAAAAGTTTCAGGTTTAATCCACGTTTCAGTTATATGTACAAATAATATCGACACCCGAGGAGTGAAAGAAATACTTTACAAAATTAATGCAAAACATACTTAGCTAAAATTTCTACAAATCGAAATATCGGCATCTGAATGTTTGAGTGAAAAAGTATAGTTTCTGACATGCCACCCTTCAATCCGCTCCTGGAGGCGCAATTCATTTGTCAAGAGATTTAAGATATACAGGTCGTGTAGCTACACTCAAACCTGACTGACAATGTAAAACATATTTACCAAAGATCTCGAGATAACGAGATATAGGGGTCTGAACTAAATAAGTTTCTGCCACGCCACTCTTCAATCCGCACCTGGAAACGCAGTTATTTTTTCAAGAAATTTTAAGTATATGGGTCGTGTAGCTTAACTCAATACATATCCGACAATGTAAATTATATTCATCTAAGACCTCCGCATAACGAGATATAGGTGTCTTAAGGCTTGAGTAAAAAAAACTTTGTTTCTGATACGCTACTTTTCAATCCGCTCCTGGAAACGTTGTTTTCTTTTTAGGAGAATTCTAGTATATGGAGTAGCTGGATTCCATACCTATCTGACAATGTGACATATATTTACCTAGGACTTCTACATAACCAGATATAGGCGTCTTGAGGTATGAGTGAAAAAAATATACTTTGACCAAATGTAATATGGGAGCGGGCAGTTCGAAAAACTTGGTTTTGATCTCATTTGAATGGCCAGGCATGGCAGTAACTGTAAAATTTTCTTCATTAAAATGTTTTTTGCTGAGATCAGCTTTCGAATTTGCGTCTGTTAATGCTAACAAGGACGAAGTTTTCGTCCGTAGTACAACCTCACGGGATGATTTGGTTTTGATAAATTATTTTTTACCCAATAAGAATGTAATTAAGTGTGAACGCCATGTTTATTAACCATTTGGCAACATCACATAAGAAAATAGACTTCCAGGATAAAAAGATTTTATTTTAGGGAAAAGAATTTGGTAAAGGTGGTACAGGTACCTGGTACACCTTATGATTTGTTTCTCTACCCCAATTTGTCTAGCTCATCAATCACATACTTTCGCTGCGATTCTGTACAAACTACAAATCAATTTTGCGAATAGATAAAACGAAGAATTTAACGAAGTTTAAATGTTAAAAGCATCACTGATATTAAAATCTTTATCTTTACTATCATTTCACCTGTTTTGAACAACATTTTTTAAAATATTCTCACATTTATCGTTGTTCAGTTCTTTTGTTTCTCCAGACCAAGACCCCAGACCTCATGTCGCTTATAAAACCAACAAAAAATCTGGTCTTTAACAACCATGTCTCGTAACCACTTAAGTCCCATTACCGCACAAAGCAAACTAAAGCTAAATACACGTTTGACAATATTTTCGAACATGCTTGGCATTTTTTAATTAAAAATAACAGCAGACAAGCCAATTGTTCCTCAATTCTTAATATTAATACCTTTGTACCTCCCCGCTCCACGTCCGTGGACGCTTTTGTGTGTTCCATGATGTGATCGGGGGATATTCCGGAAGCAAGCTACGTCACAAATGAGACAAAATATCCTCTTTTATTCGTCATCAGAAAAAAAGAATAACCACGAACGGAACAACAACGAGGAACACCTGCATATCGAACGGAAGAATGAAGCAACTTCTCTTCAAAATGATTTCATATCACGAGGTAATAAAACTGACAAGGGGATTACTTCGAATGGCATTGTCGATCCCATCAAATGAATATACCAAAGTAAAGATAGAAGGCGGAGGAGGGCCTGCTCAGAGTGTTCAGTGCTTCAGTCGTGCCTCTGCCTACAAGCTACCACTCCAGACATTGTGCCGCCAGAATTCACATCACGTGTGCATAACGAATCAATACCGCATACCTTTTTAAGAATTTATTGAAAATATCTCATAGGACGTCAAAAGAGCGAGACAGAGAGTGAGTAGCTGTAGCCAGGCTTCAAACGAACCAAACGACAAGAACCCATCCCAAAGACTGGCTTTTCTTTTCTTTCTGATGGTTTTTTTTTTTTGAATCCACTTTACCAATTTTCAGATTCATTTCATGCCACTACGTCGTGCATTTCAGATGCACATACATCCTTCCTTACAACTCCCATGTGCAGCACCCCTTGCTGCATGCATGTCTTGCTATTAATAACTTTTTTTGCGTGTCGGTCCTTCGTTCCGTAATTAGAAAATGCAATAACTCTTGGGACGGTTCCTATCTTTTGTGGAGGTTACAAATGGAATTATTGCTTTCAATTTGCCTCCCTGTGAATGTGAATATTGAACTGCAAAGAACTCGCATCGGGATGGGTGAACGGAAAAGTAAATTTGAAAAAATTGACAAGAGTATGTTGTAAGAACTTTTAAGACTCAAGTGACATTGGGGTATTAAAAGTCTACTACATAATATGCCACGGTACAAGTTGACAGAAGACTGAATACCTCGGTTTGGGTATCATAAGTGATTTATGGTCAAAGTCACTCCAATTGGTCGTACCTGCTTGTTGAAAGCTTTTTTTTTATATCGTCTGGAACGAAGACAATATGCTATTAACACACAGATTAGACCACAATTAGGGAAGTTACTAATATAATTCGGAAGAAACAAAAGAAGAGCTTAGTACCAGTGTTTTGATAGATATATGGAAATTCTACCTGATAATCTTCTCAATTTAGAAGGCTTACGAAGGTAGTTAGTGCCCCGTGACTTAGTGTGTCGGACTGATAAGCAAAGAGCATGGGTTCGAGTCCCGCACATAGCCACCTTCTTTTCTGGGTTACTGTCTCTTGCGAGGATCATCTCTAAGAGTAAAAATTTGTCTCTAAAAACTGCATCTCATGTAGTCGTTCTGACTCGGCTGTAAATTGTAGGTCTCTTCCATTCTTGGAGATTGAAACACACGCACAGGAATACTTGAGAGTATAAGTGACTAGGCCTTGGCTCCTTAAGGAGCTGTCGGGTTAATAAATTTATTCATTTATTTACGAAGGTAGGTTGGACTAATTTTGGGAGGTGGAGACCTGCCTATATTTTAGACAGGTGGTTTATATTCTTGAAATAAACATCAAAAAACCTATTTCAACTAAGTATTTAAAGGTTTTTGGGTTTTGTTATCAGTTAATGGATTCATAGATCACGTGGAATGGTTGGATTAATTATCAATAGCAAAAGATCTTGTCAAGGCAACGGTTGGATTACCACCGGGCCCGTAGTTCTTCGAGCGCCCGAAGGGATACATAAATTACTACAAATACTTGATTTTTTCTGGGAAAACTGCATTTTTTTAAAAAAATTGCACGACTGGATCGCACATACTTACTCATATGTGCGGTCGCATCGTCGAATGAAATTAAAAAAAATAAGTATTTTTTTTTATAATCTGCACGCACTCAAAGGGTTGTTAAGGGGTTGGATTCTATTCAAGCTTCGGGCGAATGTACGCCTTATAAACAACCAAAACAACGCGTATTGAACATTCCGAAAGGCAATTTCTAATCTATCGAATAAGAGGTTCGCCGATTTCAAATGCACGCATTTTCGATAAAAGAGCTTGATGCCAAACTCTATCAAATGCTTTTGAAATATCAAGTGCAATAATCTTACTTTCTCCAAAACGGTGTAAGGATTAATTCCACTGTTCGGTGAGATATACCATCATATCACCAGTGTACCGTATTGCCGGTCATTTAGAAGTTTCCGTGTCTCAAGATATTTCTTAATCTGATAGTTTATCAGCGTTTCCATGACCTTGGAAAGAAGGGATGTAAGTGCAATTTGTTGGTAGTTAAAGGGAGATGAAGATGGGCTGGACAAATGCAGTTTTCCATCCTCTTGGATAGAGGCCTGTTAAATACGACAGATGGAAAAGCTTACACAGTGGTTTTGCCAGCGTGGAAGCACACCTCTTCAGAACTATAGGGGAAATACTATCCGGGCCAGCGGCTTTGTGAATATCGAGATCTTTAAGAACTCTTGCAACTGAACGAGCGCGAAAAAAGATTTGCCCCATAAATCCATTTACGTTATCAAGTACAGGAGAAGCCACATCACATATAAAATTAAAAATAATTTTTTTTATTGATTTTAAAAATTATGAATTTTCTAAAAAAAAAATCATAAAATAATTTTAATTAAAACAAAAAGTTATTCAGAATTTTGACATGCAGTATTAATTTGGCTATCCAAATCTTCTGAAATATAAAATTTGACAGAAATCCAAAGAGCCGTTACCGAGAAAGACAAAAATTAAAAAAAAAAAACGGTGTATAAAAGGAACAGTTAATAGAATTTTCCCGTGAATTTGTTTCCGACTAGTACCAACAAAAAAATTCTCAAAAAATTTCATCAAAATCGTTTGAGCCGTTTTCGAAAAAAATAAGCTTTTCCGTAACCGCGGACCGTTAATTTAGGCCTAACAATAAAATCTCAATTTCCCCTTTGAGGAATTCCAAAAGAATCACACATACCAAATTTGAAGTTTAAGCCGCTTAGCTTAAGCTGCAGCTCGTTAGACATACATGCGGACACATAGACTGACAAACAGACAAGCAGACAGACAGACATTTTGTTCGATCACTTTTTTCTAAGGCTCTATGACCATAATGCCATGTTTGACTGTTAGAATTTTTTTTACGAATGCATAGCTTGCCTTGCCTATAATCGGAATACGCAGTATATATACAACTAGCTGTTAGCCGCGACTTTGTCCGCCTGAAATTTATCAAAAAACTGTTTACTCAGTTCGCAAAGTTTACAAAAAGTTAATAATTCTGTATTCCACCTACCCATGTTAGTTTAATTGTATTCTTCTGTTTTTTTTTTTTCGAAAAAACGAAAAAAAATGTTTTGTATTGTATTTTTGTTTTAATTTTTTTTGTAACTTTTTTTATTGTGTTTATTATTATATTTTCATTGGAAAATTTCTTTATATACAATGTGCTGTACAATTTTCTGGGGCTAAAACAAATACTAAGAAAAATATTGTATGGTGTGGTTTTGATTCAAATCGTTCTAAGATAATTATTTTCGAAAAAATACGGGTAATTTAATTAGCTTTTTGAGCCGATGGCCTCTGTAGCCAGTGCTCGTAAATGTGTCTACTTCGTAGATTTATCTACGGAGTAGATTAAAATGTAATGTAATGTAATGTAATTAGCTTTAGTTATTGCGTTTAAAATGAGCTCCTCGCCTGTAAAAGTCCCGACAAAATCGGTCCACAAATAAGAATTTTCGAAAAAGTGACATCAGCGCCACTTAGTGAGTAATTAACACAGGCTAAGTTACTCCTTAGGATTTAAGCTACCTGCCAGTAAAAGTCCCGTCAAAATCGGTGCAGCTGTTCGCGAGATTACTCCGCACAAACAGACAGAAAGACAGACAGACAGACAACCATTTTTTTAATGGTGTTTTTGTTGTAAGTATTGTATATCCTTTCGTATACATCAAGTAAAAAGTTGTTATTTTCATTTTTATTTATGTGTAGTGTATAGATGAATTTTACTTAAAAACTTAGAAGCTTAGATTTTGGTTAGACGAAGTTTAAGGTAAGGATTAGTCAGGTTGAGTGTTAGGATTGAAGCAGTTAATATTCTAATTAACATTTTGCAGCATTCGGGAGATGGATTCACTGGAGTCATAGAAGATACTTAGGGATGGGAAGAGACGAGAATTTCGTATATTGTGAGAGTTTTTGTGGAGAGAAATGGAGTTGTTACATCGTGCAATCAACGATCCGGTAAAGAGTCGATGAACCAAGAAAATTTCGGATATTTTACTCCGATCGTCTAGCCTACATTCATATTGCCTTATTTAAAGTTGGTCTTGATAGGGAAGTGGGATCAAAGAATTATTCCAAGATGAATCGAAAAAAACGCATTATATGCTTTCGATTCGAGAAATGTGGATTTGCTGGTAGAGGACCCACACGTGACAATCGGGTTGCATAGAGTTCGGAGAATTCTTTTGAACATCGTTTCATGAAGCCGGGAGCTGAATTGACTGAACTGACAAAGGGTCGGGGTTCAATTCCCTTTTAGAGCCACCTTTATTTCGGGGTACTGCCTCTTGGGAGGGTATGACAAATACTCCAAGAGTAACATTGTCTCGAAAAAAGTGCCTTCTGAAGTAGCTGTTCAGACGGTCCCCTCCGTTTCTGGAGATTCACATCACACGGAAATGATTAAGTGACTAGGCCTTTGCTTTTAAAGAAGCTGTAAGGCAAGTAAATTTATTTCTTTAGTTCGTGGTGGAAGTGGGAAGAGTCATCAGCTAAATATATTTTCTTGTAGAATCTCCGAACAGTAAGCTACAAGAGTTTTTAATGAATATTTTAATTTCATTGATTATAAGAATGAAAAGAAGTGGACCTAAGTGGTTGCCTTGTGGGACACTGAAGTTTGCTATTAAAGGGATAGATAAGGCAGATTTGAAATGAACACAGAAAGACGGATCTCGAGATAAGATTAGGTCCGTCTGGTCCGTGATAATTTAAAGACATTTAGTTTGTGGAAAATTTAGTCAAAGGCTTTACTGAAATCTTTTGAAATAACATCGAATTCCTTGCCATTTTCCAAGGCAGAGAAGGTATATGACACAAATTGTACGATATGAGTTGCCGTAGAGCGTAGAGGTAGACCGACCTTTGAGAAAGCTATGGTAGAGGAAATGATTTGCAGTTATAACTAAAAATTTTATGCGAAATACTTCGAAGAGTTTGGGTACATAGAATAATTTGGCTTTGGGAAGATAGTTTTAACATTTAACTTTGGGTTTTTTTTAATGGCGTTTGTAAAAGGGTTTTCGATATAAGAGAAAATTCTGATTGAGAGAGGATAACCATAAGATTTTTGACAGGGGAAGAGAAAGGGTAGCGGAGCATTTTTTTTAAATAAAACAGGAATACACCATCTGGGCCTGGGGTGAACTCATTATTAAGTTGGTTTATTGAATATCACATGGATTGGCTTACAAGCTTATAACCTTGTGGGCTTCAAAAATTCATTAACGACTTATTGTTTCCATACTCCTTTGGCATATGGACCTCATTTCTATTTAAAGAAGTTCTTATAGCATATTTCTATTAGATGCTTGAAGCTTGAAGAAAGTTTATATACATTTTCAAAGTTAGAAAGTGTAGGCATGATTTGTTGTTTTCTTGCTATTATACTATTACTAAAATTCTGAAAGCTTAAATTAGAGTTCCGTATCTAATTTATGTTTTCATAATCGACATCTTATGATTTTCTTTATAGCCAGTAAAACTAGTTTATGGCCTGAAAATATTTTTTTAATATTTTGCAACAATTTCTATTAGAATCCTTTAAGCTAAAAATACATTAAGTAATAAATATTTATTCTTAATATATTCATGTCAATAATTAATAAATTGCGGTGGTAACAACCGCCATCCCCCCCCCCCCCCCCGCGATCTGGCTGGAGAAACTTGTTGGTTAAGGCCCAGGTCCACCCTCTTCTTAATTTACTCTTTTTAAATTTAAATTGAATTCAAAAGAGAACAATTCCAATTTAAAAACACCGCATCAATCTGGTATTCAAACGATGTTGTTTTCATTATTCGAATTTTGTTTGTATGATAAATCTGTTCTCACGATTAGATTCTTTATCCCACCAAGCAGGTTTCAAATGTTTAGGTAAATGGTTTCAAACAAACTGACAGAAACGCCTTAAGGGACCACGAGTTTTCAATGTTCAGGTTATCTTTTAAACAGAAATTTCCATGTTAAATTCTTTCATTTCCTATAAGGACCATCAAGACCTGAGGGGATACCTAGTAGGAAGTTTGTAATAAAACAAAACGAAATCTTTCTACGAACTGTTCCATACTACTCTGAGCTGTTAAAAGAAATCTAATTAATTTAACTTTTTCATCGTCGAATTCAATTTCTCCTGCTGGGACATATGTAACATCTGATACACACAACTCCCACTTAGAAAAAAAGGATAATTTGGTTCGAAATCTGGTGTGCGCCATCGCCACCCCGCGGACAATGTTAATAAAAAAAAAAAAAAAAATTACGCAAGCCCAAGATAATTCCGAACTTTCTTTGTTCCATCGTCCAACCAGTATACATGTGTGTATCTGTATCTGACGCCTGCTTGTCTGCCACAATCAGATTGCTCCCTCGAGTTAATCGAAAAAAGCATGCCTGCTGCCTGCATGCCTCATGTTGATTTTGGGGATCTGGAATCTGGATAAAGTAACGTGTGAGTTATTTTTCCCCCGACTGATCTCTCATGCTGCATCCGATAAACAAAATATTTTTATACATAAATAAGTTCTTTTATCCAGCCAGCATTCAGGTGTTTATGATAGTAAAATAATTGAAATCACCTCTTCGACCTCATATTGATTTTTTTTTTGTATTCCAAAAATAAACATTTTGATGCAAAGGAAAACCATCGCACATGTACATTGTACAGGGTGGTGCAAAAGTAATAATTACACTTTCGTGTCAATTGTGTTGTGTTTTGGAATAATTGATTTTGATGGCGAATTGAATTTAGTTGTGCTACTCGGAATGATACTTTAATATCCATTAGCATGTCGTATGAAAGTAATTTTGATAAAAAACGTTTTTAGTTTGATTTGGTTTTAGTGGGTATGAAAATAATTGCCCAGATCCACGCAACTTTGACAAAAATAAAATCGACATTAATGTTCCATTTTCAGATTTGTCCAGAACATCAGATCGATGGAGCCGGAACCTATGATTAGTATGAGTAATTTCTTACTTAAAACACAAATAAAAGGAAAATTTCGTGCAATCTTTTAACGAAAATAAATTACTACATTTTTGCATTCGATTGATCTGTAAAATGATGTATTGGGAAATGAACAACTTTTTAAAGCTAGAGCGTGTAGGTACAAGACAAATATCGTATGGTAGGGGGGTCTATACCCTCACCGTTTAGCAAGGTGGGGCAATTTTCTAAAAAAAAAATTACTTAAAATAAAAAAAAAATATTAAACAGCACTCACAATGCCATGATGTACTTTATTGTAAAGTCAGAAATCTCTTCTTTTAATTTGTTTTTAAATAAAGCTGTTTTAGGAAATGGTTTTTGAAAAAATTATTGTAAACCTCAAAAACTTGAGGTTACTAATTTTGTTTTCAAAATTCAATGCTGTTAATAGTTTTAAGTCAAAAACAGAAAACTGGATGCTCAAATGTAGTACTTTTTGAGAAATTAAAAATAATGAAAAATACTAAAAAAAACTTTTCTTTTAGGTCTTACGTAGCATCTGTCGACTGTACATTTAAACATCCAGTTTTCTGTTTTTGACTTAGAACTATTAACAGCATTGAATGTTGAAAACAAAATTAGTATGTACGTATTTAATAACGTAAGAATAAAAAAAATAATTTTGAAATTTTTGTTTGATTTTTTTTTCAAAATTTTGAGTTTCAAAAATTAATTTTTCAAAAACCATTTCCTAAAACAGCTTTATTTAAAAACATAAACAAAATAAAAGAAAAGATTTCTGCCTTTATAAAAAGGTATATCATGGCATTAGCCGTGTTTTTTTGGAAAAGCTATGGGCAGTGAAGTTGGATTTCCCAAAAAAACACATAGGCAGCCGCCTGCTGTCTTATGTCAAAATTGACATCTCGACTACTTAAGGCAACGGGGTTTGTTCGTAGAATCAGGTATTTGCCATAAAAGTTTATGGACGATGAAATTGATTTGTGGTTGGTGGTGGGGATTTGTTATAAAAAAAAATCATTTTGATAACGCGAAAATGTACATTCAAAGCTGCAAAATTGCAACAGTAAAAATAGTAAATAATACTTAAAATATTTTTTAATTAAATGATATTAAGATCGACGTTCTCTGCAGAATTTTTTATTTGGAAATAACAAATACCTAATTCACATATTCACAATGCTTCAATTTTTAAATGTTAAAAACTTAAAAGTGTAGACACTTTCTTGCAAAAAAAAAGTGTACATATGAATGTAATTTAGTTTTATAAAAACTCTTTATACTTATTAGACTCTTAACATTTTCAATTCTATTTTGTTCTATTGTTTGAGAGATACGACTAAGCTTTTGTTTACTACTTTACTGTGTCTTAAATATTTAACTTTTACATTCTTAAAAAGCTTTTCATTGATTCCCATGTCAACATCTGAAAATAAATTGCACGAACGACTGAATCGCACGTACTTGCTCTTACATATGTGCGGTCACACCGTCGAATAAAATTTAATAAATATAAGAAGAACTTTAAAGTTTTTATTCGATTTTTCTGACTTTTGATTGTTCGAAAAATATTCTTAAGAGTTTTCAAGGGAGAAATTTAAACGTCATTTTATTTGTATAAAAATGTGAAACAATAAGATTTTTTTTAATCGTAGGAACGGTTTTTAAATAAAAAAAATTGAAAAAAACCTCTGTAGAATGCCAAAACTTCCTTATGTTTAAAATTTGAAGACGATTGGCCTAACCGTTCAAGCTGTAGTCCAAAATACATCCGTACAGACAGATACTCAAATATGTTTCTCTATCATCGTAATATCATGTTTGATTGTTATCGTAACATTTTTAATCTGCACGAATGCATAACTTTCATTATATACATACATAATCGCAAGTAAAAAGGATACAAAATACATGTTTATCTGTTTTATAACAGTTTTCAGTTTGTTCAATCAACATTGAACATATAATATATAAAAAATTAAATTTGTTTGTTGTTTTTTATTTGTTTGTACGTATGTGATTCGCTGCAATACTGCTCACTCAGTTGTAATGAAAATTTGTCAGCTTATGGGAAGGTTATAGGCATAGTAAAATAAACGTCCATTAAATGGCGCGCATTGTGGATTTGAAAGGGCAATTACAAATTAATGAATTACTAAAAGAAAGGGAGAAATATGAATATATCTCACGCCATAAAGAGTATTCATAGCATTGTTCAAATAATTCTCTACAGGTTGCGTTACAAAAGAAATTTCAAAATATGGAAAGACATGTATTTCTTTACGAAATTAAGAAATGTGAATCATTTTTTTAGACGGATTCAACCACTTATGTTGCCGTTTACACACATGAACTATTGTATTTAAAGAGGTTAAAATACTATGTGGTTTGTTAAAACTCAGCACTGGATGACGATGCATCATATCAATCGAAGCGACTTAAGCGCTTTAAATGCGATAATAGTTTCTTATAATCAATTTATTGATTTAGTCTTTTATATGTGACCAGGATTGACTAAACTCAAAAAACCAGACACTCAAATGAATCAAACTATCGTGCAGATGAAATTCTATTTAATCAAAATTTCAAAATATATATAATCATGGTTTCTCCTAATCTTGTTTGATTGAGTACCTACAATCTTTTTACTTTATGAACGAAGCCTTTCAGATACACGGAAATGCATGACACAAGTCTTATACAGGGTGGGCCAGAAGAAGTCATATATCCGATGTTGTTTGGCTATGTTTTTCTCTAAATGAAAAAAAATGAGAGAATCTTCCAATGCCCACCTGTTATCATGACAGATATGATCTATTGTGAATGAAATATTTGTTTGTTTTTTCAATATTTTTTTTCTCTCTTAAGTATTGTTTTTAGAAAACTGCTCCTCCTGACTAAACGGGGGGTATAGACCCCCCTCCCATATTTCTTTTTGTTGAAATAGGAAGAACCATAGCTGTGATTGTTCATTATATCATCATATTGTACTAAATGTAGAGAAAGCTAGATTTGCTTTCTTCAAACGTTCTTCGATATTTTGTTTTCAGTTACGTTTAAGGTCAAGAACAACTCTTAGGCTTTTATTGATAGAGAGAGAGAGTGTGACCGTTCAACTTTGGTAGGGTAAACAAGGTTATTTTAGTTCTAGTGGTGAAGAGCATCATTTCTGTTTATTTTAATTGACATCCAGTCCACAGTCCACCGTCATCCGAATACGCCACCGATCTTACCCCACAGTTATCCAGCTCATACAGAATTATGTCCATGAAAAACAAACCATAATAGGAAATCAATTTACCTTTCTAAAATTTTCAAGACGAAGGAAGTAAGGCTCATGGGTCCATTGAAGACCATTGGAGCCTCAGTTCCCCTTCTTCCCACTTTCAGGATGAAAATAATTTTGAGACGTAGTCTTGTGTTGCACAAGGAAGTGTCGTTGGCCCATTGTTGTTTGTAACGGGTGATTTTTTTAAGGTTAGGATTTTCATGCATTAGTATTTGACAGATCACGCGGGATTTCAGACATGGTGTCAAAGAGAAAGATGCTCAGTATGCTTTGACATGAATCATCATGAATAGACTTACTAACAAGCAACGCTTGCAAATCATTGAATTTTATTACCAAAATCAGTGTTCGGAAAATCCGCTTTTTTATCGACAAATTTTGTTCAGCGATGAGGCTCATTTCTGGTTGAATAGCTACGTAAATAAGCAAAATTGCCGCATTTGAAGTGAAGAGCAACCAGAAGCCGTTCAAGAACTGACCATGCATCCCGAAAAATGCACTGTTTGGTGTGGTTTGTACGCTGGTGGAATCATTGGACCGTATTTTTTCAAAGATGCTGTTGGACGCAACGTTACGGTGATGGCGATCGCTATCGTTCGATGCTAACAAACTTTTTGTTGCCAAAAATGGAAGAACTGAACTTGGTTGACATGTGGTTTCAACAAAATGGCGCTACATGCCACACAGCTCGCGATTCTATGACCATTTTGAGGGAAAACTTCGGAGAACAATTCATCTCAAGAAATGGACCGGTAAGTTGGCCACCAAGATCATGCGATTTGACGCCTTTAGATTATTTTTTGTGGGGCTACGTCAAGTCTAAAGTCTACAGAAATAAGCCAGCAACTATTCCAGCTTTGGAAGACAACATTTCCGAAGAAATTCGGGCTATTCCGGCCGAAATGCTCGAAAAAGTTGCCCAAAATTGGACTTTCCGAATGGATCACCTAAGGCGCAGCCGCGGTACCCGTTACTTTGTACTCAGGAAGAAAACGTCGCGAAAGCGCCATTTGTACGGTGAATTTTGCATCACCCGACTACGAAAAGGTGTTTTTTTTTAGAAGATTGATAAACTCTCAGAAATTGCTTACCAAAACCTTAACGAAATGTTTTGCTCAAGAAACTGAATTAAAAACACGATATTATCAAAATCGGTCCAGTTTTTGTGGGTTAAAGTGTCGCTAAGCTCACCTTGATGTTCATTGCCTACAAATAATTTATTCTTTAGTCGCCGGAAGGCGATGAGACAAGAAATATTCTACTCCGTTCATAAGCAGGGAACAAATAAACGAATTAATTGTATTTTTCCAGAAATTCGAATTTGGATTAAAAATACATACTTCAAAATGAAACTTAAGATTGGATAATTGCCTAGCAAATTAAATATAATGAAATAAACGAAATATTTGTTTTGATGTTGACTGTCAAAATAGAAGGTATTAACCTTTCACTTTGAATCTAATAATAGAAAAAAAATGACTAAATCACTTAAATGTTAACTTAAAAAAATCCATAAATATATGTTATTAAGGATAAGAAAGATTGGGCTTTATACATATATCTTACAAACAAACAACTTCAAATACCACTCAAAAAGAAACTTAAAAAAAATCACAACGTTTGACAATCCGATTATGACACCATAAATTACACTACATTCGATGGAAGTCGGATTTATCTCGATGACATTCACAAAATTGATAAAAAATTAATCGTGTCAGGAATACAAATCTTAGCCAAGTCCCGCATTGAAGTGAACACAAACGACAAAAAAAAAACTATTGTGACACTAACCCGATGTAAATCACCGCTTTAAACCTAATAACACGGAAAGGTTGACAAAGTTATTTAAATTTTTGACACACACAGGGAAATTCTGTCAAACCAAAAGTGAACTCAGATTTTATGGAATTTATCTTTTGTTTCTTTTTTGTTTTTCTACCTCGAGATTCACAGAATCAAAAGTAAAAGTAAAAGTAAAAAAAAAGAAAGAAAAATCAAACAATAAATTGATTTTCCAGAATAAACAGAGAATTTGCACCGCAAAGGCGATGTTCTCTAAATAGAATTTCTTTTGAAATTTACATAAAACCACACAGAGCTGATGCTGCATGCAGCACGCTGCATTTATTGCTCTTCGCTCATTCATACAGGGATTTAGGTACTTTATTATAGTTATATACCCTTGGAGAGGATGTGGTGAAGGCGGACGGCAGCGGATATCTTCGTTGGATGTAAGGATATGCAAAGTCAAATCTAATTTATCAAAATGCCACATTTTTTGCAAGACTCCTTGCACCAAGTATGTGGAACAAATCAGCAACTTTTCATGCCGAAGAGTGTTTCTCTTTGTCGGTTGTTTGTTGTGTTGGAGAGCATATGATTAGGAAACATAAGGAATGTTTTGTTAATTTTAATGTTGGACCGAGCATGAAAGTAAGCAAACTTGAATCGGAAGTGATATTTTTAGAGCTCGAAACATGAGGCGTTTATATATCTTGAATGCATCATAAAAAGAGGCAATTAAAGAAAATCTTGTGAATCCAATATTTTACTTGGAAAAGTTCAAATTTCTATATTCGGGTGAGTTGTTTGTTTGTTGCCAAAACATTTTTTATTGGATCCCCTTGTTTGTTATACTTGACTTCATTCTGTCTTTTGGTTTAGAATAGCCGTGTCTTATGATGGGGTTAATTTCGGGTGTTAATTTGTCGTTTAGTGATATTTAAAAATCCAACCCCGCACCAACACCAAATCCAACAGTATGAGCCCACGCTGGTGGGTTGCAGATTTCCAGATTTGTTTTTGTCAGGGACTGATCTTAAGCACCCAAAATTTCATCGGTTAAGCAGATTTAACAAAGCGGTGCAATTATCTTCCTTTCCTCCTTCTACTCACGGCAGCTGGTCATCCACACTTTTACAGAGTATATTTTAAGGTTCAAAATTGGCTATGAAAATTATGAAATTATAAATCAGAAGACTCGGGTTGCTAATTAAAATAATGGTCACGACTGGGTCGCACGTACTTGCTCTTATGTGCCTAATTACATTGGAAAGCAAGATCTTTGACAGAAACAAGTAACACTTACGTCGAAAATAATACAGTTTGAACTTATAAAAAGTATCAAAACCACAATACTTAACGGTTTTTAGTAAAATTAAAGTACGCCATCACACGTCATAAATAACAAAGAATTTATGATTTTGATAAAATCCTGTTTTTTATTTTTAGTTTTTTGAAATTTTGGTGTATGCAGTTTTTTAGAGTTTATTAATATACATGTGATTATAAAATTTAAAATACATTTTTTGATTAGATTTAATAATATTGATTTTTCAAAAAAAAAAAAAAAAAATAAAAAAAATTATTTTTTATTAGAAAAACAAAGTTATTAAAAATGTTGATATGCAGAATTAATTTGGACACCTAGATCTTCTCAAATATAAATTCTGACAGAAATCCAAAGAGCTGTTTCCGAAAAAGCTCAAAATTAAAAAAAAAACCTAGTATGAAAGATACCGTAAATAGATTTTTCCGGTAAATTTGGTTCTAATCAAATGATAGCCAATACCAACAAACAAATTCTCAAAAATTTCATCAAAATCGTTAGAGCCGTTTTCGGGAAAAATAAGTTTTTCCTAAACGGTCATATGGCAGGACCGTTATTTTTAGGCCTGAAAATTAAAATTTCAATTTCTCCTCTGGGGAATGCTAAAATAATCACACACACAAAGTTTGAAGATAATCGCTTAAGTCTATTAGGCTGCAGCTCGTTATACATACTGACAGACAGATAGACAGACAGACAGATATTTTTTCTCGATTACTTTTTTAGACTTATCTATGATCGTTATGTCATGTTTCATTGTTATCTCAATTTGAAATGAAACGGGTGTGGAAGCCCTCATTTAAAAAATTGACATTGACATGCAAAAAGAATAACTTGGGTCCTAAATAAAAAAAAAGTTTATTATTTAAAGTGTAAAATATACCGTTTAAAAAGCCTAATCGCGATAATAGTGCGTACACTAAAAACCGCACCTAGTTTTTGAACTGGAAGTTTTTCTCTAGCTTAGTGAAATGTTGAAGATATCTATAGTTTTTTTATTTAAACGGCTATTTTTATGAATACATATGTAATTTCAGAACGGTAAATAAATAATTTTTTTTGGTGCGAGGCCTAGTGATTTATACTTTCAACCAATCCTGTGTGTGTGTTGTGAATTTGCAAGAATGGAAGGGATCTAAAATTTACCGCCGCGCCGATCCGAACGGCTTCATGAGATGCACTTTTTCGAGACAAATTTTACTCTTGGAGGTGTCGTGAGTTCCTCGCAAGAGGTAGTACCCAGGAAGCCGAACCCCGACCTTTCGCTTAGCAGTCCGATACACTAAGCCACGGGGAACTAACGGTGCATACCAAAATTTCCTTCGGCAATTTTATGTAAAATTTAATTAGCTTTAAGCTTGTATAACATTTCTTGGTTAGAACCTACTTTGGCCCTCTACAACGGACCTAACATTCACGGAAAAGTTTGGATGCTTCTCAGATTGTAACCCACTCCAATACCAGTACCCCAGTTGGAATATATGTACATTTGAAATGGAAAAAAAATTAATAAGGTTTTTTTTTTTTTTTTAATCTTTAATATTAATTTTGATTAACGAATTCCTATCGCTTACATTTTTTCGACTTTTGACAATAAATCAATTCTGACTAGACTTACAACCGTTAAAGCTGTTGTTCAAAATACCGCTGTACAGAGAAAGAATTTTGCCTTCTGGCATAGGAAGTTCAGGTATTATTATGGTGACCATATACCTCCCAATTTCGGCGTGATAGTAGCGCTTTGGAGCTCTGTGTTCCGCTGTCCCGAAAACACTCAAAATGTCGCGCTTTGAAAAAGCCACCTCATATCGATGCATGTATTGGTCATTTTCTTTCCTTCCTCACGTCTCCCACAGTAACTTAGTTTTACGGGAGTATAACTAACAAAAGTCCCCTCTATGCAGGAGGTTTAAAAAGAGCTGGGGTAGTTAAACAGGGTTTTCTTACGCTGTCTCAACAGGCAATTTTTAAATAAAATGTAAAAAACCGCTAGTCGGACAGACTAGCCGTAATCCGTTTGGCGATAAAATGACCACTTCCAGGTGCGTTTTTCGTTCTGGTCTACCTCATGGTCAATGAAAAATGGGGTATCATTATTAAGACTCTCCATTAATACAAATTCTTCGAATTTTCTTAAGTTCATATTAATTTTTTTTTTTTTTAGACAAATTAATGTTGACAAACAGCGGTCGGACGCATGGCCTATGTTAAGTTTGCCCGTACAGCAGATTCTTAATGGAAATGGTCTAAGCTTTCATTTGAAACTTCATAAGTTCGTTCAACCGATGACGTAGGGCAAAACTAAACCGCAAATTGCCATTTTACCACCAAATGGACAAGAAAGTTTGTCCGACCAGCGGTTTTTTTTACACTTCAGCTTCTTTGATGTAGTAAGCTTAGAGCAAGTTTTTTTTGCTACAATCAGAGGCTCACCATAAGTGCATGTGTTACTTGTTAGTAAAATTAAAAAAAAAATAAAATAATGGTAGCCTAACACATGCACAAAATACAAAAACTAACTTAAATGTAATCATGCCAGTTATATACATACATATTATTTCTAAACCATCAACTTAAAACGTTCACTGAAAACCGATATTTGAATATTTTGAGGAAAATACCTTTTTTAACAAACAGATATTATTACAAAATAACTCACGACATACTAATGGACACGAAATTGCAGAAACCACTACAAATGTTTTGACACTTCAAGAGAGTAACCTAAAACTATCCAATTATTTCGTACATATATCCATCCCACTCCTACATAAAATGTATTTTTTTTTTTAAATAAGCCTTAATTTGTATAGAAATGCATACCATAGCATATTAAAGTATAGAAAAATGTTTAGATAATAATGTTACGTTTTTCGTACCATCGACCATGAAAGAGTTAAAATGAATACTTGGGATAATGAAACGAGGATAATGATAGTGCAGTTCGTCATTTCCGTCCAATGTTACACCGTTTCAAAGAAGTATGGTTCGGCAAAATTCCACGCGAAGAGGTAAATCCTGAGGGATGCTTGTAATTTGGACTTTGTACGGAAACAAGTTTAAGTCATCATGAATTATCCATTATAATGACCATATGCTAACTCCAATTTCCCCCGATAAGTTTCGGGTCGAAACGCTTGGATTTGCCTGTATTGCCGATGCTGACAGCCACGATTGTATCCAGAACCCGAACATTAGGATCTCGATGGTACGGTCTTCGTGCGATGCTTCCAGATTCGGCAAACAGTTCACCAGCCTCACTCGATACTCGGGGGAGTACCGTCAAGCTCACATCTAAATTCCCTTTGGATGGAAATGACGGACTGCAACGCATAGTATTGCTGCACTATCCAAATCCTTTTTTTCAGTATCGAAAGTATTCATTTTCGTAAATCTAAATAGTAATCAACAAAATAAAAAAAAATATAAGCCGATTACCCACACAGAAAAGAAGTTATTACGTTTTATTTTTGTAGCAAGATTCGTGCGCCACCCTGTACCTAAATAGGTATCAAAATGTTTAAAAAGAATAGATACTTTTAATTTCGAAAAGAAGAATAAAGTAAATTTTTCAAAAATTTAATACAACATATTTCATGCTATATCTACATAAATATATTTTGAATTTACTTCTATAACAGCCTTTCAATGTTACCATCTTTCCATCACTTCTGTACCTTTTTTTATTTTGTTTTGTTAACCGGCAAGCGGTAACTCTTTTTCAATACTATTTTGTGTAACTGTAAAGTAAATAAATACTCTCTTCACAGTCTGCACATTTCTCTTCAGAAATTCATTTTTAGTTCAGTTTCCTCACTAATGTCTATGCATTGCGCAGAACACAAATATTTCACCCTCTAGCTCTGTCCTCTTTGTATGCAACTGTTAAATCGAGAAATGTCTACCTCGGTTCTCTTCGAGGTCACTCACTATTCGACAAAATCGTTCTACTTCGCTCTCACTTTTCCCGTTTTTCTGTAATACCTACAGATACAGTTTTTGTGTCCCCCAGAAATAACTGTGAATGTGTGTTTATGTTTATTTGGGTCTCATTGGTTGTAAGTTGTAACGCAGTTAAACATCAAACCCAGTTGTTTCATTGATTCCAACTCGCCTGTAATCAAGCATGAACCAACGAAAGCGAAAAATCCATCACCAAGCTCGACATCGACTTCGACATCCATGACGAAGTACGAAATAACGAAGACAAGAGACGACACACAAGATACAACCAAATCCAACCCAACAACCTATGGATAACGGAAATCGAACATCCAAACAGTCATAGTGGAACTCTCGCCGAAGTAACGTCGCGTGGTACCGTTATAAGAATTATTTTGGAGCATAGGACCATATAAAGCAAAATTGGAACTCGGTTTTGGTTTAAGCGCTCCACACACATCAACCCTTCTCAAACTGACAACCCCCTTAATTACTCATACAAACTCAAACTCGCAGCTCATAGAGTTCATTTTGTGTAGTTAGGGACAAATTTTTGGATGTTTTTGTTTTGTGTCGGATGAATTATTCATTCCTTCCTCCGGAATAAGAATTGCCTAAATGCTAAAATTATCGGATTCGACAGATAGATAGATTCGCCGCGATCGTTTGTCGGTCATTCGCTACGTGTCGCTTGTTTGGTCGGCGATATGCGCCGCGCGGACAGTTTATACACACACACACCCACACTAACTTAGTAACATTCCGAAACACATCTATGCCAGCACACACACAGACAACAAACATTTTGTTGCGTTTCTTATCACCTCCCCTTTCCCCTGTTGAAAGGGCAAAAACATTATCTCGTTACCTGTAATCAAATGTGAAAACAAGCAAAAAAAGGAATCCTTTCCAAGGACTTTTCCTGCTTCTTATGTGTAGTGAGGATTAAATTGTCTGCGAAGCTCAGTTGAATTGTTAGCAATTTGTTGCAAACTTTACGACCCTCACAAGGAGTTCGCCTGCAAGTTTTGTGTGTGTGTTTCCTTCGTGTTTTTCGTCTTCGACGAAAAAAAAAGTGGTCCTTCGAGCCGGAATTTCCCATTAGTCGAAATTACATTTATTTTGATATAAAATCAAAAATTTATTCGGAGCAAGTTTGTGTGTTCCAAGAAGAAAAAAGGGCAAGACGTTAGTATCAATTTATAACGAAATCAAATGTTATGATGCCCAAGTGGTGTGGAATTGAATTGCCTAGATAGAAGATACTTAAAAAAAGATACAAAGTTACTTCGATTAATGGATTAAACGCTTGGATATGCCTCTGCCTATTTATGCAGTGGGACGGGAATTTATGAATCTATAACATTTAAGACTTGTAAGTTGTTCTGAAAGATAAAAACCTTTTTTATTATTATTGCCATCATTAGCGTTTAAACATAGCAGGAATGACCTTGAACAAAAAGACAAAATCCTCTAATTGGAAGTATCTTTTAGTTCAAGTACAGACCTTGAGATATTCTTTCTAACAAATTTCTCATACCGATGTCAAAATCTACGATGTGACATGGAATATTTGTGTACGTTCCTCACAACTTATCAGGATGAGAGGGGTTCCAACCGGAGCTGGAGGATAAACGACGATAAAAAGGGGAGTTAAAGTCACATTATTTCTTGTATCAAAGGGAAGGTTCCATTGGTTTTATGTGCCAACATACCGTTGCCACTTGTTACGCACCATGCAAAGGCAAAAGAAAAAGGAGTCCACATTTTTAGTGAGTCGAGTTGAAAGGATCCCATGAATGGTTGTTGTTAAGGATTATATTGGGATAGAGGTGAGGGGCAGAGTAAGAGAATAAGTTTTGAAAGCCCCACAAGAAGCAAAAGAAAAGCCCAGTCAAGGTGATAAGTAAAATATGGGACTGGCTTTCAAATTTGAGTTTAATGGATGTAGGGGATTTTGTTATTAAGGAAAATGGTTGGGTGATTTTCCGAAGAAAAGGCAGGCAAATATGTTTTTTTCCTTTTTTCGCATTTATGTGCGTTTTTGGGGTTTTGCAATAATAATTATTAATTCAAAGTGTTGCTTGCCATTTGAGTGTAAAAGGATGCTGTGAAGGGGTATGCCGGACTTACAAAATCTACATATGGAATGGAAGATTTAATAAATTGGAAAATTCGTTCTAGGGAAGGACATTTGATATGTCTATTTGAATTTGTTGGGTTAGGTAAAGTCGGAGTGTGTGTTTTTCTATCATTAGCCTTGCGTAGGGATGTACGTATATGTATCTATCTCTATACCTTACTTATAATGTTGAAAAGCCGATTAAGTTTTTTTTTTGTAGCCATTAGAACGTGTTTCTGTGTTGAGTATGTTTCGTGTCTACTTTATTTTATGATAGCATTGACCTTGCAGTGGTGGAAATTGATTTGGACTTATTGAATCGAAGCAACTAGCAAAGTATGCACTTTAAGCAAAAGGTGGAATTGAAAAAATACATAAAATTCCCTTCAAATGTTTTTGTTTGTGAGGTTTTTTAATTAAATTGAGCTTTTAACTAATATTAACACATAAAATATTCCCGTACCATTTAAAAGTAACGTTATGAGGTCCAGAAGAAATAACGGAAATAAATGATTACCAGATCGCAGTATTATTTCAATGTTTAATGGTCGATAGCGATCGAAAAAAAATACGGTCGTATGCGAGAGAATATTGGGGTTTTTTCAAGAAAATTAAAGTATTTACAGTAATTTACGTGTAACGGGGTAACTCACCTGCAACCCTCCCCCCCCCTTCTAGGCTGCCCTGAGTATGCGTACGTATTTATACGAACGGATCACTGATACGAAACATTGATTTTAAAGTTTATTTACTAATAATTAAGTGAATCACACCAACATAGGTATTGACGAGATTACTCATAAGTTTTATGGGTTCGTTCAATACATAGTTGGTTCTGTACTGAGCAACATACATTAACTGAAGATTGCACAGGTGATGAGAACCACCACACTAATTTAGAACAATATTAGAAAGCAATTTCGGACGTCAAAATAACCCGTTTTTGAGTTAAAGGTCGGATCTGCAAGAGTTGTATCCGATTTTCAATTTTCATAAGGTGGAACATTGTAAGGATCAGCAAAACGGATTAATTTATACTGAAAACCACTTCAATACTATAGCTATGAAATGGCGTCCATTTTTTTTATATCGAAAAAGAGGAACATAATGATCGTTAAATCCTTTAGCCTACCGTTTAACGAACCCAAGCATGAAATTGATCTTTTTACTTCCCAATTTATATTTAGGTAGGAACTATAT
Organism: Platycheirus rosarum; assembly: GCA_963971375.1. Taxonomy (NCBI): domain Eukaryota; kingdom Metazoa; phylum Arthropoda; class Insecta; order Diptera; family Syrphidae; genus Platycheirus; species Platycheirus rosarum. The sequence goes on from OZ020510.1 coordinate 104,051,050, forward strand.
TGCAAGCTATGCATTCGTGCAGAAGAAAAAATTGAGACAACAATCAAACATGACACTACGATGATAGAAAAACATATTAGAGTTACTGGCAAAATTCTGTCCGTCTGTCTCTCTGTATGGATCTATTTTGGACTACAGTCTCAGCGGTTGTCTTCGAATTTAGAACTTTACGTTATTTTGACATTCTACAGAGGACTTTTTTTATTTTTGTATAGCTCAAATATTAACGGGTACGTGCCATATAACCGTTAAGTATAAGCTTATTTTTGTCGGAAAGGGCTCCAATATATCATATTTTGATGAAAAAAAATTGAGGAGGTGATCTAAAAACGATACCTCCCAAAGGACCGGTTTTTTTTCTTCGCTTTTCTCGAAAACTAGTTATCCGTTTACAATTAAAATTCATATTCAAGAATATGTACGTAACCTTAGTAATTTCATTTTGAAATATTTTCGAAAACTTTTTTTTTTTTGATTTTTAATATTTTTTTTATTTAAATCTGCTTAAGTTTGCATTATTGAATTATTTTTTTAATTCTTTTAAAAAAACGTTTTAAAAAATAACCGTTTTATTTAAAAATTATTCGTTTAATAAAAAAACACTCTTTCACATGTTTGAAAAAAATAAAATGGCGTTTAAATTATTCCGCTCAATACAATTTTCCGTATACTTTTTTCACACAATCAAAAGTCACAAAAATGGAAAAAAAATTCTTTGATATTCCCTTAATATGTGACTGCACTGCACATATGTATGAGCAAGTACGTTAGATCCAGTCGTACAATTTATTTACTATCGAATTAATGTGTTCCGTTAACTCAAGATTAGCATTAAAGTAAACACTTAGCTTTAAAATTTTAGACTCGACATGGAATGTGTTCAGAAATCGAGTAGTTAAAAGAACCTGTTTTTTTTTTTTTTTTTTTTTTTTTTGAAAAGTCATAGTTGGACATTTAGTAGCATTAAGAGGTTAATTATTTTTGCAACACAAAGTCCCGAACCTGTCAATATCAGTTTGCAGAAGAATATTATCATTTGCAGATTAAATTTTATTTTGAAGATCTGCATATCGTCATCAAATATTAAAATCTCACTGAGATGAATGCAGGAATAAATAGAAAAGGACCTATTTGGCTTCCTTGGGGTACACCAGAGTGAGAATTAAAAGGATTTAATAGGGAATTTCAAAATTGTATCTGCTATGATATGTTTTTTAAGGTAAGACAGGCTTTCATACACAGCTTGTTGAAAAAGCTTTGGAATAAAAGACTATATAGAAATTTGTATGTAGTTAAGAATGTTAGTCTTTCTTCTTTTTTTTTTAAACATGTACATATGATAAAGGAATTTTCCCCATAAGCAAGGAATTTATCAGACCGAAGGGAGAGCCTTAAAAAATATTCGAGGAATTTGGCTAACATTAACTAATACATTTTTACTTTTGTTTAAAGGTAGGTACTATAAAACAAGTTATGGATTCGTGCAAAAAAAAATTCTAAAAATCAAACATGACATTACGATGATAGAGAAGCCGAAAAAAGTGGCTTCGGAAATTCCGTCCGTCTGTCTGTCAGTTCGCACCTCTACAGCCTAAACTGATGACCGATTTGCTTCAAACTTGGTATTTAGTATTTAATTGGTAGTATCTCAGAGGATGTTTTTCATTTTTGCTCTAGGTCGACAAATAACGGTACCTACCACACAATCTTTAACAAAAAGTTTGATTTTCTGGAAAACGGCTCTAACGATTAAAACTTTCAGGGTGCTATTTTTTACAACAATACATCTTTCAGTTAAAATTAATTTTTCGAAATTTGTTCTATAATGGTAGGTACCTCTCATTTATTTTGAAAACGGGTCGATTATATTTTTTAAATAATTTTCCCAGATGAAAACTACAGATTTTCTTATAACGACATATTAAAAAATATTAAATATTTTTTAGAAAAGTTTATCAAAAAAAAAAACGATACAAGCAGCATTTATTTTTCATAAATAATATCGTCAATGACACTTAACTATAGTAACATTATCTTCTCACAGTCTAAACCTATAAATAAGTTACATGAAAAGTAATAGGTTAATAGACTTTAATCGTAATTTTTTTTGATAAAATTAGAGCCAGTACCGACCAAAATACTCTCAAAAATGTTCATTAAAATTTGGAGCCATTTTCGAGAAAATGAGCTTTTCCTAAACGATTATATGGCAGGTAGGTAGGTATGTACCATTATTTTTAGCACTTAAAATAAAATTTCAAAAATCACTCTGAGTGTCTGAGGAATGCCAAATACCAAATTTAAAGGTAATATCGCTTAAACTGCAGATTGTTGTAAGCCCATACAGATAGAAGACATGTAGACAAATAGACATTATATGCCACAAACCTTTTTTAGGCCGTTTCTATGATCGTAATGTCATGTTTTTTTTTTATACTCACGAATCCTAAACTTGCCTTATAAATAGTACCTACCTATAACCGCAAGTAAAATCAAGAAAAACAAAACAGCAACAGAGAACTGTCACAGGGGAAAAAATTAATCATTAATAAATTGAACTTATATAACGATTTTCACTATTTTGTAAAACCTCGGGTTTATGTCTTTTTAAGGTTGGACTGTCTACAGACGATTTGTACGATGGTTTGAAAATAACAATAACTTCGAATTCGCAATGATAATAAAACTACCGATATAGCACAAGAAAATATAATTTATTGAAAAGGAAAGTCGGTAAGACTTACTTTTCACGAAGGCAGAAAAAGAATGAGTTATTTTGATAAACAGCACGGTGACATAAAACATTTAGTATTGCCAATTTTTTTTATTTCTTTTATTTAACTTAAAGTAATCTATAGGGAAGGCATCTACTTTACAAAATATTAAAAGAAATTGTAGTATGAATTTTAATAGATAGTGAATTCGTAAAAAAATTGCTATATGCAAGTACTGTCCAAAACCATAAAATATCTTCCTTTCATTTGACAGGCGGAGAACAATACGAAAAGAACACGCTGTCTTCTCCCGTTCTTCTGATTTTGTCTGAACAGTGAAAAGAACAATCTCTTTTCTTTTGTGCTTCTAGTCTAGTCTGTCGAGTCGGAAAAACGTCATTTCATAAGTTAAGATATAATCTGAATTAATTTAACCCATCCTTTATTATTAGATATGAAATAGCTTACCCAACCGGCGTTATATTCGAAAAAAATTAACCCTGCGGAATGGCGCACTGAGTACTCACAACAGCTTTAGTTGCTTCTTAAAAAATAAGCTTTCTGCTTCTGAAACGACCCCAGTGGCACAACGAGTGAATAAAATAGCCCTTGTAACACCTTACAGCATCAGCTATCCGACTATGAACGTCCCTTACTTAAAACGTACTTAATACTTACAATATCAGCTTCCTGTCTGTGAAAATCCCGTCAAAATCGATCCGTAAATAAGAATTTTCATAAAAAAATACCACCCCAGCGTCACCTAGCTAGTTATATAGCCTTTGATACTACCTAGAACATTAGCAATTTAACACTGAAAGTCCCGTCAAAATCGGTGCAGATGTTCCTGAGATTACCCGGAACAAACAGTTTTTTTGTTATAGGTACTGTATTATATACTTTCATGTATGCATCTTATAAAAACCTGTTATTTTTATATTAAAAAACAGATACTTCATTTTTATTTATGTTTATAAATTTATAGATGTTAAATACTTTAATTGTTTGAAATAAATAAAGTTATTTTGTGAATGAAGTAATTTTTAAATAAAGTAATTTTGTGAAAAAAAGGAACTTAGAACACTACCTTAGACTGTATGAATAATTTTACAAAAACTAATTCAATAAATATAAAAATAAATAAATAATAAATAAAATCGCTGAAGACATTATTTGATTATTGATTTATAACTTCAATCAAAACATCACCTTTCTTTGTTTCTATCAGCATCTTTTCTGCAAATTAAGAACTCTTGATTAAAAAGTGTCTAAAAAGCTTGAATTCAGATAGCACTTCTTCTTCCATTTCCGTTGGAATTAAACGATTATCAAAGGCTATCTAAGTGAAGAAAATATATAATATTTCTATCTATTAAAACCAGAAAGAGGTACTTTATGCATCTGCATTTCGCTAAAATTCCTAAAAAACGCCCAATTTTCGTAAAACCTTGGTTAGATAGTCTTATTTAACGTAGCCCACTACATATAAATGTAAAACTAGAGGTTAAAGAATCGAACACACAGAGATATTTACAATTTTTTTTGTATCCGGATGTTCTTTGTGACATAGCGGTTATTTTATCACGCTGTTATACTACGCAGAAGCTAAACTAGTCATCCGCCTGCGTAACTGTAGTTCCCTCAGACTTCACTTGTCTGGAAACAAATCATATTCGTTTCGGCGATACATTTTGGGTTTAATACATTCCTGCAAATACATAAAGCACACACAATGGTTGTGAGCAAAAGTCACTAAAACTAAGCTTCTCAAGGAGCTGCCATGTCAAATGTTCAATATACCAGTATATCGAAAAAACGCTGTTCATCATTAATTTTTTTTCGCCACCTATTGGGAAAAAACAAACACAATTATATTTTATGGTACGTGATGTCAAAAACAGTAGATGGGAAATAAAAGCACTGATTGCCTGTGAGACCTCAAAAACACAAACTTTCTGCAGCAATATCTAAAACAAACAAAATTGAAAATCTCTGTGGCCCAAATTGGTTTCAAAAGCACAACTGGTCATAACTCGCAGATAAACATCCTTGCCAAGACGGCAAAGATTAACGAATTATTCATGCAGAAGAAATGGTAAGGAAGAGTTCCCAGGGGAAACCTTTAATTTACTTGTCGCTTTGAGGTTTGTTGTTCTCAAGAAAAACCTTTTGTCTAACGTTGTTCTTTGAAAATTAAAGAACAACATTGAATTGAATAATTTAATGTTTAATACATTTTGACAGTTATGAAAACAAGTAAGAGAAAAAGTTTATTAATTTTCTCAATTTGAACACGTATAAGAAAATTTTGTGATTTTTTTTTCAAGAATGTCCTTTTTATTTCAAAATGCCTTCTCTAACGGGGTATATGTGAAAACCATTGAAATATTTTTGGGCTTGGCTTTTAGCCATAATTCTTCAACGAAAGACACATAAATCTGTTTCACATCAGCAGTTTTTTTTCTGCCAATGCCCTTCATAGAATGTAACTCACCTTTGGCTAGACTCTGAAAAACAGGACGTTTTTATTGACGCATAATAAATTACATATTCGAAAGGACGCACACATAAATTATGAAAAGGAATAATTTTGTTATAGTTTTCGAAGAAAAAAATATACTCCAAGTTGTGTGGAATATAGTCTAAGGTAGGCATGTAGGTATCGTTAGGTTTTTATAGCTTTAAGACGATCAATACTCATAACTTCTTGAGAAACCTTGTTTTTTTCTTTTTAAGAAGTTCAAAAAAATAGATTTGAATGATAAATTTATCCGAAACGTAAAGTATTGAATTCACGTTCTATATTTATTAATATTTTCTTATGTTTTTGAGAATGACTAAAACATAGGTCATATGATTTGGGTATATAAATACACATCGGACCGCTTAATACAAGTATTAATCGGTTTCAGGCCTGATATTCCCTAAATCAATGCTGGTTTTGCATTCCTCCCCTGAAACAACTTTACTGTCATATAAGAGGTGCTATAATTTACACTTTTAAGTACAAGGATTCTTTCTTTAGCAACACCACACGAATGTGCAATAATTCAGAACTTCAAATAAGATATCTATAAAAGATGTTTAGACAGATTTCTGAAATCTGGAAAATCACAGTTTGGACTTCATTGAGGAAGAAGAATTGAGGGTTTTAAGAAACCGTCGTTTGACAGTGAATGTATAAATACAAGAAAACTTTCTTGCAGTATTCTAAGTGAGTTTAGAAAATCGAACGCTTTATGCGTTATATTGAAAGTAACCAAAGATTTAATGATATTTGTAGAGAAAAGAAAATATGTATTTTGAGAGAGAGGCGAAACGAAAAGTAAGTTGCAAAAATGCCAAAGAGTTTTAGAATCTTGCCCATAAACTTAATCGGAAGAGTACACTGAATTAAAACGGTACATTATATCAATAAAAAAGTTTATTGCGCCGATAAACTTTTTTATTCAAACTCGTTTAACTAACAAGTTTTTTGGGACAGTGAATGGCCGTTTATTGAAATCAATAAATGTTTAATGATTTTATAAACTGTCAGTTTATTTAATTTTTTTATTTTTATTTATTGGGACAACAGTTTATTGTGACAATAAATAGTTTATTGACAGAGATTATTGGCGCAATGGACTTATTAATTGTAGCAATTAACTCAGAAATAAGTTCATTGCCGCAATGAACTCATTTATTGCCGAAATAAACGAAATTTACTGGCGCAATGTAATCATTTATTGCCACAATTAACTAAGTTTATTGCCACAATTAACTAAGTTTATTGGTGCAATAAACTCAGTTTAGTTTTAGATAAAATGTTAGTAAAATATTAAAAGATTTATTTATTAATACATATAAATAATTAAATTATTAATATCTATTTAAATAAATAAATCTTTTAATATTTTACTAACATTTGTATCAATATGTTAATTGCAGCAATAGTACCTTTTTTAACTGTAGTTTTTAATTCCTTTCGATTCTTTCGGACAAATTTAAGTGCGGGTACAAAGTAACACAGTAACCTTAGTAACTTCTGATCAATTGAAGATATTGAAGAAGAAAGAATTAAAGAGACAAAACTATACAAGAAATATAGAAGAAAAGCATTAGCCTATTGATTAATTTGTTTAATACTATAATATTGATGAACGTAACTTACCTTTTAAAGTTTGTGAAATTTATCTGGAGGAGTTCCTTAGTTCTCGTATAGCTCGACTTTTACTTCATTGGTTCTCACAACAAGTAGTAAACAACAAATTAAAAACAAAAAATAGCCGACTATTGTATATAGTTTTTTTATTTTTAACACTTTGTTACATAGAACACTTAATCGCGCTTTAAATAATAGAATGTTTTATCACGGCAAGAATACACAATAGAATGACGCGTCACATTGATTGCGGCATTCAAGATAGAACTAAAGTGCAATTTGAGTTAATTGTGACAATAAATAGTACTTAGATATTAAACGTGCTTATTAAATGTTTTCTGTTTTTGGACTGGAGTTGTGAACATTAATAAACAGTTTATTGCCGTAATGAACTTGTTTATCAACTCACAATTTTTGAGAATTAATAAACTCGTTTATTTTGGCAACAAAAATACAGTAAATTTTAATAAACTATTTATTATTAAAATTTACTGTATTTTTGTTTAGGTCACAGTTTTGGTTTTATAATTAACCGTTTATTACCAGAATCAACGAGTTTATTAATACTCAAAACTTGTAAATTGGTAAAAAAGTTCATTGAGGCAATGTATAAGTTTATTGCGACAAAGTATACGTTTATTACGGCAATAATTAGTTTATTAGTTGTCGAATTTTGATTTCAATAAACTCAATATTGTTTGAAATCAATAAACTTTTTGTGTGACAGTAAAAAGTTTATTGTGACAATTAAAAACAAATCAATAAACGGTTTTTATAACTTTTATGTATAGTATTATTTTCAGTGTATATACCCTCAATTCAGGCTTGAATTGCAGTATTTTGCTCACCCATTTTTATCAATTGCTGAATATTCACCCCTTAAACGATCAAATCATTCAATTCGACCAAACTAGAACTTAGATGAAAATATTGGATAGACCAATTTTGAAAAAAGAGGTGCTCACATCACTGCAGGGAATACCTTCGAAGTTTTATCGATATGGCTCGGATAATCTCGTCAATAGTTTAACGATCCTGTTCAATGATGTTCTGGAGAAAGGAATGGTCCCGCAGCTATTTAAAAAAAAGCATTGATTTTCCCAATTTTATGGGCTAGCAATGTCACTTAAGTTGGGACGTGTTTTACAAAGTACATATACTGAGACAACTGCAGTTGTATGGGATGGCAAAAATATTTCAGAATGGTTCCCGACAAAAGCCGGCGTAAGGCAGGTGTGTACGCTAAGTGCAAGTTTGTTTGCTCTCTTCATTGATTATATAACCAACTCCTTACCAGGAGGAGTAGCGGCAAATACAGAGTATTTGAGTCAGTTTCATAATCGATTTTGTTGTATGCCGCTTAAGTATGGGGAGGGAAAAGATATGAAATCGCTGAAAGAGTCTTGAAACGAATTTTTCGACTTCCTCTAAATAGTCTAAATACATGGTTATGCTGGACACTGGTATTTTACCCGTCTTCATCAAAAGTTTGAAACTGCATTTCGACTTTATTATGAAGTCTTAAAACTGCCGGATCACAGCATCCCAAAGAAGGCTGCTCTGCAAGCGATTCGTAACCAAACTAAATGGTTTGCAGAATGGATCGATCTGGCTTAACAAGCGGGAGTTGAAATCAACATTTTGGATCGGAGTTCATTACTTTACCAGCTTATGCCAAATTGGAGGATCAAGCAAGAACAAGTTTTAAAGAAGAGGTAGCCGGATCGCATCAATGCACAGGATGATTTACAGCAGGCTTAGTTATAACTTGAACCAGTATAACTATTTTCTTGATGACTGCACAGTGGATCAGATATCAATCATGTTTCGTTTTAGAACATACATTTCATTTCTTGGAAGGTGTCCACTTCTTAAAGAAATCAGAAGACATGTCTGTGAAAATGAATATTTATGTCTTTTAACATTGATTCTCGAATTGTGTTTAAATTATTTTAAATGTAGACAAAAATAATCCCATTCGGGTGCTCAAATTAGAAAACAAAGTATATATTCGAGAAACGAAAATAAAAAGAAACTAATTAAAGAGCTTTAATATAACAAATTTTTTAAATTTTTTTCGTGGGAAGACGAATCTACTTGTCTTCAGTTTTAGAATACTTCTTGTAAGTATTTTGTTGTTTTTTAAGGCTCTAATACCTCCAGGAGGGTAAGGTATGACACCCCTTACAAAATGGAAAACTACTGATACGAATCGTTTCACTAATTAGACAGTAACTCTATCACCACCTGGGAATCTTTAGTCCATGGATACGCAAGAGTAATTCCGTCAAAAAAAGGGGACCGCACCTATGCTATAAATAATATGAACTAGATATCTACGGCGTTAAGTTATTTTATTATCAACACTTCTTTAAAATAAAAAAAAACACCTCAAAAACTGCCTTGCAATGGTTAAGTAAAAATACGATCTGTTAAAACCGTTAAAATTCCTAATGCAATTTTCCAAAAAGATTTTCTAACCAGCCAACAGTTTTCAAACTATTTCATTTTCAACTTCAACTCAAACCTAACCTCGTCAGCGATGAAATGAAAGACAATTTAAAAGAGTCTTCTTAACAAGAATTCAAATTCATGTTAACACTATTATCCTTAGGTTCGACACAAAAACTTTAATAAAATTATTTAGAAATGAAAGCATACGCATGTAGTACCCATGTCTCCCATGGAATGCAAACCCTCCTTTTTCAAGAAAATATCTTAAAGATATCCACTCACTGAACCTAATCTCAACAATAAATATCTTAACCCTTTTATAGTCCATTTTATCTCACCATGTTATTACATTCATAATAACATTTACTCAAGAATTTCAACCAACGAAATAGTTTGGGAAGATATGCAGGCATGCATGTGGAAGGGGCACCTTAGCAAATATAGAAATCGCATACCGATTTCCTCATACACATCCACATAGTATTCATTTTTTTGTCTGCATTATTTGCCTTAAGGACTATAAGGAGACTACTGCTATACAATCTTGGAATTTTAAACATATGCAACCAATTGAAATTCCTACAATTCTTGTGTGTATAACAGTGCGGAAACATATCGACATACTCTATTATCCTTACAAACATACATGTTTACTCCCTCGTCCCCTTTTTCTCGTAATTTAACTATCTCTTGCACAGATGCCAGAAGGCAGTCATTCTTATCCCAATCCTATAACAAATATCCTTCTGATTGAGGCAATTATTATTGAATATTAGGGGGTAATTAGGAACACACACGTCAACCATCCCAGGATCTTCTGGGAGTTTTTTTTTCTTTTCTTTTCTCTTTCTTTCTCCTTTTCTCTATATCTCTTGTGGTTCTTATTTTATCGCTCATCCTCATCATCATCATCTGGCTGAATCAAATCAATTTTCCGCATCATAATCACTGTCTGTGTATCCTGGTAATGACACCATGGGAGTGCAACCCCAAAGATAGTTCTTCCACACAAGAACACAATCAAGATGGGTGCAGCCGATAGAACCGACCAGAACCTAACCGACCGACCGAAGAAAAGGGCCATGTAACATATAATTTCATGTCTTTATTGTAAGTTATTGGCAGGTAGGAGTTCAAGAACAAACCAAATGACCTTTAATGCGTTTTCGGGATGTCTTCGCCTTCATAAATAAGTCGCCACCTACCGTGAAACGTCACTTAAGGTATAATCTTAGATACTTATGTGCGCTTCCTTAACAGAAACACTCATAATGAATTCATGAAAAACAACATTTCGTGTAAGGGTCATACAGGTTTTTCCCAAACAAAAAAATTAAAGAAAACATAAATAAATAAAAGAAAAGCAGAAGGAAAAGTTGTTTTTTTTTTGGGAAAATGAGAAATAATTAACCCTTATGCTCGGCGCGGCGTAAATTGTGTGGGAATGAAACAAATGGTGTGCGCTCAAAAATGTTTTTCCATTTTTTTTTTTGTTTTAATTCAATTTCAAAGTTGAACTTTGATTAACCTTTTTTGGGTTGTTGCATGTGAATTTTGTAAGGTAGTGGTTTTTGTAGGGGGACCTTTTTTTATAATTTTTTTCCGGAAGGCAAGAAAGCTTTCCAAATGTGTAGGGATGTACTTTCTACCACAGACTATAGAAATTATAGGAAAAATATTTTTTTAAAGATATTTTCATGGTTGCTATTTAATTTTGTTCGGGCTCTAATATACAATTATATTAACAATAATTACCAGATAAATGTCTTGACAAATCTGTTCTTTAATAATGTAGGAGTTTTTTTTTATTCACTCAGAAAAGGGATCTGAACAGAGTCTGAGCATTCTGAGCATACTCTGATAATTCTCTCTATAATCGAGCGTCAGACCACGCTCTCAGATATAATTTTGAAATATTTACATACGTTGGTTCTAGCACTTTGCTGTCACAAATTAACACTTTTCATGTGGCTTTTTCACAGGCGGCAATATTATGCATATAATAATATTGTCTCTTTCGCTTTGGCATGTATTTATCGAAGAGTGGTGTAGGCAATGCATGGGATAGAGTGAAATAACCTACAACTCTAAAGTGACGTTAATTGCGTATCACAGTCGCAGAATGCTCAGTCAATTTATTTTGAGCGCATACAGTGCTCTCAGAGCACGCTCTGATCATTTTCTGAACGAAAAAAGAAATGCAATTTTAAAGATCTGAACGCTCTGAGCGTTTTTTTTGACAACTCAGACTCTGCTCTGAATGAAAACAGAAAAACGCCTTGTATAAAGGGTCTTCAATAGGGACTTTCGAACTTTGACAGTTGACAGCGGCCATATTTACTAATTCACTAAAATGGATTGAATCGTATCTATGTAAACGAACACAGTTTGTTAGAATTAACGATAGCATTTCAGATACCATACAGGTTACATCAGGTGTCCCACAAGGTAGTCACCTGGGACCTTAACTGTTTCTGTTATTTGTTAACGACATTCCTGATACATTGATTCATTCTTAATGTCTTATGTTTGCTGATGACGTTAAGCTATATTGTACCGTGAAAAAACCATCTGACTGCTTAAAGCTGCAAAACGATTTGTTTAATCTTTCTGTCTGGTGTTCAAATAACAACTTACATCTGAATGTATCCAAGTGTCAAAGTCTATCGTTCTGTCGCCGTCCATGCTCTATTCATTTTGATTATCTTAGGAGATACTAAACTTGCTAATATATATGAAATTAAAGACTTAGGAGTAATATTCGACACTAAGTTTTGCTTTAATAGTCACATTGACTATATTGTCTCTAAATCAAGCTCTTTGTTAGGATTTATCATGAGAAACTCGAAAGAATTTAAGGATTCTTTTACTTTAAAATGTTTATTTTTCTCCTACGTAAGAACAATTCTGGAACACACCTGTATAGTATGGAACCCGTTCTACTCTGTTCATTCAAATAGAATAGAAAGAATTCAAAAACGCCTTTCCAGAAAATTATTTTATATTTTACGGTGGAATATACCTCGTCCTTCATATCAAAGTCGATGCTTGCTTTTTGGGGTTGAAATACGACGACAATACTTTGATATAATGTTTGTGAGAGATATTATAGCTTATAAAATAAATTGTCCGCATTTACTGAGTATGGTAGGATTAAACTGCCCGTCGTATGCTTTTAGAGCCTTTGATACATTTCGTATACCATATCACAGAGTAATTTATGGATTGAATGAGCCTACCACGCGCTGCTTAAAACAGGCAAATGCAGTTTTAAATAATGAATCCATTGATTTTTTCAAATTTTGTAAAAGAGATGTTTTTAAAACTCATTTGTTATCTGTTTTGAGCTCTGGAACTTAGATACAAAATTGTAGTTCCTATTTTATTTTAATAATTTTTAAGTTTTGTTAAGTAGTCTATAAGAGCTTGTACTCAAATTGATGAATTGATGAATAAATAAATAAAAAAAAATATATATTGTTAAAGCTACATCTGTCAAAATGGCTGTCATTTATTCAGTCTGTTTTGCCAAATCACCATGAACGAAAAAAACCGGTCAACAACAATTGATTACAATGTCATTCCGAGCGCAATAATAATCCTACCGGGAGGACTTTTCGCATCTCAACTGGCCACTGAGATGGTGCTATTTCATTCCATTAGACTTTTTCTGGTGGGTTTTTCTGAAGTCGCAGGTCAATGGGAATAGGCCACAAATCACTGCGGCCAACATAACCCGTGCCATCGGTCAAATTCATTCTGATTTATGCGCCAGAATCATGAAAAATCCGATGCGCTTTACCCAGAGAAGGCGCGGCGGACATTTAAAAGTTGTTATACTTAATGGCATCAACAGGGCTTTCAATAGAATACAAAATAATTATGATAGTTTTTGATTTGATTTGATCTTTATTGTTATTGAAATTTGTATATTTTTTTTTTCATTTAAACCTAAATTAAACAAGTGACACGGATAAATGGTGTCTTATATCCTACCTTACTACTGAAAATATTATTATTTGTATACCATTGACATCACAGATTTATACATTTGGAATAAAAAAATGTACTAATAACAATCTACGTTAACTATTAATACATATACATTTGTAGTTTTTGATAGGAAGAGAGAAGTGGGGAAAGAAAAAATTACTTAAGATGTTGTTTACATTTTTGTATCACAGAAATAATAACAAATAATTAATAAAATAAATGAATGAAGAAGAAAGTATGCCTGATGAATGGAACCTCAGCATCGTTTGCCCGATCCACAAGAAAGGAGACCCTCTAAACTGCGCCAACTATAGAGGAATAAGTCTCCTGAATATCGCCTACAAGATCCTCTCTGCCGTACTATGTGAACGCCTGAAACCTTTCGTCAGCAACCTGATTGGCCCCTATCAGTGTGGTTTCAGACCTGGAAAGTCCACAATCGATCAAATGTTCACGCTACGGCAGATCCTGGAAGCCACCCAAGAATTCCAAATCGATACTCACCACCTCTTTATCGATTTTAAGGCCGCGTACGATAGCATTTATAGAGACGAGCTATACAGAGCCATGTCAGGTTTTGGCATTCCCACAAAACTCGTCCGACTGTGCAGGATGACGATGGAGAACTCTCGCTGCTCCGTCAAGGTTGGTTCTGACCTCACAGAAGCTTTTGACGTCAAAAAAGGATTCCGACAAGGTGATGCGCTATCGTGCGATTTCTTCAACTTAATACTTGAAAAAATTATAAGAAACTCGCAAGTCAATTGTAGTGGGACAATTTTTTTCAAGTCTGTGCAATTGCTAGCATACGCTGACGACATAGACATCATTGGCAGAACTCGGCGAGCTGTCAGTGGAACGCTTGCTAGCATTGAAGCTGAAGCGGCTAAGATGGGACTAGCAGTCAATGAGGCCAAAACGAAGTACCTGCTGTCCACAAAAAGGGACACACAACACCGGCGGATTGGACAAAACATCACAATAGACAGGTACAACTTTGAGGTAGTTAGGGACTTTGTGTACCTCGGATCCGCTATAACATCTGACAACAACATCTCGTCAGAAATAAAGCGAAGAATTACTCTTGCCAATCGCTGTTTCTATGGGCTAGGAAGGCAATTGAGTAGCAAAGCCCTCTCTCGAAAGACAAAGGAGACTCTTTATAAGACCCTAATCATCCCAGTCCTGCTATATGGCGCCGAGGCATGGACTCTATCTAAAGCGGATGAAGATATCCTTAGTCGTTTCGAGCGTAAGATTCTTCGGAAGATTTTTGGCCCTATCTGCGTTAACGGGCTTTGGAGGAGAAGGTTCAACCAAGAACTATACGAGCTGTACAGCGACATTGACCTGGTCAAAAAAATACGCATATCACGTTTAAGATGGCTAGGTCATGTAGAGCGAATGGACAACAATGCTCCGGCTCGCAGGATCTTCGATTCCATCCCAGAGGGTAGACGCAGTCAAGGAAGACCTCGCCTTAGGTGGCGCGCTCAAGTGGAGGACGACCTCAACCAACTTGGAGTGCAAAACTGGAGGCAGCTAGCCAAAGACCGAGTTGGCTGGAGAGGCATGTTGGTTGAGGCCCAGGTTCGTCCCGAACTGTAGCGCCACCTAAGTAAGTAAGTAAATGAATGAAAAATTGGACAAATTAATAAACAACGAATAAATAAATAGATAAGTAAATAAATAAATAAATAAATAAATAAAAATAAATAAAAATAAATAAATAAATTAGAAAATAAAAAAGTAGCAAACAAATAAATAAATAAATACATAAATAAACAATTAATAAAATTAATGAATATAATAATAAAACAATTAATATATTAAGATGTATTCAAATAAAAAAATTAAACATAATCCACTTTTATTAATAAATAAAGCGAACACATAATTAGTCTTATAAATACTTGAAGTAACTAAGTTTGATATAAAACTAATAATCGAAATTCTTACTGAAAATGTATCAATGTTTGCTCTTCTATGAAGTTCTTCTGTAGAAAAGTACCAGGGTAGATGAAGCATAATTTTTAAAACTTTAGGTGGAAACGGCTGAGGTGATATGTGACAGTCACATTTCTGATAGTCACATGTGATCAAATTTAATTTTCAGTCTGCGTAAAGTGATCACCAAGAAATTTACAAATTCTGGTATCATCTTGATTGTGACAATCACTTATGTATCATATATCACCTTAGCCGATTCCACTTCTTATTTTGCATTATTTGTAATTTGTGTATATGGGTCTTAGCGCATTTTCCCAGAACGGCGAACCATACAAAATTATGCTTTGGAAGATGGACTTAAATTTCAGTAATTTATTTTCTATACTTAATTTAAACTTCCGGTTAATAAACGTATAAAGTGTTCCTGCCACAATATTAATTTTATTTAACGTTTGTGGTATGTAACGTAATTTTTTTTATCCATGTGTACACCAAGGATACTGTTAGACACTAGACAGGGTTTCCTTTTTTCGTAAAAAAGATAGCCTATGTCTTTGGAACTAGGACTAGGACTGATCCTCGTGGTATACATGTAATAATATTATTTTCTTGGGTGAACCAGTAGTTAACACAGACTTTAAATGTTCGGTTTGACAGAGATGACAATATGATTTTTCTACAGCGGAAAATTCAAGGTAATAAGTTTATGAATCAAGCCCTCATCCCAGACAGTGTCAAAAGCTTTTTGCACTTCAAGAAGAACCATTCCTGTGCTCTTTCGCGAAGACAAATTGTTTTTAATATATGGTACCTTCTAAGGCCAAATTGTTCTAATGGCCTTATAAGTTTGTCTCTTATTAACTTTTCTAAGCATTTGCTTAGGTCTGTAGCTAGAAGAATCACTAGAATTTTTTCCTGGTTTATGGATATGAATGACTTTAACCGCTTTTCATTCGTTCGGAAATTATCCTCTTTTAAAACAATTGTTAAATAAATTTCTCAGAAGTAATACCTATTTGAAGATTCTTTAAAAGGAGGTTCTTTATTAGTCAAATCCGGGAAATTTTGTGGTTTTAAGGCCTTTTAATGTAAATCCTACATCATCAGAAGATACTATATTCTCGGTAACTTCAAGGATTTCGTTAAGTAATTGCATAGCCTGATTAACATTAATAATGTATTCTATGTGATTATGCTTATGCATAATCCACCATATGCTTGCATTATTGGTAGCAATTAAATTGTTAGAACAAAATGTGACGGAAAATGTGTTCGCTTTTTCTGCATTGGATATTAAGATAGAGTTAAGTAATTTAAAGGAAGGAATATGAATTTTTTACTTTTTAATTACTTTTATTCTATTCCAAAACGGCTTGCTAGCTTCGTTTAAACTCTGTACTCCACTTCTGGTTTCTGACAACAAGGATTGAGTTTTGGACGAATAAGTTTATCCTATTCATTTCAAAGAGAAAGTATTGGTCCCTGGTCCCTGGTCCTAATCCGCCAGGGTTCTATTTCTGTTTCTTTTTCCCAAATATTCCACTACATAAGCAGTAAGTGAATTACCATAATGCCGACTTATAGTTTTTTTGGGCACGGATTCTTCAAAAGTCTTAAGGATTGATGCTTTAAAAACATTAATTGCCCCATCAATTTTTTGATACTCGATTGTTATTGTTATATCGTTTCGATTCTGTTCTGTGATGTATCTCAACTTAAATATTTTTTGTTTAATCTTCTCAAATCAGCGTTTGCAAAATCGAAAAACTGAATGCAATTTTCCACAAGAGCTGAATTTATGTTATTTGTAAGAGGAAGATGATTTGAACTCAGATAATTTACAGTAATAGGTTGGCGGAATAGTTCAGAGAAGTTTGCAAGAAATAAGTCTATGGTGGAAGGACTATATCTTTTTAGATTAAATTATTTTTATTATATTCGTTAAAATGTATGTACAATTTGCCTTAAACTAACTTAAACTAAAATAAATGATTTCGGCTCAGCAACAGGGTCCCAACGTACTTCAGATGACTCTATACAATGCTTTATTTTTACTTATATCATATTTTTGTTTGCATAATCTTTTAATTGAAATTGGTATTTATAATAATTGTCTGGTTTGGTTTTAAAATTGGAGTTAAGATGCGGTATTGTTTATCCTGTGTGTTGCTAGTTCTCTCGTAGAACGGGGCTCTGTCTGTGATGGCTCGAATGTTGAGGTAGCGATAGTTACACTCTAGTTTTTGCTCGAGTAGTTGCTGGATTTCCAAGTTGGGGTGGTTCTCCAAGTTCCTCAAAATATTTTTGGAGAGCTGTGTCATGAACTGATTCATTGGGATCAGTTTGGTGTCTTCATATAGCTTCTTGTTTGGGACATATTTCCTTATATTTCCTTATAATGTGTGCAGCTACGGAGAATCTTCCTTTTAAAAACTTCGATCTTCTTCACATATGTTGGTTATATGGTGAACCAAATAGGACAACAGTACTTCAAAACGGGACGGATCAGCTTTTTATAGATGAGGAGCTTAGTATTTGTGCTAAGTACGTTTCTTCTCCTAAGAAGCGGGTGGACCAGATGTAGGGAGAAATTAGCTCTCTTAAGCATAAATGAAGCGTGCTTGTTGAATTTGAAGCGGTTAGTAAAATTCACTCCAAGTATTTTGCTGTTGTCTTTGTCCTTATAACTGTGTTATCTGATAGATCGATTCTGGTATTATCACAGCGTGAATCAAACTTCTTCAAGCTCTTGTTGCTGTTGTTGGGGTTCTGAAGCAGATGAGCTTGCTCTTATCGCTATTTATATTCAGTCCCCATTTAAGGTAGTAGTCCCATAAGTTTCTTATGTGATCTTCAACTCTCCTGGCTGCGATTTCCAATGAATGGGATGTAGCATATGTTAAGGAGTCTACGGCATAAATAGCTTCGTTTTCGTCCCTGGGATGTTGGTCTGTTATTGAGAGGAATACAAGAGGAAAACAAGTAGTTTGCGAAGGAGTACACAATGTTAAATGGGTGCCTTGACTCTAAGTCAGATAGTATATTCCCCCACGAATTGGCTCTGACACAGCCCCAATTCCTATTCTTGGAATAGAAATCACCGCCAATCAAATATGTGTCACTTAATATAATCAATTTGCGTAAATCATTATGGAAATCATAACTTTTTCTGGTGAAGTAGACCTATCCGGAAGATAAATTGAAACAAATTTTATGGAACGCCTATTGTCGCACTTCTATCCCAATGGTTTTAATTAGTTTAGTTTTAATCACAGGAAGTATTTTATGTTTTATCCTTTTTTAACTACCATGGCAAAACCACACCAGCTGCTGATGCAAATCAAGTTGTCAAGAATGCCAATATGAAAAACTGCCCAACTATTTTCAAACTACCGTTCAAATTCATCAAGTTTCATAAACAATGCTCAAGTCTAGCTTCTTGTGGATGATGATAAAATTATCACAAATGGCGCCTGTATTGCAAAGAACTTATAAATGACCAGTTTCAGAATACTTTCCAATAACAGCACCATTTCATTGTTTTGAAGCAAATAACATTATTTTACATATTTTAGAAGCGGTTGATTGAGTTTATCATCAAGCTCTTTTTTCGAAAATACGTGCTTTTCGTTTCGATAAGTCTCGTTTTCGATTAGAAATGACATTCCTGACCGTCCAATACAAGCGGCTTAATGTCTGAAACACACAAAATAAATGCTGGTGTGCCCCAGGGTTTCACTTTGTCTCTAACACTATTCCTAATCTACATCAATGATCTTTTATCTGAATCCGCTAATCCACTAAATTGTTTCGCTGATGACAGCACCCGGTGAATACTACATGTTAAGACTTAAGATTTAAGGAGAAGCGGTAAAGTTGAAGATTGAGGTATAATAATCCTTGATTATAGCAGGAGATGAACAACAACAGCATCCATAGGAAAACACTTTTGCGGCTGAACGATTTTAAGAGAAGGCTGGTATCATTAAATCATTTATGCTTTTCACAACACCTGTTAGCAACCGCAAAACGGGCTTCAAGCAAATCCGGTTTCCTTTGGGCCAGCAGGGGTATCGTTAAACAAAAAAGTTGGAATCGAAGACAACTAAGAATGACCAAGATTTATAATGCTTCTGGGACACTGAGATAATTTTTTTGGGGGACTTTGTTCATTCATAATTGGTTCTACGAACTTTACCATTTAAAGTCTTGCTTAAACTTTTGCCGGTTTTCCTAGTTGGCTGTACAGTAAATATTTTTTTCAAAAATTCATAAAAAAAATACAATATATCACTGTTTCTAATTTCCTAACAGCTTAAAAACCTGCTTCACTTACTTCTTAGACTGTTAATTGAAACAAAGTTAAAGCTTGATCCAGCAATTGAAAAACTGCTTGGAGAACTCATACAAAACTCCTCACAACACTGACAAAAGAAGGTAGCTGTTTGCTCAATTGTCGCATGAACTTCATCAACATATTCCTACATTGCATGATTCTTTAATATTTCTGCACCCACATCCATTTAGCCTTGTTGCAGGTCGTTTGATACCCCAGATTGCTTCGCCACTTATTGTAGATACATGCTCCCCGTACCCTTTTGGGGGATTTGTAATGGCCTTAGACAATAAATTACCATAATGCCAAACGATTAATTTATTAGATTGCAAATTCTAGATGTCGTTGTCTAGAATAATAATAATTGACAATACTTAAAACACTAAATCATAATTAAATGTCAAAAAACGCCAATTCATCATAAATTACATAGGCCTAGTGGGCATATGTATAATATATTAGCCATTTCGAAGGACACATACGGAAGACAATAATTTGCATTATGCTCACGTTTATGTTAAGTTAAACTAATGATTTTTCAGTTTGTTCATTAATTTATTTATCCACAAAATGGTGACATTCAAAACCTTTAACTCTTTATCTCAAGCTAAAAACCAAAAATAAATATATTCTTTAAAAAGGGTCGTTTACGATTTCACATTCAAAAACAAGATGTTTCCATATTTAAATTTTGAAAAATATTATTTCTAGCAGTCCAACATGACACTATTCGGAAATAATTACAACATGAATATCTAATTAATTACTTAATGACATTCAAATTAATCAGAAGAGCACACAACTTACACGAAAAAAATCATAATTCATTTAATTAATTAAAATACCCACACGCTACTTGTATCCATAGAATTCAGATTGTCAGATTGTCCTAATCAAAACTATCGCACTACGAAAATGTAAACAACAACAAAAATTCACTATTCGTTTTTTGAGTATGATATTGTTTTGCAAATTTATTCAAAAAACAAAACAATTAAATTCCAAAAAAGCTATACAAACTATCACTTTTGTATATCAGCATTGTCCCTATTTGATTTATATTATTAGCGATTGAATTTATAGGGAACGGAAATCGATTGTTAACATTGTTATTCAAATGAAAAGGGATCAGTTAGTCTTTTTTTAAAAACAAACGAACAAAATATGTATATGAATTTCAGTGAAACTTGTTCCATCAATATTTGCTGAAATTGTATTTGATTGATATTTTAACTTTATTCATGTATTCAAATAACATATGCGCATTCTAAATTCAGAGGAAGAAACATTGATTTAAACAAGATAATATTCATAAGAAAAACAGATTAAAAATTTGTTAGATGTGGGGCAATACAAAGAATCGTATAATGAATGCAGATTATTTTAATCGACACCAATATCTACAAAAACAGGGTGATTTGAAAATGATACTTGGAATTAATAAAAAACAGGACAGATCTGTACAAAATAGAGTTCAGTTAGAAAATCAAACATTATTCTCTATAGAATTACATAAATTCTTCTCAATAAGTAATATCATTTATTTTCTAGAAACAGTTTTTGTTTGTTAAAACAGATTTTGGCATTTTTAATGGTAGAATTACCTTTTTTCTGCATGCATCATTTCAATTGTTTTCGATTTTTTCATTTAAGTTATCAAGTTGAAAATTCATTGTATCTCGGACAAGCATTAAAGGAGACTAGCCTTTGGCAGTGATATTTATAGCAGATTTAACTATGGTGCGAATAATCTTCTTTAGCGATTTCTTTAATAAGTTCAAACGCTTAACACGTTCCTAGGTCTAACGTTAGTACTAAACTCGGTATCAAATAATTACTTAACAAAAGTTCTGACATCCAATCCTGCCCTGAGTATTAGTAAGGGCTCGGTTTTAGCTTAAACCTCGAAATTGATAGTCAAGCAGCAGTAATACCTAAATGAAAAAAAAAATTAAATACATATTTGCTTGATAATTTTTGCATTTTTCATATAAGTTTTTGATGAAGACAATTTTATCCTGATTTCAATAACGTTGAGAAACGATAAAGAATAACGCAAGTTCATGGATTTGGTCGTTCAAATATCGTATTTGACAGTGTAATGCCATTTATTTAATGAGATGATTTTGATTATTTTAACGTTTTCAGTTCTATTTTCTAAAATTCCATTTGAATTTTTCAATTTGTCCTTCATTTGTTAGTTGGTGTGCTAGATAAGGATATTGAAAACTATTCTTTAACAATGACAGTAAATGTTCTTGAAAGCTTAATAAACGAACCAACTATCCTCCCCCTTCTCCTACCGACTCAAAGCACTAACATCCCTTCTTTCTAAGGTCATGGAAACGCTGATTAACCGTCAGCTTAAGAAATATCTCCAAGATCGAAATCTTCTCAATGACCGTCAGTATGGCTTCCGCAGCAACCGATCCACTGGTGATCTGATGGCATATCTCACCGAACAGTGAAACAAATCTTTACATCGCTTTGGTGAAAGTAAAATTATTGCTCTTGATATCTCCAAGGTATTTGATAGAGTTTGGCATGAAGCTCTCTTATCGAAAATGCGTGCTTTAGGGATCGATAATACTCTTGTTCGTTGGATTAGAAGCTATCTTCTGGACCGTAAGTTGTATTGCGGATTCAAGTCTGATTCCCACAAAATAAATGCTAGTGTGCCCCTGGGCTCTGTTCTGTCTCCGACTCTTTTCCTCATTTTTATAAATGATCTTCTGTCTGTTACTTCTAATCTACTTAACTGTTTTGCTGACGACTCTACCCTCAGCTTTTCATATTCGTTCGTTAATTTACGTCCTTCGCCTTCGGACGTACAATTGCAACGGTGCCGTATTTCAAGCTCATTTAAACTCCGATTTATACAGCATTGTCGAATGGGGTAATAGGAATCGTGTGGAATTTAATGCTTCGAAAACTCCAATGCTTCTGCCAATGCCATTTTCCATGAATTCCAAATGCATCGAAAAAACCGAAAAGCTCTCACTACTCGGTATGTGTGTCAACGACGACCGCCTTTGGAACGACTATATACTTAAGATTGCTAATAATGCTACTAATTGCTTAGGTTTTCTGTATCGGTGTAAGAATTATTTTTCCCCATATGATCTGGCTACACCTGCACCTCTGTGCAGGTGCTTCACAAACATCGCTTCAGCTACTTGATAGAATACAAAATCGAGCGTTAAGATTGATAGGAAATAGAACTGCCGCTGAAACAATTGCCCCTCTCAAACACAGACGCAATGTTTCATGTCTTTCCTTATTTTATCGTTTCTTTTATAAAAAATGTTCACTCGAAATAGCTAGATGCATTCCTCCCCATAAAATTTTCTCCCGTAATAATCGTCTCACAAGGAATGCTCATCAGTTCACCCTTGAGCCCAATTTCGGACGTACCGTGAAGTATAGGGACTCTTATTTTTAGCCGAACAACACGAATTTGAAATAGTTTACCCGGCAATATTTTCCCTTGCCAATTTGACCTGCAAGCATTCAAAACCAATGTTAATCGACACCTCCTATCCTTTCCCTTGTGCGCGCGTTTATTATCCAAAAAAAAGATCGTTAGAAAAGACGTTCGAAATAGATTTTGTATGCAAAAACATGAAACTTTACTTTACTTGTACTTAGTTGGCCTCAGACATTGGAATATCCGAAACTGAACAAATAAAGTTGAGGAATTGTGCGATCCTAGTGGAGATCATAAGAATCGTCGTTTAAGATAAAAATGGAAGTTTCTTAAATAGTTCTTCTATAATCTTTTAATATGCAATCCATTTTTTCACTCAAATAAATTTCTCTTTAAAAGACTCAAACCATTTTATTTAAATTTACAAGGGAACCAAAAAAAATCCCATTTGGCAATTTAAAACACTGCTTCCAACAAAAGTCCTTTATTTCAGTTATTCTACTTTATTAGTATTCCTTTTCGGAAGATCATAAATTTAATTGTAAAACAGAGGAATCTTTTCTTCAAACGATGGGCAATAATCCATTTTACAGCAACAATTAGATATTATTAAAGCTTCCCCCTCACTCATTTTTCGTTGAGTCTTTTCAAAAATCTTAATATCAAGTTTTCCTTCTCAAACCAATTAGCATGGGTTAAGCCATTTAAAACTCCTTAATTAACCCGGACTGCAGCAGCAGATTCAAACTTAGCGTGTTTTCCTTGTGTTTTTATTGAATCATATAACTAATGGCATTCATTAGACATTGGATGTAACAGAGCGGTCTTGATGTTTCGGCCATTTCGTTTTGATCACATACATTGTCCCCCTATAATGGTGGCATTAGTTCTCATAATAAACCCGCTATATGGGGGGCGCCTTGTTGCTTTTGTAATTATGTATAGAAAAAAAATTCATTTATGATTTTATGTTAACCAAACACATGGCCAGGTGAATAAAATTCTCAAACATTCCTCAGTAGATTAAAACAATTAGTGTTGGTTTTTCCTTTTGTATCTTCTATCTCTATCTCAATTGAGCCATTAAAATCGTATAGCCACTATCTCTCTGTCCCTAATGTAGGTTTTTAAAATGCAAATGCATCACGATTCACGAAGGAGAAAAATCTACAACAAATATCTCGGATTGATTGCATTTTAATTTCTTTTAAATTAAAAAAAAAAAACAAAGCACACGGAAACTTCAAAGCCTAATGAACCTGTAGCTAGAGCAACTTTGAGAGTTTGTCAATAAAAAAAATGGGAAAATTAAGTAAACAACTTCTACTGTTTGAAACTTTTTACAAAGTTTTTTCCTCACTTCCGAAACATTTTTTAAAACCACACATGGTGCGTTTTATTTCTAAATTTCATTTTCGATTTTTTTAACTTTTTTAACGTAGATGTGTCAATCATTTATCGCCCATAGGCGGAGTGAGTGGAAAGAAAGTTCCTTTTTAATGACATGCTATTAAAGTTGACGGCGCAAGAGAGCAAAAAAAATAAATAATGAAATAAAACTTCTCAATTGGATTTTATGACGAGACGTTTTTACACATGGAAAGTAGGTTAGGCGCCGCCGCCAGCCTTAGGGACACTTGGGTTCCTCTTAGCACATGGCAAATAAATTGGTCACGCTATATGTATTTTAATTTATCTATGCATGCAACCCATTGGGGCGGAAATTTAATGAATTTTATAACACTGCAAGCTATGCAACTTTAATGGCATTGCCTCATTTATATGTACGTGGCAACTTAAAAAAAAAATCGTTTTAGAATTCTTCAGAACGCCAGACTTAATTAAATTACAAAAAAAAACTCCATTAAATTTATTAAAAGTTACAAAATATGCTTTTTGGTCTAAGAAATTTTGTTCACTATAAGCTTGCGTCATTGAAATCAGTGCAGACGATAATATGTATCGCCAAACTTTGTTTCAACGTTACCAACAAGGGAATATTTAGATCAACATTTCTAAGTTTTTTTCTTGAAATCTCAATCCTTACTCCTTTAAACAAATATACACTGGATCTAAAAATCAATTCCCGTTTATTTGATTTCAATCGCCAAAAACCAATATCAAGTGTGCATCGCATCCTGGCCATCTGGCAGTCTTCATGTCGACGATTGCAACAAAACTCATATAATGCTCAAAAATTCAAGGACCTCTCCAACAATGTCCACCTCCTCGTCGTCGAAACCCCTTTTACCGGTCCTTCAATTTTCCACTGATGCACATTTGAATAAAGTTGTTAGAGAATTTCGTAAAACGTTTGATCCTTAGATCATATACATATAATTGAAAAACTCAATATTATTTTTTGGCAAGCAGCCCACATGACCTGAGTTTTTTTTTATTTTATTTTTGTTTGTTTGTAGGGAAAACTCACACAACCTCCGGGGAGCAAACCAAAAAGGCTCCTCGCTTCGTCTTTATATTAATCACAAAGCCCATAAAGTTATTTAAAAAAATAAAAAAAAAAAACCTCTGTATGTACAACATGAAGCATGAAGCAACATTCCAAAAATATTCTAGGATATTGTGCCTGCATTCTTATCCTTCATTCTATGCAAGCTTACAACATATACTCTGGTAGGGAGCTTGAAACAAAACCCATAGAAAGAAGAATCCAGCACAAAATATAAAGGCAGCAGCAGGACGAAAAATGCAAAAAAAAAATAGAGAGACTCCTTTCTAACAAGGGTTTCGTAATATGAACGCAAAATGTGTTTTCTTAATATTGGCCTGACTCTGCATAAAGCTTGCAGTGGCCCCAGGCACAGTGCTCTTGTCGGGTGGCATATTGAAGACTCGCTTCTTTGAGCCACCCTTATTCACCTTGTTTTCTTTTATTCGCAAAAACACATGGCCGGACTAAAAATAGGCGCAATAAAAAAATTACCGATCAAATAAAGGTTTTTTATTTTTTCTTAATTAAAATTAAAATTGTTATACCATGAAGACAA
Source organism: Platycheirus rosarum (assembly GCA_963971375.1). NCBI lineage: Eukaryota > Metazoa > Arthropoda > Insecta > Diptera > Syrphidae > Platycheirus > Platycheirus rosarum. The sequence continues at coordinate 104,077,076 of OZ020510.1, forward strand.
GTGAACTTAAGCTTAATATCCAATCCAGGTAACAGCCCCACCGAACTACCTAAATCCTTCAGAACAATAAGTCTTACATCATATTTATACTCTCAAAAACATGAAGAGTCTATAGTCTGTTCAAGAAAAATTGTCAATACAGTGACGATAGGAGGTTTACCTCTCAGTCTGGTTGCATTGACATATTTCTGTTTCAAGTAAAAGCTCTCACAGGGTGTTCGTACTTTCCAGTATAAATCGTGGCAAATCGGAGAGCAAATCGAAGCCCTAACATTATAAATTGGCATAATTCTCAGCCAAATGTCGGTAGGGTTAGCAATTGTTTATTAAGATTTCTTGAACAGAAACATGCAGACCGTAAACAAAATCTTAAAAAAAAATTAAATCTAAATTAAACAATACCAAGAGGTAATATAGTAATAGTAATATAGGCGCATTTTTTAAGAGTTCTCCAGAAGGCCTAATCTGTTTTAACGTAAAAAAAATGTCAATTGCACTGCACTATTTTAAATATTATATTACGAAACAATATATGTTCGCAAAAGCTCAAAGCAAGCTTCAATTCTGAAAGCTCCATAGCAAATCCAAAGAAAAAGGTATTATATTTTTGCATCAACGGACGAATGGTAACTCTGATTTTGTTTGTATTTATTTATACAAATATTATCAGTGGATTAATGTCTAGTGTGATAGCCAATTTTGGGACACAAGTAACGATGTCAGTGCACTGACGTGTTAACTGACGAACCCAAATCGCGTCAGAAGAAATTTCGGGTCGTTTCAGTGAAGAACGCCATTAGTGGCACTGATCTGTTTTCTGATATTTTTGAATTATCAGTTGCCACTTGCAAGCCATTTTGCATATAATTTATATAAAGTATAGTTTAGTAGCGTAAATTATATAAAGTAGCATAATTTATATAAAGTGAATTGAAATTCTGATCGAGGTGGCATCGAAAAAAAATAACCAGCTACTAGACGAGAGCAGATAGCTGATATTCTATGGCTATTGTAAATACACACAGGTTGCGCTGGGCCGATTTGACATAAAATCACACTTATGTTATATTTATAAATAAAATTTGTAATAAAAGAAAATCTTTTGTCAAAATGTTGAGCCGATAGGTGGCGCTGAGGTGGAAATATTAACGAAAATGTAGTTTTCCCATATATGTATGTATGTATATTTTCATATCAACAATAATGAATTTTGTTTGTGTATTAACTCGATTAATTGGCGTTTAGTTACTGTTGGACCCGATACGTGACGCTGTTTTCGGGATCCAGTAAATGTATTGTACGCCCTAGCAGCGGGTCGGTTAACCGGGAAGGCACTTTAATGCAAAAAAACAAAGGTTGAAAATGGTACCTCCTCTTGGACCGTTCTCTTTTTTTTAACTTTCTTGTGAAATGGTTTACTGATTATAATCAACATTCATATTTACAATTATTTTCGAACAACGTTTTTTTTTGTATGAATACTTACGGAAATAATTAGGAGAGGCAGTGTTGCCATAGTAGCCATTTCCACCATATCTACAAAAACTTTTTTCGACTTTTTGCTTTATAAATAATTTTGTGTGAAAAGCAACCACAGCTTCCCACAGTAAAAAAAAAACAAAGAACTGACAAGGGACAACCACCGGCAGTGTACCAATATAGTGTGACAGCAAAACTACTCACTGACACGATTTTTCATAAATTTCACTGACGCCAGTTACCAGTGTCTTGTGTCAGTGAATTGTGTGTCAGTGTAATGTGATATCCACTTTTTCGGGGGTCATTTCACTAACCGACTCGGAAAAAATTTCACTGACGGGCATTAGGCGTTAGTGAGTTTTGGGACACACAGGCCTGTCAGTAAGTGCGATAACTTTTTTTTCTTCACTGACCACTGACGAGCAATAGCTTCAAGTCACAGCCCATCAGTGTTAAGTGAATTCATTGGCTTAAATTTTCTGGTATACACTAGCGGATTTTATTGTTCACTCAGAAAATATAAACTGGGTATAAATCATATTTTTTCTATCTTAATCTATCTTAAACTACTTCAAACAAACTTAAATTCAACTAAAAATTAACTATCTATTATATATATCCATTATCCCAACTATTGATACTAACCGATACACAAATACGACAACACCTACTCTGCTATACTATGCTAAATTTTGTTCTCAAAAGCTCCAAACCGAAAGCATTATGGTAAAAATCAATGAAAAGCTCCATAGAATTTTTTTCAATTGGCAAAGGTAACTCTGTTGGTGGAATATGATTTTTTTCCAGTACACACAGCGGGAGACGGGGATTAGTCTTACCGAAAGATGGCTTAAGATGCGTATCGTTCAAACAGGATGTTTCAAAACTTCTTCAAGACCTCGTTGAACTTTCTTCTTAGCATTGACGGTTGCTTAACTAAATCTATTTTCGAAATCCGATTATCTTCCATTCCAAGGGTGTCCATCAATGGAAATGTTCCTGTTTCTAGAGAAACCATATAATTCGAAGTATTCTTGGGTAATCGAAATATTCTTTCAACGAAATATCGCCGGAATTTTCCCACGGGAAAATAAAGTATCAGAACATATACTTCCAGAGATCATTTAAATATTTATAGCTAGCTATGAATGAGTATCCCGAACACTTGGGGACAAGTGAACTTAATTTTTATACCCAAACCAGGCAACAGACCTGGTTACAGAGGGCGCCGTCAAATGCCTACTTAGAAAGGTGTTTGCCTTTTCTCGTATCTTATGCAAATCATCCTATTTATTAGCTACCCTTGTTTTAAACCTGTAAAAATTGCTTTTATCTACTGAAGAAGTTCTTTTTTTGGCGTCCAATAACATCGCCTAAACCAGCCGATTGCTTATTGAAGAATCCATAATGTCATCAATGCTATTCAATGAATCCGCCCCTGGAATAAGCCCCTCATACACTTGCAGACGCTGCTGGCTGTTGCCACAAGCTACCGCGCTATTACAGCCAGAAATATCGATCCACTTATTCAGATACACAAAGGATACACGAATATTGCATGTGCACACGATTCCTAAGGATGCCGGATGAAGGATTTTTTCTTTTTTTATGTTTGGCTGGCAAAGAGTCTTAGTAGGATTCCGAGTAACCCCTCTAGCTGGAATATGGGCATGACAGGCGCTGTTGCTGCCGTCGGCCGCCGCCGCCGGTTTGGGAGAGACCATTTGGGGAGCCTCAATGATACACATACCTACAAATGTAGCTGGTGGGGGTGTACATTTAAAATAAATATTTAATTTTTTGTGTAAGAGTCTACCTACTCCGAAATTTAAGTCAAAGTCGGTGTGCTTGTACGAGACTGGGACTGGGACAGCGTGGAAGCTTACAGCCGTTCATGAATCTCTCCAATTTCGTTGCAAAAATAATAGCACCGGAGTGGTTTTTTATTATTTTGGTACCTGGCTAGGTTGGACTGTTATGGTTTGAGGCAGTAAAAAAGTCCTTTTTTGTTTCAGATAGGATTATATACATACATAGGTATGTGTGCCTATTTTTATTTCTGGTTCACTGTTAGGAGAAATTACGAATTTAACACGTTCATTACCAACTCCAACTTGCAGAAAGAGTTCAAGCCGCTTGGGTGAAGTTTTTCTTTTAGAACTCTCTCCAAACACACCTTGTGTAATATGATACTCCAGCGAGAATATGCCCGAGAATGGCTCCAAAAGACAAAAGTGTAATATTAAACACAAGAACCATACGGAACGAGAGAGTTCAACAAGGACGATGGCGATGGTGTGGAGGATATTTTTTTGTTCCTGCTTCTATGTTGGATTCTTTTTCTGAGGCTTAATCAGCTGCAGCTCTACAGTCCTCTAGAGGAGTTGTACATTACATATATCCTGGAAATGGAACTGAAACGTTGTCGAAAGCAGGTTATGTACTTAAACAGCGAAAAAGGGAGAACCAGATTATAAATGCGAGAATCTAGAAATGGAGTTCACATTATATACTCCTACTACCCCCCATTCGCCATTAATATATCCATGTATATGTTTTACTGTTAGTGTGATGTAATAAATGTTTAAAGAGCTATTCATATAATTGTGCACTTGCCAGATGAGATAAAACAATATACAGAAGGATATCATCATCATCAGTAGCATCAGCAGCATTGCCAGCCACATCCTAGTATGGAAGGCTTGGAGTTGAGTATAATGTTTTTCAATTATTTCTACTTTTGCCTGTGGGAAGAGGATATCATATCGCGTTATATATCTTTCTGGTTAGGCTTTTCGAAAACATTATACTTATGTTGAAAGTTTTAATTTAAAAATAATTTTTGTAGGCATGCATAATGGATCCATCTACTAATAATGGTAAATTTGTATTTTTAACTATTATAACAACCTTTGGTAGTTGTCATATTAACTATTATGCTGAGTATAAAATTAATATACGAGCGTTATAGTAGGTTTTTTTAATGTTATCAAAATGTTGTGGTTGCAGTTTAATTAGTGCTATAAACTAATAAATCTGCAAAGAACTTGGGTTCCCGAAAGTGAGATCACTGCTAGGACCTACCAAAGGACATTACCAACAACAGAAAAAGTAACATGGTAATGGAATATAAAGCTTAGGTAGTGATAACCAGAAAAAGCTTGGCCAGATAAATCTACGAAGTAGAGACTTATGAGCACTAGCTACTGAGGGCATCGGCTTAGACAATACAAAACACATATGACAATATTGATAAAGGGCATAACAGAAGAAAGAGAGAGACCAGAAAACAGATAACATATATCAACAGCACGCAGTTGGTTTTCGGACGGTCCACCATCCTACTACTAACCACGCGCAATGATGCTTGATTTCGCTGATTTTTGGGAAGCGATGGAGCATAGGAGATTCGTTCATTCGAGCATCTTATGATCCACACATTTTAATGCAACTGTTCTTCTCAAGTGCAACAAAAATTAAACCTCTTGGGCTATCTAATTAAACTAATTATTTTTTATTATCAATCACACCTAAAAATTGCTGTGAGGTCTTAGTCCTTAAGCTGAATAGAAAGCTTTACACGGAAGTTGTTTGTCCTGCGCTTACATGCGGTTTACCATTTTGGTAACAGATAAGACATATGAGAGACTTTCAAAGGCCTCTGAAATGACAGTATTGAAAAACTTGATCGAATAAGGAGCAAAATACAGCATGAACAACTAATCTGATGCTGAGATGTTGAAAGAAGAGACCTAAGAACCCAGTTCAAAGGCAATGCAATGTGACATTCCAACCCAATAGCAGACAAAAATTTTTCGCGAAAACTCATGGATCAAACAAATGCAACGACACCTAAATTAAGTTGGTTTAGGCATGGAACCATCGAAAATCGGGAGGCCTGCCTAACTTTTCTTAGGTCAATTTGGCGAACCCTTACAGGTATGGCCTTAAAGCGAAACATTGAAGCGGGAAATTTGTGGTCGCAGTCGATATCACAACAATCATCGGTTGGAAAAGAACAAACAACAATTCATAACTTTAATTTAATAATATAAACGACAATTTCCTGTACAAGTTCTATGCTGTGGTCAGTTATAGCAATAACCCTATTAGAAATGGCTTTTAGCAGATTTAGCAATTGTAGTAAAACTTTATTTATTTAATTTTTTTGTAAATTGTAAACGTTAATGCCGTTGATGACAAAAAGTGTGATAGATATACACACACAGTTAGACATTTTGTATTCCTTACCGAAATACATAATTACACCATGTTAGATTATTATTTCGATTTGCTAGTATCTCCTTTAAAATAATACCTATTGTAAGGAGGCCGGAAGGTAATCTTACATTTTATTATATTTTTTTGGGGTACACTCGTTTTCTTCATTTCTTTTTATTACGTTACAACTTTTTTATCACGTCTACTTCAGTCACCTTTACAATTATAACTGAGTTCATTTGCGTTCATCGCACCTAGTGATGAATTTAAAAATTAAAATACATAATACATAATACGAATACAAATAAAACAATGGGCCTGCACACACGAGACGAATTCATCCGGTGAAAACCGGTTTCCTGGGCAAGGGAAGAGAAACGTGTTGTGTACATTGGACTCAAATCTTCAACCAACTTTTGAGTGGATGATCGAAGAGAAAAACTAATACACACAATTTAGTACGATTTTGGGTTTACAAAACACTAAAGAAATACTAACACATAAGAAAGAAGTTCATGTATACATTTCTTTCGACCAGAGTAATTTATCCCGTGTGTGCTTAAAGTAAGGTTTGAAACCGGTTTTCCCCCAGGTTGAAATCATCTCGTATGTGCAGGCCCAATGAACATTTAATAGTGGAGTTAAGCTACAGCTATAGCTCCCGGTACGTTTAATTGCATTATTAGTTAAGTAAATCCAGGGCCAGATAATCCATTAGGCAATATAGGCAACTGCCATCCTCATTCGGAACATGCTCTAAACATTATGTGACCTTTACAAACACCCTTATTGCGATTGTCAATTTTGAATTGAAAGTTGACATTTATCAAATTTTTTTTTAAACTCTATAGCGGTTGTCAATATTGAAAATATTTTTGATCTACCTATTGTGAATTAACATAAACCAACCATTTTGAATTGAAATCCATATTGCGAGTTTCAATCTTTTTCAATTATATTGCTTTTTAACAATATTTATGTCAACCACAAAATTTCGATTGGTGCTGCAGTAAAATGTAAGTTTTTTAATAATTTGAACAATAAAACTTTTTTAAAATGTTATATTTTAAACAAAAGGGCTAAAAATATTTAGTATATATAATATAAAGTGCAGTTGACGAAACTGGTGATGCTGGTGGAAGAGAATTTGGATGTTGCAAAGGGTTTGTGTTCAAAAGTGGCGCCGCAAAGAAAATGGGAGCAGTTTGCTGTGATTTTAAATGGTTTAGGTCCTCCTGCACGAGAATGGAATAAATGGCAACGAGTAATCAGTTCATAAATTTTAATGTTTTTTTATTTCATAAAATATTTTCTTCAATCGTAGGTTTGGATTGATCTTAAATGCAAGACTAAAAAGAAGAAAACAGAAAACAAGATTGAAATTTCAGAAACTGGAGGAGGGCCCAACAGACTTCATCACTTTAATGATACAGAGGAAACTATAATCCGAATTTTGGAGTTAAATTCATGTGTTGATCCAACCGGTCAAGAATTCGGTTTAGACGCCAACTTTTCTTCGAATAACATGGATTCATCTCAATGCTTTGCCCAAAAGCAAAGTTCAACAATTGAAGAATTTTTTTTGGAAGATTGTTGGTTTGAATTGTAGTGAAGCAACAGAAGCCATTGCAGAAAACAAATCCTCAAAAAATAAAGAAAACTTACCTAAAAGGTACTCAAGAAGTGAAAAACTCCAAGAAGAGTTCAAGGTTATGTTGCAGGAATAAACTTCTTCACAAAATACCTTTTATGGCAATATGACAACCTCATGGTGGAAATAAAGAGTATTGTGAACATAGAACACTACACCAAAAAAAATACACGAAACACAGAAGAATTTCTAAAAATAAAGAAGGAAAAGTTGAAAAGTTCACACCTATCAATTTCATTCACAATCGAAAATGCTTTAGTCAATTGAGTTACACAATACCTAATTTCAAATTGATTGATTCATTTTTTCAATGTTCAATCGGTTGATAATTGACAATCGCAATAAGGTTGATAGTCTTTTTTTTTATAATCGACACCCACTCAGGGGGTTATTGACACTAATGAATCAACATATTGCTAGCATTTAGGGAAGTTGAATAGAAGAAAAAAAGGTGGTAACGATGCACATTGGTATTGAATATCTGGAAATTGTAAAGTAAAGTAAAGTAAAGTGAAGCGTGAGACATTCTTTAAGTGCGGCTAAAGAATGAGTCTCAACACTTAAAACTGCGTCTGAAAATTTGACTCAAAGGTAAATTGATGAGCATTATTAGCGATGCCAGTTGTATTACGGGGATGAATGCATCTGGCTATTTCCCTGAAGCCTTTTACATTGAAATAGCAATAGAATTCTATTTTTATGCACACTTCTGCATTCTATCCAAGAAACGGAAGTGAGTAATTTGAACACCTACCTAGATATGAGCATTATACCATTGTATATAGACTGCTATAGTACTATCATGACGACGGGTGGACGGTGGCGTTCCAAGCGGCTCTAGGGAAAATTAACTTGGTAAATTGAAAGAGGCGAACGAGTCGAACAAAGAGAATTCTAAGAGAAACTCTGTGAACATGTACTTTACTCTTTGCAGTTTGCAGTTTACATATATACAATGATGCGAGTATAGTTTTTTTTTGCACAACTGGATTGCTTCACACAAGCAGGGCGACGAGATGGCTAGTTAAAAGGATTGACAAAAAAGAAGAAAAACGACTTTTGTAAATGAATGGTGTCTGGGGGGTGGGTATATGTTTAAGCTGGTTGATAAGTTTATTTTGAGTTTTATATTTTTTTCATATAAAACATTCGAGGGTAGGTAGATATTTAGGTATGTACCTACATACATCCCTACATAATGTGTGTATTTACGTAGGTATACTTGTTATATTATCTTTGATAAAATGTTCAGCTAAATTCAGGTCGATCGGTCGGTTGTCGGTGTGGTAGATGGTGTGAGCGAGGGTGAGGGAGATACTAAAAAGGAAAACTTAATAAGCACATGTGTATGTGTATTGTGTATATCCTGTTCTCGGTGACGGTGAACAACGAAGAGGATCGACAGATTTTATTTTTTGAATTTTCATTTCATTGGCTTCGTTATCGTTGATGTTGAATTTTATGCACAAGTAGCTTTGTGATTATAGGGACTATGAGTCAAGTTTAGGATTCGTGAACATAAAAAAATTGTGATAATAATCAAACATTACATTACGATGATAGAGAAACATATTTGAGTTGCTGGCAAAATTCTGTCCGTCTGTCTGTAGGTCTGTCTGTACGGATGTATTTTGGACTATAGCCTAAACCGATGAGCCAATCGACTTCAAATTTAGAACTTAAGGTTATTTTGACATTTTACACAGTTTTTTCAAATTTTACTTGCGATTATAGGGACTATAAGGTAAAGTTTAGAATTTGTGAATATAAAAAAAAATTTAGATAACAATGAAACATGACATTACGATCATAGAGAAGTTAAAAAAGTGATCGACAAAAAATGACTGTCTGTCTGTCAGTAGGTATGTATAACGAGCTGCAGCCTAAATGGCTTAAGCGATTATCTTTAAACTTGGTGTGTGTGATTATTTTGGCATTCCCCAGAGGGGACATTGACATTTAAATTGTAGGCCTAAAAGTAAAGGAAGTGCCATATGACCGTTGAGTTGAGTTGTTTTCTTGATTGAAATTTTTGCATTCAGTAGGTAATCGAGTATTTTTTTTATTTGTTAGTTGTTTTTGCATGTTTATGTGTTTATCATAGGCGTCCTTATTATTTATTCTGTATGCTGTATGCTGTTACGATCATAAAATGCTTTAAAATAAATAACGATAAATAAATAATAATATAAATAACGAAATTTGCTTTCATTAGACTAGTGGCTAAGGCTCAACCGAGCAATATAAAACAAAATTTGGGAGAAAATATTATTTGTTTAATGAAATCAAAAAAAAAATATTCATAACGTTTTTTGGAAAAAATGTTGTAAGCCATCTTATTTCACTTGCTGTTTTCTATTTTATAAATTTTTCAATTTAAAATCGTTCGACCAGTTTTTTGAAAAACTTTTCAAAAACATATATATAATTTTTTTTGACTATGTCAATTTAAAGAAATCTATAGTTTATACTAGGAGAAAAAATTAAAAAAGTCTATAGATTCGTTTTCAAAATATTCAAAAAACAAAATAAGTGCTTAAAAAATTATTAAAAATTAAAAAAAATGTTTTGGAACATTTCAATAAGCAATATTATTTAAATCATAAAACACTACATATTTTGAAAATTTCATCAAAATCCGTCAATTATTTAACGAGAAAGTGTAATTTTAAAAAACCGGTCATATGGGAGGTACCGTTATAAAACTTTTTCTGAAAAATCGATTAAAACTGAAAGATAGATTTTGCATAGAAAACATCATTCTGAAAGTTTTATTAAAATCGTAGGAGCCGTTTTCGAGAAAAATAAGTTTTTCATTAAAAGTTATATGGCATGTGCCGTTAGTTTTGGAGCTATAATGCCAATTCCAAAAACCGTCGGGTAGAGCACTCTAAAAGTACTATGTACCAAGCATAGAGTAACTATACTATAAAGAGGGAAATCTATTGCCTTCTTTTGACAAGGCCCACAAGCTGGTCAAATAAGTATTGGTGTAGAACTGTCAAAAAATTGACATTGAATTAATTTTTTCAACAAGGGTGACTGATGACGTAAAAATACAAAAGTCGCTATCTTGTTTTCTTGTATCATGAGGAAATACTAGCAAGTTACTCGAATGCAAGTTGTTATACTTTATTATTATTTTCCCTGCCTTTTACATATTGTGTGCTTAAAAACTCTATATAAACGTTTAAAACTGGTTAAACAATATTCAAGAGTTTCAACCATTTACCTGATACTGATGATAGTATATTGATTGTTCTAGAAATGAATTTAAACAAGCATTCGGTCAGAAGAACAATAAACAAATTAGCACACAGGAGCAAGTACGTGCAACCCAGTCGTGCCTTTTATATATTAATTTTTTTCTGAAATTCTTTATTAAAAAAATAATATGATGGAACAGACTTTTTGCTTTAAAAAAGGTATACCTAGCACATTATTTTAAATGTTGCCGTTATTTTTAAATATATCTATATAAATATATTTTAGTGGAAGATTACTTAGGCTACTTATACCTATTTTCCTAAATATCAATTTTGGTTGTAATCGGTTACCTAGTTCTCAGAAAAGTCGATGCCAAAAACAAACTCCTATGGGTGGTACCAGTTTTAGCCCACCGTCATAATTTGTTTAACCAAAATTGATTTTTACATAAAAAAATTCTTGGAGCTGTTTTTGACAAAAATAAGCTTTTACTTGACGGTTATATCGCACGTACTACCGTAAATATTTCAGCTAAAAAAAAAACTAAAAAATCCTATGTCGAATGTCAAAATAAACTTATATTCCAAATTTAAAGACAACTGGCCAAACCATTTAGTAGACGGACAGAATTTTGCCAGTGACTCAAATATGTTTCTCTATCATCGTAATGTTATATTTGATTGTTATCTCAAATTTTTTTTTCTGCACGAATGCATAACTTGTACTTAGTACCTACCTATAATTGCAAGTAAAAATTAAACAATTAGGTACCTATTACAAATGTAAAAAAACCCGTGGAATTTTTAGCAATTCTATAGAAGATTAGTTCAAAGAAGTATTTTGGTTTAACTATAAATTTCTTTCCCGCGAGCTAAGAAAGGAAGGTCAACTAGTACCTATTATATATCTATAAACCTCAAACAAACAAAAGATCTTTGTTACTATAATATATAATCAATCAATAATAATATAAATCAATTTACAAACAATTTTTGATTGAATTTATGCACATAGTTCATTCAGATAGGTACCTACATATACAAATGTATGTACCTATATGTATATGTAGGTACCTATCTGAATGGAAAGCAAAATTCAAAACAAAAATCCATCCATTGCAAGGGCCTTTGTATCTTTGTATAAATACAGCAAGAAGTAAGTTTGTGTTTAAATTTCAAGAATGAATGTGTACACTATTTGAAGACGACAACCTTCATAATAGAATAGTAAAAAAATTGAAAATCCTAAAGAATTCGAATCAAAAGTCTGGTCAATGATGTATATATGTACAAATATGAAAAAAATGTGTATGTGGGTAGTGCTCATACAAAACTTGAAAATCCTAAAAAACTCAAATCAAAAGTCTCGTCAATGACGTACGCATGTATAAATACTTATGTAAGAACCAGTTCTCATATTACATATTCCATATAAAAAAACGTAAACAATGAAAATGTTGGATCTTGTATAAATCCTTACAAAAAACTAAGCCTCAGCTAAGCGAAACCATTATATATTAACTTCAAAACTGCCAGCAGTTTATACACATATATACAATGAACAAAACAAGATAATGAATTATTTCATGTTCTCCTTCGGTTTTTTCTTGCCTCACATTGTCACATTGCACATGCGCAGGAAACTAAGCACAAAGCATAACACTAAAAACCATGCTCTTAATTCTCTCTCACTCAAATAAAATGTCCTACACTAGCACTCCAAGCGGCTCTAGGGAAAAAGATTTTTTCTCGTCTCATGATAGTACTATAGGCAATGTATATACAATGCATTATACAACAGAACGGAGCACAGTGGTTCCAAGCTGAAAAAAAAAACCAAAATTAAACAATTTGTACAGGTTCGCGAATAAGGTTCTTTTGGGTTCTTTTGATTCTACATATAAGGCGTGTTTTATTGATAGGCGTATAGCCAGCGCAGTAAAATTTTATAAGGCAACCAACAACAAATCAAAAGTGTCGATGACTAAGTTAGTAAAATGAGTGAATATAAAAAGTTGAGATAAAGTCTGGAATGATTGGAAAGAAATGTTAACCACCTGGAATGTAGAACCATTTTTGGGGGTTGAATTAAAAGTGAATTATAGAGCATTTTTTGGGGCTTTTTATTGTCAATTATTTTATTAATTATGCATTAACGGTTTATTTAACTTGTTTATCAAAATACAAAACAAGTGTCTTACATGGACCAACTTTTCGAAGGAGCCCTTTTTGGTACTTGTTAGTCTATAGATAACAAGCTCCATGATCCTCCACATTGGCTATGAGTCACTGGGTCGCATGAACTAGTTCTTATGCTAGATAATTGCTTAGTGGCTGTATATGTATGTATATAAAGGGTGTTTTTTTATACGTGTGGTTTTCAAGAAGAAATAAAACGCATATAGTTTAATGTTATGGCCAAGAATATAGCTTTATTATAAAGACAAGGGTTTGCATTATGTTCTAAAAACTCTTTCGGGGAAGTTGCCGCCGTGGCTGGCTCGAACAAATTTCAGCCGGGGCCCAATTTTCCCAATTTTGTGAAAAGCGGGATCGGTGGCTGTTTCGTTTTGGGCCCATTCACCGAACGTGTGACGCGCTTGATGGGCGTTCGGCTTCAATTCTTGAACGAGTTGGATTTTGTAAGCCTGCAGACCAAGATCCTTCCGCGTGCGATGGCGGATGGACTCATTTGGGTCTTCTTCGATACTCTGCTCCACCGAAAGGAACCATTATTTTGGTAATAAATTTGCACAATTTGCAAACTTTGTTCAGGAGTAAGTCTATTCATTATGAAATCGCAAACCAAACTGAGCATAAATTAAGAGACAGCTGTCAAAAAGACCAACTCCGAAAAAAGTATTGCCAGATTGAAAACCACACGTCTATTAAAATAAAAAAAATATTTTTTTTTAGAAAATTCTTTATTTTTTTTAATTAGTTTCAGAGTTTCCTTGGAAAAAATGAGTATGCAATACAATTTGAAAAATAAATGTCTAACGAAGACAAAAAAATTTTCAAAATCGTTCGACCAGTTTTTTTAAAAAGTCGTATAGTATGTCATTATAAGGCAATCTGTAGTTTTCATCTAGGAAAATTATTTAAAAAATTCAATCCACCCATTTCCAAAATATTTCGAAAACCAATAAAAAAAAATTAAATTAAAAAATCGAATTTTTTTTTGAAAATTTTTAAATGCGATATTAATTGAATTATAAATGACTTCTTGTGTGCAAAATTTTATTGAAATCGGGATAATAGTTTACGATAAAACCGCATTTGAAAAAACCGGTTGTATCTGAAAGTTTTATCAAAATTGTTGGAGCTGTTTTCGAGAAAATCTAACTTTTTTGTTTGAAATTGTATGGCAGGTACCGTTATTCTTCGACCTAGAGCAAAAAACACCCCCTGAGCTACTACCTAATAAATACTAAATATATAATATAATATAATATATAATAAATTGAAACAAATCGGCCGATCCGTTTAGGCTGTAGAGGCGCGAACAGACAGACAGACAGACGGAATTTCCGGACCCACTTTTGTCACCTTCTCTATCATCATAATGTCATGTTTGATTGTTAGATTTTTTTTTTTTTTGCACGAATCCATAACTTGCATTTTCGTACCTAAATCGCAAGTAAAAAAGAAATCCATGCTTTGATACAGGGAGAAAAAATGCGAGTTGAAAATGAGTTTAAAAGTTTAAAAGTGTAAGGCATATCCCCATTACATGCTCACATTCGTTTTATGGAATATATACTAAATTTAAGCTACAATATTGGTTTTCAAACTTGAAGGAGATCAAAAGCTACTAAATATATTAAAGAAGATAAAAAAGAGCATTCAAAAAGATTTCGCTGATAAAGTTGGTATAAAGGTTAATATTAATAAGCAAGGATCGGGTAACACTTCGAGAAGATTTTTCAGAAATCCTACTGGTTTGGCAACCAATGAGTATGTTATTCATCTTATGCTGATATCATCGGATCTAAAAATATCACATCTTAGACCAGAACCAAAAATAAATGATTATGTTCCCCTAAGCGAAGAGGCACTCTAACACAACGAATCACATTATGTGACGTTTGTCATATATTTATAATCATCTACTTTATATATATGTTCATTTTTCTTACTATATGATTTAAAGATAATATCGCAAATATGGTTCTTAAGAACAATGTGGAAACCTGCTCCATTGAAAGGAACCATTATGCGGAGCCTTGAAGCACACCGGAATTTATTTTGTCTTTATCAGACGCATTTTATGCGAGTCACCCTGTGTGGATATAGCGAGCTACATAATATCTCGTAATAGTTGTTTGATTTGATTTCGTTGCAATTAGATTACCTATTATTATTTTATCGTAACCAACAATCATGGTACCCTTTTTCGAAAAAAAAAATTATTACTTACACTACCTAACCGGCACAACAAAGTCATAAAAGGATTAAACGATTTATGTTGCCCGTTTATCTTGATTGCATCGAAACGTTTGCCTCGAAAATGAAAATAAAAATAAATATCTATAATTGGGACTGCATTTTCGTTGCTTCAAATAGTCTATTTCTTTTTAAAAATTGAATTAAATTATTATTTTGTCTTTTTTTTTTAAATCAAACTCGTTAACCCTTAGACTATTAAGTTGATTGCAGAGTATGCGCGGCAGCAACCATTACGAGACCAAACAAACATTTGTGGTGCCTCACTGGTCGTGTCGGCGTCATATAGAATTATCCGATCGTTTGGGGTGATTTAGATGCGTTGTGCACATAAAAAAACATCAAAATACGCAGATATACTACATTTTGAGATCTGAGTGTAAAATTTAATTTAATTGTGTTTTAGATTGTATAGGAGAATGCCGGACAATAGAATTTAAATTGGTTTAACCAGCAGATTCGAGATCCGTCCGCCACGATATTGAATGGGTGGGAATATGGGAATTTTCATGATTAGGATTTTGAGTTTCGTAGATGTTGTAGGTACTTTATTAAGTTGAATTGTTTTGGTTTCGTTTTCGCTACATTATTAGACGTCTTTGAGTTAATTTAGATTATTTGACGTGATAACGTCTAATAAATCGATGAGAGGCTACACGTACGAAATAACATGACTCATGCTAACCGCGATATTGTGGTTCTTCTTTCAATCAAAATCGATCACAAGAACCAGGCGAACATGAAAAAGAACAGGCGCAAAATTCCAAAATAATTCTACTCAAAATAGGCGGAGTTTTGTTAAGGTAGAAATTAGATTTAGATTTTGGGGTGTGTGTGTGGATTTAACTGGATTTAATGCATTAATGTTTTCTTATGACGTTATCACGTAAAATTATCTTCCGTCAACCGACTTTACAGACAACTAACTCTTTTTTTAGTTCATCAATGTTATTCAGATTTGGGTGATAATAATGTGATCTTGAAGATGGAAAAAATGGTTATTAATATGTAGTAACTTCTGTATGAATCATTAAAATCTGGTGCTCAAAGCATCCAATAACAATAATAATATTTTCTATGTCTATAAGGCACAACGCCATTTCAGAGTGCAACTTGGTGTTGCACAATATTATAGTCTGTACAGTTAAAGTTATTAGTACAGGGCTTCTTTTTACAAATATATTATTACGACACTGAATTGAGAAAACTTTTTTCAAAAAAAAGTGCCCCGTGGCTTAGTGGTTATTGTGTCGGATTGCTATGCGAAGAGCCTGAGTTCGAGTCCCACTCATAGCTACCTTCTTTCTCGGGATACTGTCCCTTGCGAGGAAATGACAAAATCTCCAAGAGTAAAAAATTGTCTCGAAAAAGTGCATCTCATATAGCCGTTCGGACTCGGCGGTAAATTGTAGGTCTTTCCATTCTTGCAGATTAACAACACACACATAGGAATGGTTGAGAGTATAATAATGCGCTAATAAATTTATTTTCTTTATTAATTTGTATTTACTCAAAAAGATACAAACGTACATGAATTCTGTGTATTCCTTAAAAAAAACTCGTACACCCCACCATAACCGATCACCATAAACGTTAATGGAATAATGAATAATGATCGTTTACATCTACATCTATCTATCTACCCTTCTGTGTGAATTGAAAAAGGAATTGTACCAACTGAGTTACCTTTGCCAATTGAAAACACTGCCATATAGATTTTTCATTGGTTTTTATCATATTGAGCTTTTTGGGCTTTTGGTTTTGGAGCTTTTGAGAAAAAAATTAGTAATGTAGAGGGTAGGTGCTGATGTATTAGTATATTAATAGTACCAATATTTGGAAAATCCTTACAAAGCAATTAAATTTTGTTGGCTCATGGTATTTTAGTAGAAAGAACTAATTTTTTTCGAAGTTTGCAAGTGCATATTATTGTGTTAGCAGTTGAAGTGAGTGCAAGTCTTTTCATACACCTCGTGTTTTGCATAAAGAATTAAAAAATTCTAATAAAAGAGTTCGTTGTGACTCTGGTGAAGGCGATTCTCGCCCTCCCAGCAAACATTCAAATAAAAATAAAAACAGATGTTCATGATAAAATGAATAATAATAATAATCAAAACTATTATCAACCCTTGCAAAGCTTTATGGCTGATGCTGATGATATGGATGAAGTATCCGAAAACGATACTAATGAACGTTCTAACGTCATTAAAAAAGGGTTCCTCCCTATAGTTGTTCTCAAATCTACAAATGAACAAGTGCGTCTCATGCTTAGTGATTTAAAGATCGACAACTATCTTATCAAAAATATCTTCCTCGGTCAAAAAATTATCTCTCCATTAAATGAAATCTTTGAAAAAATCAAAACACAACTTGTAAAATCAGACAATAAATTTACTATTAAAATAGTGTTGTCAAGACTTCATATCATAGCCGAAAAATTGCTTAAAGACGAACTTATTTCATGCGGAATAAAGTGCATCGATGTGAAAGTGATTACTAACAATTCGATAACAAACACCCAAACTAAAAGCTACAAGTACATCGTTTATATTCAACGCGGCACAATAAAACTGAATGAACTCAAGCGAAACCATGCATGCTTATTTAAAACTCTTATCCGGTTTCGGTGGGACTTTACGAGGCAAAACCCTGGTAAAATAACGCTATGTCATAATTGCCAACTCTATGGACATAGTTCCATGCACTGTCACATTAAGAGTTTCTGTGCTAACTGCGCCGGCATTCCGGCAACCACAAAACAACTGAATGCAAAAATTCTGACGTGATCCGATGCGCCAATTGCAATGGACCTGACAAGTCATCCGACTCCAGCTGTATTAGCCGCCAACAATACCTAAATATTCGTCAAAAACTCTCCACTCATAGACGTGTAACAAAAAAAAAACAAAAAAACACAACCTACACTATTATCACAAAAACCTTTTGATCCACATTCTCTTAGTCATTTTCCCGACGCCCTCCTCCGCCCCCACCAAGGCTAACAAATAAAAATCGCCATGCTGATCCCTCATAATCTTCATCATCATTGGCACCTGTACCACCTGCACATCGCAAACAAGTTTCACTTGAGAACAAAACATCATCTTCTAGTGCAAAAGGGCACAGTGGACTGACTATTCTCCTTTGAAGAGATTAATTCTCTTTTGAGTGAAGGTTTAGCTAAACTTAGAGTCTGTCATACCAAAAGTGATCAGTTCAATGTAATAACATCTCTTGCTATTAAGTATATTTACTCAAATGAACATGTTGTATAACCCACTCAATATTATTACAAAAAAAAAAACAAATTAGAATTTTTTAATTTTATCATTGATAAGAAAGTTGACATTGCTTTGGTCTCAGAAACCTGGTTAAATGTAAATAAATCGTTTTCACACCCGAACTTCAAATGTTATCGTCTTGACAGGAGAAACGAAATAGGAGGAGGTGTTGCTGTTGTCATAAGAAAAGATATCCGTCACTCGGTTCACCCTAGCTTGCAAACTTAATTGTATCGAGTCAATAGGAATAGATGTTTTTTTGAAAATGATTCCAAAGTGAGCATTTTTTCTGTCTACTTCCCGGGTGGAAATAGAACTCTTGATAAAATCACTCTATTTAAAAGCGATCTGCAAAAGATTTTTAGAATCCGGAGCAAAGTCATTTTTGGTGGCGACTTAAACTGTCGCCATCGACAATGGAATTGTCTGAGGGCGAATTGTTGGGGTAACGTTTTGTATGATGTCAAGGAGACACATCCAAATTTCTTTTTATTATACCCTCCAAATTATACATATGTTCCCACATCTAAATCTAAAAGTCCTTCTACCTTAGACTTTTTTGTTACAAATATAGCAACTAACTGTAACAGGCCATTCACTTTAAATAAATTTGGGTCTGTCCATCTACTTGTAAACATAAACATGAGTCTCCAACCACAAATTAAACAAACCAAATTACATTATAAATTTTCTGCAGCAAATTGGAATTTATTTACTTTTTTAACAGAAACTGCAACCACATTTCTACTACCCCCGTAAACAGCACATCCCAAATAGATTCCATGTGCAGTAATTTTGTTTCTTTATTGAATAGGGCTGCTGACTTTGCAATACCTAAGTGTCCAGTAAAAATTGATCATTCGGCTCGACTTTCTAGTAATATTTTACTATAAGACTAAGAAACCGGTATGACAGCTTCCTCAGCAAACTTTTGAATAAATTAATAGCAAATGAAATTAATAAATTCAGAAACTCTCGTTGGAATAATCTTTTATCTTCCTTCGAGAAATCAAGTAAACCCTTTTGGAAAGTTTCCAAAGTTTTAAAAAAAGAGGTTCGAGTATTCCAGCTCTCAAAACACAAAACGAACTTTTAATAACGGCAAAAGATAAAGCAAACTTATTAGCTTCAAATTTTTCAAAGAATCATGAATTAACATCTCATTTTAGTGATCATAGTACTTACACTGATGTATTAAATACAAATATTTTTGTTTCGCAATCAAATGTCGAACAAATAGGAATAAATTTAGTCAATCCGAGTATAGTCAGAAAATTGATTCAAAACGTAAAAACTAAAAAATGTCCTGGCGTGGACGGTATAAGCAACAAACTTTTGAAATATGTCCCCCTCTCAGGCTTACGATATCTCATTGCAATTTTCAATAGTTGCCTAAAATTAAACTTTTTTCCAGATTGCTGGAAAACTTCCATGGTAATACCAATTGCAAAGCCTGGTAAACCAAAAGACGATGCTAGCAACTATAGGCCTATAAGCTTACTCTCTATAAGCAAACTTCTGGAAAAAATAATCAAGGAAAATCTTGATAATCACATAAATGAGAATAAAATTTTGCCTGACTATCAATTTGGATTCCGAAGATTCCATAACACCAACCAACAAATTCAAATTAAAAACCATGTGAAAGATAAATTTAATTCAAAAGAGTCGACTGCCTTAGTACTTTTGAACATTGAAAAGGCTTTCGACACGGTCTGGCACGACGCATCAATCCACAAGCTTGTTCAATTTAACTTTCCTATGGCGACAGTAAAAATTATTCAAAGTTTTAGTGGGAGAAAATTTTTAGTTAAAGTGCAAAATGATACGTCTACTGTCCAGAATATTCCATATAAAATTCCTCAAGGTACAGTACTTGGGCCAACCCTCTTTAATATTTTTGTCTCCGATTTACCAAATCTTGGAAGCAATGTAAGTATTGCAATGTTTGCTGATGACACCGCTATTTTTACGTCGGACACTTATTTCCTGGACGTCTGTCATACGTTGCAAATGAATCTTTCTTCAATAGAAAAATACTTTTTTAAATGGAAGATTAAAGTTAACCCTTTGAAAACACAAGCTATTTGGTTTACAAGGCGTTGAAAATCTTGGTTTCTCCCAAACAATGTACAACTTCGAAAGGGCTCTGTAAACATAGTTCTAAGCTTAGTAAACAAAATAAAATTTTATTATACAAATCAATTTTCCAATCTATCCTCCTGTACGGTGCTCTTGTTTGGTACGATTGTGCCAAAACTCACAAACTTAAGCTCCAAATATGTCAAAATAAAATTCTTAAAATGACGCTTGATTTACCATGGTGCTATTCAACCAACAGGCTTCATGAACAGAGCAATGTCAATCTTTTAAACTCGCTTATTGAAAACTTAACAGAAAATTTAATGAAAATTGTTCTTTCTCTGAAAATGAACTAATCAAAAGTTTATCTCCACCATAAATTTGTATACAATATACCATATTATATGATTTTGTTAGAAGCTGTGAATTTGGGATGAAGCAATTTTTCAAGTGGATTTGTTTTTGTTTTGTCTCTAATAAATCCTTTCCACAGTTTTTGTTTTTTCCAAACCACAGCTCTATACATAAACTTAACGTGGGAGTTTTGCAATATTAGTTTTAAGAGTTGAATAAGGGTTTTTAATTATAGCTTTCCCTTGAATAAATAATATTAATATTCACTATACAACTTATTATTTTTATATGTTTGTTTAAATTTATAGTTGAAAAGAAAAATGTTTATCCTAAATCTCTAAAAATAGCATGTTCTTACCAATTGTAAAAGAAATAATGTATATCGCTACTTAAATAAAAAAAATAATAATAATTGCAAGTGCATAACATGATCATATTAATTCGGAAAAGTATTTTGACATGATATTGTGTTATAATAAAAGTGATGTGATATTGTTCGTCGGAAATGTGGCAGCAAGTTGACAACCTCACTCGCTAAATTGAATTTTTTTGGCGGAAAGTTGTAGGATTCTAAGAATCCTATTCGTCAGAAGGCAGACTAAAAAACATAAACGGGGGTGGGGGGTCAAACATGATTTTTTTTTTTTGGAAAATAACTTGCGCTAGGCAAAATATTGGCGAGGTGATGAAGACGAAAGAGAAGATTTGAAAACGTCAGAAGCCTAAGTGGAAGACAGAGTATAGTATTATTATATACAGTGAACTGGAATTGTTTTAAATTGTTTTTAAACTGTGAAGTGCTAATGTTTGTTTGATAAAAAGTGAATGTATATATTTTTTTTAATTAAAAGTTATATATTGTATTGTATTGCAAGTGGGAACCATACGCACATTGCTCTCTAATTTGCGACGATTTGTAATGATAAGTACGGAAATCCTGTTAGAAATTCTGCTTGAAACAGAAATATGCAAGCCAAAATGTAACCAGACTCATAGGCAAACGTCTTATCTTCCCTGTTGTTGAACAGACTATAGGTAGAAGAATAAGTTTTTTTTTCGGCGAGTAGATCGAGAATAATGTTACTTTTTTTAAATTAAATCTCATTGACGGCTTAGCTTGCACTAGGATTTAGAAAAATTGCTTCCCAAACTGAGAGTCGAACTTACGATGTCCCGCTTAGCACATCGTCTCATCAACGTGTTACATTAAAAGGCGCGCGCGTTAATTAAAAAAAAAATAAAAATCTATTGCACATCTGAGTCTCGACATATGCATGAGATTGTGGAGTTTGCTAGAAAGAAGAGTTACATGATTCACTATACCTACTTCTATTCAGTATATTTTTCTTCCGATAAAATGCATGGTTCCCGCGAGAAAAATCTGAATATTTTATTAAATGGGTTTTGATTTATTTATTTACCTAATATCTTATCTATATTTTTTCAAAATGGATGTATATATGTCCGTTATGGACATTTTTCTTAGGTAAGCGTAGCAACGCGCAATGGGCACCGCTAGTAAATAATAAAAATCAATCAATCTGAAGTGTTCGCAGACGCAGTCGCGGGTAGAAGCTAATTCATTTATATTTCTTTATTATCATCATAATGTCATATTTGATTGTAATCTAGAGTTTTTTTTAATTTAAACCCATAAAACCATTAGTTAACCTTATGGTGCCCATATCGCAAGTGAAAACAACAACCGATCAAATTATCCCCTAAGGTAAATTAAAAAACGTTTACTCTGCCATTCACTTCGGTGAAAATCGCTATTCCACCCCCAGTTTTTGGTGTTTGATTTGGTTGCTCATGATGGACCCCTTTTGGAACAAATAGAAATATCCTTCCAAGGCAAGTCAACAATCACTTAGTGATTTAGACATTCATCTCTTTTCTTAAGCTTTTTTTTTTGTTCACAAATAGAAAGGGAATGGGGCGAAGAAAGGAGTCGTTCCAGCTATCTGCAATGCACGTGGCTCGGGAATGAATTTCCGGTTACCACCATAAGCACTTTGCTAGGAAATTGTCATGTTTTGTGTTTGCAGCAAGGATATGTAGTCTACTCTCGTCTCTTAAGGCTATGAATAAGAGACATCACTAGGAGTATATTGTTGTGAAAATGATACCTGAATATAGGTCTTCTAAACACCTAAAAACACTACACAACCAATGATGACATGATTTTAGCCCCCAAGGCTAGGGTGGTAGACAGACAGAGATAGATCCTTATATAATATTCAAATTGCATACTGTTTATCTATCAATTCGAGGCCAACACCTTTAAATAAATAAGAGTTCTAAGAGGGTGAATTCGATATAATATACAATATCTAAATATTCCATCTATATCTTATGCAAAGAACATATATCGATACAAAAGTTTTTTTTTTGAAAACGGGCGAGACAAAAGGTAAAAATCAATATCGCACATGAAAGGATGTTCGTTTGGAAGGTGGGGGGCGATGTTGGGTCGCCATTCCAGGACGAAGACCCATTTTATCAAACCATAGCGTGTCGCGCGTTTATCTTTAAGAGAAATTCAATTTCCTACGAAAAAGGATGTGAATGGAATTGGAGGAGTTTTCTCATTTGTCAAGGAGTCTATGATGATGGTATGGTGCGGTGCGTACGATGAGGTGAAGATTGGAGTAGTACCTGGAGTAGTTTAGAGATGGAGGCTGTGTTCAAATCAATGTAATCAGCATAAAAGTTTACGCAGTTTTATTTGAAAATGTCATAAAGTTGTTTTATTTGTTTTTTTTTTTCTACTTTCCTACCTTCTTACAAGACAGGATGAATAATATTTTCTTGAAAGGTTGCTTGTTTAATATTCAATAAGAGTTAAGAATGGACAATGGATTCTCTTCTCCATAAATCCATTAAGGGGGACAAACGGGTGGATAAAAAAAAACTTAGAAAAGCTTTCAGCCACACAATGGTTTTTCAAGTTAAAAAATAAGTTCATTCCCAAATCGGTTTCCATAGAAAAATTTGAAAAAATAAAATCAATAAATTCAATCTTTCCAATTGGACGTTAGTATTATCCTTGAAAGCAATTCATTGTTGGTGCCATTCGAACGTGACAAATCTACTTATTAACTCCATTTTTTCTGAGAAAAAAAATCATTATATTTTCAACAATAATACTGTCATTTTAACTAATAATATGGCAATCAGTTGATGGTGTACTCTGTAACAATCACTTTTCCTGCGCTGTTATCCTTAGACAATAGCCATGTCCATCAAGTGCTTAAGTTTAAAATTGACATTTAACTGACGTTGGCGCCACCATAAATCGCATTGCAAAAATAACAATTCCGGAATCATGGAACATGAGCTTCAACTGCCTACAGACACGAACGACACGAGACACGACAAAAAGACAACGATGGAACACAAAGTCCTTCATGAACATCCTTTTTTTATTTTTTATTTTTTGGAGTATGCTGCTTGCTTGCTGCTGTTCGCGTGACTTGTGCAAATGTCAACAAAATATCCTAGCAACTCAGTATGTGAAAGGACGAACAAAAAAAGTAAGGAAACTATGAGAAACAAGCGAAGACTGTCAGAATGTGCAAAAGTAACAAATAGCTTTGTTTATTTGTCTAACAGTGATATGCTATTTTTAGTTAAAATGGTATTTTGAAAATATAATGTACAAATGTTTGTACGTAAGTCTAGTGAAATATTGAAAATAAATATATCTGTAAACTGTCTTTAGTTCTGTCAAGTTGGATGGATATTGCAATACATTTACATTCTAAATGGGTTTCTTAGAAAAAACATTTCAGCTTATTAAATCTGTCGGCATATAGCAGTTGGACACACCAACTACTTAATAATTTTACCACAGTGAACTACTTATGTATATCGTTTTACATACAAACTCGTGGAATATAACTAGGCTTACCTTCTCATCAACGTTCAATGTTCTCGTTTTTGGACATGTGATCACCTTGTTAGGGTGCCAAGAGCATTCAAAGTCGAGTTAAGTGACTTAGTCATTTATTTTCAGGTGAAACTTGCCTGTAATTTCAAGGCGAGCTTACTTGCATAAGAGTCAAATAAGCCTGACCCGATCCCTAGGGTGATTTTCAGTCAGTCTATTACTAGAGTAAAGATAGTCAATCTAGATGCAATTTATATTTTTGTTATGCCAAAAATATTCTCCTTACTTAGTACCAATGCCCATTTACACTTCTATTATCAACGTGATATACAAAACGTGATATTGGTTAACCACAGCCATCTTGAGGCTCCCACAAGGGAGCCTACCGCAATTTAACAGGCAGCTACTACCGAGCAAGCTCATTTAAGCCAGAGTTGGCCTCGCTCCGAAGAAAAGAGCTCGTTGATGGAAAGCAGAAGATCTATGGACGACCAGTTATTTAAAGAACAACAGTTCTGGAAGTTCTAGTTTCACAATGAAACTGAGAAAAACACATCGCTGCTCCGCGCAAACAACAGAAAATCGTTATTTCATTCATCTTTTAAAAGAAACTGTATGCACACCGTTGAAATCCCCCTATTGGAAGATGCTCTAATTTTTGCAAATGGCCGCCAATGTCAAAACTGTTTTGACATTTGTGGACTAGACAGATGCAGAATATAAGTGAACAGGCCATGAAGCGATACGTGAACCGACATGAACCGATATTCTCAAGGCAGCGTTCCCAGGTCGCCTCATCTCTCGTTTTGGCGATTTGCACTGGCCCGCAAGATCGCCCGATTTAACCGTTTCAGACTTTTTTTTGTGAATATGAACAATTGAGCGTCTAGTAGCAAAAATTTGGCACAGTACAAAGTGTTCCCGTGCCAGTGAGACAAAGAAGTTCCCGTAGTGTCGAGAATATTGCTGCCGCTGAGGCTTCAGTTGCAGAAAGCACAAATGTGCCTCTCACACGTCGTTCTCAAGCGTTGGGCATCTCTGTGACGTCGTTGTGTAGAATTTTGCAAAAAGATCTACATCCTTACAAGATTAAATTGACGCAAGAACTGAAGCCGCTTGACCACCAGAAGCGTCGTATATTCGTGAATTGGGCTGAGCAACAACTTGAAAATGATTCGGATTTTCATCGAAAAATCATCTTCAGCTATGAGGCTCATTTCTGGCTAAATGGCTTCGTCAATAAACAAAATATGCGGTATTGGTAAGGCAGCAATCCACACGTACTCCATGAGTCATCATTGCATCCCGAAAAAATTACGGTTTGGTGTGGTTTATGGGCCGGCGGCGTCATTGGGTACTTCTTCCGTGATGATCAAGACCGGCACGTTACTGTGAGTGGGGATCGCTACCGTTCAATGATAACCGAATATTTTTGGCCCCAATTGAATGATATGGACTTGGAATACATGTGGTTACAACAGGACGGCGCCACAAGCAACACAGCGAATGTCACAATCAATTTATTGGAAACCAACTTTGGAGAACGTGTTATCTCAAGAAATGGTCCAGTCGCTTGGCCGCCTCGGTCGTGTGATTTGACGCCGTTAGACTATTTCCTGTGGGACTACGTCAAGTCTATGGTCTATGCCAACAAGCCAGTGACGATTGATGAACTTCGTACGAATATCGAACGTGAAATTGCAGCAGTATCGGCCGATTTATGCTTGAAAACCGTCGAAAATTGGGTTCAATTCAATTACTTTGGCCCTCTCTAAAGCGCTGTAGTTCATTTTAATAAATCCCCCAAGTTTTTTCAATAAGTACCTCAAAAAAGAAAAGAAAAAAATTAAAAACAGAAGAGTTGTGATTTTTTTTTCAAATTGGGAAGAAACTTTTGATCCCCCCTGTACTTGGAAGCCTCTTGCTTCCAGCGCACCCACACCATAGGACTATTCTTCTCCTAACCTTTAGGGATGAAGTATGCTTAGAAGGCTTTTATTTCGGGCGCAAACAAAACATAGGCCAATTCTTGTTAATCCCGGACCTATAGGGATAGATAATGGTGTTTAAGCATTACTACACAGAGAAGCATCGCTTCGGGATATATCAGCGAAATCTTCTTATTCTTCTTCTTTTTCTTCTTCGTCATTTTCATCTTCTTCTTCCTCATCTTCATCTTCTTCGTCATCTTCACCTTTCTTTTTTTTCTTCGTCATCTTCATCTTCTTCTTCTTCTTATACAATTGATATGATCGCGAATGGAACCACAACTTTCCCAAGCGGAAGTATTAAATTTATTTAGGCCAGCCTAGTTGTTTGCCATGAGACATATATATCGTCAGCATAATCTGCGTGACTATTTGTCAAATGGTCTCCATTGGATACCATGTCTTCAAGAGGCGGTAATCACATCGTCAATTGCCAGCAAAAACAGAATTGGTGGCAAGACATATCATTGTTTCACTTTTTGACTTCGGAAAGCTATGCAATGTTCGTTGTTGTTATTGTAGGACTCTTTAATGACAGAGTAATTTTCTGAGGGATGCCGGGCGCAATAAGCAATCTCCAGATGCATTCACGATTTACCTTATCGAATACCTACTCTTAATCTACAAACATGAGGTAAAGCAGTGACTGATACTCAGATGATTGTTCAATGAGGATTCGCAAGGTGTTGTTGTGGTGGACGCACGATCGACCACTGCGAAAACCCGCTTGATGCTTTCTGCGTGTAGATGCGATCCCGGGCTTTATCAAGAATAATTGGTGTCCATTAGCTTCGGAAAAAACGGACAGAATGGTAATACCACGTCAGATATTGCAGTTTTTGAGGTTTCTTTTCTTCGACAGCTTTATAATAGCTCCATACTTGTTTGGCTAAGTTTCCGTCTCCCAAACAGCCAGTACTAAGGCCTGAGCAAAATATTGGAAATTTCTCTTTTAAGGAATTCTGCAGGTGTACCGTCAAGTCTAGTTACTTTGTTTGTCCTTATAAGGTGGATCGCGTTCCTTCTTCCTTCTAAGAATCGCGTTCTTTACTAATTGGTGGGCTGGTGTCAATACTCCTAGACGACCTGCGCGTGCTATTCCATTGATTATCGAAGTCTGGATTGTTGTGGTCATTTAGCAGTGGACAAAAAACTCCTCCATCTTTGCAGCTGCTCTTCTATCTTCAATAGAAGATTTTTGATCAAATTCTACACGGGATGCTTAGTGTTAGTACTACTCCGCTGTCCAACAATAGCCGTGTTTTTTTAGGAAAGCTATCCGTAGTGCAGTGGGATTTCAGAAAAAAAACGCATCCGCAGCAGACTGGTTTTTATATTTCAAATTTAACACTCTTGACAACTTAACTGTCAAATAATGGATACCCAAACAAAAAACATAAGCAGGTACAGCGGAAAGATAAAGAAATTAATTTTATGATAAGTAAAAATCTATCCGCAGCTGAATTTAACTTCTGCTTTTATCGGTAGTGGAATGTTGCATAATAAGATATCGGACGATATTCCGTTTTTATAGCTATAGGGTATAATTTTGGAAAATTTCCATTGAGAAGGAAAAGTGCTTTTTGCGAAAATTAAATTTATAGCATAAGTTAAAAATGGTAAAATGAGTGGCATAACTGCTTTTATGAATGTGGGATGCAGTAGATTGAACCAAATCGAATTTGTTTTTTTTTTTTTTGATCGAAATTAAACTTTCAACAACGTCCTCAGAAGAAACAGTTTCAAAGTTGAAGTAAGATAAAGCATTAGGGGACGACAATTCGAATTGTGGAAGTGGTGGGTACAGAAATGTGGGTTGTATAAGTTTTAGTTTCAATGGGAAAGAACATAAACCCTTCGTCTTTCTTACGAAAAAAATAATACCTACAAGTAAAAATTGCTTAACGTTAAAGATACTGAATAACAAATTATAAATTTATCTTTACAAGACATTTAAGAATCAATATTTAAGACATAACAGTGTTTACTCGCTTTACTCAGTTAAAACTTAGACGCTTTTCAGCTAAGATCATATATTCTTCCCTCCTCTGTATGGTCATGATTTTATCAAGTAGTAAAGACATCCCCCAAAAAAACGAGTACTTGCTCATATTTTAAAATATTTACCCAAGTTACAGGGTTGTTCTTTTAATATCATTTTTTCTACTACTTTTTATGATAATTGCTTGTTTAATGTTTTCTCCGACTACATTTAAACGTTCCCCGCAAAAGAGAAATAAACTTGGCAAGGACAAACAGAATATAAAATAAAAACATGTTGTATAAGACATGTTTTTTTTAATGGGCCCCCAACAACCACAAAAACAAGTTAAAAAGAGGAAAGACGTTCGGACTTGGAACTTAGTGGTACACTTAAAATGTGCTTAGCACCTTCACCCTTAATTTTCTGGCTCTCCTTTTTTCGCTTATAATTCTTGCTTCGTCGTCATCTATAACCCTTGAGTTTTTTTTCTAATTCTTTTTATTTTTATGTTCTTGCAAAAGATTTAGAAATAGAAAATAAAATCATACTGTTTCCCTAATTGTGGCCAAGAGGACCTTTAAAAAAAGGTTTCAGGTATCCAGGACTACGAAACGAAGATTGTTCATGCTGGTTCATCATATTATGTACGAAAAATTAAATTAAAAAAAAAAACAATTTACCATAAATACAAGGACGTTGGAAACACATCAACATTTTATTAAAATCATTCTCTTGGCAAAATATCTCATTCTCTTGGAGTTTTTTTTATTATTATTTTGTAGAAATTATGGAAAATGCGATTTCCATTCCGGGTCCTGATCCTGAATATTTTTTTAACTAACTCAGTTTGGACTAATTACTTATGATTGGACTAAAACGCTTTCAACACAGCGAACTCAGACAAAGAAGACGAACGGTAACGGTCAGGATGGGATTCCAAAAAGCCCATAAATACATAGTGGGGTTGGGGGAGGGAATTTCAAAAAAAAAAGATGTTTTTGTCGGGTTTCATGCACCTTTCTATGCTTCAATGAATAGGGCAATTCGGGGAAAGTCTTTTAATTGGATAGAACAACTAAAAAGAGAAGAAGAAACATACACATAACAACAACAAGAAAAAAATACGAATTTCAGTTGAAACGTAGTAATGAATCAAAAACGAATGAAATATTTTTTTTTTCATCTTTTCTAGATGGTTATGTATATTTTCGTTTATTTTTTGCTGCATACTCTTGTGCTGAGAAAGAAATATAATAAAACAAAATGGAATTAACGAAATAAATCTGCTTAATGGATGGACTGTTGATAATTGAATAAAAGTGGTTGGAGGAAGAACAGAACCAGCAGAACCTTATGGAAGCAGAAGCAGCAGTGATTTACACTGGCATGGTAGTCTGGAACTTGATTTGAATAAATAATTTCTTATTTCTGTACAGAATAGAGCTTTAATTTAATCCCGAACGGAAGAAGGTACATATGCAGTTGAAAAATTGAATAAAACGGTCTTGAAATAAATGCCTTTAATAAGTGATGAGTTCGCCTAAATTTTCTTGGTCTTAGATAGATGAGTAAGTTCTAGCGTCTTTGAAATTGTAATTTTTTTGAAGTCATTTAAAAAGTCTTAATTGGCATGGAAATAGTTCAAACAATTAGTTTTGAGAGGAAAATTCGGGTATCGTCAATGAAAATTACCCACGAGTTGGGTCATTTATGAAAACGAAATTTTCTCAGAGTTCCGTAAATCCACCACACACTACCCTACTATATAGGTTACTGATTTTACATATATGTAGAAACAGTGGATGCATTAAGCAATATGTTCCATTGTGGATATATCATATGTATTTAACCGATTTGCAGATCGTTATGAGATCCTCGTTAATTCGAAAGATAATTTCAATATTTCAATATTTTGATCGAATTAAATTCAGAAAGTTTTCGCAACGCATACGTCGAGATTTTTTTCTGAACTGATTCAATTCGATTTATATCCACCCTATACAATGGACACCATACACAACATGCATAATCTAGGACTGATCATATAAGTGAGATATACAAAGTACACTATTTTTCCCCATCATGGTCTTGTCATATGTTAGGAATGATATTGCTTGCCAGAGCCTTCCCAAATATGGGCAATGTTCATCTTGACAGTTATTCGACTTGTAACGAGTTTGATGCGCTGTCTGATTCCATCTCGGAAATTGAAATCGTTATTGCGGTTTCAAAGTACACAATTCCAATTGGCTCCGCTATTCTGGTCAGACAACACCCGAAGGAAGGTATATCGAGCTCTTTGCCGGGTTACATCACCTTACCCAACTTATCGATGTGCCAACGCGTATACCGGATGTTGCTGGGCAAGCCACCCATATTCTTGGCTTGTTTTTACTTCTCACCCTGATAAATACACCATTAGTGTAACTTCTCCATTTGGCATTTCGGACCATTGTATCATTTCAGCAAATTTCTCGTCCTCCACTCATCCAGTTAAAGAAAAACTTCCTACCAGGACCGTTGGGCAATATGAGAAAGCCAACTGGGACGGCCTGAATATTTTTTTCCGAAACTTTAACTGGTCACTACGCGTCCTCGATAGTGACATTGATGCTAGTGCCGAAATGATCACAAATGTGATTCTTCTAGGGATTCGTCCTTTTTTTTCTGACAGAGTAAAAAGAATCAAGCCTAAAGAAGAGTCCTAGATTCAAGTCTGATTCTCACAAAATAAATGCTGGTGTGCCCCAGGGCTCCGTTCTGTCTCCGACTCATTTCCTCATTTTTATAAATGATCTTCTGTCTATTACTTCTAATCCACTTAACTGTTTTACTGACGACTCTACCGTCAAGTTTTCATATTCGTTCGACGATTCGCGCCCTTCGCCTTCGGACGTACCGTATGTAACGCTCATTAAACTTCGATATATACAGCATTGTCAAATGGGGTAATAGGAATCGTATGGAGTTTAATGCTTCGAAAACTCAATGCTGTCCTCTGTCGTTAAAGCTTAAAATAACCCAATGCCATTGTCCATGAATGGCACTTCCATCGAAGAAACGACAACGGCGACCTCCGTTGGAACTACCATATATTTGAGACCGCTAAAAATGCGGTATACGCCCAAAACTCGAGTATAACTCAAACCTCTGGGCAGTTGCTTCGCAAAGATCACTTTACCTGCTTGATAGATTACAAAATAGAGCCTTAAGATTGATAGGAAATAGAACTGCCTCTGAAACACCGACGCAATGTTTCATGTCTTTCCTTATTTTATAGTTTTTTTGGTCCTCAGTAAAGGGGTGACCAAAGTGACAAACTTTTAGCGTATAGATCTTCAATTATCTGTTTCTTAAGAAACTTTTCCAGAGCTTTTAAAAGGCAGGACGTAGGTTTGCGCAGAGTTATTTAGGTCGTAAAGAATTGTCAATCTTTGAGGCAAAGAAATTTTAACTAAAGAATACAGATAAAAATGGAGCAGGCGAACAAGTTCTATTGGAATTGTATACTCATGCAACTAGCCATTTTTCATTTCTATCAAAAGCTTCCAGAACAATATGTTCAATGCCAGTTAAATCCGATTAACTTACAACAATTTAGAGCAAACGATAGTCAAGTACATCAGGCATCAAAAGATACTTAACTTTAAAAAGTTAATTAATCATTTTCGTAAAAGCTTGAAAATTGTATAGACCTTAATATGTTTAAAATAAATATAACCGTTCTTGATATTACGGGATATGTATATATATGTATGTTATTAAAAAAAAGGAAAATTAATAAACTACATTTCATACTGTAATAATTGTTTTCATCTTTAAAAGCACCTGTTTTTTTAATTAAAGTCCTTATAATGAATACCTTCCACTTACTCCTTTAGGTAGGTATTTATGATTAAGGATATGTACCAAACAATCTTTATAAATATAACACTTAAATCTATAATCAACGCGAGAGAGAAAAACCTGCCACTCGCATTAATTTACAAAAAGATATACGAAATAGCAGACAACATCAGAGTATGAGGTGCAGTTTCATTGAAGTAGCTGCTGCAAAAAGGACCATCAAAGAAAAATGGAGCAGCCAGCTCTGCTCATCAAAAATAAATCAGTGGGGCAGATTCACCAATAGATAGATAGACTTACTGTGCGGTAGTGTGTCATTGCTTCCGCTGCCCATCTACTGCCACCACCGCACCGCGCCAAGCCGCGCCACCATTAAAGTACACCTTCTGTCATCATCATCATCTCTAGCCATCAGCAGCAGCAACTGGATCCTTTGATGTTGTTGCTGCTGCTGCACTTGCACACCAACAACACATTCCTCCTATGGACGGACCTTCATCTTACTATATAGATACTCGACTCCGGAAAAAGGAGAAGCGCACGTCGCGCTCGTCATGATTCATTTACAGTTTAAATTAATAATATCTCCTCTTCTTTATGCTCGTAAAACTCGTATATACTTGCAACACACAGGAACAGCACAAGCACACAGAGTATCTATAGGGTGTACTTTGTGAACGGTGGCAGGCGATAGTGGCAGCAATCACCGGCTCCAGAGCTTTAGCATATTAGCTCCATCTTTGATGAACGTCCATTGCTCTGTGGTGGCTTAGGCACGAGGTGGAGCAGTGTTCAATGGTTTTTACAGCTCACAGTCACTAGATTAATTCGAGTAAGTTAGTTTTTTTTTCCAACTTGCCACCATTCACCATCACCATCTATTGAACAGTAGCCGGTTGTTTGCTATCTGTCCGTGCCCAGTCCGCCTACACGACCCGCGGGCATTTACTTATTTGCCATGCCATAGAATGGACAAAAAAATCAAAAGCCTTAGGGGAGAAGATTAAAATTACGTTTCGTTGTGCTAGGCGTTAGAGTATTTAGATTGATTTTTTCCTGGATGTAATTTGTGATTCCCTCTAATTCACCGCGCGTCCCTGTTTATCGCTTCATGATATACACGAAGGAAAATATTGACGTTTTAAGACTTCACAATTCTCGGCTAACTTTTCTGTCAAAGCGGAAGTTAATATTGCACTACCGATGAGAGGTTCGGTGTAGCAAGATGTGTAAGTTAGAACTTACACATTTTCATAAAAAAATTATATTCCTATTCGGGAGATAATTAAGAAGTTTGCTGGTAACTCTATATAAAAATAGGAGAAAAACAGGTGTTTCATTTAAGGATTTTAAGTTTTCTTTGTTTTATATTTTTCACGAATGGTAACTTTAAATCAGTGTTTTTCTTTTAAATAAACTCCAAAAGAAAGAAAAATTGGTGATCAGTATCAGTCTCCCGTCTCCTCACAGCTGGGGAGCAGAAAGGTCATGGTGAATGAACGTGGGTTTATGAAATATTACAAAAAACAATTTCAGTGCAACTCAGGGGTTCTGTTTTTTATTTCAGTGGCAATTTCTTTAGTTGTGTGCAATGGAAAAAGCGGTAGGTACCAGTGTGTTTTTAAGCTTCCTTCGATAACCTGTACTGAAAATATAAATTGAACAAAATATAGTGCGGTTTGGACAAAGCTGCATAGAACATTTCCTGACTCATATAAAATTTCTACAAATTCGATTTGGGTAAGAACGGGACACGGACACGGGCCAAAATGTAGTAGGTTTTCCGTCGCTCTGTTGTTGCAAAAGGTGCTTTGGGAGCGTTTTGGATAGTCTAAATCTAAACGAATAAACTCACCTTTAAAGATAGTTGAGTTCGTGTTTATGTGATTCTGATCATGGACATAGTTTTTTGCACCTAGGCTCCAGCATCTAAATACCTCTAGACTCGCTTTGTTAAGCCTTCTCCGAAAAGCTATCAAAGTTTGCGGAATCTATTTTATTCAATATTTGATAGTTACTTTCCCAAGATCTTCAATATGTGTCCGTTTACTGGAGGTTTATTGTTATTTCATACGAGACCGATCTACGGAGAACTGATACAATCTAAGAGTCGATGATTTGCCGGGGACTTCAATGTATTTAAAATTCATTTTCAATGAAAATATATAAAGTTAAGAGCACCAGTTTCCAAGTGCAGCATATTTTTGTAGGTTGGGTGTATTTTATGAAGCCAGAAGCTTCTCTACCCTTACATATTAGAGGAAATCCCATACCTGTCCGGCATAGCACAAAATCGACCCCATAACTGCTTCCAATAGCTTAAATTAGGAGCTTGAGGACACGTGCTTCTTACCATAAAATCCTTTCCAATAAAAGTTTATGGCTTTTTCGATTCTTCTAGTTTTCTCTGTGGGTTATTTTTAAACGAAAGATGAGTAATAGATAATGATTACTCTGAGGTACATATATTCCTTTACCAATTTCAATGCAGTATTTTCCCAGGACCATTCATCTTGCCGAGAATATCTACAAGTTTCGTTTTGGAACATCATTACTTTTGGTTTGTTGGCTCCAAAGGTTACAATAAAACTTTAGCTGGTTTATCATGATTTGCAATTATGTCGTCCGCACAGAGTCGATGGGATGTCATTCAGGAGAAGAGAAAACAGAAGCGGGCTTAGCAAATATTCTTTTTTGACTCCAGTTGTTGTTTCCAAACAACTTGGTTTTTCATTTTCGTACTGCTAGCATTTTTGAGAAGTTTCCCAGGGAGCTCAAATATCTATTGAGTCGAAAGCCGCTTTGAAATCGATAAATAATGCCTACAATTTCTTTCCATTATCGAGGTAAGATCTGGCAATGCAAGTTACGGAACAGATATGATCAAACGTCGAATATTCTTTCCTGAACCTTCCTTGATATTCGCTGAGTAGTTCGTTTTGTTGAGTGAATTTTGAAAATCCATCAAAGATGACGTCGAAAAGATTTCATGATGGTATATCATTTAATTCCTGAATATAAGTTTAACATTGTATTTATACTTCAAGATAAATCTCATAAATAAGTATCAAAATTTGAATTACATTTAAATGGTAAGCCACTAAAATTATTGGGATCGTTTGGATCACCCGTTTTAATCAGGGGAAAATTATATTTTCAAAAGGTTTCATACATTACACCGGTTTTGAGTATGCAAATGTAAGCTGGCGTTAATTTTTCAAAAAAGTTTTCCTCAGCATTTTTTGAATTCATATGGAAGACTATCTTCTCCTCGAGTCTTGTTGAGCTTGGATCTGTGAATTTATTCTATAACTTTATTTAGGCTAGCGTATAGCAACTGGCTTGAGCTTATTCCTTAGTTAAAAAGATTTTCGAAGTGCTCGGCTAGAAGATTTATGTTAACAAAGCTCTTCCATCATTATATCGTCAATTTGCTCAAACCATTTCCCATGCAGAAGGAAGTAATAAATTGTAAAATGCACATATAAAGATCACTTCTAATTCTTTCTGTCAGTCTTTCAGTCTGTCAATATTTTTTTTTTTTAATCATTTATTCAAAACAATATCATCGAACGTTATAATTATACAAAATATCTAATAATAGTTTAATCACATTTTTACGAAAGACGTTATTGAAAGAAATAGCTGAGTGCAATCTTATGTTTAATGGCAGTGATGAAAGTACTTACAAATTTTAACAAAATAATTTATTAAAATACAATGTGAAAAATGTGTTTTTTTTCTGGTTGGTACAGTCATGAAGTTTCTGGTGTGGATTCTTAAGCTTGCACTCTAGCTACATAATATTCGGATAAATGAAAAATATCTTTAGGACTTTGTAGCAGTAACGTTGCTTTAGAGGAACAAAATTGAGATGTTGAAGCAATTCAAATCTGGATTTTCTGCGATTAGCTTTAGAAATGATTCTTATTGCATGCTTTTGTTTTATCAATAATGATTCTATTTTATTGAAATAAGTGCCACCCCAGCAGGCAATTCCATATTCCAGTTTGGGTTTAAATAAACCATTGTAAACTAATTTCAAAACAGGTAAGTTCCAGTTCATATTTCGGTGGTTGTCTTACAACTCCATTTAGATACTTTTTCAAATAGCTTGTATGGTCTATCCAACATATTTTTTGGTCTAATATAATACCTTAATATTTAAAGCTGTCAACTCGTTCAATCAAAAAGCAATTTTTATGGCAATTTATTTGATTTTTGGAAATTATATTTCCCAAAACAAATCGGCTACAGTTTTCTTATATTAGGAAAAGGATTGGGCCCATAACTGATCCCTGAGGAACATCCATATTTAAGAAGCTTTTGGAACTGAAAACATTTTTAATCCTTACAACTTGGTTACGATTTGATACATAAAAAGAAGCCTCTAAAACCCGCATCAATAAATAATGTTGATGGAATTTAAGAAGTGTTTAAGCTTTTATATATTTCACCAGTTAATTGCAATAAAGCACATTATGTTGATTTTCCACATCTAAACCTAAACTGACAATCACTCAAAAAATGTGTTCTATCTAAAAAGGATAATATTCTAGTTTGTATGCCTCTTTTCCAAAAACTTTAGAAAAATCAGATAATATAGAAATAGGATGATAATTATTTAAAGACTTAAAGAGGTAGAACTACACCAGTTTTAAAACTTTCAGGAAAAACTCCTTCCTGAACACAGTTGTTAACAAAATAACAAAGAACATCTGAAATATGAAAGGCAATATAATTCAACAAAAAACTTTAAATATAATCTGCAGAAGCTGAATTAGATGTTTTGAGTGACACAATAATTTTAGAAATTTCAAGCGCAGAAAATTGTTCAAAATAAAAACTACCAGATTGTCATATACTGAAAGGAATTCACAGTGAATGGTAGAATTAATTACATTGGAATTTGATCCAATATCAATAAAAAAAATATTAAACAAATTAGCAACTTCTATAGTTTGAATTATATGTAAATACTTTGATTATCATATTTAATACAAATATCTGAGGTAGATTTACTTTTATTGATTATGTCAAACAACTCTCCATTCTTCTTTAGAGTTGCCAATGTTTCTTGCTAATTTATTGCAGAAATAAGAATTTTTGCAAAGCGGTATTTCAGTTTTCACCTCTTTACATAATTTTTCATAATAATTTTTCAACCTCTGGTTATTAGGATGTTTGTTGATAATAAAGAAAAGTTTATTTTTCTTTCTGTTTTTTTTAAGCAACGACGAATTCATCTACTGTTTAAGACATTTAATTTATTGTTTCTTCTGAAGTTTATCTGACTACAGGTATGTGTATATGATCTTGTAATTTCTTAAGAAACAAATCAAATGCTACTGAAGGATCGTTTGAAGAATAAACTCCATCCCAAAATCTTAAGGAACAAAATCAATTTTTTTAGTTTAAAACTTTCATATTTATCTTCTCTTAATTGACAATAATTCAGTTGAATACTAGTTAGTTCATGATCAGTTAACTTTAAGTCTTGAATAATTGTTTTATAATCAATAAAAATGTTTCAGTGAAACCTTGTTTATCAGTCTATCAGTCTGTCAATGTGTCAGTCTGTCTGTATGTATAACGGCTTAAGCGATTACCTTCAAATTTGGTATGTATAATTCTTCGTCAGAGGGGAAATTGAAATTTTATTTGTAGGCCTAAAAATAACGGTACCAGTACCGGTACCATTTAACCGTTAAGGAAAAGCTTATCTTTCTCGAAAACTGCTCCAACGTTTTTGATGAACATTTTTGAGAATTTTTTTTGTTGGTACTGGCTATTATTTAATCAGAACTAAATTTAGAGGAAAAGTCTATTAACGGTACCTTTCGTACAATTTTTTTTCTAATTTTTGGCTTTCTCGGTAACGATTTCTGTCAAATTTTATATTTGAGAAAATCTCGGCAGCCAAATTAGTTCTTTCTACATATCAAAATTATTATTTAAAACTAATAATTTTTTTTTGTAAAATCAATATTTTTAAAGCTAATGAAATACTAAAATTTGAAAAAAAAAATCAAAAAACTAAAAATAAAAACAGGATTTTATTAAAATCCGTCCTACAACTTTCGATATACTTTTTTCAAGAATTCGTTATTATACAAGACATTTTTCTAAGTTCAGATTGTGTTAATGTTACTTATTTTTTAAATTTTATTCGACGTTGTGACCGCACATATAAACAAGTACATGCGATCCAGTCGTTCAATTTATTTTTAATGTTTACTGATAATCCTGGAATACCATTAGGCAGTCATTTAGGCCCTCTTGAATTTATTTATTTATTGATTAGTTTTCACCTGTCTTGAAGCATTCTACGTGTCTCATTCATGCGAACGATGTCTGAATTTAAAAAAATATTTCTAGTACTCGTGATATCCTGGTAGTGTCGACGTAACTGTTTGTCTCATGATATAAAAAAATGTAATTTTAGGATCCTTGCAAAAAAACTTTCTTTCATTTCTTTTAATAATTCATCATGTCTGGAAAACGCAATTACTAACTTAATATGTATTTAAACAGGTGTTCAGTAATTTTTGCGCTAATACGTTAACCTTTGTTAACAAATATTTAGTATTAAAACAAATAATTGTTACTGTATCCATTTAATCAATATTCTTAAGTTCTCAACTTCCCCTTACACAGACTGACATTCACACCAACATTTGCATCATTATACATAC
This sequence comes from Platycheirus rosarum, assembly GCA_963971375.1. Lineage (NCBI taxonomy): Eukaryota > Metazoa > Arthropoda > Insecta > Diptera > Syrphidae > Platycheirus > Platycheirus rosarum. Next base: position 104,116,201 of record OZ020510.1, read on the forward strand.
ATATTCTCCAAAGACATCCTTTCATTACATCGCATTGTCTCCCATCCCAAACCTTACCACAACCACCACTTAATTTGTCGCATTAGCCGCCCTAGATTCCAAATTTTCTTTTGGAAACTTTCTTTGGCATCTGGATGGAATTTCGTGATACTTTTTCGTGGTGTTTTACACAATTTTTAAAACTTATTTACTTGAGATTGACAATTTAAGCCAATTTTTTCACAGTGTACTATTTAGCTTGCCAACATTGATAACAAAGTTATTTATTTTCGTTTTTCTGTCTCTTCTTTCGTTTCTTTTTTTTAGGTCACTTCGAAACTCTTCGACACCAAGTCAACGGAATACAGCGTAGAATACAAAAATATTTCTTGCACCAATACTATGTGCGATAATACTAGACGCCACCGCCACTACCACCAATGCCGCTATGTTGATGTGTCCAATGCTTTTAGCAGTTAACCCATTGAATTAAAAGAAAAAAAAATATAAGGAGTTAAAAAATAAAGCAGGCCAACCACATTGTGGGACTCTCTGGCCTACTTTGAGCAAAAATAAAAAAAAAAAAAACACCAAACTTGACGCATAGCATCCCTATGTGCAAAGCTATTTGCCTTGCTACCCGGATCAATAAAACACTAGAAAGAACCCAGAAGTGCTAAACCAGGGAACTGGTGGAGCGGCTAGAATAACAGCCATCCTTCGAAAGCAGTGATAGCAAAGCTAGGCAATGGTTGTGGTGGCAGGAGCCTTATAGACCGAGACTTATTTTTTCTCTAGTCCATTCGTCAATGAGAAAATGCTTTCACCAACACTAAGGACGAAAACGCCATCACCCACAGGAGCAGCAGCAATTGTGCCGTCGACAGCAGCCATAACAATTCTGCTTAGAAAATATTTTTTTAATCGAATTGACGGCAACATCAGCAGAAGCAGCATCAACAACGTCATTCATCAGACCAGCAAGACTAGTGCGTGGACGAGGGCGTGGAGTAGCAGGAGCAATCACTTTGTCCAGGTGCTTTTGCTAACATGGGCCGCTGCCTTGCTTCATGTTGGGCCAACGGGAGCCTTGGATATTGGTAAGGATGAGTTAGTTCGAATATTCCAGAGTTACCTTGGTTGAATGTTAAATTATATTTTCAACTTTTTTTTTTTTGTAATTAATGTTGTGTTTTGTTGCTATTGCGTGACTACATGAAAGAGGACTCGCTTTGAGAGACTTGGGATTAAGTCACGCTATCATGGCCTTGTAGCTACCTCTTTACTATGGTGTTTGATGGTGAATTGCCTTTGCGTTGCGATTAATTTAGTTGCTTTAGTTTGCCTGAAAAGACTACTTCTATGGTGTGTAAATTTTTTTTCTAAGTCTCGGGAATTAATCAAAAGGAAAAAGAGGCACAAAATCCATGTTGAAAGCGTACTCAACCTCGGGTTTTGTTCAGCTGTGTAGCAGGCATAGCAACCACAACACGTGCATCTAGGATTTCAAGGACATGAAATGCAGGTTGAAAGAATGAGAAATGGGCTTGGAATGCATTAACATATTTTATGCAAAGCAAATTAATGTTCGCGTGGACGGGAGGGCTTACAAACGCCTTTTTTCTTTTGTTTTATTAGTTTTATATTATATTTTTATTATTATACTTATTCTGGCTACCTTATTGTCAGCTTTTGATATTGAAAGAAAAAATCAGCTTGAATCGAAAAGAGATATTTTAGTCTCTTTCGTCCAAAAACCATTCGTCTAGCTTACATTGCAACGTTCCAACATCATAAAAATAAGGGGCAATATTATCTACTCTCCTACAAGCAAATGCTAAAACATAAGCATTTAGTTGGCGTTAGAAATGGAAAAATTCCAAACCGGAGAGCTTTCGCACTGTTGTCGACGAATCCCACACGCGTATATATATAATATTAATCACTTTTGGAAGTTTGCACAAAATTGGGAAATTCGCCACATACCACAGTGAAAATTAAATAAAAGCTTTATTGTGTGAAGACTATCTAATTCTCCGGAGACAGCGCTATAGGTTTATCTCGTCAAAGTTTTTTGTATGTTTATAACGGTTTGAGCACTTGCTAAATGACAAGCAGTTTGAATACCAAACTTCAAGTAGCAGAACATTTCGTTTTTTGCTTAACTCTAAATTAATTCTATGAAGAAATCCAGAAAGCTATTTTTTTTCTACAATATGAAGTAGGCCCTAAACAACAGATTTTCTGCGAATTTGGAGATTATTGGTAGGTTAGGGTAGGTGGTTGTCATAAAAGCGGTTGGCATACTTAAGACCATTGTGATAATGCCACACGAGCTCCAAAATAAACGCGAGCCCAATTGTCCGCTCGCCCCAGGGAAAAAAATTCGTTGTTGTCAAACAAGCTGCATTTTGACCGCTTGTACGCATATTAAGGGTCGCGCGCCATGGGGGTGAGATTTGAGATTTGGTGAAGAAGAGAAAGTTTTTAGACCGATTCAAAGCTTTCGTGGGGTACTTAATTATCATCAGATAATGTCAAAAAAGTATCGCCTACAAATGTTTAGCGGGACAAACTACCGCTTACAAGCGCTCAAAAGTGCAAAAATTCGACCAAAATTACCATCTGGTCTAGTAAATTTTCACAACCACTCCCCCACGCCGAGTTCTTGTGAACGACGTGAAATCTACTGCCTCGGATTCTCCTGCACACTCCAATGGACGGCGACGATGTTTTCGGCAGATCTTGGGTTGCATCGACGAACGGGTGTTGGTGGATTGTTTACTGTACCAGTGGACTCAATTTTATACAACAGGCGAAGCGTGCGGAACGTTGCCTGAACAGAACACCCATTTTGATAAATTGTATCATTCGCCCTGCACGTGTTGTTGAAAGCTATATCTGTCCATGGTGATTTGGCAAAACAGACTGAATAAATGACAGCCAATTTGACAGATGTCAAAGGTCGGAAGTCTCTACTATATTTTTATACTCTTATTTTTTATTTTATGGCCGGTTGTACTGAATGAGGGTTAATTAAAAAAATATGACATCTAAATGCTAATAGCTTGCTTTAGATGTTATAAAAACGCCTTACCCAAGCCATTTAATGACCTACCCAATTTGTGTAGGCTAAATTTTTAGTTGAGAAAAATAAAATCAAAGGTGAATTCCTTGAAACCATATACTTCACGTTACCATTTATTTTAATTTCTGTAACACTAAAGAAATTATTTCTGTTTCTTTTCTTTTCGTGGATGCTGCCATTTCTATGACTCGTAGTCCATTGTCATATGTGTTCTCATGCAAACTATATTAGCCTATGTTCTGCCTGAATAAAAATTAAATAATAAATTAATTGTGGCGAATGCCCCTTCAGGAGCCACGGCCTAGTGACTTATACTCTAAAGCATTTCTGTATATGTGTTGTGAATTTGCAAGAATGGTAGGGACCACAATTTACCGCCGGGTCCGAACTGCTACATGAGATGCACTTCTACAAGACAAATTTTACTTTTGGAGGTTTTGTCAGTTACTCGCACGAGACAGTATCCGGGAAAAATAGGTAGATCTGGCGGGAAGTCTTTGACACACTAACCACTAAAGCACGGAGCTCTGCCTGAATGCCGACTTATAATCATCATCATTAAGTCCTGTACCTCTTGTCGGAATAAAGGACGCCAAATAGGTCTGAATTCATGTTTTACTCAAACTGCAATTTTATTTAATGGTTATATTTATTTTATAATTACCAAAGTTTTTATAATCATATTCACCTATGTCTCCTCAATAATCGGACTGAAATGTTGCGCTTTTTTAATTTACCAAGAATTTTTTTATAAGAAATAAAAAAAAATCATCTGTTAGTATTAAAAACTACATGCAAACCGCAGATAGTTATTTATTTTTATTTAAATTCTCTTTAAAATAAAAACTACCCGCAAAATGGTAATACATAAATATGTATGCTGTTTACAATTTCCTATTCCCAAATGAAGCCCAAGTAACCAATATCGCCATTGTTTTTTAATACAACTTTTTTTACAGGCCCCAAACAAAATAACTAACAATCTCTTTTTTGGAATATTATTTTGATCCTACAACACTGCCAATGGGATTTAATTTTTTGTACATTTTTAATTCCTTGCAATATCCACTCCTCTATTTCTTTCATAGACAGGGCTACAATGCAGTGTTACAAAAATGTCCCAGTAACAATAAACTGCGTGCGTTTATAAAGTAGCAGAAAGCGGTAAGGGCAGTTAATTTTCCTGAAGTTTCCTTTTTTTGGTCAATAATCCCACACACATGTTGTAATCCTTTCTATCCTTCCATTTGTTATAGATTACAACCACCTCTCCAACTTCCAATTACTTTTCATGCCCAATAGGACAATACCCAACCAACGAGATAAAAAAATTCATAAAAAAAAAATTGAAAACCAATTTTTAATTTCGCAATGTCCTTTTTTTAATTCCAGCGACATGCAAAAATCCCCTCGGAATGGAATCCGGAGCCATTGCCGATTTTCAAATCACAGCAAGCTCAGCACATGACATGGGCAACGTGGGCCCCCAACACGCAAGGTAAGTTAAATTTTCCGCCACCAAGCCATATCTTTCTCACTGCCCCATGGCAGTACAATAGTATCTGGTATCTGCACCAAAAAGTTGAAAGTCTTTTCCGCTACGAGAACAAACTATTCGAAAACCGCATGGAATGTTCATTGTCTCCGCACGATATGATTTTTATTATTAAAATGCAGGACATATTTTACACAACCAGCAACGGCACGGATGCCGTAGTGGCAGTTGAGAAAACACCGGGAATTTTCGACCATCGTCATTGTCCATAACTTTGCGTATCTCAGGACTTTTATCCATGAGACACCTAATGGAATGCGACAACAATAAAATTTCCTCCCCATTTTTTGCCCAACCGAGCGAGAAACAGCGCCAGCCATGGAATGAAATCAATTTCGAAAAATACTTACACTGATAAGATTGATTTCTGTTTGAAAAAAATTCTTTCGTTTTGTTTTGGATTTCAGGATTTCAGGATTTTTCAGGATGCTCGGGAGATTGAATGTTTCAAATCTTTTCCGTTTCAAAAGTAAGAATTTTTTTGTTTCGTTTTAAGAGATACAAAATGAAATTGCAAATTTTAAAAATTGATAAGCACTTTTTACACTGCAGGCAATCTCTGATTGTTCCAGCTTCCAGGATACAAACCAGGATCATAACATCAGATTGTAACAAATTTTATATTATTTTGTTCGTATTGTTCGTGCGATGCGATGGATGTAAGGAAGTAAGGGCATTCATTATTCATGGATATGGTCTTTTCATGTCGTTGGATAATACGACTATAGTACACATCCCGATCCCCGACCCGAACCTCTGGAGTGTCTGTTTGTGATTGTATGTATGATATGCCTGAGGCATATTAATTATACCATTCCTTTTTTGCAAAAAAAAAAAACAAATAAACAGCAGGAATAAAATCTCATCGGCCATCCCTCCCTCATCCTCTGGTTCTTTAATCCAAGAATCTCTCCAAAGTGGAAATGCTCCATGCAATCGAAAAAAAAACCGAAAAGAGCAAAAGAATCAGAGAAAATGTTATAAACATTACAATTCACTTTATTTACAACACAATTTTGTATCTCATCAAAATCAATACCCTCAGTCCCTATCCCTAACCAAGGCGCATGCCAAGACTGTTCTTTGACAGACGGTAGCGATGAGAAGGACTACCCACTACCATCATCTCGCCCTTGTGCTCAGGTTTTGTTTCGCAATGAAAATGAACCCAGGTGCGAAAGGAGAAGACACAGCCGCACTTGGTTTAAGGCCCGCAAGTTTAAAAAAAATGTTAATTTTCATTTTTGTCGTGCTGGAAAATCTTATGGTTATGGATATTATAAATAACTAGCTTACCCACCCATTGTTGCTTGGGTATAGTATTCATTTTTTGGATCCCGACAACAGCGCAACCTTTTGGATCCAACTAAACCTAAATTAATGCCAATGCAACTGTGCTAATAAACACACAAATAATTTTTCAAATCGTTCCAGCCATGTAATATTTAATATTATTAATGAGAAACTATACAGAGAAAACTAATTGTTTGAAAATATTTCGAACCAAGCGCCACCTATTGAGTTCAAACTTTACAAGATCACCAGCTGGGCTTACCTGAAAACTGCCCACAGATTTATTGTGGGCAAAATCGGAAAGTTTATTTGTTATGCTTCTATGCCTTAACGACTTAACGATAAATCTGAATATTTTTTTCTTTAATAGCCTTTAATTTAAATATAAATAATGAAAATAATAAAATTTGAAGTCCACTCAGACGAAGTCGCGGGTAGAAGCTAAGTATATTTTTTGATGCTTGGATCGTTGGAATTTGGATGTTTGTTCCGCGATAACACCTGAATGATTCAACGGATTTGTATTAAATTTGGTAGGTAGATGGACGAGGTGCTGATTGAAAAATAAGATACCTTTTATTCTGAAAAAAATTGGTCCTAGAAAAATATGTTTTTTCAATCCGAAAAAACGTCCTTCATTGTGGGAATTTTGTATGTATGGGGGTTTATTTGTTCTGTTTTCTTGGCTCAACGAATATTGCAATTCCTGGAACAAAAGTAATCACCCAATATTGTTTTGTTGCAATTTTTTTTAGAAATGAAAATGTTGAATTATGTAGATTTATCGTATTCGAATTTTTCATTATTTACTTGAACCTCCGATAGATAGATTCTCGTCTTCTTTTCGGATATTCTCTTTGAAGGTCTGAGGCTGGTTTATATAAACCCGGGAATTCAAAGTACCCCCACAAAAAAAGGCTGTAACGTTATCGGGTGATCTGGCCGGCCACTGCAAATCGTCAAAGCGAGATATTAGACGATGCAGAAATGCTACCTTCAGAATATCGGTCGTGGCTTTTGGAATTTGTGCCATTACTCCGTTTTGTTGGAACCACACATTCATCTTATTAAGGATCGAAAAAGTAGCCCTCACCAATCACAATAAAAATTTCGTCTCGGCGTTCTGTAAAAAAAGGCCCGATGACTCATCCAGGTTATACAGAACAGCACACCAATGGGTGCTATGTGAAATGCTTTATCTCATCTCAAATCTCGTTATTTTTAACTTTTGCTAGCGTTCGTATGCAAAATAATAATGAGACATGTCATTTACGATAGCTATCTCATTTTAGAGATTTCCGTATGCAGAAAAAAGTACAATCCCAATAAAATGAGGTGAAGCTCTTAAAATGTTGATACTGGAATTTACTTGCCTCAGGAAGTACAATGGCTTAATACTTTGATTATTGTTGCTCCCGTTGAGTCAACAGGAAATTATACCATCTTTTGTAGGTTTATCCAAACCCACGTTGAGGCCCTGACAAATTATTTTTTTTTTTTTTCAAAATAATGATGATTTTTAAGGAGGTGAACTGATAAAAAAAAACAAGAATAATGTTTTTCTTATGATTCGTCGGAGATCCTGATTTTCAAATCGGAATTGCCGAGGATTTTGCGATCAACCAAAGTTCGCTTTCCAGAACCATCGTTAAAGTTGCTAAAAAAATATGTGAAAAGTTCACGAATACAGCGGGAGAAAAAATCAACGAAGAGTTTATTTGGTTGAAAAAAATATTCATTCTCTTCCTGTATTTGTGCAATAGATTGAACTCATGTTTTATTGTTTTATTACTAAGCCTTGCAGAAAAAGTAGGTCAATCGGAGCTTGAGTGTTCTCTAAAGTTATCTTTTTTAAATTATAGGTTATCATTCAATTAATGTACAAGGAACGTGCAAAGGAGCTGTGCTTTTTACCAGTGTTGACATATCTTAGCTAAGATTGGTTCATGATTCGAGAATACTAAAAAAATTAAAAGTATACCCAGGTCTTCTTGCAAGTGTTCTCATTGACGGCAAAGGCTAATGTATTATCTACTCCATTTTCAATGACTCATATCGGAATGACTCATATCGGAATACAGTCCGAAACTGAGATCATGAAATTAGGCACGTTTCTTGCATACCAAATTGAGCCTTGTCTTTTTGGAAATGCTCAATCTCATAAATTAGAGCTCATTCCTTAAGCTCTTTCTCATTAGACTGAGCAAGGTATTTTGCATAGCGCGAATTTTCAGTGTTCCAAAGGCAATGGAAATGGGCCTCATCGCTGATGATGAGTTTCGATGAAAAATCGTGAAATTGTCTTCCTCTTGGTCTCGATTCAGGATGGCCTGAGCGTAGGTTACAGCTTACTGTCTGCACTTTGTAAGGGAAAATCTTTTGGTCTTTTACCAAAATGTGTCGTAAGAACCGCCGACCGGCTAGTGACAATTTGGCGTGCAAGTCGTCTGGTCGATATTCCAGGGTCTTCTTTGATATCTTCCGTAACAGCACCGACATTCGCAGCTAAACATGTGCTCTGGGGTCGGCTACGACTGGCAACATCTCGTATTGCCGCAGTCTCTTAAAGGCGCACGACTAAACGCTGGCGCTGAAGTGTTTGTCCAGTTGGTACCTGATGGCCGGGAAATCTGTAACGAAATTCACGCTGCGCAAATATGACAGGCCCAAAGAAATGGAAACAATTATTCCGCCATTTTGAAAAGATGGATGATAAAGAGCAAAGTGACGAAGTGACGACTTAAGTTTTTGATCTTAGGCCCAATGCACACGGAGCAAACTGGAAAAAACTGATCAACGATGCGAATTGGATAATAGTTTGCTTTGAGTCATACCATAGTAATCAAATGGGACGCATTCGACGCTACTGATTGAAAACTCGTTTTTGATTCACAAAAACCAGTTCTTAAGCAGTCGTCTGTTGATTTGCAAATCGGTTTGCTTATTGATTTCAGTTTCTCCTTCTAGTTTGTCGAAGATGAGAGAACAAACAGACCAATCTTTTGCTGGTGGGGGAGCTTGAAAAGCAAAGATGAAGACATTTCACGCCCGGTGTCCATGAAGACACTGCAGGAACTGGAGATTTTCATTGGTGATGAGTTTTCTAGTTTGTGGAGTCAAGTCACCGCTGATATATAACACAAGTTGCCAACCGGTGTAGTTTTTTTTCCAGTTGCTCTGTATGCATTGGACCTTAATGTTTGGCTCTTATGAGTTTGAGCGTACATATCTTTCGGATATAGTGTTTATTATATGGGAACAATCTGAAGACTTCCTAGTTCTTACCGAAAACAGGATGGAAAAATCACATTTGAATTTAGATCAAATTCACCCAAACTGTGTAGCCTAACATAAGTTGACTCAAATTGTTCCCATGACACTTATATTTTTTTTTTATTTTTCAAACTCCAAAAAATAAACAAATAAAATTCTTGGTAAAATAACAAATCCACCCCGGTGATTTATTTGTCCTTCCAGGAAGAACTGAGCTCTTAGAAGCACAGTCACAGTATAAGCCAAGTCAATTTCCTTCTTCAACGTTCTTTTCTATATTTATACCTTCTGCAGTCTTGTATTATATTATTTTCTCTGACTCCAAGGATCTCCTGCAGAGCTGATTCGAAATTCTTTGAAATTTTTATGACAAAAAAGCTTTTATCCCCAAACATAGCCTTTTTATGTGAAACTTTATGGACTATATTTTGTTTGATGGTAGGAAAGGTGTAGTAGTATATAAAGGTAACGTTGGTATACAAGTCTAAATGCCTGTAGGGTTAATTGTAATGTGTATACAAATAATTATGACCATAAACGTGTTGTGACCTTATTTGAGCTGTCCTTCCTTTTTACCTGGTTTTATCCTTTTACGAACATATATATTTATATTTATGTGTTTGTGTATATTTAATATGCTTTTTTGCAATAAGTTCTTTTCCAGAGCACAACTGCAAGTCCCTCGAGTGGAAACTGATATGCGAAGCCATATCTGGAGAGAGTAGTAAATTTTCTGTTCGACAGGACGAAAGAAATAAATATGTCCTTTAGCTTGATTCATGTTGCGCGATGGAGAATATGGCGGATATAATTTATGATGATGATCCGTCCACCTTCAGAATTATGATGCATAACTAATAAAAAGTTTTGTTGGTATTTTCAGAAGTAAGTGCCACTATGGGAAATCCTTTGACCTGGTGACACCTCAAACATAAAAAAACAGCTACGTGCTATAATATATGTATGTATACCTACTTCTTTGGACTCTGTTTAGATCTTTTCTTTAAGCAGCTTGAGGGTATACTTTGCCTTGGTAATGTTGCTCTAGAAATTATTCATAGCTGGCTTTGCTAACGTTGTTCTTTTGGCACGTGCCATAATCCCAAGTCATCTTTATTCAGTTTTCTTCATATTTTTCATTTGTATTTTTTTTTTTTTTTTTTGTATACTGCTCTTGGTCCTCATCTTAAAGGATGTACCACCAACTTCTATTTATATGGAACGACAGCTCTTGTTTGTGTCTATGAAGATATAGATACATTGTACGAACCACAAGTGGACTCTTTGATGTGATCTCTAAGAAAATTCTTGCTTGGGACTTCGTCTTGTGGAAATAGTTTTAAGGATCCACTCATTTTCACAGCTTGCTGTCAAAGCATTGAACAAAATATAAACTATTTTGGAATGGGATAAGAAATGAAATTATTTCAATGAAGTCCTCTTGAATACTTCTGGAGTTCTTACTTCTATAGACATCCACTTATACTTTTGGGAATCCTTAATAACACTAATGGAGTGTTTTGTTTTCTTGATTGAGGAAAAGCTAAGCTAATTAATTTTTTTTTGTGAACTTTCAGAAAATAAAGGAGGGAGAGTTGTTTGATTTGACTTTGAGGGCATAGAAAAAGTGGCTCATTTGCAGCGACATCAATGACTAGATGCTTACACACTTGACATTATGATTTATCCATTTGAAACATTTATTTATAAGTTAATGGAATGTGAGACGTCCAATTAACACAAACAAAAAATAATATTTTCTTGGAAGTTAGTGAGCTTATTCTATAGTTGCCACTTTTTGAATTGAAGTTGGTTTGCACACATGCCTTTCAATTAGTTTTCATACTGTCCAATCAAAAATGCTACGTAAAGAACTATTAAGAAAGTGAAGAGAGTTATCTACCTTTCTTAAGGCTTCTGGAGGAATTCAGTGGTAAGACCCAGACTAAGAAAAGAACGAAGCATTTATGGCTTCAATTATCTGTTCCATACGAAACAAGGATTACTGAGCATAAAATATGTAGGTTTCCCTGGAACGAACTCGACTATATAGAAAGCAAAGCCACTGCTGGAAGCTGTCAAAGTACACCATTAACACAAAGGAAATATGGTGGTGGATTGACGAAGCCAAGGCAGTGATAACTATACAAAAATTGGCTTTAATACTAGTCACTAAGCTATTCCCATAATAACGATGAAAAGCGCGTCTCTGGCTTATTTACACTTACAGACGTTGCAAGAAAGAAGAATACAAGAACCGTGCCCAACTTCAAACAGAGGGTAAGGAGAGTATGCATAAGAAACTGGAGGAATTATCTGCAGCGGCGCTAATGCAAAGCATGCTATTCAGATACTTCGAAGTGACAAATAAACAAGGGGCGAAACTTTTTTTCAAAATTGCCGCTCAAAGAAAGAAAAATTCTAAGGAGATTCGTTCATCAAAATCTATTAACAATGATCCAGACCAACTTCTTGTGGATGACAAGAAATATCTTCACAGATGGTGACAGTATTATTAAGGAAAGAAAGGTTTCATAGGCTATACTTTTGACAAGGACATATGTCAGACGAAAAAATTATGGAAGACTCCGTGTCAAGACAGCACAACATCCTCATGTCCAAACTTTTAAAGGGTGATCAAATGCCTAAACAGCTGGGGAAAAGTAACCAACAGCCTACACCCAAACAGCAAGCGAAAAGCTAACACTCGAAATTCCGATAGCAACCGTTCAATATAACTAATGTTCAGACCATAAAGATTGTTGAGCAGCTATTGGATGGCCTTAAGAGAAAATGACCTTCTGATGACTAGTGCAAGCTGAAATGAAGATTTTTCGCATGACAGCAGGAGTGGTAAAGCGTGATCAAATATCTAGAGCATGCAAATCTAAGGAAACCATCACATTAAGAATACAAAAACCGGGACGGCTGCCAATGTTTACTAAGGTCAGCCCGGCGAACACCGGCACCAGGAGGAGCTTAAAAGCGAAGCAGAGTAGTCGCCGTAGAGATCATAATAATAGCTGATTAAAGAGAAAGAAGAGAAAAATTGAACAAAGAAATGTTGAAGGTTCATTATACCAGTAATGAAAAAAAAAATTAAAATAATATCTATGAAAAGAAAGAGAAAGCTAGTTTACCAGTTGAAGTTCAAGTGTAGGTATAAGTGAAACATTACTCCATCTGAAGAAAACAAATAGAACATTTTAAAATTAAAAGTATCTTTAGAATCTTTTTATTTTCTCCTTCTTTTTCTTTTTCTATGGCTTCACCGTTTTTGAAGAGATTTTTTTGTCTATTAACATGGTAACAATGGTGGTTTTAAGCTTTATTTGGACCCCATAAGTGACACTTCTGTTGTCGGTATCCAGAAAATGTTTGGTATATTCGTGTAACGCTGGATTTGTCATAATTTTTAAATATCAAAATCGATGTGTATGTATATTCCTTTGGATATCTTAATCATCATCATATTCGGCGCGACAATTACGATCCGGTCATGGCCACTTTCATTAAGTTCTTCAATACACCCCGATTGGCCAACGCCTTCCAATTGATCACCCCAAGGCTGCGCCCGGGTCTTTCGCATCCATTAAAAACAAGGAAGGTCTGCCACGTTGTATTTTAACATAAAAAGCACTGCAATGGACTTTCCGAGCTGGTTCCTCTTCGCTCATGCGAGCTAGGATCCGAGCCCACCGGAGTCTACCGAGCTATTTTTTCCAAAACATATGCTGCGAGTTAAATTTCATACAATTTATAACTGTTTCTTCCCACGTACACGGGACCAACAATTATCCATAAGACTTTTGTATCGATAGCGGATAAGAGATCAGAGTGCCTTTTTGTCAGCACCCAAGTTTCGGATCTGTATGTGAGCAACAGCTTGGATGTTATGGTAAGGTTTGTGGATTTTAAAAACCTTGACAAACTATAGTAGGGGTTCTGTTGGATTTAAGCAGCTGTCCGCGTATTTCATCCTCCATATCACTATAGGCTGCTATTATTGACTTACTTTACTTCAAATTAATGCTCCACTATCCTGATATATGGGCCTACACTTCTCGCAGGCGTAGGCACTATGTACTAAGTCTTGCTTTTATTAACATGCGGCCCAGGTTTTATGCCGCCTGCTCGATCTGGGGAAAGGAGTTTAATACAGCTTGTGGGCTTTTCCGATGATGTCGGTGTCGCCTGGCTGGACTCGGTGACGATAGTCCCTCTTGTTGACGTTCCAGAGTCACGGATTGCTTTCTCCAACGCCAGGTTGAAGAGGATGCAAGCCAGATCATCCTCTTGTAATGTTGGTCATAGTCAGCCTACATAGTCGTGTATTTTTTTTGGGATGCCGAATTCTCTCATGGCCTTATAAAGTTCTTCCCTGGCTATGCTATCGTAGGCGAACTATAAAAAGATGATATGTTGGAATATTAACTTCCAGACTTTTTCCATCACCTACCTAAGGTACAGATCTGATCTATTGTGGATTTGTTGATTTGCCCGGTATAAAAACAGATTGATAGTTGCCAATTATGGTTTTAGGGTATGGGGCTATCTGTTCTTCCAGGATAGAGGAGAATATCATATAGGATGTGATATCTTCTTTCTTATGTATGGGAGATATGATGCCTTTTACAATTACAATTACAATTCGCATTGCTCTAGAATGCCTTCAGTGGGTGAGTAAATTTCGACATGTTTCTGACTGATTAGTAGAACTTCCGATGGCTATCTTCAGATTAGTAGGATAATGCTGAATTTTGTCAGCGATTGAATATACAAAAGTTGAATACTTCAAACACAACATTTTCGACATAAAGGCTTGGTACCAAACTCTACCAAACATTTTTGAATTAACAAGTGCAATAAAATTTTACTTTTGCTAACTCGATGGAGAGATTGGTTTCTCTTTTTGGTAAAATACACCATTGGATCTATTACTGCGAAAGCCAGTTCAGAAAGGGACTTGCTTGAAAAATGAGGTTTTAAATCAACCAGGAAAGAGACCAGACGAATACAACAGATGCAAAAGCTTATATAATGGTTTCGTCAGGGTTGCAGAACACCTCCTCAGACCTCCGGGTCAGCGAATGTGTTTGTAAGATGTTTTAATATTCTCCACTCTGAACGAATGCGAAAGAGATTGGTCCCTTAGGAATATTTACCTAAAGGAGAAGGAGTTGCTCACACCGCAAAGTTTGCGGAAAATTGTGATCAGCTTTTTTGTGAAAGCTGACAACAGGAAATATAGTTTACTCTCAACAATAAAGAGCTTTTTAGGAAGATGACTGCGTCTTATGCATTTGTAAAATTCGGCTTTTACAAATTTAAATTAATTTATGAGGTCACTACTGAAGCCTTGGTGCTTTTTTTCCTTTTCCAGTTCGGCAAACTTGTCGGCACCAACAGGAGACCTCAAGTGGAAATTCCTCCATACCAACTATGGCGAAGTAACCGAGATGGTATATTGTCGAAGTTGATGCGAATATAGTGCAATAAATCAGCATAATCGAGAGTGGTGCTTATCGATCATTTCTATTACTGACATTACCACGAAGCTTCATGGTCTTTTTTGTCTATTCTTTGAGACGTGCTTCCAACTGCGCCACCGAGGCTGTAATTTTGTCTATTCCATTTTATATTATTGACGTGCGTATGTATTTAAACTGCATCACATAACCAAGCCATGCGGTTTACCAAATTAGAAGATTTTGCAATAAAATTGTCCATCCTCCAGAATTTCTTAAGCCATTGCATCGAGTGGCTTTAGTTCTTTAATTTACTTCTTCTTAAAATGATGCTGGCTTAGCTTATAACCTTTCCTAGCGATGGTCAATTCTTAAGAATGTAGTGGAATCGATTGTCTTGATATGTTTGTGACGAATGAAATCTATGTTTTGACATTGTCAGTTTGATTATTGAATAATGCGTTCACATTAAAAGTTAAAAGTTGTCAAACCTCAAATGGAAAAATCTTTTGTATTTATGTTAGACCTAGACGGTATGTAACGCTAAACTGGAGGCGTAATGATTTTCTTTTTCATTGATTCTTTCTGTTTCCTTACAATATAACCACCAAGTTGCATAATAAGCCCAGGATTGCTAAGACAATTGCAGCTTGTATAAGAAAACATACAAATAGAGATCAAATTGGAAACATTTGTACGCTTAGCATAACTAAATTCCGCTGGAAATTGGCACACATTTCAAATAATGTTCTCGGCTAACTTCACCCAAATATCAATGTGCGCATAAATATCATAGTTAAGTAATGCAAATTGTTATGAAACATTGAAAAACAAAATTGAAAAAAAAACCATAAAAGACAACAAGCATCACATCTCAGCTCAGCACTTACTATAAACATTATACAATCCACATCCACGAAAGAACAAAGAAATGCATTGACGAGTAAAATAGTTTCCGTTTCGTTTTCTCATAAATTGCAAAAATGCAAATTTTCGAAAACTCATGACATAGAAAAAAATCTCAGTTTTATAGAAGACTCATGTGGCATGCAATGCATCTATGCCAGTAGGTGTTTTGTATAGAGTATAGTGTAGAACGGTAGCACCTACTTCAAAGATCCAATGAAGCTTTTTGAAGTATCTGCTGGATGCATGCATTACTTGTTTATGTAGAACAAACGCGTTGCATTGGATATGTATGTCACACATGTGTACGTGAGGGATGCGATTTAATCCTTTGGTTTGGTTTTTTTTTTGCTTTTAAATGGCACCCCTAGGATATTATTTGTGATCAAGAAAAACTGGGTCATATTTTCTCTCTATTGGAAGAATAAATTTATAGCGGTTTATATACAATTTCTTTTACCCTTTGCGTCCTGTTTTTGTGGAAAATGTCAGAATACATGGGAAATGGAGTGCTCATCCAGAAATGGGTTTTACATTTTTCATCAAAAAAAAAAATGAAAACCACAACTTGTACTTTCTATAAGAGACATTTATTTAAGGAATATATGCACGGAAGGGACATAATACAGAAACTATGTGAAGTTGGAGAAGAAATGACAGCAGAAATAAAATGTCGAGAATCATGTTTTGAAAGTCTTTTTTGAGACGACATGTATGCATAATTTAATTCCATACATAGGTGACCACATGTGACTAATACCTGGATAGGGGAGATATGTGGTTTTTGTATGTAAATTGCGCATTACTGTTCTGATCACGAAAATGAAACAATCCATTTGAATATCGTAGGACGAGTTTAAGAATATATAAAAGTAAATTTCCGAATTGTTACCCTGCGTCTGCACTTGAATTAAAATAAGATAAGTTAGTTGGCACGAAACCACCATGAGTCTCAACTTTTACTTTGTGTAATTTGAAACTCTGCAGGAACCAAGTTACCTTCAATTTTCTAACGAGTCTGAAACTGAATGGCTTAGAAGGTTCAATTTAAAATAATAGAGCAATCTCTTTGAATGCTATTGCATTTTGCAATTTGAGCTGGGGGATCTCAAAGCATCTCATATTTAGATTATATGCTGTGTTTTGGCCAAGATAGTGTTCTTAATATGGAGGTTTCATCAGGCTTTTTTTCATTTTATCGCGCTTTTTTCATAGCGCTGTATACTAAGCATCTTATAATGGCTGCTATCAACTTGACATCATGCGTCTTGTATAGTAAAGCTTGTAGGCAGATGTTGAAATGAAATAAAACAAGTTGTGTGTGAGATATTAGAAAAATCCTTCATCTCTTTGAAAAGCCATTAATGTATGGTGTATGGAATATAACATTGTTCAAACGCGTCGGCTTCTTACGGTGCACGGTAGCACGAAACTGTCAACCGTGGCATTCACTGTGTGACACGTAGCGCCATCCTATTGGAACCACATGTCGTCTAAAGTGCATATTATGCTTCAATTATATAAGATAATGGTCATCATCGTTCTCTAGCGGTCCCAATTGACATTGATCACCTCAAAAACGTTATTTATGGTCATGAGCTCATAGTTCAGTTGGATTTTGTACGGTTGTAGGCCCACGTCATAAAGCAAAATTCGCCAAGTTGAAAGCTGCGAAAGGCCGAGTTCTTTTACACGGCGAAGAACCGAATGCCTCGAATTCTGTTCTTTCGGCATACGAATGTTGTCTGATTGATTATTGAAAAGATCGTCTTAAATTTGGGCAACACATATTAAAGAGCCGACTGTGAAGGGCCTCCACGTCAACCGTTAACCTTTGCACTAATTTCATAAGACGTGCTGTTCAATCGTGTCATTTGCCATGTTCGTTTGATATTAGTATCTGAATAAAAAACAACAGGTTTGACAGATGTCAACCAAAGAACATTACCCACACAGGCCACAAAAATCTACCCGAGGGGGCATTGTTCTCGTGTATCATATAAGATGGAATAGTTTTCCCGCCATTTCATTCACTCCATAATTACGCAAGGCTTGATGATGTCAACCCAAGATCCTTGACAGTTCAACATAGCTTCAAGATGTTTAGTTTGAGTTGCAATATTCCACTCCAAGCACCAAGCAGTCAGAGAATCTCACTATACCTGCTTCTACCGTCGAAAAAGATTTCTACCTCGGCTTCTGACTTTATAATATATGGTGTCGCGATGAAGCGTCTTCTTTCATCCGCTCTAAATGTCCTAGTCATTACAGCTGCTGGTTGCAGATTTTTTTGCTATGCATATGTCGCCATACAACACATATATTAACTCGTTGTTGTATCTTATTTGGCATTCATTATTTCCCGGGTCATAAAACAGGGTCATAAACCGTTTCTCTCGAACACCCAAACCTTTTCCAAAGTCAGTGATAACAAACTGTTAGACAACATTCGTCTTCTCCTAGCCTATCTCCAAGATTAACCCGACGATTTGTACATAGATGGCACAGCGAAAACTTATGTCTCAGCGTCTATTAAAAAGGAAGGTCTGTCTACTGATCCGGTAGCATTAAGCCAGATATACGACAAATATCCCGAGCTTCGGAAAATATCCTCAAAACAAATCTCCAAAGATCTTTCCGCCTTTTCTTCGTTTCTTCATTCTAAAAGAATTTCCTACCTTCAAAAAGTATGATCAGACTCTGATAAATTTTATCACTCCTAACACTATCTCTGCCTAACCACTCTCCAACCACCACTCTCTTTACATATAACTATTACCATATAAACACATATTCACAGTCACAAGTTCTTCACTATACGTTTTTGCGATTACCTAAACAAATCTTTCTAAGGACATTAAAAGTCAAGAGCTGTTTCCTTCGTCCTTTAATGTTTTTGATGACGACGAACAGTCTCTTCTTGAATCTCCGTGCATAGGATCCTTATTGCTGTCCATAACAAGTTCAATTCGACTCTGGTTTCTTTTTCCTCCTCGAACATGCTAGACTCCCAAATCAGTCTCTCTACTGGAGGTGTCGATTATCATTGGTTTTGAATGCTTGCAGATCAAAATGGCAAGGGGAAATCTCGCCGGGTAAACTTTTCCAAATTCGTGTTGTTCGGTTAAAAAAGAATCACTATATTTCACGGTACGTCCGAAATTGGGCTAAAGGGTGAACTGATGAGCATTCCTTGCAAGACGAGTATTACGGGAGAAACTTTTGAGGAGAGAAATGCAGCTGACTACTTCGAGTGAACATTTTTTATAAAAAAAAACGGATAAAATACGGAAAGACATAAAACATTGCGTCGGTGTTCGACGCTTTATAAATTTTAGCCAGATCAAATTAAGGAAAAATATTTCTCCAACCGATACAGAAAACCTAAGCATTTAGCAGCATTTTTAGCGATCTCAAATGTATGGTCGTTCCGACGGAGGTCGTCGTTGACACACATACCGAACTTAAAGACGAGTATACTCCTGGTCCCGATGGTATACCTGCCATTTTTACTTAAAGGTTTTTTTTTAAAAAAGGTTACGAAGTAGACGTCATCACTACAGATTTCAACAAGACTTTCGACAAAATCTCTCACAGTTTTATTCTTTTTTAAGATTTCCTTCTTCGGTTTCAGTCCTAACCTTCTTAAATGGATATCCTCGTATTTCGACAGCCGCCAATACAGAGTTCGTTTTCGTTCTGCTCTTTCAGTTCCTTTTGTGGCCACTTCTGGGGTACCCCAAGCCATCTTGGACCTCTCTTGTTTATCCGTGCCATTGACGTTGAAAGATAATTTTATCATCTTCTATCTCCCTTTTTGCTGATGATGTTAAAATTTTCTCCTGCTTCAAAATGGCCTCAATTCATTTGTTAATTGGTGCAGTAAGAATTGTCATGAACTTGTGTTTCCAATGGTTTCAATGAACCTTTAACCCACATGTTGAGTAAAAGCAATTCGATCATTCATCTTTTAAGCAAATTTAAAATCACCAAAATTAAAAAAAAAAATTATTAAAATTAAAATTATCTTTTGGTGTGCGAACGAAAAACCGAATAATCGACCATCGGAGGCCATCGCTCTTTTGCCATAAGCCATTCTATCGTTTAGAGGGCCCTCCTTTTTTACAAGAATGTAGGTTCTTTACTTATGATTGCTTTGTCGTCGGCAAAGAATAATTGATTAGTCCGTTACCGAATTCTCTATAAGAAAATCAAGAACTGTTATAAGGAGCAATGGACTAAAAAAGGTAATTTTTCCTCGACTAAAAAAGTCAATTGACCACCGCTCATGACTTTAGGAGGTTAGAATCTTGTGCCATCTACGCTCACTTTTCTGTTTTCGAGGCCTAATACCGCAGCAATAACTTATTCGACTGTGATATCGGGAAATTCTAAGTTTTATTACTACTTTTTTTCTATTCTTTTCCAAATATTGTCACCATCCGAGAAAAAATTTGCCATCATCTACAAAAAATTTCCCTTGACCATTGCTAATGAATCTGTGAAGGAATCCCCTGAGCATTTTTCCTTTCTTTGGGCGGAAATTTTAAGAATAGTCGCAGTTCTTGCAGTTTAGCAGTCTCTGTAGGTATTTCTTCCAGTTTCCTACATTCTCTCTTTCTTGAAGTTGAGCCCACTTCTTTTGTTAGCATATATCTTTTGATTTAAGATTTAAAAAACATAAAATCAAGTAACATTGTTAGTATTGAACATATTAATAAATCAATCAATGAGTTAAGCACTCTGAACTTCGTTTACCATACAACTTATTCGTCTCCTCGAAATTCCTCACTTTCTTAAAGTCAATATTTAAAACAATGATTTACATCTGCGTAGCTCAGGTTCAAAGGATTTTTTGCTGACTTCATCATGTACTACGCCTTACAATCAACCACCCGAAAACCTAAAGTTTTCTATAAACAATTATTACACAGAAACTCAGACTTTATCAAGCACGAATGATTATTTCATTTCGTATAATTCAAACTTCTTCGACTGAAACAAATTTACTATATTCAATAAAAGGACCATTTAACCGAACCGTTCTTATGTCTATTCGTTTGGGCAGAAATTGTAGTAATTACTTAAACTTCCGAACAAAGTAGCAAGTTCGTGTTGTTCAATCAAATAAGCACCAACTTGATTATAACTAAATTTTGGAAAAGTCCCAGACTAACTTCCCACTCCTCCAAATTATTTTATTCAACTTCTTTTTCAGCCAAATTCCCTCGCCACAAATTATAGCAGAAATCTATCCTCATGAACATATATCTATGTACATACATAATTTTTTTTTTAACAACAAAACTTTTGTCTATTAATTTCAGACTGAAAATCGATAACAATGGCGGAGCCTGGTGTCCGAAGCACATGGTTTCTCGTGGTCTTAAAGAGTATCTACAAATCGATCTTCTTCAAGTTCACGTGATTACGTCAATCCGCACCCAGGGTCGATTTGGCAAGGGTCAAGGACAAGAGTACACCGAGGCTTATGTATTGGAATACTGGCGTCCCGGATTCACGAATTGGATTCGATGGAAGAACATCCAAGGCAAGGAGGTAAGCATTAATCGCGTCGGTCGCGCATAAAATCCTCCTAGAAGAAGGATTGTGTGCAAGAAAATTGTATTTAGAAGGTATCCGCTAGTCCGAGTATATATGTATTTTTTTTTTGTATTTAATAGATACTGCCAGGCAACATCAATACATATAGCGAAGTTGAGAATGTTCTGCAGCCAATAATTTTTGCCTCGAAAATTCGGATCTACCCTTATAGCCAGTACGATAGGACGGTGTGTCTGAGAGCCGAGGTTGTCGGATGTCCTTGGGAAGGTAAGCTTCATGAATTTGTTTGGTTGTCCAATTTAAAATGAAAAAAAATCGAGGAATACGAATCATTTATCTCAAGTTATGCAGCCTTAGCAATTGAACTTATAATTCAATTCGATTTTTTTTTGAGAATTATCTGGAACAATCCGTTGTCCAGGGATTTTTCATTCACCTTGAACACTAAACACACTCTGGCATTATATTTTTTCCAATAATCCTTGGAATTGTGTCAGGGATTTCGTTCTTAATTAATCGATGTCTACAACGGCAGACAGTTCAAACTGTGTGATGAGTTAGACAAGGCGATGGATGGAAAAACGCAAAACAGACTTAAGTTATTGCGTTATTATGTCGGTCTGGTGATTTTAAAGATTTCAACAAATATGTTGGATTCAGTTGAAGAATTTCAAAGCTGTTTTGGAGGGGGTTAAAGATTCTTGAAATCTAAAATTTAGTTTGTTTAGTTTATATGCACAAATAATTTAAGTATGAATATAATGTGGAGTTCCAGAAATGTATGGATGGTCCTAACGAACAGGGATCAAAGACAAGCTAATATAGACTTACCTCAGGTAGTCATCGAAGAATTCCAAATCAAAGTCGGTGTGCACCCATCAAAGAAGCGCCTTGAAGCCTTTGGTCCTTTTGACAGTCCTTGACTTTCTGCTAGAGGGTATAATGTGACAGATCTGAAAGTGAATCAATTATTCTCTTCTGACGATGTGCTATCATAAATGAATACCCAACATCTCTGCAAATTGCACTGATGTGGATGTTCTATAAACGGTAATCTACATATTTCATAACATTCTGAGACTTATTTTCCAACAGCTGCATGAGCTTTTCAATAAAAGATTATTGGCCCAAAAACCAACTGCTATCCTTAATTCAACAAATAATAATAACCAGTATTCCCAAACAAAAGATACAAATACCTAGTTTATCCCAGAGATTCGACACACGTTTGTAATTGATACATCGCATTACAATTATAATATTTATCCTGGAAAATGTCAGATGAATACACCGCTATTGTCCTATTGTTGCTAACGAATATCATCATCCATCGGCAGAAAAAAAATATCCCTTAGTGAGGGTATAAAAGATGATAGGAAAGGGTACTCCAGATAATGCCAAAAAAAGGGGTTAACAAACACTGAACCGTATCTGTGATGGATGGATGACATTCCCTAACAAAAACGAAACGAACCAAAAAAAAACTAGAAGATATTTAATCGGATTAAAATTAAACACAACAGCGCAGAATAGAGTTCCCTTTTTGACGGGCGGACTTATCCCGGAGTCCGGGCTCTTGTATCACGCATTCTCTGTAAACAATCACAAACATTCAACTGGAATGCGTAAGCTGGATGTCACTCCAGCATCATTCGATAACATCACACATGGAATATTCTCAGAATCACATTTTCGACTTTCAAGGGGGCTCCTGCTGTTTCTATTGCTATACAGACCACGGAGCGCTGAGAGCGCTCGATGGCTCTAGACGGTGAGATGGTTGCTTGGTTAAGGGTAGGAATGCTTCTGGATTCCTGCATGAAATTGGGTTCATGTTGTAATTCAAGTGAGGAATTTCAATTGTCTCTATTGTAATTGTGTACCTTTTGGGTTTTGTCCGTAAACGATGGTGGCGATCTCGCAAAGTTGGAACTCAATTGGAAGGAGAGAGTGAGTATGATTCATTTAAATGAAGAGCATGTACGAAGTTTAAGCTGCCTGTACTCTGTAATACCCAGAAACAGTGCACGACAATGAAATAATTTCAGGTAAAATCTGAAAATGCCAATTGGAAATATATTTTAATGGAAAAAGTTACAATCAAATTTTGTAAGCCCTTTATTTTTATCTGTTGCAAACGACTCAAACTTCATAGACATAAATTACATTTTTGGAGTACATAAAACTTCATTTTAAAGCTTAATACTTCACCTACGCCCGCCACTTGGTTGGAAAAGTTGCAGGCCGAGTTACGGCATAAACTGATGCCTTGTGTTTGTTTGATCAAGGAGTTTTTTCGCACAGCTTTATTGCATGATAGTATTTGAACAATGAATTATTTAAGAAATCAGGTATAAGGAAATGTAAATATTAAAAAGAGCTGGCCCTAAAATTTAACCTTTAGGAACTCGTTCTCTTAACATAATGATCTCTTACAACATCAACTAAGTCATTTTACCAATTTAACGTCATTTTACCATTTCGAATTCGGCATGTATGTATGTACCTAGTCCTGCCATAAGTTCTGTTAGACAATTTGCAGCGCTTATCTTTTAAAACTTCTTGCGGGAATAGAACCGTTAACTTTTTTAAAGAAAACATACACTGCTCAGTGAAAAATACTAGTCAGTTTGGTTTCAGTTAGCAAACAAGTAACATGGCATGGGGCATTAAAGAGAGTCGCGTAATAGCGTTGCATAAGTGCTAGCCAATTTTATGAGTTGCTAAAACCACTCGGTATATCAAGAATATTCGTTTATCGGGCTATTGCTCGCTTCGGCGAATCTTTTGGAGTAGGGGACAAGCCAAGAAGTTGTCGCCTGCGCTTCGTCCGTACATTACAATAGCATTAAACAGAGCAGCGTCCACGATCTCGATTAAAACCGTATTAAAACGTACGTGGCACAATAGCCCAATGGCCACACCGCTTGAAAGCTTGTGTTAAAGCATAAAGCGGTCATTTCGATTGAATCCAAATTTTTTCAATAATCAATATTGTGTTCTAGTAAATGTAATAATTTTGAATACAATATGTCTGTTTATTTTATTTTTATAGGGTTTTATATTTGCAACAAAACAACTTGTATTGAACGGTCCAGAAGATAGCCTCTAATCCAACGAACAAGAGTATCATCGATTCCAAAAACACGCATTTTTGATAAGAGAGCTTAATGCCAAACTCTATCAAATGCCTTGGAGATTACAAGAGCAATAATCTTACTTTCACCAAAGCGATGTTAAGATTTTTACCTAGCCGAAAACCCTGGTATCTAGTGCTTTGTTTTTTTATTATTGGTAAATGTAATTTACTTTTTTATCAATAAAGTTATAATATAATAATAATAATGTAAAGATTTGTTCAACTGTTCGGTGAGATATGCCATCAGATCACCAGTGGAACGGTTGCTACGGAAGCCATACTGACGGTCAGGGAGCAGCTTTCGATCTTCGAGATATTCCTTAAGCGTTTCCATGACCTTAGAAAGAAGGAATGTTAGTGCTATGGGTCGGTAGGAGGAGGGGAAGGATAGGTGACCTTTCTTAGGGACAGGCTGGACAAATGCTGTTTTCCATCTTCTAGGAAAGATTCCAGAAGAGTAGGAGCGATGGAAGAGTTTACGCAGTGGCTTTGCCAATGTAGAAGAACACTTCTTCAGAAGAATGTGGAGTATACCATCCGGGCCAGTGGATTTGTGAATATCGAGATCATTGAGAACTCTTGCTACTGTACGAGTATAGGAGGGGCAACGTTGCTGTAATGCAGCGTAGAGCTGGCAGCGAAATGAGCTGCAAGCACGTTCTCTGAAGAGTAGACAATAGGTTTGTCATTAGCGATGAGCGTTGGAATCGAAAACGTTGAGGAGTTTTTAATATTTTTTACAAATGACCAACAATTTTCACTGCTTTTGGGACATTGCAGAATTGTTTCGGTAATTTTTGGTCAGAAAATTTTGTTTCAATAACGGAGTTGTATGAGCTCCTTTCTTGCTTGTGCTTTTTCCGATTTTCCCCTGTAGGGTTGGCTTTGTAAGATCGGAAACTTACTTCTTTGAGCCTGATAGCTTCTTTACACTCAGGGTTAAACCAAGACCTTTCTTTAGGTTTGATACTTTTTACTCTGTTAGGAATAAAAGCACGCATCACAAGAAGAATCACATTTGTGATCATTTCAGCACTGGCATCAATTTTACTATCGAGGAAGCATAGTGACCAGTTAAAGTTACGGAATAAATTATTCAGGCCGTCCCAGTTGGCTTTCTCGTATTGCCGAAAGGTCCTGGTGGGAAGTTTTTTTTAACTGGATAAGTGGGGGACGAGAAATTAGTTGAAATGACACAATGATCTGAAGTTCCCAATGGAGAAGTTACACTGATGGTATACTTATCAGGGTGCGAAGTAAGAAACCAGTCAAGAGTATGGGCAGCTTGCCCAGGAACATCCGGTATTCGAACGGACGAGTTGGATAAGGTGGTGTAACCCAGCAAAAATCTCGACCTACCTTCCTTCGGGTATTGTCTCGCCAGAATAGCGGAGCCAACTAGAATTGTGTACATTGAATCGCCCGCAATAACGATTTCAGTGCGAGGACAATGGGAAACAATTTTCGAAATGGAATCGGACAGCGCATCAAACTCGTTAAAAGTCGATTTATTGTCGAGATTTGGGCTCCTGTAAATGAAACAATAATAAATGATATGTTTGCGGACAGTGAATTTAAGCAACAAGAAATTAAATTCCATGTTGGAGCATTGACCGTATTGGGGAAGGCTCTGGCAAGCAAAATCATTCCTAACATAAACGACGAGAACTTGATAGGAGAAAAGTAATGGCACTAATGTATATCCATGTAGAGAAAATTCTGAAAAATCAGTATTTGCTCCAACTTCATTTTCATTTAATGCCAAAACAGACTGTGTTGCACAGTCTAAGCGTACACATGAAAGAAATTTCTTCTTAAGTCACGAATGTTAGAGTACACGACAAAAAAATTACCTACCATTTAAATAATACAAAAACACAAAACACAACTCCGATTTAAGTCGAACTGCGATGACTAAGCCCAAATTAATGTCAGTAATAGCAACCTATCCTATGTGTTATGCCCCTAAGATAGTTTACATACAAAAAATTAATTCAGAAATACATCACAATAAGACAGATTAGATGACCTTCAGCTATGCAAATCATTGTACGATAAACATACATAATGACAGTTACGCACAAGGTGATAAGGATTAGAGGAGGGCTTTTGCGTCGTACTTTTGCGGCTGTATATCTTCGATAACTTCACGAATTGCATATTTAAGGGGTTGAATCGATTGTGGAGCATTGGCATAATTCTTATCCTTCACATGGCCCAAAGAAAAAGTCAAAACTAGTTAAATCACAAGATCTTGCCAATTATGATCACCTCTTCGAGAAATAACACCGTCAGAAAACTTTGTTCGATTGTTTCGTTGCTTGTGTGGCGTCATCTTGTTGAAAATAAACGTCATCCACATCAATATCTTTCAATTCCGGCCATACAAAAATCACCGTAACAGTTGCACCAGCCTCCTTTTCAAATAACAGAGGGCCAATCACACCGCAGCACTAGCCTAAAAACCTCATCAAAAAGTGACACGTTGAGAATGGAGAGGCTTTTCAACAACCATTCTTGGATTCTCCGAGACCCAAATGCAACAATTCTGCTTATTAACGTAACCTCGCTGAAGATGATTTTACCATGAAAATCTCGATTATTTTGATGCATTTGAAGGACCCAAACTGCGATGATACGACGTTGATTCAATGAATGAATCATCTTATTGGAAGGACTAGAGGCTTAGTGTTAACACTCTGCCTAACACTATTTCTGTGCTAGATATTTTAACTGAGTTAAAAATTTATCCATGTCTATGGAACAAATCGTTTAACAAACATTTTTTACCAGTTTCGCTGACGCTGACTGTAATAATATAGGTACCCAAAAACAAAACTGTCATTCACAAAAATAAAACACAATCCTTCACGTAGTCATTTCAATTAAAATGAAAATAAAAAAATACAAACAAGTATGAAATTTATAAATTCAAAAAACAAAACAAAAAAATAACACAAAAAGGCTTTTGAATATTTGTACAACATATTACACAAAAGGCCAAAAAATCCTTCTACAGTGTGAGTCCTTTGACAAATGGATCTCTGTCATCGCCCCCCTCCTTTAGAGGACTTTGTGTTGGAACACTATACTCAAGAGTATTTTTTTTTATCCTTGCGGGATGTCAAAGTGCGCGGCGTGGCAGTATTGAAATATGTTTGAATTGAATTCCATTGAAGGTTCATGTTGTTTTTATCATAAACAAAAATTGTTATTTTTTTCTATTCGAATTACAAGAGCTGTTGACAAATTGAATCTTTAGGATGTAATAAGCAAATATTATCCCTCTCGAACAGCTATAGCTTTGATCACAGTGGGGTACCCACGTTGAGCGCTGAAATTTGAGCCAAAGAAACATAATAATAATATACATATATATTTTTTAATGTAAACAAAAGACAAAATCGTGGAATTCAATATTCAGTTTTAGATAAAACAACAAAAAATACTTTTCTTTGAGAGAAAACTCAATCACCATGGATGTTTCGTGCTTTTCAGTTTTTCATTTTTTTTTTGTCATTTCGATATCTAGAAGTCATGCTGTATCCTTAAATCTGCGAATGGAAAACACTTGAATTAAATTTTGTGTATCTTTTTTTGTGTCATTCCAGAAGGAATTGTATCTTATAGCATACCGAAGGGTGTTCAGCGTGGTATGGAAATCGATTTATCGGATAAAACGTACGATGGCCACGAAGAGGGTGACAGATTCGTAGATGGCCTGGGTCAGTTGGTCGATGGCCAAAAGGGAAAGGATAATTTTCGAACGGATATTCACGGATTTGGAAAGGGTAAGTAACAACATAGAATAGCCAGGAAAAAGGGTTTTTGTTTTTTGGGACAGTTTGTCTTGTTTTGTTTTCTCTTTGCATTTTCTGATAAAGACTAAGCTCTGGGCGGGTGATGGGGTTATTCGTTCTGTTTTTTTTTGTTTAACTGAAATAGGATATGGCTTTTGTTTTTTGAAACTTTTTTTTTTTAAAGGATGAGCAAATTAACCGACTTTAGAGTACAGACCCAAAGGGCTAATGGCTAATGGGACATACTTGTTCTTTTTTTGGGGATAGAAACAAAGCTTAAATGTACTTCTAATTGAATACTTCCTATCCTTCAATTTGTTTACAGGGCAGGATTAAAATAAATTTAGGGTAGCGATAATTGTGGAAGAGATTTAGTAAACCTTCTTCGTTTCGTAAAAAATTGAGACATTTTTTTCATTAATTTAATAGAAGTAGCCATAAAATATGCATATAACTTCATAGTAAACTAAAGATAAATTCAAAAATATGGTTTGGTGATAATTTAGTTCTTATTCTAAATCACAGTCAATAACCTGGACAGCGAACAACGATTTCATTCTAAATAATTTACAAAGATTAATTTATAAATTATTTTTATAAAGAAGGCATCATGGCAACAAGGCCATAAGTGCCATTTTTGAAAGAACCTTTTAAATAAATGAGAAAAAATAATTTTTACTTTAATACAATAAATTGATTTGTTAAATATGAAAAATAATTTTTTTAATTAATATAAAAAAAAAATGTTAAACATTGTCAGTGGAATTTATAAACGTATTATATAGGGTGCATAACCCTTTATATAATGTCTCTAAACGCGAAAATACAGGGTGTCCGCCGGAAAGGTATACTACTTTGTTTGTTTATAATTTAAAATGAAAGAGAATGGATCTTATATTGATAAATGTTTTATATAATGTCGGCAATTATGTATGGAATACAATATCAGCTAAATAACCGCCTCTGTTAGTCTCACAAATGCAAGCCCTTTTGAGCACATTTTTCATTACATTCTCACACATTTCACACGGTATTTCATTAATTTCATAACAAATATTTTGTTTGAGTTGTTCAAGCGTTTCTGGTTTGTTTGCATAAACCTTGCTTTTCAGATATCCCCACAAAAAGAACACGGAGCAGTCAAATCAGGCCACCGGGGAGGCCAATCAACATCACCATTTCTTGAAATAACAGTAGTAATAACAGCATTAATTCCATTGTAATCCTGGCTCTATGCGATGTGGCCCCGTCTTGTTGATAACACATGTTAATCAAGCCCAAAGCAAGCAGTTGTGGCGTTAAAAAGTTTTCAATCATATCACGATATCGCTCCCCATTCACAGTTACCGTTACGCCGTTTTCATTTTCAAAGAAGTAAGGTCCAATGATTCCACGTCACCAACTTGCACACCAGACTGTAACTTTTAATGGATGCATGCAAAGGTGACGAAGGAAACATATCCTGCTTCAACTCTGAGTGCTTGATTTGGCGTTGTTTTTAATGCTCCTGTTCCCGTGCGATAGCGTTCGTTGATTGCTGCGTCAATTTTGTCGTTGGTTTTCTTTTTGCGGTCCACCATATAAACCTTCATGACTCTTGTCAACAACAATTCACTACTGTCCAATTGGATAGACTACATTCACTGCACTCCAAACGAAACTTGTAAATTAAGAAATGGGTAGTAAGAAACATACAGCCAGAACGTGAGTACGAGAATACCACAGTTTAATTTCCTCTGTTTTCCCTACTGGTCTTCAACAGGATTCAAGTCAAACTAATTCTAACCGTTATCAAAATCGTGGCTTAAGCTGACGATATCGTTATAATGTCAAATGGAAAATTTACTTCTACCTTGGGAGAGCTTCTGCAACCAGCTCTTGATAAGCTTAGTAATTGGAAACTAGCTGCGTCCTAACTGTCAATTCGCATCAGACCGAATTAGAATCATACCAAATATTATTTCTCAAAAAATTAATGATACACAAATCGTAGTAACAGAGAGTGTATTGGTTCGATAAGTGCCATAAGTACTTCACCAACCACAGCCCTAGAAATATTCCTTTCAGTAGCCCCAGTCAACCTTCTCACAAAGAAGCACTAACAGATGCTTTCAATGCAGGAAGGAAAACCTAATAATAAAATAAACGGAAATCATGTCTGCGTCTATAAAGACAGTTCTAAACCGGAAGCCGGGATAGGGTTTGGTAACTTCTCAGTATATTCACCAATAAATAAATCAATGAAAGCTCCAAACTTCAGTAGCATTTTTCAGGCAAAAAGGCTTGTAGTAGGCGAAGCTGCAAAGCACTGTCTCTCATTTGATCTGTTAAATAAGAATATTGACATTTACTCACACAGCCTAGGCGGCAATCAAGGCCATATCCTCAATTCGATCCGATCTGCGGCAAATCAGCGAAACAAACTTAAACTCTGTTCAATATAAAGGTGTAGGCGATAGGCAATAACGCTCAAGAAAATATCGGTCTTTCACTTTTTTGTGCTTATTGTTTCCTATTTTGGGCTTTTATTACTTTTCGACTATTTAAGCTTCTTATTCTGGGCGTTAATACATGTGATGAATTTCAACTGCAACACGAAATAACGAACAAAATGGAAAAATAAATACAACAACGAACAACCTTCTGGAAGGCCTTTACTTTAGCAAATGATGCCAGTTGGTGGTTTCAATCCATGAATACTTAGTGAAACTAAAAACTCAGCCTCTGACTTACACACAAATTGTTGTTTCAAGCTCTTCGTGTGTACTAAAAGCACATGATTCTTGGGTTACCATTTCTATGGTAATACAAATAATGGTGAATTTTTCTTCGGATTTTGTTGAAAAGCTTTCAGAATTTGTGCTTTTTTAAAGCTTTTGATTTTAATGATCTCCAATGTGCCCTACGGAATACGTAAACTCTGTACTATGTTCGCTCTCTCCCAGCTTAAAGAAATTCCACTTCTGTCAGATGAAGTAGTTAAGGTCCTCTCTTCCTTACTGATACTGATACTTTATGTTGGGCAATAACCGTTCGAAAGGTTCAGGGATACTGTGACATACATACAAGGGACAGAAATGGCCTAAACCAAACCTTACCCTGGATACTTTGCCACTGGAAAAAGAGAAGAAGAACATTTTAAAGGTAGCCGGCACTTAATGATTCACTAATTTCCTTTAGTGTTCTCTACTCTTTATTCCCTCTTTTTCCTGGGGACCGAATTGTATCTTTGAGAACCATTTAACCTGACCTTTCATTTTATTTCAGGATATGAATGGGTTGGTTGGAGAAATGACACTCCCGGCTTGCTGGACAAACATGTGGAAATTGTTTTTGAATTTGATTCAGTTAGAAATTTTAGTGCAATCGTCTTACATACGAACAACATGTTTTCAAAAGATGTTCAGGTGAGTTTTTAATAAAAAAGAAAATATTATTTGACACATTTTAGACAACTTTTTCCAGAAATTATTGATGTTGAGATATCATTTAAAAAAGTTACTAAATCTTTTCTCTATTTTGTCCAAAGGTTTTTGTCCATGCTAAAGTATTTTTTAGTATCGGTGGCCGTCATTTTACCGGCGAGCCAGTACAATTCTCCTATATGCCAGATACCGTTCTGGATCATGCCAGAGATGTGACAATCAAACTGCACCACCGAATCGGTCGATATCTTCAAGTGCATTTATATTTTGCTCTCAGATGGATTATGCTAAGTGAAATATCATTTGTATCAGGTAAAATTAATTATATTTGAATCTTTGAATGTTACACCTAGATGCAATTATTGAAAGCTTTTGAAGACACCAACAAAACAAAATGGCTAGACATGAAGTTAATAAATGTTTAGGACAAGTGGCGTTTACTTTCGAAACAAATCGACAAATTCTGAAAATGGTTTACTAAAACCATTTAACAGAACCTCAAACTCAGGCGATGAAAAACATCAATGAAATTGTTTTACGAAAACAAACTATTATTCTAAATCTGGATTGAATGGATTCCTCAAGAACTGCATTTTAAATAGTCAACATGAACGAGAGTGATTGACACCCACAAGAATGTTCTTAACTTATGGCCGATGGCATTGGCAGGAACCTCAGATTTAGTCTGGATTTCAAACAAGAAAAAAAAAACAATTCTTTTATAGTCAAAGTCAATCATTTATGTCAAACTTAAGTTTTGAATAAAGTCTAAGTTCCCACGCAGACTGCCTAACAGCCACTCACTTCAACTTCTAGATTCATCCGAACCTTCACTCTTCGTCATCTCTACTCACATACAAGTTTGATGTTTGCCTAATTTCACTCCGTTCCCTGAATACCCAACCGCAACGTTCGTTCACTTCATCCTTTCAAAAGGATCATATTTCCCAAACGGCAAAATTATTTCTTTGCCTCATCATTCCGCCACCAAAAACCAGAACTCCAATATAGAAGAGGGCTTCACTTGAACTCTGAAAAACATTTTTGCGAAATATCCTTTTTAGATTTTCCATTTTTCATTGCCAAAAAAAAACTCTGCAAGTAAAACTTCTTTTTAACAATAAATTCAAAAGAAAAATCCTTAGAAAAGTTTGATTTTCTTTCACTTTTTCTCTCTCCACCCATACAAAACCTCTATATAGGATTTCGTCTTTTCACAGGACACACATGAATTCATCTCCTGAAGGATATGATGTTGGAGTACCTATAATTTGTGTTATTTTTTTTTTTTTTTGGTAGATTTGCACCACAGTGGTTCGTGTAAGACGACATTTTGAAATCACGTCTGTAGTACCTTAAAATCCCACGTTACACATAAATGACGAAACAGGACGAGCCAACCGAACCGACAAGACACGGGGCGAATAAATAGGTAAAATAAAAACAGCTGCATTCAGATATCCCGATGATTTATATGTATGTGTATAACGAAAGTGCATTCGCGCATCACTGGGCGTACATTAAAGATGTGCTGCAGCAGGAGCACATCTCGTCCTCCTGGCCCTCTCCGCAATGGGATAACATACGTTCCGAGCACATGCACTCACAACATCAAAATCAAAAATGATGATGATGACGGTGTATGGTTGAATGTTTGTGATGGGACAAAATCCGCACTATGACACTTAAGCATTTTACGCTCCATTCAATTTTACCAATGGGTACAAAGTACTTGCTATCCATCCATCCATCCGTTACTTTGGTCCTTATTCCTTTGCTGATGGTTTTATCTTGCATGTAGGTATGCTCGGTACATATATACCTTTGTGGTAGGAAGGACGATGACGATGATGGCAACTTGAATGCGGCAATTGAGCTGCTGAGATGATATGATGCAACAATATTTTACATTTTCCGTATTTTTGGGCGAACTGCTTCCGGCTATAGGAAATGCAGAAACACACAGAAACAAAGACACATAGCACTGAGAACGGAGACTCCCTTGTCAGAGACGGTTCGAAAACTCCGCCGAACGCCCGAACGACCCCTTCAGCAAGTCTATTTTACAACACAGTTCTCAATTATGCGTGAATGTTTTCGGGGGGCTTTAAATAATCCTTCCTTGGGCCAAAGTTGCCTGTGCGGAAAGTCATCGGATCATGTCGCAAACCATTATCACCTACCCTCCAGTAATTTATCTAGGAACACTTTATTTGATAGTCGGGTCGGAGTCAGTGGTTTGTGGCAAAAAGAAATTGATAGGATGGGTGACCCTTTTTTGACAAAAAAAAAATATAAGTGAGAGACAGAGTTAACAAGTTGTTTTATTTTCATGCCGAAAACAGTGACAACGGTGGTTGGTATGTTGTTGGTTCGTCGTCGGTCTGTGTCGGTTGCATGTCCTTAGGCAATGAGCAAGTGGGAGAGATGAATAATGATACTCGAACTTAATAAATAAAATTACGGACGAAAAATAGATTTATAAGGGGTGGTTTCACAAAGTCACAGGTCATTGTGTATAAGTAAATCGCTGGTTTTATAAATTTATTACTTCGGCGGAAGGAAGGGTTTTATGGGCTTGAAAAAGCTTAGACAGAAGCAGTCAGTTTTTTACCTCAACATTAGTTGATTTTCTTGGAATTTATAGTTTGATGTCGTTGGGAAAAGACAGAAACATCAAACCTTAAGTTCATAATTAATTGCGGGCCGGATCTCACCTTTAGAGTTAAACATGTTATTGAGACATAATCGGGTTTAACATCGTTGAATATCTATTCATTTGAGGACCGTATTATTCATTTTGGTAGACATTACCGAGTGGAAACGGTTAAGTTATTGCGAAACAAAGTTTTCCCATTAGATAGAAGGATGGCTCATTTTTGTCGAGAAGTAAAATAGGTGTTTTGAACAGAGGTATGGATAAGGTAGGAAGGGCTTTAGGAGAAGTTTAAAAAAGAGTCTCTTCTTCCAGGAAAGAATAGGTACCTATAACATTCTTGTAAAACGATTGAAATCTCCATAGTTGATATGGCGAAAAAAAGGAACTGATCTTACGTTCCGACTTCCGAGCATATTGTTATTCCAACATATTAATTATATGTAATAGGAAAATTGCAAAAGTGATAAGTTCGATGGAATTGGGGCTGGTGTGTACGAAAAAGGGTCATTCCATAAGATTAACTCACATTTAGGTTAACGAATATTTTGTCGCACCAGATAAGGCAGGAATTTGAATCCTACTGAATTAGAGAAGAATCAGTAGAAGACGAAATAATTTAAATAACATTAATGTTCATATGTATATCCCGATTATTTCGAGAAGGAAATAAGGCTAACAATGAACGGCTAAACAACCGGTATAAGATCTGGGAACCATCTTAAAAGTTCTTCCATACAACTTCGGGTGTCCATGTCTACGCCATCATTCCAAGCAAGATCTACTAAGTTGATTTCTAGCATAAAAATAAGAGCAAAAGATTTTCTAGCAAAAGATGTCCAGCCCACTGCAGTCTACCGATATATTTTTTTTTTTAATCTGCTTCGAGGTAGATTTTATACAATTCACGATTATACCTTCTCCAGAATCGTCCTGCCTCGCACACGAAGATAAGAATTCTCCGGTAGACTTTCCTATCGAATATGGTCAAGAGGTCAGAGTACCTTTTAGTAAGTACTCAAGTCTCGGATTCGTATGTAAATATTGGTGAAACCATTATTCCTGTACAGCAGCGGCTTAGTTTTTATTATTATTGGTTGATTATTTGGACCCAAAATTCATGCTCCGCTACCCTGATAGTTTGACCAACACTTCTCCCAGTCCTTATTCTTTTCTTTATTAGTATGCAGCCCCAGATTTTGTGCCTGCTCGATCTGGGTAAAGGAGTCTTGTATAGCTTGTTGGCTCCTGCCGATGATGTCAATGTCGTCTGCGTAAGCCAATATCTGGCTGGATTTGGTGACGACAGTCCCTCTTGTTTACGTGCCAGAGTCAGGGATTCTTTTTCCAATGCCAGGTTGAAGAGGATGCAAGGCAGACCATCCCCTTCTCGGATTCCATTAAAGATGTTAATTGGTCTGGATAGCAAACAGGTTACTTTTTCTTGGCATCTAATGCTGGTCATGGTCTGCCCACATAGTCGTGTCAATTTGTTTGCAATGCAGAATTCTCTCAAGGCCTTATAAAGTTCTTCCCTGGCTATGCTATGGTAGGCGGCCTTAAGGTATAAAAAGATGGTATGTAGGAATATTAAATTCGACACTTTTTTCCATCACCTGCCTAAGGATACAGATCTGATCAATTGATGATTTGCCTGGTATGAAACCTCATTGATATTTGCTGATTATGGGGTATCCGTTCTTGCAGGATAGAGGAGAATATTTTATAGGATGTATTCAACAATTTTATAACAATTGCTGATCTGTGTGATGTATGGGGCATACATGATGCATTTCCGCCAGTCTTCTGGCATTTCTTTTTGTTTCTATACATGATTTGATGAATATAATCGGCTCCTTAGGCCTTGTTATTTCTGCGCCGATTTATCGCCTTTTGTTTACCCCCCCCCCCCCATGCTTACCGGAGATGAGGTCTTCCTCTTGAAATGATGGAGTTTCCATTTCTTCCGTGAGCTGACGTTCAACAATTCATTAAAGTACACTTTCCATCGCTTCAGAATGCTTTCAGGATAGGTCTGATCAAAAACACCTTTAATATACAAAACAAATTAAATACGGCCAAAATGGCTGCCCTGCGGTATCCTTTAATAAACGATTTTTGTACTGGAGAGACTGCTGATTTACTAAAATCGGCAAAAACTTGTTGCAATATTAACAGCTTAAATAGGTATGGTGGGGTATGAACGTGACCCTGTCATCATCGTCTTACATCTTTAAAACTTATATGAATACAAAGACAGATACTATAGTTCCTTTAGTATTGGTAAGTTTTATTGTTATATAGGTAGAAAGAACGTTCAGAGACAAAAGAGGCTTCTACAACACCAAGGCAGCTGCAAGAAAACAGTAAATAATCTGTTATACTAACTAACATTTCAAACAAAACATTATGGATGTCCGAAAGATCTAGAAGAATATTTATATTTTGAATCTTGACCTGTACCTTGTACTATGCAAGCAAACATACGAAAAATTAAAATAAAAAAACACTTTCCTCTCAGTCTTGAGAGTTCTAATAACACACCATTAAAAAAAAACTTCTAGTACCCTCCAAAAAGGTTGAATAGCATTACAAATACCTTCTCAACCTTACGGCTACGGGTCTTTTCTTACTAAAATCTAATTATGTACTCATAGCCGCAAAGCGTTAAAGTGAAATAAAACAGACGCCTCTCTCTTATTACACAAGACTCTCCTGCTCGGCTTTATTCAATCAACTCTTCGCTTGGTATCTAGAGTCTGGACTAAAAACATACCTAATGTATATGTATTTTTCACACAAAAAAAAGAAAATTTTCAAACTTCTTTTGTGTAACCCTTTCACTAGCTTTAGTACCTATTCCTGCCTCCTGATTCCTTCTATTTTAAACTTCTTTTGAAAAGTAGAAGAAGTACCTACCTACCTACAGAAAGAAGATTCTCCCTTCGCCATCATCTAAGAAACTTCATAATGCTTCGCCTGATTTAAAAATATCTTTAAATTTAATATTGCCAAACTGTGAAAAGTTTCACCACACAATAGCTGTTCATAATTTTTCATAATGTTACTATGCTATGGCAGGCAGGATATGCTGGCAGATATGTTGGAAGAGGCGGACGGCTGGTGGCGAAGAGAGCCATGACGAGAATTCGCTTTAGAAACTTTTTTCTTCTTCCTTTTTTTATTGTCTCCATCGTCGGAGGTAGGAGGATTTTTGTAACAATATTTTTTTTCATTTGGTCCTCCTTCTTGTTTTCGTTTTTACAAAGCCGACAACGGACGCGAAGATGGAAGTGGCAGCGACGACGACGTTGGTGTCTTCAAAAACTACTCACATTTTAGAAATGCTTTCCTTCTGCAAGTTCGCATGTTTCTATATATTTTCAGCTAAAATCTTGTTGTTGCGTTTTCTTAAACGAAAAATATATTTTTATTCTTCTTTTTTTATGTAACTGCACTTATCTTACAACCAAAAATGAATTTCTTTCCAAAACGTAAATATCCTCAACTCTCGACATGGTTTTTCTCATAATAGTGCCAGTAGTGGGAAATTTCACGGACGAAGAAATAAGCGGAAGTACGTCGCCCCAAGATACACCGGAGTACCCACTACAGAGGGATGAAGTTCAAACGAACCCCAGCAAAGGAGAACGCAACCACGTACCACAAAGTAAGATTTTTTTTTATTATTATTATTATTCTGTACTTACTTTACTTGTCGAAGTCTTTTCCCATATCTCTTACCTAGGGTACCCAAACCAGGCTTCCTTAAAAATTTTCCTCACTCCATCCTTAAAGAAAAGAACACAAAAAAAACACTCCTTTCCTATTGTTGCATGCCATCAACGTTGCTGTAACTGCCTCCCGAACACATCCGTTATCTTCCCACTTCTTCTTATCGTCATACCCTTTTGTTGAGCTTCATAATGATGCACAGCACATACACCAACCGAAAAACCCACAAAAAGTAAGAAAGAAGGACCAAACCCATACAAAAAAGGTGTCCTAAAAGGAATTCCATTTAGTGCGGTTTTTGTCTACATTTTGTACCCCGGTTCGCTCCTTTTAGGATGCTGCTTTATTTTCACTTAC
Organism: Platycheirus rosarum; assembly: GCA_963971375.1. Lineage (NCBI taxonomy): Eukaryota > Metazoa > Arthropoda > Insecta > Diptera > Syrphidae > Platycheirus > Platycheirus rosarum. Next base: position 104,154,440 of record OZ020510.1, read on the forward strand.
TTTATACATTTTTGCGGTCTTCCATCATCACTTCCTCGGTTTTACACTGGTTCTTTCTTCGTTGTCTTCTTTTTCTTTGTTTACACTCTCTGCCAAATGCGTTTGTGTGGTGTACATCCTCTTTTTTTCATTGTAGTAATTTCACCGAAACCTATCGACCAGGAACCGGAACCAAATTTCGTTGGAGCTATAATAGCCATACTGACTACAATCATCCTTCTACTAGTGGCTGCTATCCTGTTGATAATTGCCAAGAATAAGCGTGCGAGAGGAAGCAATGTCCTTGATGCATTCCAGCATACCTTCAATCCGGATTCGTTGGGCGCTGACAAGAGGCTGAATATAAACATGAAGGTGAGTTTTATCTTAATTAAAGGGGAGGTTTAGAGTGGACTTTGTTTGCCAAGTTTGTGTGTATGCAGGTGAATTTAAGTAATTGGACAGAACCATCTGGTGGTCATTAGTTAAAGGAATAAAGACGATGGTATGAGGAGAGGTGGCAAAAAGCAATTCTATATCTCCAAAGGCGTTTTCCTAGCTTTATATGTATGTTTGCTTTTTAATGAATAGTGATGTTCATCTTTGATATTTATTTACACCAGCTGGTCATTTTGATTCGGAAATTCTATTACTTTGAAAACCCTCTTTGACACATCTTCTTTATTCGACGATTGTTCTGATCTCGACCGGGGCTATACCTCATACCTTTGTCTTAACTCTTAAGCTGGTGGGGTTTGTCGGGTTGACGTAAGAAAACGTCCAGCTAAACGGCAATGCTGTCTTTTTTCTGGTATTCTTAATTTGCGGTTCTGCTGACATGAAAAACATCTTCATTTCAGCTGCCGTCAATTAATCTCATAGGTCTTGAACGTTGTCCAACATTGTTAATCATGGATCATGGAAGCGCAGAATGTACAACTGCGATTCCGTTTAGAGCCTTCACACCAGGGCTTTTCCGTCACTGTATTCACTTTCATTAACGCGATACTGTCATCACAAGATCTTTCGTTATTGATCAAAGATCGAAGATAAATATTAAAACTTGTCGCAATTAAGAAAAACTGTCCCATTGATTGGTGGTCTTTATTCTAGTGGTTATATTGAGGTGTGGAAGGCATTAAAATCACGCTTTGTTATCAGAAAACTTTTAGCAGAAATTCATGTTTCAAGATTTCCCAATATCCAACAGGCTTAGGATGAATCTTCAAAGTCATTGCTCAGCATTACCGATACAGTTCAAAAATCACTTCAAGCACTACGTGTCATGAAACTTCCTGCATTGACTATCCCAATTGTAACATCAAAATTGCATGCTGCTACACAGCGTGATTGGTGCATGAGCTGTACACCAAACGAAATGCCTTCATTAATCTATCTATTTGAATTTTTGGAAAAGAGAGCTCACGGTTTGGAGCTTATTAAGAAATGATACTCTGTCAGCAGTTCCATGGTCAACATGCAGTTAAGTCATACCTGATTGGAACAGAGGAATGTAAATGTCAAAACTGTCAGGGATCACATAAGATCTCAATTTGGCACACGCTTCCTCCAAAGATGGAATCGCACAGCCTGAATTTTGATTATCCGATCCTCGTACATCATGTCTTTAAAGACAAAATCATGTCGTTTTACTAGCCATGGCATGCACTCTTGTTTGTGGAAATTTTGTGGAACAACATAAGGCTCAAATTCTATGTGATCCTGAATCGCAGGTTAGTTTTTTGTCGGAGAGTTAAGCTAATTCCTTAAATCTACCAAGAAGCAAATGTTACATTGCAGTCCAAGGTATCGGAGTTTTTCTACACACGCCAACTAAGGGAAGTGTGAAGCTTAGATTAAGGTCAATGAATTCTGATTTCGAGCTAACTATTAATGCGTTGGTACTTCCATCAATCACCTCAGCGACTCCTCATACATGTAGACGCAAATCAGTTGTCACATGTGGCAGGTCTGCAATTAACTTAACCAAACATTGGAATACCTGGAGCCTTGTAGTGTTAAGTGAAGTTGCCAGCGATAAACAGAACGAACCACATGGTCAACGACTCAATTTGGCTGGCCTGTCTTCGGTCCCACTTCAACAACATCAAAACCGTTGCTGCCACTACAAATATTTGGTGCTCACGTATTAAAAAAAGAGGTGCGTTTTTTTTCCACCAATTTTGGAAGCTGGAAGAACTACCTGACAGTGAAGTAAGAGATGACGAGCGTGAGCGTATTTTCCTAACAACGCACTCCCGAACCCTAAATAACAGCTATATGGTACACATACTTTTCAAAAAAGCAGCAGAAGAGTTAGGTGAGTCTTATCTTAACGCTCTACGTCAATTTCACTGCCTCGAAAGACGGTTAGCCGAAAACAAGAAACTACGTCTTAAATATATCAATTTTATGAGGGAATATGAAACTCTTGGGCAGACAGGTTGTGTTGTTTCGGCTAATGGCAACAAAACTTGTCTGTTGTCAATTCTAAGTTTCGTGTTGTATGCAACGCATCAGCGCAAACTACCAACGGAAACTCACTTAACGACATTCAGCTTGTTCGACCAACAATTCAAGAACCATTATTAAACAGCCTGATTCAATCGCTTTTCCCATTTAGGAGTTTTTCAACGCAGTACAAATTTGTTCAACTATGGCGTAGGGGACGGAAACTTCTTCGAGTTTAGATGCAGAATTCATAAATGTCAAAATATACCATCATTCAAAATACAATTTTAAAGATATGATATTATTTGTGTATATTTTTGAACCTTAATTTCAAAATCTCAAATCGAAATTTGAAAAATATTGATTATGCCGCTTTTGAGGCCGAAGTATTGATTCTGATTGGGAACGGTTACATGGCTTAACAACTTCAACAGAACAAATTGAGTTTATTAACTACAACATCGTCAATCTTTTTAATCATCATATTCCTCCTAGAAGCAAAATATGTTAACCGCTGTCACCGATTCTGGTTCACAGATGAAATTAATACAAGGAGATACCGATTCACATTCATTTTAAAGTTCGGCATTTAAAAATGGGGGGAGGGGATAGAATCCTGCTAGGCCTATCATATTTGCGTAGGACGGCTAGAGAAAGAATTCCTGTATTCGACTGTACGTCCGAAAACGGGGTCAAGGGTAAACTGATGGACATTCCTAGCAGTGTTTCAAGGGACAAATGCATATTTTCTGCATATATTCTGTCAAGATCAGAATTTCATGAACTACTCATACGCTTCCGTTGAAGTTCCACATCCGAAGATCATGGACTTAAATCTGGAATCAAATATGAAAATCTGAGAGTACAGTCGTCCGAAAAACAGTTTATTGGATAAGTTGTTTCAGATAATAAGCCGTTTATAAACATAAGGAAAAGGGTCGTAGACAAAACAGAGCCCTAGGGCAGACCAGCATTTATTTTGTGAACATCAGACTTGAATCCGTCCAACACAACTTCCATTGAGCGGATCAAAAGGTAATTACTAAGCCAACGAAGAAGAGATTCGTCGAGTCCAAATGCACGCATTTTTCGATAAAAGGGCTTGATGCCAAACTCTATCAAATGCCTATCAAGTGCAATAATTTTGCTTTCATTAAAACAGTGGAGAGATTGGTTCCACTTTTCGGTAAGATATACCACCAGATCACCAGTAGATCAGTGTTGCTACAAAGCCGTACTGCCGTTGATTAAGAAGCTTTTGTTCTTCGAGACATTTCTGAAGCTGAAAATTAGTCAGCGTTTCCGGGATCTTGGAAGGAAGGGACGTTAGTACAATCATTCGATAACCAGATAACCCCACTACAGCCCAAAACATGAGTTTTCCTTAGGTTTGATACTTTTTGTCCTGTTTGGGATAACATTTCTCATTTCTAAAAGAATTAAATTTGTAACCATATATGCGCTGGAATCAATGTCACTCACTAGGAAGCATAGTGACTAGTTAAGGGTCATGAAAAAAGTTATTGAGACCGTCCCAGTTGGCTTTCTCGTATTGTGTATTTTAACTGGACTTAGCTGGCACGAGAAACTTGCAGAAATAACACAATGGTCAGATGTGTTTAGAGGCGATAGAATACTATTTGTAAATTAATCAGGATCTGAGAAAGAAAACAAGTCTAAGTGTTGGCGGCTTTCCTGATGTCAGGAATTCGGGTTGACTCATCAACGAGCTGAGTAAGGTGGTTTCAAAGTTGAGAATTGAGAATCACGTTAGTAGTAAAAGAGCTGCTACAGTATGAAAATCAGAAGAAGTACAAGTTAAACCAACTTTCTACTTCTATTTGACGTTCTATAATTTAAAATATTAATTTAAATTAAGTCCTTGTTTATTAAAAATCGAGCATATTTTTTTTTTATTTTTTCAATTATGTTTGTTTAGAATATTAAATAAAACCAAAGATTTAAATTACAATTACTCAACGAAATAAAAAGCTTAATTTCGTCTTTTGTTTTACAATAGGTAATTAAAATAAAACAATACTTAAAATTACGATTTCCACAATAATTACTATAGTTACCAGTATAAAGCCACATTGATTGAAGTTTTATTTATTTTAATACGCAAAACAAATAACTATTAACAAAAATCCTTACTAATCCTAGTTGAATCAGAATTGCCATCTATTTCAGGTTGCAATGGACGACAACGAATCAATCGATAAGAACAGCCTCTACCATGAGCCTTTCAATGTAAATATGTATACGAGTGCGGCAAGTGGGTGTTCAATGAATGACTTGCAACGGCATCATGTAACACCAGACTATACAGGTATGGAATTTTATTTAAACAACAAAAAAACAGATTTTTTTGTGTCAATATTTTTATAATAACTAATTACTAACGAAGAATGTTGGTCGGTTGACCATAAAAAGAAATAATTTAATTATTATTATTACAAATAAAATACATTCAACTACTAACTCAGCCAGCGACACGAACAAAAAATGATGGGGGAGGGGGGCGATGCAAATATGGAAAATTTGTTGTAATTTTATAGGCAGTACGGATACGAATTTAATTAATGTGGTTTATTGTTGCGCGAATTTTAATTGAAGCATGGGATCAATATAAATGTTAAATATTTTTTTTGTGTGTTAAGTTATAAATATTTTATAAAATTAATGCCGATGGGATACTGACTTTGATGGGATTTTCTATTCAGGGCTATTATTGTTTAAACTAATTAATTCTTCATTGAATTTTAAGTCTAATGCACATAAAACAATTAGCCATTGTTGAGTTCTTAGCATTTTTTTGGAATGATTAGTTTTGTTGAAAAATACTTTTTTTTTGCTTTGTAACATGTATATTACTATAACTGAGCCAAATGTTAAATCTTTTATAATTAATGAAGCAGGGATTTTCAATGGAATATCATTACAAATTAAATGTGCTTACGTAAAAGGATACACGATATACCCTTGATTTAAAGGAATATATGTAGCATTGATGTTGTGATAAAGGACAAGAGCATTTACATATCACTATTATGAAAAATAAATTGTGTCATGATCATTACATCGACAGCTTTGAAAGTGAAGAGTGCGGAGCACAAAAAACGTGCCACAAACTTGCCTACAGATATCGGAAACACTGCTAGGAACTGCCAAAGGATACTATCAAAGCGGCAAAGAAACATGGTGGATGGTGGTGGAGTGATGAAGTCAGGGAAATAGCTGGAAGAAATTCCTGCACTGGATTCTGATCCAAACCAAGCCAGTAATGAACTGTGAAATGCAAAAAACAGCAGGGGCTCAACTATTTTCAAAATTGCCGCTCAAGGAAGGGAAAACGATGTCAATTCGTTCGGGTCTATCAAAAATCTCGAAAGGCAAAATCTAAAACAGCAAGTCACGAAAAAACATCCACAGCGCTAAAAATTTGAGTGCGTAAGATTTATTACTGTTACCTTTTCTTCTTTTTAACTGACGCGACTATTGCTATCTCTCTGACTATCTCTCTGACTGCGACCTCAACTCTCCCACTTTTCTGCACGCTCCACAGATCGGGTTTTCCGTTTTGAACTCAGAGAAAGTTAATTTAAATTAAAGAAACACTCAATAGAGTTAATACGAAATATTTTGTCTTATCTTGTCCCTATAATCGAACTCAATCTCTAGGTCTACCCTACAAGCAAGCATACCTACATTAAAAAAAACAAAAGTGGGCTTATCTACAAAACTTCCAAAGAAAATTAATCTCCAAAAACCATTTGCAAAGTTGTAGAAACTAATGGTGTCGTGAAGAACTTCTAAGACGGATAAATAGTTTGGTTGCAGTTAGATTAAATATCATCAGAGATCGGAAAAAAGATAGAAGGTATCGGGTCTCCAAACTCATCAGATTCCTAACTGTGATTCCTGAAGAAAAACATACCTACTTCAAATCTCTCAGGGGAAGACAGATACACGAAATTGGGAAAGCATGCTGTCACACCAAACAACCTTGACCCACATGGGTGGATTATGTTGTGGACTTCGTAGCAATAAATCGGTATCACTTTCATCATCTAATACATGGAATCTTTGATGTTTAATATACGTATATTATACGTTCATTAAATATGTAACTTCAGATCTAATACCAAATAAAATTAACACATAATGTATGTATATAAGATGTACAATATTCCACCGAGATATGCAATCAAAACACGTATAATAAACGTATATAAAACGTCATGTTGACAGCTTGACAGCAATGCAGTTGTAGTCATCTTTATCGTTTAGTACATGTTTCGTATACACATAATAAATGTATATAATTCAATGTCAAATGCTTTGTAATACATGGAATCTTTGATGTTTCATATACGTACATATATTATACGTTCATTGAATAACTTCAGATTTGAGAATCGAAATCGTCACATAATCAACAAATATTATATGTATATGAGATGTAGATACAATATTTTACCGATAAATGTAGAAAAAAACACGTTCAATATACGTATATAAATACGACATGCTGACATCAATGAAGTTGGATTCATCTTTATCGTTTAGTACATTTTTCGTATACATATATTAAATGTATATAATTCGATGTCAAATATTTAAGTAAGTAAGTAAGCAAGTAAGTAAGCAACAATATAATTATTTCCCTTTTATTAATTATGTAGATCTACAATATCCATTCAGTAAATGTCTAATTCAGATTTATCAAAGACGTTTACATATTATGTACATATATTTATGTATATTTGACTTTCTTGTTCTATACGGGCAGTATGTAGAATAATTCCAAAAAAAGTGAGCCATAACTCGCTAGTTTCAAAAAGAAAATGGCGGCCAAGTTTTCCTTATACATACTTTTCCTAAGGATTGAAAAGAAAAAAAAACCCATTTGAGTAAATTTGTTTGTACATTCCGACTGGGCTATAAAACCTATAAGGAAACATTGCACATAAAGCCAACCAACCTAACACATACTTCAATAGCGACCTCAAGCAAAGAGGCTAAAAGTGGGCGACATGTCCCCTAAATAAACTAGTTTTTAGCACACGGAAAATGATTTCAACCAGGAGGGAAAACCGGTTTCAAACTTTACTAAAAGCACACACGAAAAGAATTACTCTGGGGGATGAATTAAGGCAAAGAAGAAGACACCATGTTTAACAAAGCTGGTACACCCATTTAGAAAGATAATGCTCTGAGAGCTCAGTTAAAAGCCAACAGCATGCCATTTTCCAAAACAATATTGCTACAGAAAATTTTAATGCTGAACAAAACTTTTAAAAAATTCCGATTTTGAAGTTTCATTCTTAGTTTCTAAATACGCCGCCAAAAAGAATTAAAAAAATATACATAAGTATGTATACCGATTTGACAAATTAATGATGTTTTTTTTATTGCAAAATAATCACGTTATCCTGAACGTGAATCAATAGCCAAACAATTTCCAGTATCTTGGTTACTTTAACTTCTTAGAAAAAAAAACAATACCAATATTTCCGACTTAAATTCATTAAATTTTAAAATAGGTATGTTAATTAATTAATAAAATTATTTAAAATTAATTAATGCCATGAATCATGAGATCCTTAAATTTCTATTCATGTTTCCAATGGAAAATTAGATACAAAATAAATGACCACTTACCAGTTATGTATGTACGTACAGACTTATGCATATGCATGCATCTAAGCAAACATGACTGAACATGACTCCAGCCAACACTTGTTTTTTTTTTTAATTTAATTGATCACAACCAACTCTAAAAACTATTCTCACTTTTGCATCACTAAAAACACTATTAATCAACACTATTAATCAAAAAGAAAAACACATTAACAAATCCTTAACACTTTTTTTGCAATCAAAAAAAAAGAAAACTAAGGCTGTTTTTAAACCTTGCGACTTTTGTTTGCGACTCGTTACTTTGCTTCAGCTTTTAGGAGAGAGACGTATGTGGTGGCCGGGGTAGACAGAATCGCACGAGTAGCTCGAGTTGCGCGAATATCAGTCTTTCTTCTTTGTGCTTATTCGTTAAATCATTAATTTTTGTCAATCCCTTTCATTGCTTGTTCGCCATGAACGAGTAATGTGATGTTTTTTGTAGCAGGTAGCACGCAGGAACAGTACAGCAGCTGAAAATGTTCACTCTAGAAACTTGTAATGAAAAGGAAAAAATGATTTCGGGCAAGTGGCCGCTGCGGCTGGCTCGAATAAATTCCAGCCGAGATTCCCAATTTTGTTTTGGGCCCACTCACCGAACGTGCGACGTGCTTGATGGTCGTTCGGCTTTAATTCTTGCACCAGTTAAATTTCCTAAACCCGAAAACCAAGATCCTTCCGCAAAATCTTCCATAAAGTGGATGGGCACAGCTCCAATTGTTGCGCGTGATGATGGATGAACTCATTCGAATCTTCTTCGATACTCTGCTCCACCGAACCGAACCATTATTTTGGTAATAAATTTGCACGATTTTCAAACGTTGTTCAGGAGTAAATCTATTCATTATGAAATGGCAAACCAACAGCTGTCAAAAAGACCAATTCCGAAAAAAGTATTGCCAGATTGAAAACCACACGTCTAAAAAAACACCGTTTACATTGTAGCTGCGTCTGGCAAAAAGTGTTGGTCCAACAATCAGAGGGTAGAAGAGGGACAATTCCAGAAAAGATAAAGTCATGAATTGTATGAAATCTTCTTTGTTTTGGAAAAAATAAAAATAATAGACTCCTGTGTGCTGGGCATCTAGCTCGTATGAGCGGAGAGGAACTAGCTCGGAAAATCTTGCAACGTGGCAGACCTTGCTTACATTACAAGGATAACCTAGACCAGGGCGACCAAAGCCTTGGGGTGCAAAACTCCCGTCGTCGGCCAGCAATCAGGATATATATGTATAAAAATTTGTTGGATAATGTGTTTTTGTTAATTAATTAAGCACAATTCCTCTTCGTCCTTACTAAAGATTACAATTCTGTATCCAATTGTAATTCCTTTCAATCAGAGCATAATCTCCATTAATCCTTCAGATTACAGCCTCCACCAAACGATAGTCCACCTTGTCCAGGTTTAATCTTCTTTCTCAAACTCAATCAAACAAAATTCAAACAAATTCAATCCAAATTCCCTTCCGATCCTTATCCTATGGTACCATAATAAACTTATCGAAAACTTAAAAGCCCCAATTTTCCATTATACAAATTATGTTCCATAGCAAAATTACAAGCTCTTCCCAGCCGAATTTATTGCACCTAAATTGACAAATAACAACTCCCAGGTAATGAAAAATATTAACCGCACACAAATGGCGAAGCCACTTGAGTCCTTTTTACATTTGAATATAAATTGCATTTGCTTCACCTCATGAATATTTTCTTCTTCTGATTGCTGCTGCCCTGGCAGGATAGAAATATATATTTTTTTTCTGTTCCTATAAAATGCAATACAAGCTTAATCCGTTCCAAGTTCCTCCTGCTCTATCTTTCTTGTACAATGAAAGTGCCGAGTCAGGATATTCCATGTTATTCATGAAAACTACAACACTACTTGTTCCCAGTTCTTGTGTCGTTTGGCAAACGCTAAAACTAAATAAATATTCTATCCCAAGGTCTCTCTACTTTAGTCCAGCCCAGGTTAAGCGAAAAGGTGCCGCACAGGTATTCCGACACAGGCAGCAGACGCACCCTCCGGCAAAGCATAGAACTCATGCATCGGTCCTTTTGGGCAAAATTAAATTCATTGTTTCATTCAAGCGCCTTGAGGAACTCAGATGGAAATGGAAGAAACAGAATTAGAAAATAAAAAAGGAAATCCTCGGCAGAAACAGAAAACAAATTTGCAGAAACTTTTCCCATTTCAACTCATCTCAGGCTCACAAGACTCTTTCTTTCTGTGTCTCGATTCAGACGAGATTCTTTGTGTGTCTGTTACGCCAACCTTGCAACTCCATAAGCCTCTTCTTCATGCTCATCTCCTTTTCTGCTTTGCCAAAGCAAAGCTGAAACTGAATTGCACGAAGGATAGTTTTATTCATGGAATGACCCAGATTGCCTCGCGAAAATAATATTAAAAGCAAATAACAAAGGGATCCTTTGGCGAAAATAAAATGTGGTATTAGGCAAATTCTATGAAAGGAACTATCTTTGGCCATTCTAGTGTGGCAAGCAAACATGCCATCATCACATATAGCCCCATACGAATGGAAATCTTTTTCATTACTTCCTTCAATGATGTAGGGAATACTTTTAGTTCTATACTTGGGCAATATTGTGCGGGGAAAAGTTTTTCGATTTACTTGCCACGGAATCCACACTCGAAAACCCACAGCCCAACATTATCCTTGGGATAATTTTTGTGTCACAAAATGTGAAAACGACTAAAAGTTTTGGGCGCCCGAAATCAGGAATTGTCTCATTCCTCTCTTGTGCAATGTTAAATTCCATTAAATATTAACTTTTATTCCTTTGGCTGTGTGGGTTGATGTATTTGTGTGAGACATTTCTAAACGAAATGAACCGAAAGGACTAAGTAAGGCTAAAGCTCACAAAATCCCTGCTGCAATAAGTGTATCACAGTACTGTGAAAAAAAATAAAAAAAAACAATTTCTACTCGCCGATTAGTTTATTTTTAATTAAATTTAAAAATGGCGGTTTTGTTCGTTTAAACAGCGCTTTTATTTGTGAAATTAAATAAGGATATACTCCTGCGGTAAAAATAATAGTAGTGAAATTAGAAATTAATAAAACATGCAAAGAACAAAATTATTTTATTTACCTAATTTATATGTTGTATCTTTTAAGAAAGATAGAAACTTTATTAACAAAAACCTAAATAAAAAGATAAATTTTAATAGATTTTAATAAGACGGCGACGCTTAAAAACTTTAATTTGTCTTGAAAACGGGAGATCAAAATAAAAGTAGCTTTGAGATATAGCTAGAAAGATGTTGTAAAAATAGCCTACTTTCTTTAAATTCTCTAATATTGCAAATAGTGAATCACGACAAAGAGAGACCTTTAACATTTTTAGTAGGAGCACTACTATTATTTTGACCGCAACTGTAGTTCCTGTCTCTAAACCTGGTTTCAGGAAGACATCTGTGAGATTTCTATAGTTTGAAGGGTTTCAGGCTTTTTCGAGGCGATAGAGGTGAAGGTGGAGGCATTGCGCTGTACGTGCCGGAATAAATCAGTAGTAGACTTATTTATAAATCGGATGACAGTTGTCCTGAGAGTGGTTTTGTAGAATTAGTTTACAGACCTTATAATAATACCGGCAAAGTAATATTATTATTAATTGCTTTGAAGTCATTTTCTTGAAACTATTCTTATTTTGTCATCATCATGATCCCAAATCCGGTCCGGGCCTCGTTCAACAGTTTTTCCATGCACTTCGATTGCTGGCCTACACCATCCAGTTGCGCTTGTGCACGCCAAGGCTTCGGGCGTCCTGTTCTACGCCATCCTCCCAACATTGGTCTGCCATGTTGCTTCTACCATGAAAAGAACTGCAAAAGATTTTCCGAGCTGCTTCCTCTTCGCTCATAGAGCCAGGTACTCAGCCCGATGGAGTCTACCGAGCTTTATTTTTTCCACAACGTCTGCTTCGAGGTAAATTGAGGAAACCGTCCTCCCTCGTACTTGTGGCACCAATTCTTCGTAAAACTTTCCCCTCGAACGCGGTCAAGAGATCCAAGTGCCTTTTAGTAGACACCTTATTCCTGTGTCCGCATATCAGAACTCGTAAGATCGAAGTCCTATAGAGTAGCAGCTTTGTTTTGATGGTAAGATTCCTGTATTTGAAGAGCCTGAAGAGACTCTAGTAGGTTCTGTTGGATTTTAGCACCCGCCTTCTTCTTTCCTAGTATTTACGGGTGCTACTTTTAACATAAGGTAATTAGAAGATTGCACTATAACAAATTCATGCTCCACCACCATGATTGATGGACCCACACTTCTTGCAGACGCAGACACCAAGTTGTACTTGGTTTTCTGTTCATTAATATGTAGCCCTAGGTTTTATGCCGCGCTCTCGAACTGGATGAATTAGTCTTATACAAATTGTTGATTTCTGCCACTTATGTCGATGTCATCTGCTTAAACCAATATCTGGCTATTCTTGGTACGATAGTCCATCTTGTTGATTCAACGTTGAAGGTTGAAGAGGATGCCAGCCAGACCATCTGTCGGAGTCCATTAATGATGTGGCTTGGTCTGAACAGCAAATCGGGTTTTTCTACTTGGATTGTAATGTATGTCATGGTCAGCCTGCATATTTAGTCGTGTCAATTAATCTTTTGGCATTTCGACGTGTACTATTATATTATTTTATGATTTGGATGTCGCCATTCAGCCAAGGTGAGACCCCATGCTTATACACATGAGTTCTTAAAAGAAAAAGCAACACACTACCAACATCACTAACAAAAGAAGATCTAGCAGAGAATTAGAAAATGCCGGCCACAGTCCCACTGTAAATGTTGGCGATACAAACTGAAGCATTTTCATAAATCTTGCATAAATTGCAGACTACACAATCAAGTTGTTGTAATGGTCAGAAAGACCAAAAGCTTAAAAAGCACGATTGCTACAGAGCTTCAGCCTATTGTCATTCTCCTGTTTTTATCATAGGTGTCTGTGAAGTCAATTCTGAAGCACATACAGCAAAACCTATCGAACAACAACTTCTATTAAGTTGTTGCATTTCGATTTGGCGACCTAAGTCCTTCCTTTCCTTTTTTTTTCCTTTTTTTATTACTGATTAAATAAGAATCGTAATGGACGAAAATCATATTACACTGCTAACGCTCTAAGACTTTTCAAACCTTTGATACTGTCAATCGTTCGATTCTTTGCAAAAATCAGCGTAATTCCTTCCGGTTTTCTTTCGAATCCTCTGAGAGTTAGTCATTTGTACCTTAGTGGGAGACAACAATGAACGTTCCACTACATTTCTCAATGATTTTAATGGAGTGCCATTGAGTTCCATACTCGGGCCTATCTTCTTCTTCCTATACATAAACGAGCTATTACATTTTGTTATTATTTGATGCATATATATCCTGAAGATGTGAAGCTTATTAGGTAGATCCCTTGCAGAGACAAATAGTGGCGTAGCTCTTATGAACGAGGATCTACTCCGAATGTTTTAAAAATAGGCCTCTTTGCCTTAATCCTGTAAAATCAATAGTTTTTCCCATAAGTCGCAAAGTTGTTGATCTATCGGTCTTACGTCCAACGAACTTGAAAGTGAAACTATTTAATACGTCTGCCCCTCTAAAAATCTAGGACTTACTTTCAATCGTACTTTTTCATGGAACGACCACCATAGTCCACTTTTGCACTACGAAATCGTTTAAACTCGACAGCTTGAATATCTGCACGGTAAGCTGAATATACTATATTCAACAAAGTCTTCTGCCTTAATACAACCACAATGTAACTACCATAACACTAAAAAACAATTTTTGGCCAAGATTTAAATAAATTAAAAAAATTGTTAAAATTTACTGCACAGCACTGTTAACAACTGCATAGAATTCTATATCAGTCTCTAAACTGCACTTTTTTTAATTTTTCTTTTTAGATGTTCCGGATATCGTATGCCAGGAGTATGCTGTTCCGCATATGCAGGACCTCATCCCTAAAATACCGGGTGGATATGTTGGGGTACGCATGACACCACCACCACCACCATTGAATAATATATTCCCGAAACCGCCACCACCGGTTCCACCGCCACCCACAGAGAAATATTATGCAGCCACAGCGATTTGTAAGCCAATACCAAATGGCAATAGCAACACTGGCACTGGCATTGCATCCAACACTGGCACCGGCACTAGCAGTCTAATGGGATCTGGTGGTCCGGCTGGAGGTGTTGGGGGGACGGGCATCAACACGACAGCCACAACTCCGACCGGGACGATAAATTCAACCCCAACAGCTCCACCGATGAATCCTTATGGTGATGTCGATGCAATTTCCACCGACGACGATCTAATACAGCTGCAGGAATTTCCAAGGCAATCCTTAGTTATTGTCGAGAAATTAGGCTGTGGTATCTTTGGTGAATTACATTTATGCGAAACCAAAGGATTAAGGTAAGGACTATCTGCACACATGCATATCATATATATATATATATATATATATATATATATATATTAAGATGGACACATACACATGCATATGTTTCTCTACTTTGGAGAGATAAAAGTTTCCTTTAATGGCCAACTTGACTTGTCTGCATATCCTTCCTATTGTCTTTTCCTTGTCGGCCATATACACCTTATCGGTTCTTTGGATTTCAAGGAGTTTGCATGGGTTTGCTGTGGGATGTTTAAATTTAATACACACAAAGGTCCTTTTAAATGAGCGGAGAGTGATTGCGGTAATTGAATACCAAAGATGAAGTCAATTCTTAAATTGACAGCACACAGTGGGACCAAGAATTTGGTTGTTGGTCTAAAGATGGTTAGCATAACTTTTAATTTATTCAATGATTTTGGCATGTTAGGCCAAAAAGGATATGTCAGGTCGTTATTGGAAGCAGAGAATCATGCCTTTTATTTAGGCAGGCAGACACACTTAAAAGGGTTGCTTTGGTCAAGATGTCACTTCATGCATTATATCGTTATATTGTATGTATATCGTGACATATTGGATCTTTAATAACTAACGAATTTATTGAGATTTACATATGTTTACACATAAAATCTATCATACAACGACGAAGGAGATGGATTGTTATTGCCAAAAACAGTTTTAATATTTGTTTTAATAAATTTTTAATAAAACATCAAATCGCGAGATAATAATGGAAACGCCAATAAAGTGTTTCCCAATAAAATCATAAAAATTTAAATGGCATTTAAGTGAATTTAATAAAGTTAAATATTAATAACGACAAATAAGTAAGTAGTTACTATAAGAGATTAAGTGATCCATATTGATAAATAATAAAAAAAAACGGGAAAATTGTAAAAAGTATTTTTTAATATGCCCACGGCCTACAAACAGTGCCGTTCGAAAAATGTTGTATTTTTTAGGGCGTTCCACATTCATGTGGTTTGACTAAAGAAAGAATCTCAGTACATGACAGTACGTCCGAAATCCGTCTCAAGAGTAAACTGATGAGCATTCCTAGCAGAGCGAGTAATACGGTTGAATTGTTTCAGGGATCAGGGAAGGAATGCAACTGGCTATTTCACTGGAACACTGTTTGTAAAAATAGCAATAGAATAGTGAAAGAAATGTAACATTACGGCAGTGCTCAAAAGATGTAATTGAATCTGTAATTTTCTTATCAACTATTTTGGATGCGATACTGAAAACTCAAGTTCCTTATAGGAGCACCTGCCCAAATGTGGGAATTATACTTAAGTTTTAGACGTATTTTTTGCTTTATAGACTGTAGCCAGATCAGAAGCCTAGACACCTGGCAGCATTCTTGACGTGGCCTGTAATGCACATACCGAGAACTGAGAGGTGTTCGGTTTCTTCGATGCAAGTGCCACTCATGGAAAGTGGCATTGGACCAAAAGACTACATTGAGTTTTAGAAGCATTAAATTCTCCGCCATTTCGTATTCCCCATTGTACAAGTACAATGCTGTCCAGATTAGAACTAAATGAACTTATCAATTATCATACGCCGCCGTTGCAGTTCTACATCGAAAGAACTTGGATGTAAATCTGGAAACAATTATATGAAAAGTTGAGAGTACTGTCGTCAGCAAAACAATTAATTGGGTTAGATGCTTCAAATAATAAGCGGTAAATACGAGGAAGAGATTCGGAGTCAAAACATAGCCCTAGGGCAAACCAGCATTTATTTTGTGAATATCAGACTTGATTCCGTCCAACACAACTTGTATTGAGCGGTTCGAAAGGTAATAAACTAATCCAACGAAGAAGATATTCATGGGATGCAGGTGCAAGCATTTTCGATAAAAGAGCTTGATGCCAATATATATATATCAAATGCCTTAGAAATATCAAGTGCGATAATTTTGCTTTCACCAAAACGGTGGAAAGATTAGTTCCACTTTTTGGTAAGATATACCATCAGATCACCAATAGACCTGTTGCTACGAAAGCCGTACTGCCTATCATTAAGAAGCTTTCGTTCTTCGAAACGATGGAAAAGCTTACGAAGAGGTTATGCCTGCTAACATTGAAGAAAACCTTTTCAGAACAATGGCGCGGGCCACCGGATTTGTGTATATTGAGATCTTTGAAGACTTGCGACTGCTCGAGTAAGAAAGAAGATTGGTCCCATAAAATCATTAACGCTCTCCAGTACAGGAGGAATTCTGACACTTGCTGGCAGTGTGCAAATCAGATTTTTCTTGAAAACTGACAGCAGGAGTATCATTGAAGACGAGCGTAGGAACCGATGATGAAAAAAATTTCTGTAAATATTTTTTACAAATGACCTCATATTTTTGCTGCCTTTGAGACATTGCAGAATTTTTTGTCGAATTTGTTGTACATGTAAAAATTTGGTTTTACTAATATAAGCTTTACAGGCCTTTCTAGCTTGCTGAAACTTTTTTGGTTGGTCAAACTTTTTTAATGATGTTTTGTTTTCTTATGAGGTTTAAATCGTTTCATGATACATTTAGACTGTTAAAATTTTTCACTCGCGATCATGAGATCAAAAAGGTGTTAGACTTTAAAATGGGTCCGGATAATTAATTTTGTAGGTTTTCTATTAACTCTGAGTTATTCTTCTCAATCTTACGTTTAATTATTGACCAGATATTCTCAATTGGATTTAGATCTGCACTATAGGGAGGCCAAAATAAATCAGTGACATACATTTTTCATATTAATTCATATCGTTTATCGGGCTACTGCTCGCTTTGGCGAATTGTCTGGAGTAGAGGACAAGCCAAGAAGTGGTCGCCCGCGCGTCGTCCGTACGAGTGCGGCAGTGCGTGAGTGAATTCGGAGAAATCCCCTTAGGAAGCAGAAGATCATGTCCAAGGAATTGGATATATCAACCAGATCGATGTCTAGCCTGATTCGGGATGATGTGCACTTGAAAGCCTATCGTCGTCCACGGGTCATCTTCTAACTTCTCAACTAAAAAAAATTAGGCTGAAAAGATGCAAGCGACTTTTGAAGTGGCACGCGAAAAATTCCTTGAATACATTTTGTTTACGGATGAGAAAATTTTTAGCGTGGAAGAAGCTTTCAACCGACAAAATGACAAAATGTATGCCACTCCGTCTTAGGAAGCGAAAAAAGTTGCTCCAAGGGTTTAATGTGCCCATCATACTGCTTCCGTAATTGTTTGGAGGGGGATCTCTCACCATGGTGTCACATCCCTCCATTTCTGTTAAAAAGACGTAAAAACTGGTTCAAAGGTTTACCAAAAAGATGTGATAGAGCGATAGAGGGTATTGTAAAGGTTTTGAACAATACGCCTTTCAATGAACACAGATGGATCTTCCAACAGGACTCTGCTCCAGAGCACAAAGCCAAAACTACGCAGGAGTGACTCATTGTTCTTGGCTTTATAGCAGCAGAAGATTGCCCGTCGGTGAGTCAAGATCTGAATCCATTGGATTATAGTTTGTGGTTAGAATTGGAGAACATGGCCTGCAAGACTCCCCACAGAAATTTGGAAAGCCTTAGAACAGCATTAAACAGAGTAGAGTCCAAGATCTCGATTGAAACCGAACGTGCCATACCAATAGCCATACCGTTTTAAAGCTTGTGTTAAAGCCAAAGGCGGTCATTTCGAGTGAATCCAATTTTTTTCATTAATCAAGACGTGTCCTAGTAAATGAAATAATTTTGAATACAATATGTTTGTTTTTTTCTTATTTTCATAGCGTTTTATATTTGTAACAGAACTTATGGCAACAGTAGGTACATACAGCCAAATGACAATCTCATTCATAAAATGCTGGGCAGAGTAACTTTACAATTTCCTTGTTTAATTGCTACGGTTGCCTTCTTGGGTATGCTGCACATGTATTGGCTCCCTATTATATGAAAATCATAAGAACCGTATTGAAGCAATCCAACCCATTTTTATTCGTTTTACTTTTAAGGCAAGGTTTTACCTTGGAAAGATCCTCTCAATCTGCCACCTTATGAACAGCGTATTCCAGGTTTTTCAGTGGCGAACTTTTCACCAAATAATGATTTAATATTTTTTTTTACAATTTATTAAGGGCAACATTGATGCCCCTTTTGTATTTGCCGTTCTGTAAATTTCTCTAGAAATGAGAAAGAAAAATATATTTATCAATTAAATTATTAAGCTACCTACGCTTCCACATATAACCTTAATTAATACACACTACAACGAAATAAAAAAAATCAATCTTAGCGTTGCATAATTTGTGTAAGGGTTTTCGTCCCTTAATTGAATTTGCAGAGTGCCAACAGAAATCTATTATCAAATTTAAAGAATCTGATCTTTATTGCATACTTTTAGGTGGTAATTTGTTGATCAAGTAGTGTTTTTAGCTACAATTCTCCTACTCTGCTATAATTCATGGTCGCCTGGTATTTTATGAAGCATTTGGTAAAATTTGTGTTTTGTATTAGTTTTTGTGAAGAAATTTAGTTTTTTCTAATTCTTTTTGCTAATTCTTTTGTTGAAAGAGGAACAGAACAAGGAGAGTGATGTCTGTCTGATGTGTCAATTGAGATTCGCCTTAGAAATTAATTTTAAATTTGCTAAATGGTAATAAGTGTGTGTATTTAAGTGTTTTGAAGGGTAGAGTACGGAATGATGGTTCTCAATTCGTACTTGACCTTTGGTTTGGAGATTTTTAAAAGCTGTTTTCCATTGCTAAGGCAAGCGAGGTAGATAATTATCTTAAGTCTTTAATAGGACCAGAGGAAGGTTGTTCATTACTAACCTACCAGGTTACTAAGGCTAACTTAAACTTTATTGAAATGAGATCCTTTCTCACCCGATTTCGGCCAATCTGCCTTTAGCATTTTCTGTTGTCAAAACTACTAGGTTACAATAACAAACGATTAGACAATATTATCTTGTTAATCAAATTTATTTATTCATAAGAACAGATATAACATTTTCTGACATCTCTCTGCGTTGGATGCTATAGCTATATGTAAGTCTGTTGTCCAATTGCCAAACAACTCAAGCTCCATCTGGCCAATAAGCTTGTTTTTTTCTTGGCTTGGTTCAAGTACCTAAGTACCAGTGGGGGCCTTTGTTTTTATATAAATAAAAAATATAAAAGTATGACAAAAAAAATTATTTTAAAAAAGTTAGTGATACAAAATTTCTGTCTGTCTGCCCGTCTAAATGTATAACGAGCTGCCCCTTAAACAGCTTAGCGATTAACTGTAAAGAAAAAGATTAATACTCTCCAAAACTACTCCAACGATTTTGATGAACATTTTAAATTTTTTTTCTGTAGGTATTGGCTCTTATTTTATAAAGACTATATGAAGGTTTTTTTTTTTAATTTTCGACTTTTTTTGGTAACGACTAATTTACATTTTTATAAAATTTTATATTTGAAAAGATCTAATTTTTTTAATTTTATTTTGAATATTTCTTTGTCTGTTTAGATATAATTATTTTTTTAATTTTTTTTTTTAATTCAATTTAAAAACTAACCAAACAAAATAAATTACTGTACATTAATCAACTCTACAAAACTGCATACCAAAATCGAATTTTTTTTAAACAGAAAGTAAAAGAAAAGGATTTTATCAAAATCCATCCTACAATTTTCTAAATGCTTTTTTTCATAATTTCTTTGTTATTAGAGACCTGTGATGGCGTACTTCATTTTTATTAAAAACCGTTAAAAGTTTTGGTTTTGACAATTTTTTATAGAAAGTGTGATTTTTGTACATAAATGTTAATATTAGATCCCTATGGATCTTTGTCGATAATAAAACCATCCAGTTCACGAATTTTTTTGTGTTCAGTTCCCATTACAATATTGCAAAAGTGTCATCATCATCACGGGTCCCAAATTGTTGTAATAAGTGTTAAGACTAAATCCAGATCCAGATCCGAAGATAATAAAACACAGCATTTGTTTCTATCAAAGAACTTGCATTGCAATGTGATGATGCACATAAGAGCAAGTACATGCGACCCAGTTGTGCTCGTTTTTTCCCATAGTAATCCTTTTTCTAACACAACTGAGGCATCTTTAAAGGAAGGTTCATGGTTCAATCTATAATAGAAATATAGTTTAATACAATTTTAAATTATAATCCATTCCGATTTCGTGAAGGAGAAAGTCAAGCAAAGTTTTTTTTCCTAAAATATTAATTATGCACCTTGTCTTTTATAAAAGGTTTTCCGATTGGGACTTGGTAGCTTTGAACTTTTAAAATGGATCCACCCTTAAATTACAGAACAAAACATCAATGTGAAAACGTTAGTAAAAACAACATTCATCGCAACAAAGATCAAGAACGAAAAAAAATTATACAATCACTAGCGACCCTTCCCGGCTTTACTCGGAAAGCACAAATTGTAGGTTAGTCATGTGAAGAAGTAAGCATATGAAAAATATAAATGAAATTGATTAAAAAAAAAAACCTAAAAATTTTCTGTTGATGGCTTCGAAACTTCACAGAATTACTTGTTCACGTTTATCTGAAGATTGTCAGAAAATTTCATCAAAATGGGACAGGGCCATTTCGGATTCGGAAGGAAACACGCATGAATGTTTATAATAAGATTACACATGGCGTTACTCGGATATACTATACATCATCTAGATCCGTTCTTAGTACAATAGCGTGACGGTGGCATTAGGAGTATTACGTATGCCAAATTTTAGTCCCAATTCACTTACCAAAAAACAAGCACTTCGTGGTCTAGATAAAAAAAAATTAGTCTACATTTTCGCTGTTTTATTATACTCAGTGTTCAGTGCCAGTGAGACAACAGAACAGGTTAGTCAAGGTTCCGAAAATATTTCTGCGATTCAAGGGTACGTTGCAATCGAACCAAAGCAGTCGATTAAACGATGATCCATATAATTGGGTACCTCTTAGACCACATTTTGGCACATTTTGTGATAGAATCTTGGCCTTTATAAGCTAACCCAAGAACTAAAATTCACAGAGACGATGAATATTCTCGAAACGGGTTCTTAAAATGTTGGTAAAACAATTACTAATTTCACAGGAAAGGAGGGAAAGGAGGTGTTGATAAGCAGTGGTTTTGAATGTTTCGCAAATCCAAATAAGAAGGCAAAACCGTAAAAGGTAGACCATTTTACATTCGTGTTGTGTAGCTTAAAAATGTATTTCCTTCTTTGATGGTTCTTCTGAAACAAACCGTACCGTTGTAATTTCATATCCGGAGTAGATGTACGTAAAATTGGTATTGTAGCGATTTTCCAACTATAAATAAATAAAAAAAATATTACGCTTTATTAAATGTTTATTAAAAAGTTATTCCAAAAAAAAATGTGCTTCTGACGATGAAAATGGCGGGTTTTTACTCGAACTCGATCTTGTAGTATTCTTCATTTTTGACGTTTACTTTTCTGTTTCTCTTTTATTTCTCTGTTTCTGTTAGTTGTTTTTCTTGTACAGTTTAGAAAATAACTTTAAATAATAAAATTTAAAAGTTGAATTTTAAAACATTGTACAATTATAAACGTTTCGCTAAAGTATACTGGTTTAGCTCATCAGTAGGAACCAATATACTCCTCCTAGACGTTTATCTTAGCTTGAATAAAACTCTCAGAGTTGTGAGAACATACATATACTACCGAGATGTCAAGCTAAGATAAACGTCTAGGAGGAGTATATTGGTTCGTACTGATGAGCTAAACAATTATACTTTAGCGAAACGTTTATAATTGTACAATGTTTGAAAAATTCAACTTTTAAATTTTATTATTTAAAGTTATTTTCTATAAATTAATATATATGTGTACAATAAATCATATAAATGATTTAGAGTAATGAAAATTACCTAAAATTTTTGTATATTTTATACAGTTTCTTAATGTCGAAGAATAATGATTTTATTTAAGGTATTCTTTAAGCTGAAGATTAATCAGCGTTTCCATGACCATATAAATAAGGTAACGTCAGTACAATTGGTCCTTGACTTTCTGCTAGGGGGTATGGCGACGGACCCGAAAGTAAATGAATTACTCTTTGCTTACGATGGAGCCATCATAAGTGAAGTACCTACATCCCTGCAACGAGCACTTGACGTATGGGTAGATGTTCTGGATGGAAATAGATACCGCACTGACCCATACAGCGTTGTTCAGGACATTATGTAGGTAAATTTCAATGGAAAAGTTCTTCCCAAATGCGAAAAGTGTAAATATCTTGGATCTATGATAAATAGCGAAAGATCTTAAGATAACGATATCAAGCATCGCGTAAGTTTTTGATGGAGGAACTGGCTAAAAAAAAAAAAGAAGGAACTTGATTATTCTGAATTTTAACACAAATTTCTCGATTGAAAATGTACCTGACTTTTTCGTAACAAAGGAAATATCTTTTTGGCGTATGTTACTATTACCCCTTAATGTGCTCATTTTCAGTTGTTGAGTACCCATATAAACTCCCAGAGTCAAAAGTAACCTCCCTTTTAGTCCCAAATTATCATCCCTATGACAAGACCCTTTCATTAAGTTCCACTCAAACAATAAAGCACAAGTAAATCACGAAAAGTCGAGTTCAAATCCATCCTAACCGCGAATACGCTCAAATAGACCACACACTCTCCCCATTTGTACTATTTAAAACGATACTCCAAAATCAGCATTAACAACCAAAATCACATACTCACACAATACATACATCATATCCGGTCCATCCATTCTAAAGCCATATCCTGTGCAACCCCAAACTCCTTTCTCGTATTTAATTAACAAGTATATGTACTGAGATTCAGTCATGTAAATAAATTTTGCTTGATGATGAAAATTCTCAAATCTATCTCTATATTCCTATCTATAATGTTTAATTCTCTCCAAGGGACTCATCAATCTATTCATTTCATCACATTTATCCATATCTATCTCTATATATATGTATCAACTATCTCGTACACAGCTCGAATCTAGTTGCGGTTGCAACTTTACGTCCTGGTGCTCCAGACCACATGCGAAAGGAATTCCGTTCGAAGGCCAGGCACTTGGCACATCTTAATGATCCAAATGTGGCCAAAATACTGGGCGCCTGTCTGCGGGACGAGCCAATTTGTATGGTTCTCGATTATAGCAATTGTCTGGGCGATTTGAATCAATTCCTTCAGGAGCATATAGCCGAAACCGGTCTAAAGGGTGTGCCCAACAAAAGTTTGAGGTAAGTTTTAAGTGTGAGTTTAAACAAAAATAAAAAAAAGTCCAAAACATCCCGTAAAAACAAAAAAGATAATTCCCGAAGGATGAAAAAGATAAAAAAAACGACAGATGGGTGAATGGATATGCATACTATATGATATGGGAGGAACGGACATCAGTGCTGTCGAATGAACTTTTTAGTTTTGATTTGTGTTTTAAAAGTTTTGTTTTAGTATTTCGGAGTAGATTGCAATAGGCTCATCGCGGATTAGCCAAGAAACTTGACAAAAGTTGGTCAGGATATGTCGATTGTGAAGCATAAACTAAATATTTCGTGCATGAAGGAAGTAATGCCAATTTGACAGTCAAAGTTTTGCGAAAATCTACTACTACAGGAACATTTTTAACATCAAAATAAGCTTAAAACCTAAAACAAAAATGCCAGATTTCTTAAACGCCATTAACTTAAAGTTTTGCTTTCTTGCTAAAACGGGATGACAATGGAGGTATTCACTTAATGTAACTTGTTGTACGACTTGGATTTAATTTTGGTCAACAAGTCGCATGTCGGTTGCATGGTTTTCAATTAATTTTAGTATTTATGGTCAAATAGTGAACAAGGTTCTACTAAACTGTATAAAAACAAAGAACATTTAATGGATGGTAAAAAATAGTAATTCCCAGGAAATAAGGATAAATACCAATGGGATTAACGTTGTGAGCAATGTCATCGCTAACGTCCGAATTTCCTAATAACTTATGCCGAGCATCCACAGAACACGAGACACGAACAAAAGTTACTCCTGTAATTTAGTTTGTCTATCTGATTGTTCCTCAATGTATAGCCCAGAACATGACGTTTTTAGGTAATTCTATTGTAAAGAAATAACATTTGTTTGAGATTAAGCAACTTGTCATTTGTGGTATTCACATTATACAACTTTATGACAACTTTGGTGGTAAGCAACTCGGAATGAAGTCGGATATATTAACTTTTATATTGCTTAAGCTAGTTTTACACGGTCATCGCATCAATAGGTCATTGCGATGACATTTTAACTTCAAAAGAAAATAAGTCATTGAAAAGTCAGTGCACTGTCATTGTGCCTGGAGTAATGATCACACGAATGACACAGGTCTTTCATTATTGTTTTTTTTTTTTTTTTTTTTTTTTTTTATAATTAACGCGCGCACAAGGGATTATGTGTTTCCCTTTTAATGTAGAACACACTGCGCGGGCATTACGAAGAAAGGGAGGGGAGAGATAGGAGGTGCCGATTAACATTGGTTTTGAATATTTGTAGATCAAAATGGCAAGGGAAAATCCCGCCGGGTAAACTGTTCCAAATTCGTGTCGTTCGGCTAAAAAAAGAATCCCTATATTTCACTGTACGTCCGAAATTGGGCTCAAGGGTGAACTGATGGGCATTCCTTGCGAGACGAGTATTACGGGAGAAACTTTTAAGGGGAGGAATGCAACTGGCTACTTCGAGTGAACATTTTTTGTAAAAGAAACGATAAAATAAGGAAAGACATGAAACATTGCGTCGGTGTACGAGTGGGGCAATTGTTTCAGCGGCAGTTCTATTTCCTATCAATCTTAACGCTCGATTTTGTATTCTATCAAGCAGGTGAAGCGATGTTTGCGAAGCACCTGCCCAGAGGTGGGAGTTATACTCGAGTTTAGGGCGTATAAACGCTTTATAAATTGTAGCCAGATCAGATGGGGAAAAATACTTCTTACACCGATACAGAAAACCTAAGCACTTTGCAGCATTCTTAGCGATCTCAAATATATGGTCGTTCCAACGGAGATCGTCGTTGACACACATACCGAGTACTGAGAGCTTTTCGGTTTCTTCGATGTAAGTGCCATTCATGGACAATGGCAGCATTGAGTTTTCGAAGCATTAAACTCCACACGATTTCTATTACCCCATTTGACAATGCTGTATAAATCGGAGTTTAATGAGCTTGACATACGGCACCGTTGCAATTGTACGTCCGAAGGCGAAGGACGTGAATTATCGAACGAATATGAAAAGCTGAGGGTAGAGTCGTCAGCAAAACAGTTAAGTGGATTAGAAGTAACAGACAGAAGATCATTTATAAAAATGAGGAAAAGAGTCGGAGACAGAACAGAGCCCTGGGGCACACCAGCATTTATTTTATGGGAATCAGACTTGAATCCGTCCAATACAACTTGTATTGAACGGTCCAGGAGATAGCTTCTAATCCAACGAACAAGAGTATTATCGATCCCAAAAGCACGCATTTTCGATAAGAGAGCTTCATGCCAAACTCTATCAAATGCCTTGGAGATATCAAGAGCAATAATCTTACTTTCACCAAAGCGATGTAAAGATTTGTGCCACTGTTCGGTGAGATATGCCATCAGATCACCAGTGGAACGGTTGCTGCGGAAGCCATACTGACGGTCATGGAGAAGCTTACGATCTTCGAGATATTCCTTAAGCTGACGGTTAATCAGTGTTTCCATGACCTTAGAAAGAAGGGATGTCAGTGCTATGGGTCGGTAGGAGGAGGGGGAGGATGGGTCACCTTTCTTAGGGACAGGCTGGACAAATGCTGTTTTCCATCTTCTAGGAAAGATTCCAGAAGAATAGGAGCGATGGAAAAGCTTACGCAGTGGCTTTGCCAGTGTAGAAGAACACCTCTTCAGAAGAATCGGGGGTATACCATCCGGGCCAGCGGATTTGTGTAAATCGAGATCTTTGAGAACTCTTGCTACTGTACGAGTGCGGAAAAAAATGTGTCCCATGGAAAAATTTACATTCTCAAGTACAGGAGGGGCAACGTTGCTTTGAGGCAGCGTGGAGCTGGCAGCGAAATGGGCGGCGAGCAAGTTTGCCTTCTCTGAAGAGTAAACAATTGGTTTGTTATTGTCGATGAGCGTTGGAACCGAAGATGTCGAGGAGTTTTTTATATTTTTTACAAATGACCAAAAATTTTTACTGCCTTTGGGACACTGCAGAATTTTTTGCCGTAATTTTTGGTCATGCAAAAATTTGGTTCTTTCTATAACGGAGTTGCATGAGTTCCTTGCTTGTTTGTGCTTTTTCCGATTTTCCTCTGTAGGGTTGGCTTTGTAAGATCGGAAACTTACTTCTTTGAGCCTGGTAGCTTCTTTACACTCAGAATTAAACCAAGACTTTTCTTTAGGTTTGATGCTTTTTACTCTATTAGGAATAAAAGCACGCATCCCTAGAAGAATCACATTTGTGATCATTTGAGCACTGGCATCAATGTCACTATCGAGGAAGCATAGTGACCAGTTAAAGTTTCGGAAAAAGAAATTCAGGCCGTCCCAGTTGGCTTTCTCGTATTGCCAAACGGTCCTGGTGGGAAGTTTTTCTTTAACTGGATGGGTGGGGGATGAGAAATTAGCTGAAATGATACAATGGTCTGAAGTGCCAAATGGAGAAGTTACACTAATGGTATATTTATCAGGGTGAGAAGTAAGAAACAAGTCAAGAGTATGGGCGGCTTGCCCAGCAACATCCGGTATACGCGTTGGCACATCGATCAGTTGGGTAAGGTGATGTAACCCGGCAAAGAGCTCGACATACCTTCCTTCGGGTGTTGTCTGACCAGAATAGCGGAGCCAGTTGGAATTGTGTACATTGAAATCGCCCGCAATAACGATTTCAGTGCGAGGACAAAGGGAAACAATTTTCATTATTGTTTGAAAAAATACAATGAAGGGCAAAGTGTATCATCGTGATTTTCGCCATTCGGTGTCATCGCGATTACATGAAAAACATTGACAATCACACGAACTGACTGCTTTCAAGTTTCAACACTTTGAGAGTTAATGTTGACCTGAAACCGCGTTGACAGATGAAGTCAACTTTCACGATGACGATCACACGACATTCACGAATTGAATCACCTTGAATTGCTTTTCTTGAAAATATTGAGGAACGTTGTCAATATTCTGCAAGTACGTGTTAAATTTCACAGTAAACGCCGATAATTGGAAAACTGCGACCAACTCGAGCAACATCATCTCAGGGAAATGAGTCGATGTTATTTTTATTACGTCAAATCCAGCTTTTTCGCGTCCATATTTCTTTAATAACGTCGGATGCAACTGTTTAGGCTTCTTTGAACGTAATTTCACCAGGTTGGATTCAAATAGACTTTTGTTACTATAGTAGAAGTCATTGCGATGACACAGTCGGCTTTCTTGTTATTCATAGCGGTCAATGCAATAGCATTTTAAAATGGCGATCACACGACATGATAAATAACTTTAGGACGAAAACAACGTCACTATTACGTCAGTATCATTTCAATGAGCTATTCGACTAGTAATGTTAGATTTAGACTTGTCGCCATAAATTCAAAGATATAAGTCGACTGAACTGTAGGTTTTAATACAATCTCTATAATATTCCGTTGTAAGAAAAATAAAATTTAAAAACAACTAAGTAGAAGACTCAGCACAAATTTTGGAATTTGTTGAATTACTGATTCAAAATTGCTCTTTACGGCCTTTAAGTTCATCAAAAAGTAGTAGAAGTCATTGCTATGAACCAAAAATTAGTGGCATTGTGCTTGTCATTTTAGACGTCGTGCATTGACAGCATTTCACGATGGCGATCGAATGGCATTATGACCTAACATTGTCATACAGTAGAAGTCGATATTCTTTTTCGAAAATACTGTTTTGTGAATTTAACGGTTTTTGACGGTGGTAGCCGGAAACTCTATTTCACTATCCGAAAAATTTCTTGTCCTACCGCTAAAATATCAAAAATATTTTAAAAGGGAGGCGGCCGTATGAACACCTACCTCATGGAGTAAATGCCACTTTCGGTTGCGTTTTTGGTGCTGGCTCATTGGGATCGAATAAATGAACAAATGGGATATCAAATGAAAGCTGAGACCGCGTTTATTTTGAATCTGCTAGTCAGATAAACTTATAATGGGCCAGACATGCGTTCGACCACTTTTTTCAAATTGCTGTACATTTCTTCGAATTTTTCTAAGTCAATATCAACGACTTTTTTCCAGACAAGTTTATATTGAAAAAAGTGGTCGGACGCATGTTTTGCCCATATTAGGTTTGTCGGACCAGCAGATTCTTAATTTAAATGGTCTAAGCTTTCATTTGACACCCCATTTGTTCGTTGACCCGATGAGTTAGGCCAACACCAAACCGGAAGTGGCCATTTTACCGCCAAACGGGCAAGAAAAAGTCTGTCCGACGAGCGGTCTTGTACATTTTACATATGTAGTTTGCTATTTTTTCATGGCTAAATTTTCCATTGACTCGATGAGATATTTTTCTTACGGAAAATTATCAGTTTTTTTATGAAATTACAAGTTGAGTGATCAGAGCGCTCCGAATTAAGAAAGTAACACAGTCCTTTTTTGGCAGCTCAGTGCCCCACACCCACTCTACCCACGCCCAATGTACAACTTTAATGGTTCAGACTAAAGTTGAAGCCAAGTTGTACAAAAGTTGCATGATGTGAGGATATCTATAAATGTACCAGCGAATAGAATTTTTAAAGAATTGTTTTCATAAGATTATGCACTTTTGGGGAATAGTCCTAAAAAATATATATTGAGCTTTGTACAAATTCCAGAGCAGTTTTCTGACATCTGAAGCTTAGACAGAAGGTTAGTTCCTGAATAATTGAATACATCTTTCATATAGACTTTTCCAAATAGAATAAATAAATTTGAAAGCATAGACAAAAAATTCGAGTTTTTGTTTGCCAATGGCAACTCTGGCCATACAGGATGTCCGTCTGCCACCAAAGCCGCCGCCATCAATAAAAATTGTCTGCAAAATAAAAAATCATAAAACCAACTTTCTCCGGATGTTATCGAAAATATCTATATAATCTGTATGTATATCCATATTGCCATTTCTATCGGAATATCCTTACCGTTATGCGAAGACAAAGTTTTATTGGAAATGTTAACATAAAAAAGTCTTTTTCTTCTATGCTTTAACATTTTTGTTTTCTTTTTTGTATTTATTTATTTTTATTTTAAATCCATGGCTTTGTGCAAAACACCAAAATTTGGACTCAACCACCACATACAACAACAAAATCAACCTTCTCCGGGAATGGATACATCCCTAAAGCTATGGATGCTTAGTTTATATAGCAACACAAATTGCATCAGGAATGAAGCATTTAGAGCAAATGAATTTTGTACATCGGGACCTTGCAACAAGGTAAGCTTAAACTCTTTTTACTTCTATACTTCAACTTTGTTATTCTCCAAAACCCTTTTCTCTAATCCCATCCCTTCCTGGAGTAGCTTATCTTTTCAGTGTTCCTTTGTAGATATAAATATTTTGAATTTGTAGTGTATATGGGGATTGTGTTTTTGGGGATAGATATATAATTCTGTGTGAAATGTACACCGGAAGTGTATATTGAAATGGTTTGTTTTTATGTGATCTATTGATACATCATCGTCTATATACATACATAGGTAGGTTGAGAGGATGATGTTGATTGTGGATATTGTTTTAGGTGAGAATGGGAACATAATTGGAAGAGCAGTGGTCTTTGGTTGATGGATGATGGGATGATGGACAGTACAGAGCCATTGGAAATTGTAATTCTGTAGATTTTTGAATTTTCAATCGGATTGATGGTTTTAATTATTCAATGTGATTTTAAGAGAAATCATTGTTTATACGGACCAACGGAAATATGCATCTGTATATATAAATAAATATTATATTAGGAAAACAGTTATGTGAGAAGTGAAGAAAGAAGAAGAAGAAGATGGAATTTAATTTAACATCCTTGAAAGTCAATCAAATATTTGAGGTCTGATGATTGTGTAAAAGAACGACAAATTTGTTTATTTTAATGAATTTATTTATTTTATTTGTTTAGTGATAGATCGTTCTTGAGAGGTCTATCTATTTATTCTTCGGCTGTTAATCGAATTTTTCAAATTTAATTTTTGAGTAAGGTCTCCTTCAGATCTTCGTTCATTTAACTTCGCATCTTGTTGATTGCCTATAATCTGTTCAATTTATATTTTCAGTACAGGGAAGATAGGATATTTGCCTTTCATACTTACTATTTTGGATTTTAATAAGCTGTCTCCATTTCAAAGCTCCCATATAGTTGCCGTAATGAGCATTATAAAATATATGCTCAGAACAAGCTCTAAGAAAGCTTCAATACAGAAAGCTCCACAGCTAAAAAAAAAAGAATGATAATTTCCATCAACGACGAATGGTAACTCTGAATCAGTGTTTTAATAAACACAATAAACGAATAAATTACACAATTGACGATCAGTTTCTTCTTCCTCACAGCCGAGGAGCAGACAGTTCATGGTGAAATGTACGTAGGCGTATGTCTGTTATTTCAGTGGTATTTTCTTAAGTTGAGTGCGATACAAACATCAGCAGGTAACAGTATGTTTGAAAGCTCTCTTCCATAAGGCTTGTACGGAAAATGTAAATTGAACAGAGTATAGATGTAATTTCTGCAACATTTCTCAAAGTGGAAAAATAGTTGGGACCAGACAAGTTACTCTCAGAGTTCTGAAAAAAGATGGGTGATATCGGTGCTAGATCTAAGTAGATGACTCACGATTCTCTTCTTCAGACTTACCAATGGGTCATCAAATAACAATTCAGTGGACAAAAAGTTAACTTAACCGGATCTACAAGGAAAACAATGATGCTCCAAATTGTGACAGCTTCCGTGAAAATTACCGAAAGAAAATTAATTCTTCTTTGCTGATGATTGTATCATCATAGATTCTGCATCATTGCAACGAGATTTATGGGTCGATGTCCTGGAGGAAAATGGATATGAAAAAGTTGCCCATTTACTGATGCACACAAGCCTATTCCAGAATCCAGACATTTATTTGAATGGAACAGTTCTTTCCCAGTGCGAATAGTTTTAATATTTTGATCCTATCTCTCCCCTCCCCGCGTGATCAAATGTGGAGTAAGAAAATTCAAAGACGCCAAGACGTATTTTTTTTTTTTTATTGGCGCGACAGCTCTTTAAGGAGCCAAGGCCTTGTGACTTATTGAGTATACTCTCAACCATTCCTACAATTTACTGCCGAGTCCAAACGGCTACATGAGATGCACTTTTTCGAGAAAATTTTTTTACTCTTGGAGATTTTGTTAGTTCCTCGCAAAAAGCAGTAACGTGTTGCTGCCATATAAAATGAAGGTGTTCTGACAACTCAGTTCAAAAAAGAAATAGCTAGGAACGTTTCAACACGAAAAGAACTGGCCTAAGAACTCCTGCATCGAAGAAATGTAACGTCACCTGCATTAAGGTGGCATCAGTCATACAACAATCTAAAAAACCAAAGGCCTACTGGCTTTTTATGAGGTAATGTCAAAATGTTGGACATGTTGGTTAAATATTAACCCTTTGATTAATTTCTTAATTTTATTGTATTGCAAGGCACTTCTATTCGGTATACAAAACGAACAAGTTGAGAGTGTGAAGAATTTATATTTGTAATTTTATGGAACATACTTAATTTTAACTGAGGTTTCTTTTAAGCGCAAAGCAAATTTAATTTTTAGTATCTTAAAAATGAAATTAATGATTAAAATTTTCTTTTAAATTGTTATCCAGAAAAATGCAGTTTTTTAAGCTACGTACTCCAAGAATGGTAAAATGTTTCCATGATGATATATAAATTTCTTTCAGTGATGCAATTTGAATGTTCTTGAAAAGATATAGATTCCCACACATGGTCGCGAAAAAACTTGTTTACCTAGAAGTCTCGAAACTTCTTCTTCTGAGCCCTCCCTCCGTGGTGGAATCGAACTTTTTTGCGGACCCAGGCGTCTGGGACGTTGGACTTTTACTCTTTTGGCTGTTGTCGATGTACTACATTGTATCTCCTTCTCTAATCACCGTATAAATTATTCCCTTAAAAAGTAATAAACATGAACCTAGTTTTCATTTGAAACTCAAAAAATAAATCCACCCCTCTGCCCTTACCCAATTCAAACTAGAGTTCTAATACGAATATTTTTCCCAATTTTTACTCCTCATAAGTTCACTCAAAATTCTTTCCAAATCCAAACATGCCATAACCCGAACCACCTGATGCTGACAAAATGTCCTTTACCTATCCTGTTCAACGTAAACGAGTATCTTTCAACCACAAACCCGAATCTTGTCCTCTTGCAAAAGACTTTTTCAAATAATAACAATTTCATTCATTCTCATACTTTTAATCCGGCTATCCACTGTTGTCAATACAACTTTCATCCTCCCCTCATTCTCTCATTTTTTCATGACTCCACACTACTAATTATTCCCCTTGCAAAACTATACTTACTTACTTAGGGGCCGCTACAGTTCGGAACGAACCTGGGCCTCTCAACCAACATGCCTCTCCAGCCAGCTCGGTCTTTGGCTAGCTACCTCCAGTTTCGCACTCCAAGTTGTTTGAGGTCGTCCTCCACTTGAGCGCGCCACCTAAGGCGAGGTCTTTCTTGACTGCGTCTACCTTCTGGGATGGAATCGAAGATCCTGCGAGCCGGAGCATTGTTGTCCATTCGCTCTACATGACCTAGCCATCTTAAGCGTGATATGCGTATTTTTTTGACCAGGTCAATGGCGCTGTACAGCTCGTATAGTTCTTGGTTGAACCTTCTCCTCCACCCGTTAACGCAGATAGGGCCAAAAATCTTCCGAAGAATCTTACGCTCGAAACGACTAAGGATATCTTCATCTGCTTTAGATAGAGTCCATGCTTTGGCGCCATAAAGCGGGACGGGGATGATTAAGATCTTATACAGAGTTTCCTTTGTCTTTGGAGAGAGGGCTTTGCTACTCTCAATTGCCTTCCTAGCCCATAGAAACAGCGATTTGCAAGAGTAATTCTTCGCTTTATTTCTGACAAGGTGTTGTTGTCAACAATTAACTTGCGAGTTTCTTATAATTTTTTCAAGTATTAAATTGAAGAAATCGCGCGATAGCGCATCACCTTGCCGGAATCCTTTTTTGACAGCAAAAACTTCTGTGAGGTCAGTACCAATTGCAAAACTATACACTTATGATATGATGCAACTCTCCTTACAATTTTTCCCCGGCCCTGATGTCTCCCCGCAATGTTCATAGCAAAAATGCTCATTAACCCTGTCTTCCCCACTCTCCAAAATCTTTGGCCTATCGTTATCTCAAGGTGCATTCCCTCAGATATGGAAAACCTCCTTCATAACTCCAATATACAAAAAGGGTTCTAAGAGCTATGCTAAAAATTGTCTCCCATTAGCAAACTTTCCCACATCCCTAAAGTGTTCGAAAGCATTCTGAACGAAATTTTAAGTCTCCCATTTCCCCTAGACAACACGGTTTTCTTAAATGCAGGTCTACTACTACTAAACTTGTTGAATTTGTATCCCATTCCCATACCCTTTTAGCCTTAGAGAATGGAAAGGAAGTAGATGTTATTTCTACTGACTTTAGCAAGGCATTTGATAAAATTTTGCATAGACTTATACTTTTTAAACTTTCCTCCGTCAGCTTTGAACGCATCCTTATAAAAAGGATTTCTTCTTATTTAGAAAATCGATAATACAAGGTTCGTTGCAGATCTTCCCTCCCCCCCCCCCCCCCCCAAACCATTTGTAGCTACCTCCGGCGTCCCGCAGGGCAGCCACTTAGTTCCTCTGCTTTTTATCCTTACTATTAATGTTATTAAAATGGTCAACAAACATTCCAATATTTTATTCTACGCTGATGATACGAAGTTTTTCAAGACTATTTCTTCCACGCTTGACTCTTCTATCATTCAACAAGACCTCAAAAATTGCCTAGAGCTAAATATTGCCAAATGCCAGTCAATCACTTTTTTACGTAAACGTGTAAGATCTTCCCCACGTATCTATCCTTATCTATAATCAACCTATATATAATGTGAATTCGATATGTGACATGGGCATATTATGTGACCGAAAGCTCAGCTTCTTGGCACATATAGATAGTACCATCTCTAAGGCTAACACTTGGCTTTGAGAAACGTTGGTCCAAAGAATTTTCCGACCCATACATATGTTTACCGATCCCTCTACATAACCTTTGTACGCCCGCTACTTGAATATGCCTCCCAAGTATGGTCATCATATCAGCAGGTTAACATTTTGAGAATCGAGAGTATTCAAATGCGGGTATTGCCCACACCAAAATTAAGCATACAAGACCAAATCAACCGGAAAATTTTTCCCTCGTTTTAACCTAAATTTTAACCTTGTGCACATTTTGATAATGTCCATACCTTTGCATCTTACAGCATGACTGGAATAATGAGGGTTTTATAAAGGGACAATTGAGAAGAGTTATTTTTCGTTTGATTTCAGCGCTGGTGTTATTTGAGTTGATAACGGTACCATAGCCATGGTAGACAAAGTCCCTAACTACCTCAAGGTTATAACTTTCCAAGACGTCGATGTTGATTGTCTCTTTTTGGTGTAAGCATAAATTTGGCTTTGCCACTTCGGTAAGGTGGTTATCGCCTTCGACGGAACAGCGTGCGATTTCCATCGTCAATTTTCGCAAGCGTACAAGTTTGGCAGATATGCTTAAACTGCACAAATGCGCAGCTTTGAAATTGATGAAAAAGTTGTGGGTATCGATTTGTAGTTCTTGGGTTTTTTCCAAGATCTGCTATTATGTGGCTCAAATCCCCGCTTAAGGCGCTCACACACTACAGCAGAAAAGATCTTTTAGCCGATATTGGTGAAGCTGAAATCTGTAGTTGGCGCAGTTCAGATGGTCTTATTTTTTAAGAGTCGAGCACATAATGCTGATATTCCATTCATCATTTCTTCTAACCATATCCTGCTTATGAGTCAGTAAATACTTCCCAACCTGGAGGACAAGGTTCTTATAATAACTCTAAGGAGAAGCCGGATTAACCGTTCCTTATAGGCCTGAGCTCTTTTAAGTTAATAAATTCAGCCTGACTGGTACTGTAGACGCCAACGGTGATCCCATCAAGAAAATTCGTTCACTGCTGCCTGGTTGCAAGAATTAGTGTCTCAGTGGTAACACTCATCTCACCTCTCTCGGTTTGTGCCACCAATAACCTTCCAAAGGTGTTGGAACCCAAACTCCATTTGAGGTACAAGATATCCGATGTTGACAAATCTAGAACGAATGGGTTTCTGCTCTTTACAGAACTACAGCAAGAAACAAAGACGTAAGTCAGCGTTAAAACTTCGTAAGGAGAACTCACTATCATGCTTCATCCCCAAGTCAGATGGCAATGCTGAATAAATAAATCTCAGTAACGGATACGTTTGAAAAATTATGCAATCTTAAGATAATGCTGTTTGGTTCAAAGAGAAGAAAGTGAATTTGCTTAGGGGTGATAAAACATAAATAATCTTATTAGATGTGGATCACAAATTGGTCGTCTTGAAGCTGTGAAGCGGTACACAATTTTGACTGCAAGGCATGTTGGCAAGAAATTGCTTTGTCATTTGTACCCATAGAGCTTACCACGATCAAGAAAACAAGTAAACTCTAATAAAACGTCCACAAATATAACCTGGTTTCGGAAATACCTTCCACTTTAGTTAAACTGATAAAAAATCCGAAAACAATAATTCTCTTTACTTATTTTTCAAACTATGGATAAAACTTAATGTCTCAACTTTTCCCAACATTTAACTAAATAGCTAAACTTTTACTTGAATCTCTTTAAAAACAACAAAACCAAAAACCTATACAGAATTCCACAAGTTTTTTTGGGTATACAATCGACAAAGAAGTCCTTCTTCTCCTGCGGCAAAGGTAGATAGCTTACCGAACGTCATTAGCTATCACAAAAATAAAGTTCTAAGCTTCTTTTGACTGGCATACCAGACGGTCCGGTCTCTTTTAACATTGCAAAATCAAGGACATCTGCGCAATACCCGGACGGACATTAACAGCTTTATTCAGCGATAAAAAGTTTCATTGCTGATGAAGCAAAATACCTTTCCTCCTAAAAGTGTGCTTCAAAACAATTGTTTTCACAAACCGTCCCTTTTCGTCCACATGGCCATGTGTCCACATTCACAATTGAAAGCAGCAGCTACAGGCAGGCAAAAACAGCAAACCCTTTCTTGAAGTTTCATTGAAAATTAAATCTTCCCAAAGTGTCCAAGGAGAATGTGATGTCTGCAAACTTTTCGTCGCTCTATTCCAAAATATCAGAAGCAAGACCATCATCATACCCACCGACCGACCGAAGGAAAACCTCTTGTTGCTCCTGCACTTGGATGCTGCTTCTTTTGCAAAATTGTTGGTCCTCTCGCTCGATGAAAATAACTGAGCATCGGGTTTTTATAATGCATTCCCCGTGTCCACCCGGCATGGAATAACATTTACTGTCCAGCCCTGGTTCAGTTCAACCCATTCCTTCGCCCCTAATGGCATCGTCGATTTCGTGTCGTCGTCATCGTCGTCGTCGGCACTTTGGTAGTAAAATTGTTCCTGGTTTCTCTTATAAACTAAAGCCAAGCAAAAACCAGGAGGTGGAATAAGGATTCCAGTGTAATTTTTACAAACATTTTTAAAATTCATTTGTTTGCCCACAGGATATTTGAATTTGCGAACCAAGGCGAAGCAGGGGCAAAATGGTTGGATTCGAATTTATTCAACCGGAATAATTCTGTCGACAGAGAACATTAAACATTTACATTTCCTTTTAGCCCCCCAACTCCAGCCCGGCAATTGGAATGCGAAAAGTAATTGTCTACTGCTAGCTGCCCTCCTCGCCGCCACCACTGTCTACCCACATTAATACACTCAACAACAAACATACACTTACGTATACTTACTTTTGAGCCCAGTTAACAGTTTATGTGTGTATGAACCCACATTATGCAGCAGAAACTGAAAATGTCAAAACGAATTCAAAATTCTAGACATTTTGGAGTTATGTGGTTAAACTCGGGTTTGTCTGTCGAGGGTTATAAGTAGGAAGTTGGGAGCACAGCCGTAATAAAGTGAACAGATTTTGCTTTGTTTATGTCACGCAAAGAGACACTGCTGCCATGCATTTGGTCACAGTATTGCCAGTTTATTTCACTTTTGTGTTGAAATGCTGGGTTTTTTAAGAAGTGGGGGACAGTTTTCGGAACGAATTTTCAAATAAGATAGAAAAATCCTGACTTTTATCGGATGGTAAAGGTATATCTAGTTAAGATATGTCTTTGGAAAATATTGTAACTGCAGCGCCCTCTATAATTGAAAGTAAATATGTAGTATTATTTTAAGAAGTAAATTTTTTTTATAAGGTTTTGTCTGAAAACCCAGTTACAAAGCTGATTGATTTCTCCGACTTTAAAAAACCTATTTTTGAAGAATAAAAATAAAAATTTCCTTATAATTACACATTGTGTCATATCTATACTAGTTCTAAAAGTTTGTAGACCTCATTTAAGCTCTTTATCATGTTGAAAACTAAAGAGTCGGTAAAAGTGGTTGTAAGGGGTTGCGAATATTCGTATAACCAAAACATTCTAGCAAAAGTATCTTTCGAAACCTTTCCTTACCCTAGTTAACGCTACAATCCAGGATTGACCTGGACCAAAACAAACTCACTTCTTCCAGCCGGCTCGGTTCCTAGCCAGCTGCCTGCGGTTTAACATGTGAAGGTGGTCCGGGTCTTCTTCCAGTTGCGTGTGCCACCTCAGTTATTGTCTTCCTATACTGGGCCATCCCTACGAATGGCATTGTAGATTTTTCGCGCCAGGAACATTGGTGTCCATCCGCTCTATATGACGTTGGAATTTTTTTTTCGGCTAAGACTGCGGCACTGTGCAGCCACATTACAGTTAATTTCATATTCGACTCCCCATCTATCCATAATGGGACATACAATCACCTTGTTCATGGGATGATGAGGGTCTTATAAAGGGTTACTTTGGTTGCCAGGGAGACGGCTTTGTAAATCAATAGTCTTCTCAGCCCGAAGAAGCATCGATTGACGACTGATTCTTCATATGATCTCAGTGTTGGTTTTGTTTTCTGGTTGATAGTGGAGCCCAAGAAATGTCTGTTCTTGAAGGCAGCATATGTACTTTGTTTTGAACCCATTGACTGCTATGCCAATCTTTATCTCTTCCATATCAATACTCACAAAGAGCTACTGCCATCAGGCTGTGTTATTCCACTTATATCAATATCATCGGCGAATGGGATGTATTGGAAGGACTTATTAAATTCTAGGCTTCTGGTATTCACCTAAGAGTTCTGTAGTACTCTTTCAAGAATAATGTTTCAGAAGTCATGACAGCGCATCGCCTTGTCCAAATTTTTTTTTAATCAAAGGCATCAGTGGGGTTTTAACCGAAGAAACAGCGTTCGCTTTCCGTCGCCATTCGGCACGGACCGACGAGCTTGGCAAGAATGCCAAGTCTAGACATTGCTCCATATAGTTCGTCATATGCGGCTTTAAAATCGATAAAAAGGTGTTGAGTATCGATTTGAAAGTCCCTGGTTTTTTTCTTGGTCGATGGTAGACTTTCCTGACTTAGAACTGCACCGATATCAACTAATCAGGTTCTTGCCGAATGGGTTTTAGCGCTAATTACTACAACAGAAAAATCTTGAGATTGATGTTGAGAAGACTGATAACTCCGTCTCATTGCTAAACAGATCACAGAAACAATGCTAAGGTTCCATTCATCAGGTATGATTCATTCTGACCTTATTTTTGCATATAAGACCACACGATATTATTTCCTGCAGCTTTAAGGAGTTCGGCAGCTAGATTACAGGATCCAGTCACTTTATAAGCGGAATTCGCTTTCGCTTCCTATACTCCCTGGTTTTCCTTCTGAAAAGCCGGTATCCCTCTTTAATTTTCTATTGGTAGAGTCCTCGAGTAGTTGTGGTCCATGAAGCTTCTTGTAAAGTTGCATGTGGTTGCACCTATCATCATCAAACCAAGAGTTCCGTTGTCGTAGCCATGTAAAACTGAGCCCTGTAGAGACGGCCTCTCTGATTGCATTTCGGAAATGCTGCCACTAGATCTTAATACTTGATTCTGGAGGCAAAAAACGTTTATGGAAGTTATAAGAAACTTGACTGGGAGAGCAGAGAGGGTCTGGTGATTTATCGCGGTTGTAAAGTCGTGCGACGAGAAACTTCCTCACAGTATTTCTTCTTCTTGCCGACGGTCGAGATATCCGCAGTTGTACCTTGGCTACAACGAAGAACGAAGTATTTATCCAAGTCAATGTTCGCCAGCAGAGTCGGTAATTCGAGCAACCATTGATGGGTTCCGCACCACGTTTACTCTAGTGCATAATGCACATCCTCAGAGATGCCGTACAGTGCGCACCGAAGACGCTATTGCTGCTGTGGTGCAGAGTATCGAAGAAGACCCAAATGAGTCCATCCGCCATCGCGCGCAACAATTGGAGCTGTGCCCATATATTTTATGGAATATTTTGCGGAAGGATTTTGATTTGCGACCTTGCAAAATCCAACTCGTGCAAGAATTGAAGCCGAACGACCATTAAGCGCTTCGCACGTTCGGTGAATGGGCCCAAAACGAGATGCCCACCGACCGGTCCCGATTTTCACAAAAAAATTTCGTAAGCTCACTTTTGGTTGGATGGTTAATAAGACAAATTGACGTATTTGGAGTGATCATAATCCACAAGCCATTGTTGAGGAGCCGCCCATTACATCCTCATAAAGTCACTGTTTGGTGTGCTCTATGGGCAGAGGGAATCATTGGTCCATATTTCTTCAAAAATGAAGCCGACCATAATGTTACAGTCAATTGGGAACCCTAAAGAGCAATGATTAATGACTTTTTCGTGCCATAATTGGAGGATGTTGATATAGACGACCTTTGGTTCAAACAAGACGGCGCTGCATGCCATACAGCCAACGAAACAATCAATTTATTGAAGAAAACTTTTGGTGAGCGTCGTGGGCCTGTGGCGTGGCCTCCAAGATCATGCGATTTAATACCGATGAAGAGAATATTCAGCACGTTATTGCTGACATACGACACCAATTTCTGCAAAAAGTGGTCGAAAATCGGGCCTCTCGGCTGGAATTTATTCGAGTCAGCCGCGGCGGCCACTTGCCCGAAATAATTTTTAAAACATAATAGTAAACCCTTATCTTTATAATAAAGCTAAATTTTTGGCCATTATCTTAAATTATATGCGTTTTATTTCTTCTTGAAAATCACACGTTAAAAAAAAACACTTTTACCTACTTCATATCTTCAATGTTTGTGTATACAGTGGTGCTTGCATTATTCAAGTTCCCAAATAACCCCAAAATAATCAAGCGAAGTGACTAAGCTTATCCTTTAAATCCTTTCACTTGTAAGATTTTAAAAAAAAATTATGCGTGACCAAATCCAAGCTTATCCGATATCCGCTTTTCTCTTGATAATGATAAGTTTGAAGTCATTGTTTTAGACTTTTCTAAAACCATTGATCACTCAATGCTTCTCTTTAAACTTAAGAGGCTTTTTAATTTTTCTAATACCTCGACTAAAACATTGTGCAACTACCTTAAAAATGGAGTTCAGTTTGTATTTTGAACCGTCTTATTACCAATATAGGAATTCCTCAGGGGTCGGTTTTGGGTCCTTTGTTATTTTTATTTATTTTATTTATAAATGACCTTCCCGATGTCATTCGCAGTTGCCAAGTTCATTTTTATGCTGATGACGTAGTACTCATTTTTCAACTAATTGGAAATTGGATTGATGGAGGACTCTATAACTAGGTTAAATGAAGACTTAAATCATATTCTTACTTGGTCGATAAAAAACTGTATAAAACTTAACGCTGCTTAGTCTGTTGGCATGTTATGCTCTAGAGATGAGGTAGACAGACACCTTGGATTTTCCATCAGTTGTTCTTGATAGTGAAATTATTGTTTATGTAAAGGAGGTTAAATACTAAGGTTAAAGAATAATCTGTAATCTAAGCTGGCGCAGAGTCTGGTTTACGAACTCTTAGATCTTATTCAGACTTCCAAAATGACGATACACCTCGTTAAGTCATTAATCTTGCCATATTTTACTCTCAACTAATCAGGTCAAAATGCTATAACTTTTTAACACTATTGCCGAAATAAGGCAGGCCCAAAAACAGTTGGATCAAGCATTTAGCAGGCCTGTTCTGAGGTTAAGCTTGCGAACCACTGTCTGTTATTGCTTTGAAGCCAAATTTTTCCTTACATGCTGAGTAAGTTACCCTGGCGGCACGACAACTGCCGCTTCCTGTAGGCCAGAGCGAAAACTTCATAGTAGCCCACATAAGGTTTTTATTTTATTTATTTA
Organism: Platycheirus rosarum; assembly: GCA_963971375.1. Lineage (NCBI taxonomy): Eukaryota > Metazoa > Arthropoda > Insecta > Diptera > Syrphidae > Platycheirus > Platycheirus rosarum. The sequence goes on from OZ020510.1 coordinate 104,196,481, forward strand.
TGCCTTTCTTGATATTATCTAAAGAATTTTGTCGCTGTTTCCTGAATTCAAGAAGAACCGTTCTTTTGGCATCTTTTTAGTTCAAGATTTTCTTTTGCAAGGCCTTATACCGTCAACGTTCCTTATTTTCTTCTTAACCTTCTACGTCGCATTAATGCCACAAAATATAAAAAAAAAAACAATCTATAGAAAATGAACATTAAACTAAATGTCATTCAATAAAATCAAAACCATAAAACAACAATAAACTAACTTTTTTGGTTAAATAAAAAAAGAACATGATTTTTCGCTGAGTTTTATTTCCCATTTACTATGCCAACAAAAACACAACAGACCCCATTTTCCACCACTTAAAATCACTGTTGATTTGTCCTCCTCCTATATCCAACAATCAAACGCATTCAAGGATTTCCATTAAGGAAACTGACGTCAACTCTATTTTTTGTGGCACGCCAAGAACGAAGGCCAACAGAAAAAAAAGTAGAAATTAGCTAAGGGATTTTATTTTATGTGGATTTTCTTTTACTTTTTCTCCTCTCCTGTCCACGTAGAATGCTGGCTCCTGGGTGCCAACCAGGCACCGATTTGCAGGGGGATTCATAAGGGCACACCAAACAATAAATTCGCAAAAATGCTTTGCCGTCGTAGTTGTCCTTCACATCGATGTGATGGGTGGTGCTTCGACAGCCGGAGCAGCAAGACAAAAAAATCTGCTGCTGTGGCTACTCTCCGTATTCCTGCCTGTCGGCCAAACAAACTCTGGATCTGGAAGGACGACGAAAAAATAACCAAAACCCAAAGCCGAATTCAACTATCTCGACAGAACAGCGTGAAGGGTTATATCCGATGTCGAGTTTATCCGGACTCTATACTTTGCTTTCAGTTTTAATTCCAATCGATTGAATAATGTATGCCTGTTGACCGTAAGTGTTTACGTTCTTCTACGAGCGTACAGCTGGAAATCGGAGGCGTCTCTAACAAAAAACCTAAGAGTATATTTGTATTTTGGTTAAAAGTAAGGTCGGCCCGGTCAAAACTGCCAGTTGGTGTTTGCTGAACCAAAGATCCTTTAGGGGTTAAGTGAAATTGGGAAAAAATAGAATGGAAAAAAAAATGACAGAGCAGCACACAGAAATGGACAAAAGCAAAGAAGAAAACTGCTGAATCCTTGAGTATCTCGGTGTGGGTCTGTTCTGTAGGCCACAGCGTTTAAGAAAAGAGGAGTTTTCTAGGACTTAAAGAATTAAAGACAACTTCTAACCGTCTTCGTTGGTTTTTTGATAAATCATTTTGGATACCCTCCAACTGCATTAATAAATCGACACCCACACATGACAGGGCTTAATTTGCTATGTAATAGCCGGGGAATCTAGAGAAATCTATGAGCTACTATATTCACATGAATTTGCACCATCAAACTGAAAGCCAAGCCAAGATGCTGAGAGAGAGATATAAAAATTTCATGCTTCGTTTGCCACAACAGCAATATTATACCAGTTGCGTTAAATGGCGCCCAACGCTAGCTTGCGTCTCTGAGCAAAAAGTTTATTTTATTTTTCCATGTTCTCCTTCCCTGCCTCTTTCCCGACTCCTGACTCTTGTCGGATGATAGACACCCCGCTGGCTAAAAAAAAAACAGGAAACTTCTACCTTAGGAGGTACATCTACGACGAAGGCAACGCATATACCCGTAAAAGGCATTTTTCAAAATCTCATTAATTATATTCATGGGAATTTGGAAGGCGACACGTGGCGTTCTTTAAAAAAAATCCTCCCTTTCCATACTTCTGAAACATACATTCATTGGAAAAAAAGGACATAAAAGAAATTTGTAAGCATTTTTTTATATATACTTTATATATGCTTTTTGGGGTCCTTGGTGTCCTGACGGTGTGTGGTAGTGACATTATTAAAATTGTCACCTAGGTTTTAACTTATTCACCATTGGAGTTAAATGGTTCAAGGATGAAGAAGGTGGGAGAACATGCATTACTGTAATTGGCCAGAATAATATAGGATTGCGTGTCGTGTGCATGGCTGTTTGAGTGATGGTTTTACAAGAAAAAAGTGATGTAGTCAGCTATTTAAAATGCTTTTTTTTTGTCAAGCCAAGCGATTATTAGGTCTTTAAGTTTGAGAGAGGTGTGCTATACTTTTTTAGACACAAAATTGATTGATGAGTTTTCTTCCGGCCCAAGATGTTGAGTTGGAAATAACATTATTAGATATGTTTGTTTTGAAGGGATGATTTTTAAATTTAAAGAAAAGTTTGAACAAATTAGGATCTATGACCAAGAGTAAGCAATCTTATAACAACTGAGGTAGACTAGCTTAGAATTAGAAGTCGAAAGGCTGAAAAAAACGTCAAAAATGCAATCACGAGGAAAATGGACCTTCACCGAACCTCGCTCCTAATTGCCACGTTTTGAGAAGAAATGATGACAATGTCATAACGACGATATTCTACATCGTCACAACCGCGAAAGAAATAGAAATCTTAACAAGTTTTAAGACATCAGCACCATTTGGATGGGCTAAAATGTGAAACAATATAAAACCTTGAGACTTATCTAGTTTAACCCCACTTATCACTAGAGTGTTGCAATAGAAATGAAAATTTATGATTCCAGTTACTGGTCATACCTTTTCGGTTAAAGAAAGATAGATCAAGAATTTTAGACATAGTGTAAGCATTTCTTCAACCTAAGCTCTATGTGATGAGTTCGTTTCTCTTCAGCTAATATAAGCTTAGGGTAATGCGGCCGTAAGGAAAACTGCTGAGACACTTAGACCAGATATAGGCTACATAAAATTGCGAAGTCTTTCAATTATTAAACCAGTTGGATCCGTTGATAAAGCGAAGGAGATTGAGGATATTTTGGCTTTCAGATTACTGACATAGTCGAAAAAATATTCTCCTAAATGTAATTTTCGCCTTTGGGAAGTAGCAGGGCATTGAAAAAGGACCTGGTTTCCACTACGTTAATTTAACTTCTGCTATAGTATTTTTTAGTATTTTTATTTTGTAAATGTTTAGCTTACACCATAAGATAGTATATCTTATTTGAGGTGAAGCTTTGTAGTAGTACAGCAGCTACTATACCACTTTATTAAGAAATTACATACAATGTTTCATTATTCAAATAATAATCACACATTACTAAAGTGATTTCTCAATTTGTTCTTTAAAGCCTTCGTCAAACAGAACGCGTTTTTAACGCAACTTTAGATTATTTTACGCTGCGTTGAGATTATTTTGACGCGGCGTTCTAAATGCAGCGTTAGAGAACGTCAGACAGAGAGTTATACTCAGTGCGTTTAATATTTAAATCTTGGTTTTAATTTCTCAACAAAAGCCAATTAGGTTATTTTTACTTGCGATTATTGGTACTATAAGGCAAGTTATGGCTTCGTGAAAAAAAATTCTAACCATCAAACATGACATTAAGATGATAGAGAAGTCGAAAAAAGTGGGTCCAGAAATTCCGTCCGTCTGTCTGTCTGTTCGCACCTCTACAGCCTAAGCCGATGGGCCGATTTGCTTCAAACTTGGTATTTAGTATTTATTTGGTAGTATCTCGGGGTCTTAGTCGAAAAAGTTTGATTTTCTCGAAAACGGCTCTAATGATTTTGATAAAACTTTCAGGGTGCTATTTTTTTACAACAATACATCTTTCAGTTAGAATGATTTTTTTTCGAAATTAGTTCTATAACAGGACCCCCATAGGACGGTTTTTTTTTTCTTCGACTTTCTCGAGAACTGTTCAACCGATTACAATCAAATCTTATATTAAGGACAACTTTTTTTTGTATTTTTGATAATTTTATTTTAAATATTTTATTTTTTGAAAAATCGATATTTTGAAAACGGGTATTTGATTTTTTTTTTTTTAGTTTTGTTTTTATATGTAAGTATTTGTTATGTTTAAGTTTGCATTTTTGAATTATTTTTTTTTTTAATTTTTAAAACAAGTTGTTAAATAAAAATCGTTTTATTTAAAAATCATTCCTAAAAATAAATATAATTTTACACATTTTCTAAAGAAATAAAATGGCGTTTAAATTTTTCCGCTGAAAACTATTTTTCGTACTTTTTTCAAACAATCAAAAGTCAGAAAAATCGAATAAAACCTTTGAAATTCCTTTCATGACCGCACATAAGAGCAAGTACGTGCGATCCACTCGTGCAATTTATTTCCATTTAAATCAATAATAAATTACACAAAATATGTCAAAAAAGTAATTTGTAAATTTCTCCAACAAATTCAAAATGACTTAATTTACCAAGCACAAAATAATTCAACAAAAATCTATGTAATTAATCACAACGCGGTGTTTTAACGCAGGATGCATTGTGTAACTGAGCATCATCAGCGTATAAGCGTATTGAACAAGTTTTTAATAATTGTTGGAAGCTCATTAACATAGAGTAAGAAGAGTAGCGGACCAAGAATAGATCCCTGAGGGACACCACTAGCATTTGGAAGAAAATCAGAGTAGGCTTTTACTGGGAGCGAAATAATATAAACGGGAAAGCTTTCTGCAGAGTGTGGAATGATTTATGAAATCAAAGGCCTTAGAAAAGTCCAGGAAACGTTATGTTTCCGGGGTCAATATATATTTTATATCCTAATACCTTCAGTGACACTTATTAATGCGATGATACAGCTATTTTTTTTAAGATTAACTTATTTTCGTGATCTAATAAGTAACTTATTTGCTTTTGAATATTTTTTTTAAATACCTTTGATAAAAAAGGTATCTTTTTTCTACTTGAGCGCGCCACCTAAGGCGAGGTCTTCCTTGAATGCGTCTACCCTCTGGTACTCTAATCAAAGATCCTGCGAGCCGGAGCATTGTTGTCCATTCGCTATACATGACCTAGCCATCTTAAACGTGATATGCGTATTTTTTTTACCAGATCAACGTCGCTGTACAGCTCGTATAGTTCTTACATTACATTCTTGGTTAAACCTTCTCCTCCAAAGCCCGTTAAACCAGGTAGGGCCAAAAATCTTTTGAAAAATCTTACGCTCGAAACGACTAAGGATAACTTCATCCGCCTTAGATAGAGTCCATGCCTCGGCGCCATAGAGCAGGACTGGGATGATAGTTTCCTCTATCAGTTTCTGATAAAATGCTTGATGGTCGTTCGGCTTCAATTCTTGCACGAGTTGAATTTTGTAAGCTTTCAAACCAAGATCCTTCCGCGAAATCTTCCATAAAGTTGTGCGCGATGGCGTATGTATTCATTCGAGTCTTCTTCGATACTCTGCTCCACCGAACCGAACCATTATTTCGGTAATAAATTTGCATTATTTGTAAACGTTCTTCAGGAATAAGTTTATTCATTATGAAATGGCAAACCAAACTGAGCATAAATCAAGTGACAGCTGTCAAAAGACCAACTCCGAAAAAAGTATTGCCAGATTGAAAACCACACGTCTAAAAAAATACACAATGTATAAATTGATTCCTGATACCGGTTATCAGGATCCAAATAAACTTTACTACTAATTAAAAATGTGTCTACCTGGTGTTGGTGCCAGTTATCCGGATTCAGATTAAGTTTGTTTTAACATAGAATATGGTTAAGTGAAGATGGATTAAGAGATTTACATAGCAAGTAAGCATATCTTTAACCTGTAGCTGTAGCCCTATGTGATGAGTTTGTTTCTTTTCTCACCCGTTCTTCTGCAGTTAAGATTTACGTAAATGCAGGTGTGAGAAGATCGAATAACACCAAAAATAGCCCCATTGTGATACCATATAAGATTGCGGAAAGTCTTTCACTTATTAAACCAGTTGGAGTTGTTGGTGAAGCGAAAAAGATTGAGGATATTTTGTCTTACAGATTACTGACATAGTCGAAAAAATATACTCCTAAATGTAACTTTCGCCTTTGCGAGGAAGCAAGGCATGGGAAAAGGGCCCGGGTTCCACTACGTCAATATAACTTCTGCTATAAGCCAGTGTTCAGTTATCATCAGAGTTTTGACCAGCCAGAAGGCATGATAAGTCCAGAAGTACAAAAATATGTTAGAAGACAATCCTTTTTCTTTTTAAAGCCGGCGAGAGACTACCATAAGGTGTTTTAGACCGGAGGATCTTGACATGACAAATAACTTACATAGTGCGCTGTTGTTGTTGGTTGAACTTATCTCCGTGTACATAAATACACAACAAATGTTTTCCTAATCACTTCGTATCCCTATCAGTCGACTTTTTTCCTCATGTGGTTGCTTCTCCGAACCAGTGGTATCCTCGCTTCCAATTTCACTTTCTTTAGATGTGGCCGGCTGAAGTATTTTTTTACTCGGCGAAGACTTGGCTGACTGAACCCTTCCTCAGTTGCTTGATTCGCCGTATTACCCGTACATTTACGACGAGCCATCGGAGCAGAATCTGATAACTCAAAGACAAAATCTCTTGATATTTGTGATGGATCAACGTTGCGTTGGATCGATGATTTGATTTCTCTAAAAATCGATAAAATAGTGTAGAAGTGCGTATTGAAGTATTATTTTGCCATAATCCTAATTCTTGTCCTTATTATTGTAGTTGGTTCCCCGAAAAAAAATTAGTGTAAATACTGTCCAATCAGCTTTCTTTCACGGTTCCGATGGTATTGGAGCGAAATAAATCAAATCTGATGACTGTGCGTATCTCTCGCTGCAAAAATGATGTATAAGGTGTGACTCCTTTGACGTATAAGATAGTTAGCATTATTAACTGGATCTTTATTAATTTTTCTAAGAGCTACATTCATATTTTGAACAAATCGTTCAGCTTGCCTATTGGTTGCAGTGTGATATGGAGCAGTGAACTTATGATGAAGCTTTTGAAGTAGGCCCATTGTCACTGTTCCCTGACAAGTGTCAATGGCAACCAATAACGAACAAACAGGTCCCGTTACATCTTGATGATCTTTACAGCTTCATATGAAAGATTTCGAGTAACTTTGAATGTTTTTCCCTGAAAAAAATGAGAAAACCCCAGACGTACAACTGTCCCGTATTTTATATGTTGTCCCGGTTTTGTCCGATATTTCCATATACAATACATATTCGAATAACAAAACGATTGATTTTTTTAAATTTTATTTGCCATAATTGTATTATGCGTTTATTATTTTTGTTTGTCAAAGTTAGTGTCGAAAGAACTATTAGGCAAATAATCATGAATTTTACATAGTCTGTTACGAATGCTTAAATCAGTGGGATGTATCAACAAACTTGAAGTTTTTAGTTGGGTTGTTCTCCGAAACGTTCCTACCTGGTCAGAAATAAAATCTTCATTATCTTTTGTCAACCAAAAGCGCAGAGATACAACTAACAATGATTGTAACTTGTTTGATGAGTTTTTTTTAACTAAAATCATTCTTAACCTTGCACAATACAACAAAAACAAAACAATTAATTGTGGAAAGAAATGTTTGAGCATTTTTGGAAGAAAAGTATACAATTTAAAAATCTTTTACTATCCAGTCGAAAGAGTTTTTTCCATAATAAACAATGTTTGAACAAATGAGAAAACACAATTAAATGTGAAACTCTCAGAGCTATGTTAGGTAAAATTAAACTATAATTTGAATTTGAACTCTCAAGCTGTGTCCACACCAAGGAAACATTTGTTTAAAAAACATTTCTGAAATATTTCCCACTTGTTTCATAAACATTGCAGAAATGTTTCTAATATATTTTTTTTGGTGTGGACGCTTTCAGAAACATTTCGGAAATGTTTATTTGTTTCCCATTTTATATATCCAAATTTGTACTTCAATGTGACTTGTAAAAAAAGTACAAATCATAACCAAAATACCTACAAACAAATAAAAACAAAAAAACCGTCACCTAGACTAAAATGCTTGAAAAATAAAAAAAAATCCTTTTGAGAAGCGTCGTTTCGCGAAGCGTCCAGATCTAAATTAACATTTCAGAAACTTTTACAAAACATTTCGGAAACTAGAAACATTTCTGAAATGTTTTTTAAATGTTTCTGAAATGTTTAAAAAAAAGTGTTTCTTTGGTGTGGACAAACTTTCAGAAATTAAAAAAAAATATACCTTAAGAGCAAACGAAAAAATCATCAAAAAAATGTTGTCATCAAAAAATTACCTACAATGTCTTAAAAAAGTGTGATTTACGTTTATGTATGTGTTGCAAGAAAAAATAAAAGAAGTGAGCAAGTATAGGGAGCTGTAAGAAATAACCGGTTCTGATGCAAACCAGACAGTTCACGAACTGCGACAGGCCAATACTCAGGACAATTGTTCAAAAAATTCATCAACAATCCTTAAAGTCAAATTCTTGTAGATGATAACAAAATTTTTCACTGATGGTGACAATATTGGGTGCCGTGTCATATGGCCATGCGTCATATGGCCATATGGTCATATGACGCAATTTGAAAGTGTCATATGGCCATATTCAAACATATGGCCATACTCGATCATATGGCTATTTGACGCTTCTAAAAAGTGTCATGGCAAAAAGTCGCAGTTAAATATGGCCATATGACTCTTTAGCAAAGCGACAAATGGCCATATGTTTGAATATGGCCATATGTTTGAATATGGCCATATGACACTTTCAAATTGCGTCATATGACCATATGGCCATATGACACGGCACCACAATATTGTGAAAGACATTTTTATATAGGATTCGTGAATATAAAAAAAATTGAGATACCAATGAAACATAACATTACGATCATAGGGAAGTCTAAAAAAGTGATCGAGAAAAAATGTCTGTCTGTCTGTCTGTCAGTATGTATTATGATCATAGAGAAGTCTAAAAAAGTGATCGAGAAAAAATGTCTGTCTGTCTGTCTGTCAGTATGTATAACGAGCTGCAGCCTAAACGGCTTAAGCGATTGTCTTCAAACTTAGTGTGTGTTATTATTTTGGCATTCCCCAGAGGGGAAATTGAAATTTTATTTTTTGGCCTAAAAATAACGGTACCTGCCTTATGACCGTTTAGGAAAAGCTTATTTTTTCTCGAAAACGGCTCCAACGATTTTGATGAAAATTTTTGAGAATTTTTTTGTTGGTATTTGCTATCATTTGATAAGAACCAAATTTACGGGAAAGTCTATTAACGGTACCTTTCATGTAACGGTTTTTTTTAATTTTGGGCTTTCTCGGTAACGGCTTTTTGGATATCTGTCAAATTTTATATTTGAGAAGACTTAAGTAGCTTAATTAATTCTGCATATACAAATTTTAAATAACTTTTTTTTTCTAATTAAGATTTTTTTTTTGAAAAAAATAATATTTTAAAAACTAACTAAAAAATTATTATTATTAATAAACTCTAAAAACCTGCATTTTTTTCAAAAAACTAAAAATAAAAAACAGGATTTTATCAAAACCGGTCCTACAATTTTCGAAATACTTTTTTCATAAATTCTTTGTTATTTAAGAAGTGTGATGGCGTACTTCATTTTTACTAAAACCGTTAAGTATTGTGGTTTTTATACTTTTTTATAAGTTCAAACTGTGTTATTTTTAACGTAAATGTTACTTGTTTCTGTTAAAGATCTTGCTTTCCAATGTTTTTAGCCACATAAGAGCAAGTACGTGCCCATTTTTTTTTTAATAACAGATTTCTATGCCTTACTTTCCAATAGCTCCACCTAATAACCATTAAAAATCCTGATATCACAGTTGAAGAAGTTAGTGCTGCGGTGAAAACTCCAAATAGGAAAAGCGGTTCAGTCAGACCATAATAACTTCAGAGTTATGGACATCGAGTCTAGATGGCTTACGATTCGCATCTCCAAAATTTTCAACGGTAATCGGATGTCCTTATGCCCAGTGTAAGGATAGTAACCTTTTTTCAATTTACAGGGGAAAAGTTGATACAAGAAATTGCGATAGCTACTGTTCATTTGATGTCAATAATCATTATCCTTGATCGTATTTTAGAAACGGCTTTTTGACGACCAGTCCTGGTTTGTTTCGGGTAAATCCACTACAAATTCATCAGAAAAATCTTTGGGATTCCTCAAGAGATTTCCACATTGTGTTCGTTAATCCGAAATGTCCATTTTTCAATTTTTACCTATGGCTTGGGTTATGTTGGCTTCGAGGACAGCTCTGGTATGTGATCTCGTTGTCCAAATCACATCACCTTCACGTGAGATGGCCATGCTCGCTCATGCAGGATTTCCAATGTGGCGTGAGCAGTGTGGCACGTAGCGCCGTCCTATTAAAATCACATGCTGTTGGTGTCAATGTCATTAAATTCAGACCAAAAGAAGTAGGTAATCATTGACCTGTGCTTGCCGTTGACGGCCAACATTGTTCTCAATGAAACATGGACTGATGGCGCCACCAGCCCAAAAAACAAATTAAACAGTGCATTTTTAGGGATGCATTTGACGCTCTTGGATCAGATGTGGATTGGTATAGTCCCAAATTCGATAATTTTGTTTGTTGACGTACCCAACCATTCAGAAATGGACCTCAAAGCTAAAGATAATTTGTCGATGAAAATTTGGCTCAATTTCCAAATTCTTCGAAGACTATTCAGTGAACACATGTCAATGGTCGTTTACCCTTAGTTCCTGGGTCAGCTGAATTTTGTAGATGAGCAGGCCCAAATCATGAAGAAAAATCCGCCAAGTTTTTGTCTGCGAAAGGTCGGATTCTTCTGCACACTCTCACGAAGCGGCGATATTTTCAGCCACTATAAACTGTCAAAGTTCAGAAGTCCCTATTGGAAGACCCAAGGATACTAAGGTAGACATCTCAAGACATTGCTTTTAAAATAAGAAATCAGTTAGCATAGAACTTAAAAAAAAATGGCTGCAAAGTGTGTACGTTTATGTATAACAATAATCTGCTTCTAAATTTAATGATACTAGTGTGTTTGTGTTTGTGATTGTTTTATGAATATTACATCCATTTAACGTACATACCTAGCAATTGCAAGTTGCACGTATTGCACTTTATCTTAAAACGAAAGCTCGCATTTAAGTTCTTATCGAAGGCACTTTATAAAAGAAACATATTTCCTTGTGCTATACAGCTCCGGTTATATTTCCTGCCCCACTTTGCAAAGTATACGCATACACTCTAGCACATTCCGAGGTTGCATGAAGTATGCTGTATGCCTTACATAATATACACTGCACTATGTGTGTTTTATTTTTATTCCCGGCGAATTGTTTACACAGGACCAAACGGAACCATCTTCATCATCAACACCAGCAACCCATCACCTCCATTCAACACTCTCTCTCTCCAAGTAATAGGGAACGTGACTAAGGGTGCGATAAGCGTTATTTGCTTATCTCCTTATTATACCATCAAAACTCTTTTCCTCCCTTACAACAGTCTACGTCTGCTTTTCTAGCTGTGCCCTGGAACTTCAGAAAACATAAACTCACCACGAAGAGTGTGTTTTCCTTTAAAGCTAGGAGGGTGGTTGGTTTGGCAATGGTGGACTAAGTACTCGACACATCCCTTTATAAGGATACACTTCTCGTAGTTTGTTGTGTGTGCCGATCATGATCAACATAGCCAACGACGACAACGACGACAACGACGACGACAACACCAAAGACAAAATGAACAGAGAACGTGAAAACACAACTTTTGGACCAACCGGAAAGAGAAGATGTTCCGGTAGCGGAAACAATATTTTTGGCCTTAAGCGTTATCCGTTGCTTGTACTGTGGTAAAGTTGGGGTCTGTATAGATGTACTTACTCCATGGGGTGGCAAAAATGTCATCAACTTGAAGATGCCATCTATGTTTCGTTCCGGTTTCAGTCTCCTGCTTCCATGACACTACAATGACTTTCATTGGCCGATATCAAACTTAAACCGAGGTACGTTTTTTTGTTGTCTTTCCGATCGCTCAGAAGTATCCTTCCACCCTTGCATCATTGGCATGGAATACACAAGAGGGCATTTCTGGATTCTGGATTCTGGTAGATAACATATTGGGAACTGTTCTCCAACTCATCGTCATCGTCCTGGGTAAATATATATTCGATGATTCAAACCGTGCATATTTTAAGGGATAAATGCATGCCGGCTATCAGCTAGGCATGCAGGGGGGAGGGTTATCTATATTAGCCTAGCCCAACGATGTAGATGGAGACAAGGACACACTACATACGTGCTGATGATTGAATTTGTAAAAGAGATTTACATTATTGGATGACTGTTATCACATTTCGTGGTTTGCTGATTCCAGCAAGGGGGAGTGTTTTTTTTTCACTTCCATGAGTCAGATCCAGAAACGGCCCTACTAGGGGGCTAAGTCCTTTTTCCGAAATGATTATTCTACATTTTCTATTGAGCTTTGCTGGAGTTGTTAATGGCTGTAAATGTAGATAGACTGAATAAGAGGCTTGAGCGAGAGGCTTTCAAACTCCTAAATATTGGAAAGCAGACAAATTTAAACTGGAATCCCAGAAAATAACCTGGTTATTGATAGTTGAGATTCTGGTCCAACGAAAAAATACACTTATGTCAAGGATCCAGGTTCCGGAAGCCTCTATTGATAGTAACACCTCATTATATAGCCTCAAAATGTTCCCCCAGGAAAAACAAATTAAATTTTCTAGCTACGGTCCTGGTGAGATTGATTTTTTTTACAAAAAAAAAAAAAACAACCTTCCCGCATGACAATGACAAGTGACGTGCATTTTCATTCCCGGTCGCCTTTTCTCTTACAATCGCATCCTATTCATCGCCGACTCCTTTTTCGGGTGTCCTCAATCCTCATACGACATTATAGAACTAACTAAAGCAGCATCCACCCACTTAGTGTTCCAATAGAATTCGGTCTAGCTGATGATTTTGACATAAACAGGACGAGTCGGTGTCGGTACCTTATGGTGGAATGAATGTGGACCGATTAATATGGACATTGGCAGAGATTGATGACGTTAAATCGATTGATGTGCACAGCACTATGTGTGCGGTGAACCGGGATATCTGCAGTGAATTTGTAATTTAAATGTCAAATTGAAGGTGAATGGTTTTGGCGGTTGGCGGTGGCAGCAGCGGGGAATATGTGATAATCTATTTTCCAGGAGAGGGCCAAGTTTTTCGATCATCACTACTTGCTGGGCGTCGGTATGAAGCGCGGTAGTGCGGTGTAAGTGATTGAATATTTCTAACTCACCTATGACTATGGACCGATTTAAATGAAATATGATTGAGCGTTTTTTTTTTTAATCATTATAATTTGCATGTGATAACTATATTTTGTGAGATATAGGGTTTAGTTTAATTAATAAAATATTAAATAATATATATAGAGCACAAAAGTGGTTATAGATTTCAATCTATGGCATCAGGTTTTGAATGGACTTATAAACTAACAATGGAAGCGTATTTGCTGAACGTGGAATTAGTGCTTGATGAGGTGTTTCCAATTATACACATTGGGTGTAGAGACAGGGTAGGTCTGGGGTATTTTATGTATTGGAATACCAGCAAGATAAAATACGAGAGTTGAATGCATAATGAGATGGAACTCTACTGAATTTGCGTACCTTTATATGGATAGGCCACAAAATGTGGCAATGCGTGATGGTAACTCGAGCTAAGGTTATGGGATGGCTGCAAATTAATTTAAATTTAATGATTGTTTGAGTTAAATTTGTTGTGTTTGGAAAATATTTGTGTGGTATAGCACTGCATTAAATGCATTATGTATATCAAATTAGAATAACCGGATTCCATTGAATACCGAAAAAAGAAGCTTCTTAACACATTTATTTCTGTTGGATTTCAAAACCAGGTTGCCAGAGTTATAATACCTACCAAATTATTGGCGTAAATGCTGAAGAGAATCGGCAAGTTCACGGCTCCCTGTTTTTTACTAGCGATTATAGGTAGAATACATTTTTCGAAATTTGTTCTATAGCGGTACCCCCCATAGGACCGTTTTTTTTTCTTCGACTTTCTCGAGAACTGCTTAACCGATTACAATCATATTTGATATTCATAAAGACGTAGATATCCAAACCAATTCGGCATAAAAATATTTTCGAATAACTTTTTTTTTTTTTTTGTAAAATCGATATTTTGAAAACGGATATTTGAATTTTTTTCGTAGTTTTGTTTACATTTAATGTAAGTAATTTTTGTGTTTAAGCTTTGTTAACTCTCAAAGCTGGAACGTAAAGATAACGTTATTTACCTGCCTTCTTTTCTTGAGCGTCGAAAGGCTAAGAAGATTCAAGTGTTCTCGTAAATTAGGAGATATTGGTTTTAGGTCCCACGGAAGATAACGAAGAGCAAAAAGCAAGAATCTTTTTTGGACACTTTCAATTTTATTTATGGTGACTTCATACCTAGGACAACCCTAGGTATCTACAGCTGTGGGACTCCAAAATAGGCCGGACAAGTACACAATATAATATCTTTTCGATTTGGGGGTCATCAATATTTTTAGAGAATCGTATAATGAGACCAAGGAGGAATCCGAGCAATATTTCCTCTGCTTGAATTGTTTTTAAATTTGTGGTCAACTGTTAACTATGTGGCCAAAAAAATTGGACAACATCAGGCTAACAATAGGATCACCTCTCGCATAGGTGACGTGAATTGGCCACTAGTGTCATGCAATTTGAACCTGCTATTCTCAAAGCAAATCTTCGACATTTCGTAATGTCATTTTAAATTAATTTGCCAGTGCGACATGTGTATCACCTACTGCGAATTTGTTTTACTATGTCTTAAATCCCCTCTTTGGTGCAGGGGATAAGCAATCAAAGTTTCGTCTAAATCGGATGAACAGTATTGCAGCGCATAAAAATAAAAAAGAACAACATTTATTTTGATGTGATAACGTCTTATAAATCGATGACAGGCTACACGTACAAAATAACATGACTCATGCTGATAAGACTCATGACTCATACTAACCGCGATACTGTGGTTCTTTAAACCAAAATCGATCGCAAGAACAGGCACAAATTCCCAAAATAGTTCCACTCAAATTCAAAAAGAACAAGAAGAGAAAAAGAAATACAAAATAGGCGGAGTTTTATTAAAGTAGAAAGTAGATGTAGATATAGGAGTGTGTGTGTGTGGATTTAACAAGAAGGTTTGTTAACAAGCTGGATGTTGGTGTTGTTGCCATCAATGTTTTCTTATGATGTTATCACGTAAAATTGTCGTCCGTAAACCGACTTTACAGACAACCAACTTTTTGAAAAGCCTGCAATTTGGGCAGCTGGCACTTTTGAAGCTGTGATCTTTTGACATTATTGACAAGTATAACCTATGCCATTACTAAAAATGAATTGATACACGCTTCAACAACACATTGAATTGTTAAAACTCAACTAGAGCAATTTTGGGTGGTCCTGAAGTACCTTCTCGTCCGGAAAAAATTTGAGCTGTTGGGACAAATTAGTGTTGTGAAGAATCGAAACCGAGTGTGTCGCTCAAAAACAACTGAGAATATTGCTGCTGTTACCCGAGCCCGTAGTGTTGAGGAAAACCTAGTTTTGTCGATTCCTCGTCGATCTTTGGAATCAGGCCCTCCACAAACGACATTACACCGTATTTTGCATAAAGATCGTATCTTTGCTGATTGGATCCTTGAAATGAGTTAAAATGATCCGGATTTTCATCAAAAAAATTATTTTCAGTGATGAGGCCCATTTTCACCTCGCAGGCTACATTA
This sequence comes from Platycheirus rosarum, assembly GCA_963971375.1. Taxonomy (NCBI): domain Eukaryota; kingdom Metazoa; phylum Arthropoda; class Insecta; order Diptera; family Syrphidae; genus Platycheirus; species Platycheirus rosarum. The sequence goes on from OZ020510.1 coordinate 104,212,145, forward strand.
ATAAGTAGAATTGTCGCATTTGGGGCTAGGGAAAAGGAAATGTAAGAATGAATATTGAAAAGCTTCTTCATCCTAAACGTGTCACTATTTGTTTCGGTTTTTTTTATGGCCGGAATTTAGTGGATTTGGATGACGTTTATTTTTAACAAGACGGCGGCGCTACGTGCCACACAAGCAACGAAAAAATCACAATTTTGGAAAACAAGTAAAGAGTGTTATTTCTCGAAGAGGTGATCACAATTGGCCACCGACATCTTTTGAATCAACACCTTTAGACTTTTTTCTTTGGGGCTATTTAAAAGAAAAGGTCTATGTCAATGCTCCACAATTGATTCAAGAGATCTTAAGTGAAGTTATCGAAGAAACACAGCCGCAAATGTGCGAATTGGTCATAGAAAGTAGCCGTGGCGAACATTTGACTGATATTGTTTTCATTTTTAATGGAATACCTTCTTCTTAACAATGAAAACATCCATTGATTTCTTTTAAAAAATACCTGTTTTTTGTTATATCAATATGAAACCTCTTATTGGAAAACCCTTAAAAGATTATTTCCAATGTTGTATATAAAATTCCTTTATTTCTTTATTTAGCAAAATAAAACACCCTGCATTTGATTTAGTATCTATTGTCAAATATCTATTGTTTTATTTTGAAACAAGTAGGTGTTAATGTTGTTTAGCGAAACGCATATAAGATATAACCGTATCAAAAGCAGAACTATTTCAATTACTCAATTAGTTCTCAAAAAAAAAGTTAAGTGAAATCCATGTAATATCCATGAAGTATACATTTCAATCGAAGAGTTACTTTCCACAATAAAGATATAAATACTAATAGAATATTCTTAAATAAGGTTTTCTTTCAAAAATCATTTCAAATATTGAATACAAAAAAATGAATCTTACACGCTTTTGGTTTGTTGTTGTTTCGGCTATTCTATTATCTGTCGCAGTTAAATCACAGAAACCAATTGACGAAAACTTAAAGTATCAACAAAATGGTCACTTAAAATAAATTTGTTTAAAAAAATGTATTTTAAATAAAATAAAATAAAATAAAATTAAATAAAAAGTGTATATTGTAAATGTCAAATGTGTACTTTCGTTTTAAATTATTTTAAATTTATGTGGGATTTTTGTTAATTTTGTTCATTAATTCTTTAAAAATATGATTCTAATTTAAACAAATAAATAACAAAAATCTATGATAATATTCATCAGTAGGTATATACACTACACTATCACTAAAAACAATTGTTTGATGCAGGCCTTCTTGAGTTACATTAGAAGATTTACAATTTGATCAAAATCAGTTGAGGTGTTCTGGGAAAATTCATAAAAAGATATTACATAGACATCGTTTTTTTCTTCTTTTGATTTTGTTAGCGAGCATTAAAACGTATTCCTAATTAAAAAACCCAAACAAATAATGACGTGATAACGTTTTATAAATCGATGACAGGATACATTTATGAAATGACATGACTCATGAAGATAAGACTCATGACTGGTGCTAACCGCGATACTGTCGTTGTTTCAACCAAAATCGATCGCAAGCACCAGGCGAACATGAAAAAGAACAGGACACTCAAATTTAAAAATATACAAGAAGAGAAAAAGAAATACAAAATAGGCGGAGTTTTGTTAAAGTAGAAAGTAGATGTAGATATTCGGGTGTGATGTGTGTGGATTTAACGAGAGGGTTTGTGGGTGTGAGTTAACAGACTGTATGTTGGTGTTGTTGCTATCAATGTTTTCTTATGACGTTATGACGTAAAATTATCGTCGGTTAACCGACTATACAGACAACCAGCTCTGTTTTTTAAAATAACGAATTTTATCGACGAATTAGCAAAATAAACAAAACATGACTATAAAAAAGTCTTTTTTTTATAATTAGTCCAAGTTTTGTTGGAAGTTTTGTTGTAAGTACCTTATTACTTATATACGCAGAATTCTTATGAAAAAAAGAAACATCAACTTCCAATTATGACTGATTTTATATAAATATTCAATTTTCCTACTCAAATCGTAATTAAGTATCCCAAAAAAGATTCTTTTAAATTTTATTTACCTAGTACTTGAGAAAAAGATTCATTGTTTTTTGTATTTTTTTTTATTATTTAAATCAGTTCAAAGACATCTGCCATCTCGCAAAATACCCTGTTAAAACCCTTTTTTCAAAAAAAAAAAAAAAAACTTCTTTACCACTTAAAGATTAAATGTAATTATTTCGCAGAAGGAACAAAAAACTTAAACCCCCATTCACACTCATTTAACTCATCATAAATATAAACAAAAAAAAATAAAAAAGGTCATCAAAATATTTATCAGCAGCGAAAGGACACGCAGCTGAAAAAAACCGAGCTATAGTACCCACGAACGAAATCAGAATGCATAATGATGAACGAACGGACAGGACATCAGGGCAGGCAGGCTGACAAAAGTGCTTATTCATTCATTTCCATTACAATGATGATTATAAATCCTTTTTAAGGATCTTTTTTTGTATGCTTCTCTGCCACAGAGCTCCATAGTCGGCGTTGGTCGTCGTCGTCGGTTGGTTGGTTCTTCTCACTCATCAAATGTGGGTTGCAAATGAGTTTGTCCTTTCTGTCATTTTTCACAAAAGATGAAGAAGTTCAAAAGGATGCCCCACAATATCCAACCCACCTATTATCAACACTCCCAATTTTTTTTTTTTTTTTTAGTAAATCCACCCCTCTCGCACCTAACACCACCTAATGCAATAATAATGATAAATGAACAATAATGAGTTTGTGGACAACTGAGCGACACATTGGCCTTTTTATAACACAATAGGAAACGTCCCAGGATTTTCCAAGCACCACCATCATCATAATCATAGAGTTTTCGTCCACCCGTCCTGGTCTTAGTTTTCAACCTGGTTTTGGACGGTACGCCCAATTTTAATCACATTTTCGGTGCCCATTGTTGTTGTTAGGGAAGGGGGGACATTCATACTAATTACGCATTAAAAATGTTCCGTTTTTTATCCTTCGTCCTTTTATTTGGAGAATTTTATTTTTATTATTGTACGTAGCAGCGGGGGGTTCTTTTGTTATTGTACAAGTTAGTATTGTCTCTTGGAGTACTTTCGCTTGGTCGTGATTAATTATTCAATTTGTGTGCTATGACCTTTTTATCCCGGTTGGTTTGGGTTAGCCATTGAATAAGCACAATACTAAGCTCAAAGGTGACTTATAACAACGAATTTGATTAAGTCTCCCAGGTGGGGTGTGTTTTCTTTTATATTTTTTTTGGAATTTTTACTGGAAAAGTGCTCATTACATTTTTGCCTCTTAGTCCCTTTTTTTGAAGTATTGATTATTTTATATAAACATAACGTTGACATGTACAGATAAATAATGGACAAGAGACATGAAACGCTGAATGTATTTGAAGAACAAAGGGGAATGTCCGTTTTTTATTCCTTGTCCAAATACGCACTCTTTTCTGTCCATAACATTGTGAATCAAGGACATGAATTGTCATTAACCTTCGTTGTTAAGATTTTCTCAATCCCGATTGGGTGTTTTCGTATATCTATGTATATCTAGTTTAACTATTGTAAGCTCACACCTACTCAGTCCTTTTTTACTTCTCTAGAATACTGCCTCTAAGGACGGGTATTCATGAAAATAATGTCCTTTGACCTGCTTTACATAGAATTACAAGTTAGTCTGTAATCTGAACATAGTTATTTTCTACAGGATTTTTAATACCAAACTAGGGAAATGCTTTAACTATGTGGGTGTTTTGTGTGACAGGAATGAAAATGACAGGGAGGACATTTGTAATTAGGGCCTCTTTTTGACTTTGAAGGAACTTAATGAATTCCATCATTCGAAGATAAATCCCACATAAGTAAACTTTAATCGCAAAATATTTTTCTTTACAATAAAAGCGCAAACAAGGTTTTGCCCTTTTAAAGTTTGGGCAGAAGGTGTCAATTAACCTTTGCTTTCAATGCTTTCAAATTGAAATGGCAGGGGAAAATCTAGCCGGGTAAACTAGTCTAAATTCGTGTTGTTCGGCCAAAAAAAAAATCTGTACTTCACGGTACGTCCGAAATTAGGCTCAAACGTGAACTGATGAGCATTTCTAACGAGATTAGTATAAAGGGTGAAATTTGTAAGAGAAGAATGCAGCTGGATTACCTTTATTTAAGAAAAGAAACGATAAAACAAGGAAAGACATGCAACATTACGTTGGTGTTCGAGAGGAGAGCCATGATTGAAAAGCACCTGCCCAGAGATTGGAGCTATACTCGACTTTTGGGCGTAGAGTTGAAACGCTTTAAATATTGTAACCAGATCAGAAGTGGGAAAAACTTCTTGCATCAATACAGAAAACCTAACCACTTAGCAGTATTTTCAGTATTTTTGGCGGTGTCAAGTATATGGTTGTTCCAACGGAGGATGGTAGACGTTGACATACATACCGAGCACTGCAAGCTTTTCGGTTTCTTTGATGCAAGGGCCATTACTGGGTATTTGTCACCTTAACGATAAAAAGCTATATTGAGTTTTCGACGCATTAATATACCGTATCTTTGCGATTGTACGTCCGAAGGCGAAGGACGTGACTTGTATTGAACAGTCCAGAAGATAGCTTCTAATCCACTGACCCAGAGTATCATCGATCCCAAAAGCACGCATTTTGGATTAGAGAGCTTCATGCCAAACTCTATCAAATCTCTTGGAAATATCGCCAAAGTGATGTAGAGATTTGTTCCACTGTTCGGTGATATATGCCATCAGATCACCAATCAGTGGAACGATTGCTGCAAAAGCCGTAGTGTCGGTCATGAAGAAGCTTTCGATCTTCGAGATATTTCTTAAGCTGACGGTTTATTAGCGTTTCCATGATCTTAGAAAGAAGAGACGGAAGTTCTATAGGTCGGTAGGAGGACGGGTCTCTTTTCATAGGAACAGGCTAGACAAATGCTATTTTCCATCTTCTGGAACGACTCCAAAAGATTAGGTTGGAAAAGCTTACGCAGTTTGGCTTTGCTGGTATGGAAGAACACCTATTGAGTAGGATAGGGTATACCATTAAGGTCAACGGATTTGTGTATACCAAGATACTTGAGAGCTCTCGCTACTGTAAGTGTGCCGAAATAAATCTGCCCCAAGGAAAAAATTGTTTCTAAAGTACAGAAGGCCCCTACTGTGAGGTAAAGTAGAGCTAGCGGCGAAATGAGCTGCGAGAAGGTGTGCCTTCTCTGAAGAGTAAACTTTTGTCATTGGCGATGAGAATTGAAACCCAAGATGAAGAAAAGTTTTTTTTATATTTTTTACAAATGGCAAAACATTTTAAACTGCCTTTAATTGCTAATTCTTTGTTCCATTACTTTTGGCCATGCAATAATTTATCTTTCTATCAATATCGATGAGTTGTTAATCCTGATTTGCTTGTGTTTGTTCCAATTTTCCTAGCTGGAATGTCTGGAATGGCTTGAATGACTGATAGCTTCTTTACACTGCGAGTTGAACCAAGACTTTTCTTTGGGTTTGATACTTCTCACTTTGTCATTAATAAAAGCACGCATTCCTAGAAGAATCACATTTGTGATTATATTAGCACTGGCGTCAATGTCACTATCGATGAAGCATAGTGAATAGTTTAAGTTACGGAAGAAATTATTAAGGATGTCCCCGTTGACTTTTTCGTGTTGCCAATCGGCTCTTTAACTGGTTGAATTAAAGGACGAGATGACACAATGCTCCGAAGTACTAAAATAACACTGTTGGTATATTTACCAAGGTGAAAATTAAGAAATAAGTCAAAACTCAAACCATAGGCTCGATCTCTCGGATGTAACCCAACAAATATCTGAGTTTCACTTAGTGAAACAACTGACATGTGTTGCTCAGTGTAGACATAAATCTAGTTAATTCAGGTTCACAAAAACATAACTCCCTCAACTTTAATCTTCTCACCAAATTCCATTAAGTGGCAAACCCACTTTTAATTCTATTTAAACATATTTCAACCCCAAAAGCTTTGCCTTTGCTAGTGAGGTCTTATTGGCCAATCATCTAACCCCAAAATACCAACCTGCTGTAGGTGTAATAAATTTTCCTCCACAAACTTTAACCAGCAAGTTATCCCCTTCGTTTTACCGTTCAGCGCATGAAAATTATAATTAATATCATTTTTTTTTAATTTTCTATTTTAATGCCGTTTTTCATTTATAAACCCCGAAAAACAATTTAGTGTGTAAAAACCAACCAGAAGCTTGCAACAACAAAAATGAGACGACAACATGTCGTCTGGTGGTGACTTTTGATCCTGCAACCTAGTACGTCGTGTACGCGTTTACCTTCTCCGCATGGCCACCCAATTTGACACATAATGACATTCATTTTAGCGCGCGCAATATGTATTCAAAATCAATGGCATTTTCTAGAGCTGAGGTGCGGTAAGCGTCCTTGTTTATTTTTAGTCCTGCCGTCGACGATGCATAGGTCTGTGGTGCGAGGTTGTGTGGTGTTTGCAACGTAAAAGAAAAATCAATGTCATGTTGTGCGCGTTCACTCCCAATTCCAACATTTACAAACTAAATAAGTCCCTTTAGGGGTTTTATGGGCGAACGAATTAAATTCAAAAAGTCTGATCCCTAGATGGTTTAACAGATGGTTGATAATTCGTTGAACGGTTTTCATTTTCACCCTAAACTCAAGAGTCCTTGCCTCCAAGTATATACATTTTAAGTATATCCTTCTCAATATAATGTCCTTATAGTGTTTATGCGAATGGATTTGATTACTATTCGGAAAAAGGAAAGAAAATAATAAAGGGATCTGGAAATTTTCCAAAACAAGGACGTTAATTTAATTTGTAAGATGAAGGTCCTTCAAACCGATAACCATGTGACACCATGCGACAAGGCGCCGCACGGCACCTGCGGGACAGATTATGCGATTTTTTATATATTATTATTGCTTCTTGAGGTTTCTATTATTTTTTTTTGTATTCCGTTGCAGGATCTTTACCCAGGATGTAGATATGTTAAACTTTTACAGCAGAATTCGCTTGTTCTTTTCTTCCTAGGAATACTATCTTGATTTTATTGAATCATCCGATTGACTTCACTCTTGTGCTCCTGATCTTTAAAGATGCAGTGACACACAAACACCATACAAGGACAACACGACACAAGGATTGCCATTCCAGTAATAGGAAATGAAAATATTGATTCAAATCAATTGTAACTATGCTTCAAGTTTATGCCTTCTCATTTTATTTTACATCCTTTAACAAAAGGGAAGCCCAGGACAACCTTAAGGTAAACATCCATGAGAATATCCTTGTGATAAGAAAGAAAACAAAAACCATGTACATGTACATATATCGTATGTGCATTGGAATTTGGCCCAAAGCCAGAATAAATTCCCACATGCACATTTGTTAACGCCTAAGCTCACAGCAAAATAGAAAAAAGTGTCCTTACAGTCGTTTGGAAAGTGTATAGACTCTCGAGCCTCCTGCCGGGTTTTGTCCACATCTATAAACTCATCGTGAAAGGAAAGATGAACAACTGTTCGAAATTAATCTTATGTCCTGTTTTATCCATGTCCTGCAGTGATGTAAAACACTTTTACTCTGCACACATCCGGATCTGTGTATAAAACATGGGGTGCTGAAGAGCTGCTGCTGCTCCAAGGATGCCAACTGATGGCGCTCAGCTATGGAGTAATATTTCGGGAGAAAGAATAACGACACATGAGATGTGAACCAGAACAGAAAAAATACTGTCGAGTAAACCTGAAACGTAAGGATATCGTGTTTTGGGATCAACATTTGCAGTGGTCTTTCCACTGCCATCCAGGACCAAAACTAACAGAGATGAGGTCCTGCACATAAAAAGTAGTCCATTTTGTAAAAAAAAAAAAAAAATCGGAACTACATATGAGGAAAAATGAAAACACATATGACATGCAAAAAGGTGCATAGGTGGCAAGAGAGAACTTCAAAAGTCCTACGGCCAAGGAAGGACCCTGTTTCCTGGCCTTATCTATTTTAACACAAATGGTGGTAGTGGTGGTCCATGTCTGAAACCAGTAGCTAACTACTCCCAGTTGGCTGGAATATAGACACATGGAAAATATTCTAGTTCGCGTGGTGACTACTTGGTACATTGTTTCGGTATGAGTTGTCAAGGGAGCATGGTGCTGTGGAATGTTTGTTCATAGATGAGTACTAAAAGTCTGTCTAAGCAAAAAGTATCTGCAGCCTCATCAGCATCAATGTAGCTATAGAAGCTCGTCGATGGCTCGTAGAGTCGACTCAACTCCATCGGAGTAACGAACCAACGAAACAACCCCGAACCCCAAGAGATGATGAAGAGAGTGGAGGACTTCAATGTAATCTCTTCCCGGAAGCCCGGGTGAACAAGCTGAAGAGGTGTGTGGCGTGTGGGTAATTTTTATCCATCTGGGCATACAGGGGTATGTATATGAAAGAAATTCATGAACCAAATGGAAGGCGAAATATGTGTATTGCCTTAGCTGGGCTCAGGCAAAACATTGCAATCTCCAAGTTTTTTTTTATTAATGGCGCGACTGACGAGCAGTACAAATAAAAAAAACCGTCAACGGAAGTAGGAAAATGTTCGCAAGCCACCCATATATTTTGCAGTTTACTTTAACTGTCAATATGGCGGGTATTTTTTTTAGGTAGTCAGGGATGGATTTGGAAGTTTGAAAAAGGATTGTAGATTTTTGTTTGTTGTGGTAACTTGGGTTAGTTAGAAGAACAACTATTGGTTCGCCCAGAAAAAAATCAATATTAATTTTATTAAATTTGTTACTTTTTTAGTTCAAATGAAGAAACGGTGGTAGAAAATATTAATGTCGATCTTTAAGGTTCTCACTTGCAGATTAATCCTCTGTTTGTTGTAAAGTTGGAAATAGATTAGATTAGATTAGATTTATTTGGTAACATTGATTTTTTTTAACATTCAGTATATGTACATAAATCATTAATGCATGGCTGTCTGATTGACAACATATAAATATTAAGTATAAACATGGATTGTGATTAAGTTTTTTGTTTTAAATATATTTTTTTTCTTTTTTTAGAATACAGTTATTATTATTTTCCATCAAAAGTTTTCCGAAATAATTTTTTCTCGATATGATAGATAGAGTCCTCCGCTTGACGTTCAAATCTCATTCTTTTGTGTTCATCCACACTTGTGATGAGTTGATATAGTGTATTTTTCACTTCCTGTTGCTCTCGCATCAAGATTTTAGTCAAAATCTGTTTGTTGCGCTAAGTCCATCCAATTCCTAAACCAGGTACTTTTCTTTTGGATTGCTTGAAGCGCCACTATTTTAGGTAATCTATGGTTTAGCATGTTCATAACTGTTATTATATAGTCCACTTGAAGCTTCAACGTTTCGATAAAAAGCGGTGATAGTCCAATTTCTAGCATAACCATATAATTCTTTCTTATTTTATCGTTTCTTTTATAAATAAATTGCACGACTGGATCGCACGTACTTGCTCTTATGTGTGGTCACAGTTTGGAATAAAATTTGAAAAATATTAAGGGAACTTCAAAGATTATATTCGATTTTTCTGACTTTTGATTGTTTGAAAAAAGTACGTAAAATAGTTTTCAGCGGAAAAATTAAAACGCCATTTTATTTCTTTAAAAAATGTGAAAAAGTGTGATTTTTTTTTTCAAAATCGTTAGAGCCGTTTTTAAATAAAACGGTTTTTTTTTAACAAGTTTTTTTAAAAAATTGAAAAAAATAATTCAAGAATACAAACTTAAGCATAAAAATAACGTACATTAAAAAACAAAATTTAAAAAAAAAATTACTGACCCGTTTTCAAAATATTGATTTTTCAAAAAAAAAAATTTTTTTAAAATTATTAAAAATACAAAAAAAAAGTTTTCGAAAAAAATGTATGCAAAATTACTCAGGCTGCCTACATCTTCTTGAATATCAATTTTGATTGTAATCGGATCACCAGTTTTCGAAAAAGTCGAAGAAAAAAAAAACCGGTCCTATGGGAGGTACCGTTCTTTGCCCACCATATTAAATTTTTGTTCACCAAAATATAATGTATACCTACAGTACACTGATTTTTTTTTATAAAAAATCTTATAGCCGTTTTCGAGAAAAATAAGCTTTTACATAACGGTTATATGACAGGTAACGTTAATTTTTGAGCTAAAAAAAAAATTGAAAAAACTCCTCTGTAAATTGTCAAAAGAACCTTAATTTCAAAATTTGAAGACGATTGGCCCAACCTTTTAGGCTGCAGTCCAAAATACATCCGTACCGACAGACAGACAGACGGACAGAATTTTGCCAGTAACTCAAATATGTTTCTCTATCATCGTAATGGCATGTTTGAGTGTTATCTCAAATTTTTTAATCTGCACGAATGCATAACTTGTATTATAGTACCTATAATCGCAAGTAAAAATGTTCACTCGAAGTAGCCAGCTGCATTCCTCCCCTTAAAAGTTTCTCCCGTAATAGTCGTCTCGCAAGGAATGCCTATCAGTTCACCCTTGAGCCCAATTTCGGACGTACCGTGAAATATAGGGATTCTTTTTTTAGCCGAACAACAGGAATTTTTATAAAAAAAAAAAAAAATTCCGCGAGTTTGATGGTAAGTGAAAAGTTCTTTTAATGTAGAGTCTAAGAAGCTTTTCCACAGTCTCATATTCCTTGCAACCCCAGACCTGTGCTCCGTAAAACAGTACTGATTCTACAACCGCCCCAAAAACCCTGTACTTGCTGCTATGATTCACAAACTTTTTGCTTAAACAATTTTTCCATGCTACGTTGATGGCCATTTTAGCTTGCGAGAGCTTTTTCTGTAGATGTTTTTCCATATTTAGGTTTTGCGTGAATATGAACCCAAGATATTTATATTCTGTAACTACTTCAACTGTTTCCCCGTTGAAGTACCATTTTTTGCTAAATCCGGTTCTCCCTCCTTGTTTGAATATTAATACGTTTGATTTAGTAAGATTAACGGTCAATATCCACTTTTTACAATAATCAGAAAGCCTGTTAATCATTAGCTGCAATGATTCTGGGGTATACGACAATATAACTATATCATCTGCAAAAAGTAAAGCTTTTATAAGGGTCCCTGCATACTCTATACCGCAAGGTAGGCTATCAACTAGGTCTTCAATAAACAAAAAAATAGGGCACATCCTTGTTTTACTCTTGTCCGTGTATGAAACCATTCTGATGCTTCTTTACCGTTCCACACTGCTGCTCTATGGTCGTCATACAGTCCTTGAATCATTCTTCCAAATTTAAGTGACATCCCCATTCCCCAGTCCATAAAGTTTGTACATAAATGCACCTCGGTCTACTGTGTCAAATGCTGCTTTCAGATAGACAAAAAAGGCGTAAAGTTTTTTGTTTCGAGAAAAAAGGAATTCGCTATGCTTTTAAGAACGAAAATATGATCCGTTGTAGAATATCTTGTTCTGAATCCAGCTTGGTATTCCTTCAGCAGATTGCTGTCCTCGATCTATTCTCTTAAACGCTTTTGGGTATTCGCTGTAGATTTTGTACGAAGAGTTCAAAAAAGATATCCCTCTATAGTTTGCCGGGTCTTTTGTGCATCCTTTTTTGAAAATGGGAAATAATAGAGCATCATTAAACTGTTGAGGAATTACACCATATTCAAAAATGTCGTTTAATAATCTTGTCAAAGTTGTACTCAATTTCATAGTTCCTTATTTAAAAAATTCTGCAGATACCCGATCTGAACTTGCTGCTTTTCCTTCGTCGAGATTATTCATTGCCAAATTTACTTCTGTCTCCGTAATTGGTGTGTCCAGGGTATAATTCCATATCCCGGGTGTACAATAGTGCCATAAAGTTTGTTTTTTTCACATGTGAGCTCAATAGTTTTTTCAAAATGGAATTTAATAGGGTTGCACTTAGGTCCTTACTTATGACATACTTTCCACCATTTATTTTCCGAGCCAATTTCCAGAATTCTGATGAGCTTCTAACTTGTGCCAATTATTTATCTTCACTTTCTAGGAAAGTCGTTTTTTGGCAATACAAAGCTTTTTAAATTTCGCATTCGCTTTAATGTAAAGATTTCTCGTGTGTTCCTCACTACACCTTCGAAATGCTTTAAGCCAAGCGTAAGATATTGTTTTCGCTTTCATACACTCCACATCAAACCATGGTTCCTTGAAAGTCAATTCAATTCAATTCAATTCAATTCAATTTTTAATTCATTTTATTCAATTTTATGTTCGTTTGTATTATAATTTAATGAATTTAAAGCTATGGCATTGCCGTCAGCTCGGTTAACAAATTTTGTTTATTACATTAAACATATTAATATAAATATTTTTTTTTTTTTTTTTTTTTTTTTTAATAGTTTTTATACATATTCGTTTATCAATAGCATTCTATATCTACACAGTTCTAATATAAATTTGCAAAGGTTTTTCCAGTTGAACTCGTTCAAGATTACAATTGTTTCTTGCATAGTTAAAGTTTTCTTTCCGGAGTATACAAGACGTTGGGGAGAAAAAATTGGACAAATACTTAAAAAGTGAAAACAGTCTTCTTTTGCTTTAAGGTTGCACAATGAACAGAACTGGTTAAAACTTCCGTTGTAAGGGCTTCCATTTAGATAGAGTAGTTCGCATCGTGCTTTGAAAATTAGAGATATTTCTTTATAACTATATACATCATTAAAGTAATTCTTCTCAAGTAAATTAATATTAAGCTGCGAGTATAAAATTCTGCTCTCTGATTTTCGAACTTTCGCTGCAAACATGAATGAACAGAATTTTCATGATTCTGAATAATTCGATATAGTTGGTCTTTGACCAAATTTATACTGTTTGAGTTCATTGAGACGACTTCTTCACAGTCTATTCCTAAACGTTTCCATTTAGACCACCACCAGTCCTCGTTCCTTAGCTCGTATAACAGCATTTTCTTGGCCAGACGGATATCTGAATAAGAGAGTACTTTGGTTATGGAGTCGGCCTGCAATTTCAGAGTATATGTGAAAAGTTTAGGAAGTCCTGTTTCAACATAAATTGCATAATTTGGCGTATTCAGTGGTAAGTTAAAGAGCTTTTTCAAAAAGTTTCTTTGAAACTTTTCGACGGACTCGTATTCGTCAATACCCCAGACTTGTCCAGCATAACAAAGATGCAGATGCACGTTAACTGACAGGGCACTGTTAACCTCTACCCATGTCTCTAATCTATTTACTAGAATACCACAAAATAATTTTGCAAGAACATTCATGAAGGAGATGCCACGGTAGTTTTCAGCATTGTTCAAGTCACCTTTTTTGTATATTGGGAAAATTACTGACCTTTTGAATGATGATGGCACTTCTTCTGTCGAAAATATTTTATTAAAAAGGGATTGAAGTTGTCTGTGGAAAGTTTCGGTGGCATTCTTAAAGAATTCGTACGGAACTCCATCTTCTCCAGGGGCTTTTCCGTTTTTTCCTTTGAAAATTGCAGATTTCAATTCCTCAATAGTGAGTTCAGAATCCAAAATGTCATCGGAGAACCATGGTTCAGCATACGAGAATCTTACGTCATATTGGCCGTATAAAAGAGATTTAAAATGAGTAGATAGCTCATCAGCGGACATTCCTAATCCAATTGTATGTTTTGTACCATTTATCTCTCTGACAGTCTTCCAGAATTCCTTTGAGTTCTTAATTTGGCCTAGTGTACGAGCCTGATTATTTTCAAAAGTAGATTTCTTTTGGAGACAAAGCTTCTTGAATGCTGCATTCGCTTCTAAATACCACTTTTTAAGTGTTTGGCTATAAGAGTTTCTCAACGTTTATTCTAACAGAATAAACGTTTTTTTCCGAGCAAGCATACACTCTTTGTCAAACCATTTTTGTTTGAATTTTGAAGATTTTTGTGAGAGAGTGTTGTTTGTGGAACTCTTAATGCAAGCAATGAGTTTGTTTGCACTTATTTCCGTTGATTCTGTAGAAATATCTACAGAAGCCAGATTTTCATCCAATTTCTGCTGAAAAACATTACAAATGTCTTGATTCCATTTCAGCCGCGGCAGTAGATCGAGATTTTTTCCATTTGTAGCATATTCATTAACCCATTCCACTGTAATTGGCATGTGGTCGGAGAAGATTTTGCTTTGCACTTCAAACTTCTTCACTAGATCATTCCAGTCATTATTAACCATACAGTAATCGATGACTGATTTTCCTTGCCCTCCAAGAAATGTAAACTGACCTTTGATATCACCATTTATACATCCATTTAAAACTGTACAATCAAACATCTGCATAAGTTCCAATAAATGTGTTCCCTTTTGATTACATACATCGTCCATTGATACTCTATGACTGAGATTTAAAACTGTGTTATTTGTACTGCGGCTTGCTGTTACTTGTAAATTAGCTATTCTGGCGTTAAGATCTCCAATCAATAAAATACTCTTATTCGCCATATTCATCATGATGTTGTTGAGTCGTTCGAAGTCTTCGTTCCATATGCTGTAGTTAATATAACAAGGAATAATGATAAGATTTGGCTTTCGTAATAGTTTAACAATCGTGATTCCTTCATGTTCCTCAAAGTCGTAGGTTTTTAAAAGTGATATTTTAATTCCATAGAGAGTCCCACCACTAGCCCGTCCTCTGGAGTATGTTCTCACTGCAGCTTTCCAAGTTAATTTGAAACCATTAAAATATTTAGTAAACTTGTTAAAATTTTCTAACGTTATATGAGTTTCGTACAAAAAAAATACATCAACACTTTTTACATATTCAAAAAAATCCACAAACAATAGCTTATTATTAAGGCCTGACACATTATATGATAAAATATTACTATTACTTGAAAATATTGAGCTGACGGCATAATTATTTCAATTTTGTACTATTGTACTACTACTAGCACTATTCTGCCTAAGTGGCATCTCTGAGCCATTTTGCCTGACTGGTTTATATAAATCATTTTGACGTCTACTTGACATTTTCAAAAGTTTGACAGGTTCGAAGTTGAGATCTCCAAACATTTCGCAAAGTTGTTGTTCGCCATTATAATTTTTATATTTTATATTGTTATAATTATTTAAATAAAATATTTTATCAGCTACCACAAGCGAGTTGTTTTTTATTTGAACGGCTTCATTCGGATTTTTATTTTTTATAAGAAGAATACGGCGTTTGAATTGCATCTGCTTTGTTAGATCTCTTTGGATGAAAGCACCTGTGCCCTTTAGTTTTGAAGAATTTTTCATCATTTTTGTTGCATTTTCGATAGAACCAGTGTTAATTTTTAATTTGGTAACAGTGCTATTTTCACTTATATTTATAGACTCAGTGATTTGGTTTGGATCGCCAAGCAGAAGTTGACTAATGTCTTGTACTCTCTCTCGAAGATCAACGTTGTTTGGAACAGTGAGGATAATGTTTTTACCTCGTAGAATCCGACTTTGCATCTCGAGCTCATCCTCCAACATCTCGCACCTCTCTTCGAAGTGATGTATCTTCTTGGTGAGATCCTCATTCTGTAGGCGTAAAGCGTTGATTTCTTCATTCAACTTAACAAAGTCGTCTTTTGTAGCTAGTTTGGCGGTCGCTACTGAGAGCTCTTTTTGCAGTGATGTATCGATGATTTGCTTTATTTTTATGAGATCTGCATCCGAGATGGGCATGTTAAAGACGGGGTTGTTTATTTTTGGCGCTCGGTGAGTAGATTTTGGGTTCGGATTGAGAAAGTCTTCGGGAGAAGTTTGGTCGACCTTTCTTTTGTATTCGTTCATGTGACACCGTAATCAGCCAAGTTATTTTATTTTCTTGCTTAATTGCTAGTTTTACCTTTTTAATCAGCAAAATATTTTGGTAGCGCGTATAAGAACTGACTACAAATTCGAACTTTATTGCTTTTTTATGAAAATTACGAGTAATTTACTATTAAAAATTAAAAATATTACAGAGCGATATTAATACTGAACCAATCACTTTTAGAACAGTGTTGCCAACCATTGAAAGTCATTCGTCTGTTTCATTGTCTACCGACAGGATAGGATTGCGTTATAGCTTGTTCAACTTGATTTAACTGTGTCATCTCATTTATCTCCAGAAGGACGTCAAAATTTCTTCTATATATGTCTGCTTTAGAGTTTTTCCATATGATTTTTGGTAAAAGCACAATCTCTACATTTCCGGAATTTATAGGTTCTGTTTCATTTAGGGTTACTGCAATTGGCACATGGTCTGAATACGGAACTTGTAGTACTTTAAAATTTGTAACATATTTATTCCAATCCTCAAAGATAAAACTGTAGTCTATTAAAAATAGTAAATAGTTAAAAAAAGTAAATTCGCCATCTTTGTCGCTCACACTGACTCCATCGCTAATATACTCAACCATTTTTGTGTGAATCTACAGGAGCAAAGGCTCCATGCGATGCATTTTTCGAAACAATGTTTATTTTTAGAGGATTTGCCGTTTCCTCACAAAAAGCAGGAGTTATTCAAATGCAAAAAAAAACGAAAAAATGAGCCTTAAAAACTGATTTTGGAAACAATCTATCTTCTTCCCTCGTTCAAGTAAAAACTCAAAGGAATTTTGGAAAAATGTCGAAGAGATTACTGCATGAGGAATAATTTTTAGACGTAAGTATTGTGATATTATCGCCTGGGGTTCCAAAACTAAAACTCAATCTCACTTTTAAAGTAAGTGTTTATTTATTAAACCAAAGTCTTAAAGTTCAACTAACAATAATTGCACTTACTCCAATTATTCACAATTCTTTCTACTTCAACACTTTTTATTTTATCTCAATTCAACCACTTTTTACTATCGCGTCCGGTGTTTACAATTCAACGCTTGAAAATTAGCTGTCGTCTTGAAGCCACCTATTGATATATTTATACAAATTTACAAAGTTCTCGAAACTTCCGGTTTTGCAAACTCTCCACTGGTAATTTACCATTGCACAGTTCTGGCAAAATCTAAAGCTTTCGGTTGTTTGTGCTTTCGTCTTCGAATTCGAATTCGAATTCAGTCGAAGCCTGATGCAAATATTTAGCATAATTTTAGGAGCATCTCCGGAAATGGTTACATTGGAAACAAAATGTAGATATCCTCCAAAAATCTTAAAATTTTGTTGCCACATCACATTGTCGCCCCTTTAGTTTTGTTCGTCTCAAACAAGCACATCATTATTGGTTCCGTGGTAATGATTCAGGTGATCCACATGGACAACTTTCATTTTTGCTCTTGGCCCTCGTTGGATTCGAAAAACGACATCGTTAATGCTCATAACTACTTGGTAGCGAGCTTCCCAGTCTTACTGAAGTTGGGGTGAAATTCCCTATCTACGATGATGTGGGTTGTAAAGCCATACCAGATCTCCCACGTTGAATTCAGGTGCTGTTGCTCTGGCATTGTATCTGGTCTTGCGAGTGACCGCATTCGCAATTTTTATGTTGCTTTTCGTTCTCTGTCTCTGGTGTGCATATGTCGTTGATCCTTTCTCTAAGATCCAACTCGTAGTCCTCTTTGCATTTTGGTTCTTCAATGGGAAATCCGAACCTTAGCTCACTGGGAAGCCAGCAAGTTCGTCCAAATAGAATTTCGGATGGATGAAAAAGTGTTGTCCTTGTTTTCTTTAGTCCGAGTGATGTGCATACTTCCTGGAATATCTTCGACTCGAAGTTTCGCCATTGGTCGGAATGCAACTCCATAGGGACATTGAACATTCACACCCAGTGGTCCACTATCTGTTCGACAACGGATATAGTTCTTAATTGGGTATCGCAAACGCTTCAGGCCACTTGCTGAGGTAGTCCATGAGAACAAGGATGTAACGGCTACCGTTTTCAGTTTCCGGAAACGGGCCTGTGATGTCAACAGTAATTCTTACGGGGCACTCACGTTAAAATGGTGCATTTTACATCTTGTTTTGACTTTGGCTCCCTTACTAGCTGCGCTTGTGGTGCACCATCTATAACGCCAGCCTAGTCAGCGAATGAACGCATTGTCTATGGTCCTGAACTTTGAGCTCCTGGTTCAGTTAGATATTGTACAAGTGTTGGTCCTAGTCCCAACAGAAAACTCACTGAGTTGAGTGCATCGGCTTCAGCTGTACACTTTCACGGACCGCGGGGATGCTCTCGGCCGATGTGTCATTCCTTTGACGTAAAATTTTTGACTGATTGATTTATTACCTAACCAGTCGTCTCAAATTTAGCCACCACCACCACGTTAAAGAGTCCACTGTAAATTGCTACCACGTGGGCGCAATTTGCGCATAAACGAATACTCATTTTGATAATAAAGTTTTATCATTTGGACCTGCCATGGGTGATTTGCTATCAGGCATCATTAAATGAAAAATAAACAACAGATTTGGCAGATGTCAGCAAAACAACATGGCCGCATCAATTTTTACATTATTTTGGAGAAAGTAAAATCATTGCACTTGATATTTCAAAAGCATTTGATAGAGTTTGACACCAAGGTCTTTTATCGAAAATGCGATTATTTTTGGACTGTATAAATTCGTTGTATTGGTAATAACATAACCTTTTGAACCGCTCCGCTCAATTCTAGGAGTGTTGGACGGATTTAAGTTTGATATTTACAAAATAAATGCTGGCGTGCACCAGGGCTCCGTTCTGCTTCCGACACTTCTTTATATTCATCAACGACTTTGTCTGAGACGCCTAATCCAATAAGTTGTTTCGATTAAGACAGTACTCTTATTTTAGCTCAGTATATTCGTTTGCAGATTCACAACTTGGTGTTTTGGTGTTTTGGGAGTCAAATTGGAATGGCAGCTTATAAAGAAATTATTAAATTCTCATCCACATTGATAACGGAAACATCTTTTCAGTATCATTGTAATGATTTATGCATATGGCTGCTGTACCGCTATTTCTTTAAAATATGCTCTAACGAAATAGCCAGCCGCATTCTTTTCTTGAAGTACTGCCGCGTGGCTTAGTTGTTAGAGTATAGGACTGCTATGTCAAAAGGTGGGTTTAGAATCATCGCCAGTCACCTTTTTCCGGGGTACTGCCTCTTGCGTCTTGCGGGGAAATGACAAATCTTTTAATAGTCAAATCTTCCTGCAAAGTGCATCTCATCTCGTCGTCGGCGCGGCGGTAAATTATAGTTCCCCTCCGCTTATGCAGATTCACAACAAAACACACAGGAGGTCACACTTAAGGGCAGATTCCCTTCAGATCTCAGACGAAAACTCAGAACTCATGTAAATGCATTTGAAAGAAATAGTGAAACAAAATTTCCTTTTTTTGTAAAAAAGGGGAAATTACTCTATTTTTCTCTCAGAGTCAGGGCCCCAGACAGAAATATATTGTCAAGAATGCAAAATAAACCACTTTCTTAAAATTTAAATTAAAAAAAACCGTTAGTGAAAAAACCACTTTGGTTTGTAAATTAAGTAAAAAAAAATAAAAATAAAATAAAAAATATGTAAGAATTGTATTGGATGTCCTTGTCTTACAACTGTTCCCCCAATAACGTGATATTGAATCACATTTTAATATATGTTATTAAAAAATATAAAAAACCGAGTTATATTCTTAAACATATTTTGTTAAAAATATAATTAATAAAAAAAAATTAATAAGACATCGCTCCAGGATCATAAGTGAAATATCACAAAAAACACGTTTTTTTATATGTAACTATTTATAACTCAAGAACGGCTGAACCGATTTGGCTGAAAATTGGTGGGGAGGTAGCTTAGAACTTTTTTATCTCGTTCGATTTTATTCCCGTGTGACATGACATAATACAAGAATTGAAAAGTAAACAAAAATATAGAAAACAAATAACAACAACTGTCAAATCGATTTATTTCAATGGGCAAGTTCAATGCGTACACTGACTTTTAGTAAACTAACTTTTTGTCAAAGTGAAATCATTGAACGACATGCTGACCCATTATATTGTAAAGGTCAACTGGGAGTTCAAAGTTTTTGGATAACTTTTTGACTAAATGTCAACTAAAAGTTGAAGCTAACTCGGAGGATTTGTTTGTTTTGTGCGAGTGTAATTAGTAAACCTTATTGTGCGAGTTTTGTTGATAAAAATGCTCAGAAGATCTTTTTTTTCCCAGCAAGGATGAAATGCAATGAAGCTTCGTAACAGTGGCTACTCAATCCATTGAAGAATAACGACAAATCGGATGAGAGGACCAATGCCTTTATATAGCCTGACTTCGTGCTTCTCAAACAATAGACCAAACGCTGAGACCGATTTTGTTGAAATATTCAGAAATTTTTAAGGATTAAACGATTTTGAAAACATTTTAGTGCATGCTAACATGATTTCTTTTGTGGTTTTTAGCTATAATTGGACCCAATATGTGTGTGGATTTGCATTTAGAGTCCCGTTAGAACTGACAAATACCATCTACAGATCAGAGTTTTAGCCAAACGGAGTTAAAATTCGTCCATTTAAGTCTTTACAAAAAAACGAAGAAAATTTCGCAAAAAACAACAATCTATGTCCGCCGACAACACTTCCATAGTTTCTTTTAATGCTTATAACATAAATGATTTAATTGCTCATGAGGATGCTGAAGAATATGTTAGTAACATTGTTGCTGGTGATCTTTCCTTTGATCTTGTTGTTGGAGCTGTTGATGCTGCTATTGCTGTTGTTGCTATTGTTGCTGTTACTGCGGATGTTGCTGATGTTGATGATATACCTGTTATTGTTGTTGATACTAATAATGTCAAAGCCAAGGAAGTTTTTATTCATGATTTTGATGTCCATGCTATGATTAACAACACACCAAATAAGCGTCTTGAGATAATTGAAAACAACTCAATGTCAATTTACTACCACAACGCCGGGGGTCTAAGAACGAAGACGTCAGAATTTTACATTGCTATGACGGAATGTCCATATAATATATCATATCATATTATGATCATTGCTCTGACCGAAACTTGGTTTTGTGAATCTATTTTTTCTACTGAGCTCTTTGATTCCACGTCTATAGAAAAGATTGATTTTGCATACAGACTGGTTTGTCAAGAGGAGGTGGTGTCCTACTTGCGATTAAAACTTCTCAAAAGAGTTGTTGGGTAAATCTCGACGAGTCTTCTGGACTAATTGAACAAATGTGTGTATCCGTTGATTACATTCGTTCTTCTGATGGCGTCTTTATTAAAATATATTATTTTTTTGTCTTATATACCCCCACCCCCAGGTTTAGATATTAGTATTTATTTATCTCATATTTCTAATATAAAAATTCTAACTAAAGATTTGGATGTAAATTCCTTTGTAGTTGTATTAGAAGATTTCAACTTAAGTAATATCAAATGGATGTATTCTAATAACGATAAATGTTTGTTTCCTTGTAAGGTTCTAAGAAATTTTGAAGTTGAAACAATTGACTCATTGCTCGCTTTGGGCTTTTTTGAAGTAAATGCAATTGAAAATAGTGTTGGTATAATCTTAGATATAGTTTTTACTTATGAAGACTTAAATGTAACAGTAGTTGGAGCTGATTTTCTTTTATCAAACAACAGTGTTCATCATAAAGCCTGGCATATCTCCTTTGATATTTTGTTTTTAAATTGTTTTTCCAATGATTCTTATGAAACCGTTTTTATTCGTGATTTTCTTAAAGCAGATTATAATTACATTAATAATTACCTATCTTCGATTGATTGGGAATTAAGTCTTTCGAGCTCTTCAAATTTGGGAGATATGTATATTTTGTTCAGGAATGTAATTGAAGACGTTTTCTCTAAATTTATTCCTGTTAAAAAAGTTTTAAGTTCCAATTAGCCGGTTTGGTTCAATAAACGTTTATCAAATCTAAAAAAAGAAATGCGATCTATGCTTTCGTGAAACATTTTGTCGATTGAGAAAAGAGTATGAATTCTTAAAAAGATTTCTATACCGTCAGCATATGTTATAAAAATTAAATAAATTTTTTAAAAAGACCAATCATAAAGCTTTTTGGGCTTTTCTAAACAATAAAAGGAAATCAATAGGCCTCCCCCTTACTATGAAATTTAAGGATAATGTGAGTAGTGACTTAAAAGGTATTTGCAATATGTTTGCGATTTTTTTCCAATCTAACTTTATTTATGAGCCTGAATCTGTGGGTGAGTCAACTTTCGTAAACTCTGTTATTAACATGGGAGCTCTTTATATCTCAGAGAGTGATATTTTAAATGAACTTTCATCTCTTGATAGTTCTCTTACTCGCCCACCTGATAAGTTGCCTCCCATATTTGTTAAAAATTGTAGATTTAGCTTGCTTTATCCACTTCATAAGATTTGTAATCTATTACTTTCTCAAAGTGTGTTTTTGGATTCCTGGAAGTACTTTTTTGTCACTCCAATTCATAAATCTGGATATAAAGTTGATATTGAAAATTATAGGCCAATTGCTAAATTATAATTAGTTCCAAAAATATTTGAATCAATTGTCAAACAAAAACTTTATTCGGCCGCTCGTTCTTTTATATCTGAGGATCAACCTGGTTTTGTAAGTGGTAGGTCGACTACAACTAATTTAGCTATTTTCACTAACTTTTGCCTATGCAATATGGAACAACACTATCAGGTGGATGTTATCTACACTGATTTTGCTAAAGCCTTTGATCGTGTCCAGTTTCATATTTATATCATCATATAGTTTTGGTTTTCATTCTCCTTTGCTTAGTTGGTTAATGAGTTATCCAAAAAATCGGATACAATAGGTAAAATTAGGTTCCTTTTTATCTCGAGCTATAATAAATCATTCAGGTGTTCCGCAAGGAAGCCATTTAGGTCCTCTATTTTTCCTTTTATTTATTAATGATTTACCAGATTTTATTTTAGACTCACATAGCTTACTTTTTGCTGATGATTTCAAGTTATATAAAAAAATCAAATCACCGTTAGACTGTTTGAAACTTCAACAGGATATTGACAGGCTTACAAACTGGTATAGAATCAATAACTTGCACTTGAATATTCTAAAATGTTCCGCAATGTCATTAACTCGATCTAAAAACCCAATATTATTTGAATATAACATTTCTCGATGTGAACTTACTCGAGTTACGATTCAAAAGGACTTGGGAGTTATTTTTGATTCTCAACTTAGTTTTGACTTGCATATGGACTTTCTGGTTTCTAAAGGAAATGCTTTGCTTGGCTTTCTGTTTAGAAACTCTAAAGAATTTAGTGATCCTCATACTCTTAAGTGTCTATTCATCTCATTGGTTAGGGCAAACCTTAAATATTGTTGCGTTATCTGGTCACCTTTCTACAATAAATGTTCATTAAGAATTGAACGAATTCAGAAAAGATTTACAAAATTAGCTTTGCGTAAAACTTGTTTTAACTCGGATATACCTGACTACGAGGTAAGATGTCAACTATTTGGTTTAAAACCATTTCATAGTAGGCGTGTCTACTATTTTGCTTTGTTTGCGAGGGACATTATTTGTTGTCATATTGACAGCCCTAAGTTACTGTCCTTATTAAATACCTATGCACCTGCTCGTTCCCTTCGACCTCGAGGAAATGACTTCTTCTATATACCTAAACATTATACTAACTACGGTCGGAATAATCCAATATGCAATGCTGCTTCATATTTCAATCAATCAATCAATCAATTTTCATTATAGTAGAAATGAATTCAAAGCCTTATTGTTGAATAATGTTTAATAATTAGATTAAATTTAGTTTGTAAGATATTCTAAGAAAGTCTTGTACTTGTTAGGGTTAATAATTAAAAATAAATAAAATTGTGGATTTTTTCACTTTTTCTTATGAATTATAGGCCCATTATTTTTTTTTATTTTTTAATTTTGATTGAAATATTCGAAAAAAAAGTGGAAGTTATAAAGTTCAACGGGAAGTTCTAAACAATTTTTTTGATGGAAACCTCCCCTTAAGGAGCTGCCACCCCAGTAAATGTAAAGTATGTAATGTACTGTACTCCTTTCGTGAAACGATTGAACTGAAGCGCTGCAAGGTGAGTGTCCATCAGTTTACCCTTGGGTCCATTTTCGGACGCATAGTCAAATACAGCCGTACCAGGATAAAAAGTTGAGTAAACTCTGAGTTCGGCGTGATTATGCTAAATAATTCAAAAGCTATCAAAAGCCAATTTAAGAGTGAGCTAATAGATAATGAAAATATTTGACGAATTATTAAAAATTAAGTAAAAAAAATATGATTTTCGAAAAATAGTTTCCATAAAAAACATATTATCTTTCCCATCCATTAGGCTTATGCCAATCTGAAAAGGGTTCTTATATCTCACAATATTATGAAACAAAAACAAAAAAGAAAATTTGTTCAAAATGGCAGAAGAAATATTAGTTGGCTATATCTACTAATACATATACACTCCATCCTTCCGTTTCTTGTTTGATGAACTTATAGTCCCTTTAATTCAATTAGATCAATTTCGACCTTCCTCTTATACAATTATTCCCTATTTAGAAACCTTTCTCCTCTTACTTCAGTAAACAAATCAATGACGTAATCCCGTAATCCTTTAGTAGGAAAAATCCTGGTAAATGGCAAAATCGACTTTGTA
The DNA here is from genome assembly GCA_963971375.1 of Platycheirus rosarum. Lineage (NCBI taxonomy): Eukaryota > Metazoa > Arthropoda > Insecta > Diptera > Syrphidae > Platycheirus > Platycheirus rosarum. The sequence goes on from OZ020510.1 coordinate 104,236,740, forward strand.
TACCCAATTCCAAAATCTCTCTCTTTTTCTCTGGCATTCCTCTTCCTTGTACTCTATTCAAGTAGCTGAACCTATAGTGTTAATCCCTACCCAGGTCCTTCTTGTTCTGCTCCAATTATAACACCGGTTAGGACATTATTCAAATCGTTACCCTTTTTTTTTGTTAACTATTTTATAGTCGAAAGCAATTAGATTATAACCTGACATGCTGACATAAAACCCAAACACAAAGAAAAACATAACGGGCAGCGTAGTCGTTGGCCAGCGCCATTGTTGGCGCTGAGAGCGCGGCAGAAAAAAATGTCTTTATTTTATATATCCTAATTATACGTAGTAAAGTAGAAACAAAAAAAATGTCCTGTCGTTACGTTGTATAGAGAAACAACAAGCTGTATTTTTTTTGTTGTCCTTATTATTCCGTTCGTCATAATTACCATAATGGAATATGCGAATTAGTCATGAGAAATATTATTTTGTTGTGTGCTGGTTGTTGTGTAAGTCCTTGAGTCTTTTTTTTTTAGTTTTATTTTTATGATTGCACGATAGAGCGTCAGGATAATGTTTTAAGCTCTACACACACACTTAGTAATGGCCATAAAATTGAATGTGTTGGTGATAAATCGAATGCAGTGCTAAGAGCCTTTTTGACGGGATCCTTAAAAAGCTAACAATAATGATTGCAATCATAAATGACAAAACCGTTTTCGCATCACCCACTTCCGGCTTCCGCTCAAAAGCATCCATAGGTAGGTTACATGTTCTTTTAAAAGGCTTTTTCCTTTCTTTTGTGTTTGTATTTGTTGTCTATTTTATCTAGTAGTATCTTTTCTTTTGTTACATCCTTTTGTAAAGACCAAAGGTATCTAAGGATGTTAATCTCTTTATAGTTTTCTAAGGGCGCTTGTCATAAAAAAGGACTTCAACTTCTCCCTATAACGATTCAATAAAGTGTAGCCCACATGTTGCCGGACTTTCTCTGGATGTATATGTATATTTGTGTGTGTGTGTGTCCTTGGGAGATAGGGTGTATATGTTCGCCTTATTTAATGGAAACTTAAAAGCATTTTAGCCCGAAGTAGCAAACCATCATCATCATCCGCAACATGAGCATCATCATGGTTGTCGTCGTAGTCGTCCGGCGTCCTCTTGTCAATGCCCTGATAGTGTCCTGTCCATTGAACTGTGTGGCGAAAAAATGGGTTTTCTAAGGGGATCCTTACTTCCGATGTCCTGCCGTCAGCACAATTCATGTGGTTGATGGTGGCAATAGGGTGTACTCAATCCTACACTTCTTTTATACGGGTGCGAGGCTAATTTTAGTTCGTAAAATGACTCAATTCGTTTGAGGAGCAAGAAAACACACAGCGAAGGTGACGGTGCCGGCCCCTATGAATTTGATGACCTTTTTGCACCTGATACGAGACTTTTAATACAATGACCGAGAGCCAAACCGACTGAACATCTCAAAAGTGGGTGCCATTTGTGAGCGCCCCCTGCTGGTGAGAAGAGTAGTAATTCAATTGATTTTTGCGGTTTAATTTTCGATCGGTTTCCTCTGTGCAACGGTATATTGAATTTTGATGGGGCGTGAGGTCGGGGGAGTTGGATGGAATCCTTTTATTTTCCTGTGGTAGGGATGATGGTTTTGTTGAGGCAGCATAGCCTACGGCGCGCGGCGGATGGTAATGGTGGAGAAAACTTCTTTTTTTTATGTCAGCTTTGGCTTCCCAGATATCCAGCAACCAGCTAGTTTCAGTTTTAATTAATTTTCGTGAATGGACCAGGTAAAGTGTGGTTGGGGTTAGCCCCGATGGAATACAGAAAGTGCAGTGGTTTTAGTATTTTGTTTTAGAAATTCATTTTAGATTTTTTTTTATTATTATTTTATTTTTTGAATTAAAATATGTATAGAAATAGAAATAATTTGTTTGTACGTTTTTTTGAAAACACAGAGAAAATAACTATAGAGCTGCAGTTAACATTTGGGTCAAGTGTTTTGTGTGGTGCATTTTCTAAAACATTATGAGGTTGGAATGGCAACATATATACGGTGTAGGGTCTAAAAGGGAGTTGAAGTAGGGAAGCAGGCGCAATTTATGTGGATTAATTATACACCATTTTTAGGTGTGTTTTGAAAGTTCTGCGGCTTGATTGTTTATATGGGTGGCTAATTATTAGCGTATTTTGAAGTTAAATGGTACTTAATATTACCATAAGTGGATGAGAGTGTAACATGCTATTCGGAAGAGAACAATGAAAAAAATATTAAAAATATGTTTTCTAGTATTGATTTAAGCGACCTCATCAGTTTATGGTGGTTTTAAGTTTAAACCTATTAGCTATATGCTATATGCTGCACATAAATTCGAAGTATCTGGATACATAAATAGAAATTTAATTTGAATGAGTGTTAAGTTTAAATAGTCCACTTTAATGAAAATCGAATTTTCAATCGAATTTTCAATCGTAAAATAGTTCCCTGAGGTACCCCACATGGTACAGCAAGGTAGATTATCTTTAGTTGTTAGAACATGGGAACTATTTCGAATATATATTTTGCATCGAATAGTATATCGTAAATACTATTTTCACTTGCGTTATAAGGCAAGTTATTGATTCGTGCAAAATAAATTCTAACAAAACATGACATTACGATGATAGAGAAGTCGAAGAGAAGTCTGTCTGTCTATTCGCAGTTCTAAATTAATAAATACATTTATTGGTGCGACAGCTCGTTAAGGAGCCAAGACCTAGTGACTTATACTCTCACCCATTCCTGTGTGTGTTTTGTTAATTTGTAAGAATGGAAATGACTTACAGTTTACCGCCGAGTCCGAACGGCTACATGAGATGCACTTTTTCCAGACAAATTTTACACTTGGAGGTTTTGTCAGTTCCTCGCAAGAGGCAGTACCCCAGAAAAGAAGGTGTATATGAGCGGGATTCGAACCACTAAGCCACGGGGTTCGCACCTCTACAGCTTAAACAAATGGGCCGATTTGCTTCAAACTTGGTATTTAGTATTTATTTGGTAGTATCTCGAGGGGTGTTTTTAATTCTGGCTCTAGGTTAAAAAATAACGGTACCTGCGAACGTTTGATTTTCCCGAAAACGGCTCTAACGATTTTGATAAAACTTTCAGGGTGCTATTTTTTTACGATACATCTTTCAGTTAGAATTAATTTTTCCAAATTTGTTTTATAACAGTACCTTTCATAGAACCGGTTTTTGCAAATGCGGCTTAGTTATTATCGCGATTTCAATATAATTTTGCACACAGGGAGTCATTTATAATTCAATTTATATTGCATTTCAAAGTTTTCAAAAACTTTTTTTCGACTTTTAAAAATTTTCTAAAAAAAAATTGGTTTTCCAAATATTTTGAAAATGGATTGATTGAATTATTTTTTAAATAATTTTCCAGATGAAAACAACAGATTTTCTTAAAATGACACACTAAAAAAAATTAAAATATTTTTTGAAAGTTTTTTTTCAAAAAAAAAACGAATTTTAAAAAAACTGATCTAACGATTTCAATATTTCTTTTCCTCGATATACATTTAGTTTTCAAATTTTATCGCATACTTAGTTTTCCGAGAAAACTTTTAAGCTAATTAAAAAAATGAAAGAATTTTCGAAAAAAAATAATTTTTTTTATTTTAATAAATATACATATGTGCATACATTATATAGCGTAAGAACAAGTTCGTGCGACCCAGTCGTGAAGTTTATTTAAATTTTATTCGACAATGTAACCGCACATATGACTAAGTGCTTGCGATCCAGGATCCAGTCGTGCAACTTTTTTTCTTTGTAAATAGTGCTGAAGGGCTTTAGTCTGCAGACGAAACTAGAATGAATGGTTCCACTTTTTAATGCGACAATCCAAAAGAAAAAGACGAGTAGTTGACAAGAATCTGATCTACCAGCGATTCAGCCTCCAGTGGGAGAAGCTTAAATGCTAAATATTGCATTTCTTGAGGTTTGTTTGATATTCTTTCATGCCTTAACGGTCTACGAATTCGTGATGTTTGCTAGATGGAAGAGGTACAGGATTCACTCACTATACTTTAAAGAGATATAGAGATAATGAGATATAGAGATGTAGAGCTAAAACAGTCCTTTCATATCCTTCCCTATTTTCCCAACGCCCCGCTGTGTTTACCTAACATTATAAGGGTAGCTAAAACCCCTTTTGCACGGGCTCGTTATAAAAAAAAACATAGATATATAGAGATAGAGATATAGATATATAGAGATAAGGAGGCCGCCACGGCGCGTGACGCGGTCGGAGGCCAGCGCCAGCGGATGCCGGGTTTGCGAAAAAAGCTGTTTTTCTGGTCTTATTTCCAAACAAAATTAGGAAATTAAGCCAAAAAGTTTATATTTTTTGGCGTAATTTCCATTTTCACTTTTTGGCTCTTTTCCCCAAATTACGGTGTAACTTTCATACATTTTGGCGAATTCCAAAATGATTGCCCAAATTTGTTAGAACAGTGTTGTTCCAGAACACTTTTGGGCGTACTTTCAGGGAGTCCAACTCTAGGGGTTATTAATAACCTTTTCTTAAAATTAAGAAAATGCCAGCATTAAGGGAAGTTGGAAAGAAAATGAGAGGAGGTGCTTATGACTTTAAATGTCTGTAAATTGTAATGGAAGAGAAAAATCGAGAAGGGTAAAGCGATCCAGATTCGTGTAGCGCGGCTAAGGAATGAGGCTCTATACTTAACAGTACTTGCAAAATTGAGTTCAATGACAAATTTATGGGCATTCCTAGCGTTATGGGGAAAATTATAAGGGGAGGAATGCATCTGGCTTTTTCGCTGGAGTATTGTTTACAGAAAAAGAATAGAGTAAGGAGACACAAAAACATTTCGACCATTTCCAGTGAAGCAAATTTGTCAGTTGTGCTCCTACCCCTATCATTTTTGATGCACTCCTATTATTTCTATACAATACCGGAAATTCAAGAAATTAATACTATGAATGATTGCTGTTAGTAGCTTTATTCCATTTAACTATCTTGGAATTTTAATGAGATTTCAAAGAGATTTCGGCGCAATTTCGCATTTGGAAATTCCAAAAACGTATAGGGAAGTTTTGAGTTTTCGCTTTCAGTTAGAACATAGCATAACAGGACCACCTAACCTGAAATGAGAATCACACTCAAGCTTTGAGTGAATGTATGCCTTTTAAATTGTAGCTAGATGTAGATCAAACGGGAAAAAAAAAGATTTCTTGGATCTTCTTAGGAAACCTTAACATTTCGCAGTATTATTATGGCGCTGTCAAATTTGGGTTCGATCTACAGATGGTCGTTTGTAATACACATTCCGAGGAGGCAAAACTGTTCAGTTTCCTCGATGTAATTGCCATTCATCGATAGTGGTGGACCTGGGCCATATCAAAACCAACAACTTGTGGAAAGGCTTTACGTGAGCACCTGCCTTTGTGGCTTTATCTCACGGTGGACCTACCCACTTTAAAGTCACTTTGAGTCTCAACAAGCCCCTAGAGTGGTTGGGCAGACCACAACGTAGGATCATGTGTACAACTATTTGCACATCCGATTCTTTTGGGTGGTGTGATTTTTACCCCGAACCCGCTGGGGGAACCATAACAAATAAATCCTTACTGATGAGCAAGGTCCACCAGCACCCCTAGTATCAAGGTTAAATAAGACAATGTACACACATTCCTTTCGAAGCCGTGCCATTTTCCTAGAAACCAAAGATACCTTTTCGCTTCCGCATATGAATTAAACACAGCTATTATGAAACTCCCACTAGGGGGCCAACCGCAATTTTAACGAGCAGCTGTTACCGAACTAGGCTCAGTAATCAGCTGGGCTTCTTGATTCATGGTTCCTATTTAAAGTCTTGGTCAGGCCGCGCCAGTTTCCGAGGAAAAAGATTTGTTTATCGACTCCATAAGGTATGCCGGCCCACCAACCAGTAAAAAAAGCAACAAATTTGAATTCTGGCAATCGCGGTGAAGACCTGGATTCTTCTTTGTCACCCCGCCAGCCATCTATGTGAGGAATGGTTGATAGCATATGTCATATGAGGCCTTGGTTCCTCATGGATCTTTCCTGCCAACTATTTATTCCTTTTAAGAATCCCAGATCTCCAAGGAGACCTGATCTCCTAGCTTTCAATACATACTGTGATTGCCTTGCCACGTGTTGAAGACGTTTCTTTTCTTTCAATGGAAATATATAGATATATAATACATGTGATCGCTATAAAAGGAACTTCTGGCCATCAAGAATACATTAGAATATATTTGTTTTGAAAAAAAAAAACAAAGGCCTTCTCGAAAGTGAAACCATCTTTCAAAACGGTACCTTTTCCGCCCGAATGGCTAAAAATACAATCTTAACAAAAAGACATGTCAGAATAGCTGAAGCTGAGGCCAGGGCCTATAGCTGTTGGCAATATAGTGCGGTGTAGTGGTTTCCAATGTTGTGTAAGGCACAAGCACACAAATAATTTTCTAAAAAGCACAATCAATCATCCTCACATTGTTTTTTTTTTTTTTGCTGTGTAAAAGTCGGCAAACAAGACAAAGAGTACTCTAAGGAGCCTCAGGAATGAATCTCTCCTACTGCTCAGGGTTTTCTCCCATTCCCGACACACCTTTTTTTTTATTTTCCAAAACAACCCAACAAACCGATATTTTTTTAAGATGTATGTTGAATTTTCCACAACAAGAAATCTCTTTCTAAAAACATTATACATATACATACATGTATATATAAGTATATAAGGAAAAGAAGATGTTCATTTTTGTTGTTGTTCCTTTATACCTGGAAAACTTCAGGATGTTAATGGCTTAAGAAAACGTTGGGTTAGGAAGGTGTGGTGGTGTTAATGTTGGTGGAAAAAGACAGAATGTATTAAAGGACCAGGACCAGACATTTTGAGAGAATAGAGGTTGTGTGTTTGGATAACAGGGGGCTTGTATGCCCCCCATTCAAAGAGTATCTCTAGAGGGAAAAGTTTTTTTCGTTTTCATGAAAAAGAAAACCAGATATGAATTTTCTTTTTTTTATTATTTTCTATTACTGCTTCTTTTTCCAACAAAAGATAAATGCATGACGCAATAAAAATGTTAAATATTAATTTTTTGGACAACAAAGGAAACAAAGTCGAAAGTGAACAAAAACAAGAACAAAAAAAAAGAAAAAAGATATTGAAAAGAAAAAAGGTGAATTATTATGAAGAATAAAAGTTTTTGGTACATTCTGTAAATTTTCGGACTCAAATCTTATTATTAAGTTTACTTTTTAGTTTGCAGGCAGGTAAAGTGTGTTGCAAGGAAAGAAGATGTAAAAGGCTTTTCGTAAGGATATTTGCATCAATTCACTTTGAAGACCGATTGCAGGTTCTTTGTTTGATGTTCTGGCCAGAACCCAATTTTGGTATAAGAAGCTAAATGAAAATATTTTCTTTTTATTTATTTTTGGAAAAAAAAAAGTTTTATTATTGCATGCAATACCTTCAGTGTATTCCAGGATGTTGAAATATGGTGGTTTGTTTTATTTGCTTACATCATTTGCATTTTTTGAAAGTCATCTTTTTTTTGGCCAAGAGGGATGTTTTTTCTATTATGATTGGTCTTTGTTGAGGTTTTTTGTTTTCACTGGATTCTGGATTGTCTTATACATCAATCTTTTCAGCGTGAGAGCATATTTTATTAAGAACAGCTGCTTCGTGAATAAAGCTTGTATAAAGAAAACAATTGAAAAATATATTTATTTTGTATCTATGGCTCCTTTAAAAGGGCATAGCCAATGCAAGCTTCCTTATTTTGAACCGAACTTTTAAGGTATTCTTTAAGAAGTTCGCCTAATTGATGTGATACTCGGAGTTTTCTATTTATCTATTTACAAAATCTAAAACCGATTACAAAGCTTATAGGAAAGAATGAACATATGTAATGTGGTTTAGAAGTGTTAACCTAATAGTTCTTAACGCTCGTTGGGGTTAAATTTTGTAATGAAATGTTGCTAAATAAATACATTTTTAAATAAATTTATTGACTTATACTCTCAACCATTCCTGCGTGTGTGTTGTGAATCTGCAAGAATGGAAGGGACCTACAATTTACCGCCGACTGCGAACGGCTACATCAGATGCACTTTTTCGTTACAAATTTTACTACCGTGATATCGAAAAGACCGACTGCAGCGCCTTATTACGTTTAATTTTGGTGGAAGTACATAGCGTGCTTCAATTTCTAGTCTGCCGTCTCCAATTTCAAACTCCAAGAGGTCTCCCTCTTTCTGGGCGCTACACCAAAGATGAGGTCTACCTTGGCTTCTGACCTTGGGTGCTGGACATCGATGTTCATCCGTTTTACATGGCCATATATTAGCCGCTGCCTATGGATACCGTCTCCTTGGTTCTTCTCGATAGAGCAGCCTTACCCCAAAGAAATATCGATTAGGAAGAAAGACTCCACTGATTCCTGTGCTGACAAATTCACTAACTGATTCACGATAGTATCCCTGGATATTTCGGAATACATTTTCAAGCACAATGTTGAATTGAAGCAGCTGTACGATAGTGCGATAGTGCAGCGGGCATTCTAGTTAGTTAAGCAGGAATTTAAAAGCAGATCATCGTCATACTACAAAAGGTTGTGGTTGAAGTAGTCTGTTCAAATAGTTAACATCATCTGTATATCTACTACTGTCTTTCCATCCCCGTCTTTAATGGGCCCATGACGGCTAGTGAAACAAGATGTTTCGAACCTTTTTCCTGTTAAAACACTTCTGCATCTCCTCCACTTCACGTTGCTGGTGATCATTTTTTTCATTCTCCTGAGTAAGAGTTTCTCATCCTTCCTTCGATCAAGTTTAGTTTTCAAGGAGTGTCTCCCGTCAATCGTTATATGATCGATTCGGATGCATGTTCGGCCATCTAGTGGCAGCCATATGCCCTTGTGGATTTCATGACTAGGGAATTGCGTACTGTTTAACACTATGTTTTTTCTTGCTGCAAAATCGACGAGTCTGAGTCCGTTTCCGGAGGTGGTTTCGTGGAGGTTGTTTTACGAAAGATGTTCTACTTCCAATTTGTTTGGGTTGAAATCCTCCACAAGGATTTTAATGTAATGTTTGGGCGAATGCTCGTACATTTTGGCGTGGAGCTCGTAGAAACTTGGCGACTTCGCGGAAGCTTGAGACCCTTTGCCAAAGTCTTATTTTGACAGCGAAAAAGATCCAAAAACGCTAATTTTCATCAGAGTGGCATTTTCCATAATAAAAATCGCAGTTGTCAACACTTCCAAATTATCATATGTTGGAATCGAAGGTTTAATGGCCCGGAGAATTGGTTCTTATCCGATCTATATGACCCAGCCATTTTTATTGGACTTTAGATATGTCTATGCCCGCCCAGTTCTTTGTGGTATCTCTTTCTCTTTTCTCCCATCTGGATCAAAGAGAATTTTATTCTCAAAACAATGTTCATGCCTCTGCATCATACAGCAGAACTGGGATATTGAAGGTCTTATAAAATTAAACTTTGGTTGCCCGAGTGAGGGCTCTGCTATTCAATTGCCAGTTCTAAGCCCAAAGAAGCAGCAAGAGTTATTCTTCGTTTGATCTCAGCTCCGTTATTATTCCGAGTTGATGGGGAAGTCCAAGTGACAAAGTTTCTATAGATGCCTCAAAGTTATAATTGTCTGTTGGGCTGTTTTCTTCAACAACTCGATTATGTATGTTTCTTCTTGATGACTTATCTTCGACGCTTCTATCTAAATCTCACAATTGCGCTACATGACACTAATTGTACATACTTTTGAATGATTGTGAATTGAGGTACATTGGTTTGAGAGTTCTGGACAAAATAATTCGTATGAGAGATGTGGTTTAAGAGGCCAATACCGGAACCGCGGGTTTTCTATAGTTATTTATCACAGACGGATGAGCTTGACAGGTATGATATTCTGGGCATTGCTTTATATAGCTCGTCTCTATGAATGCTTTGATACGCAGTTTTGAAATCCAAGTGCATCAATTTAAAGTTCTTGCTTAGATTGTATTCATCGGAATTGCTTACTGCAGATTTAGAACCGCATCCATAAGAATGGTTGAAAGTAAAAGTCACTATAGTCATTTCAATAAAAATTATCAATACAGGGAAGATAGGACTTTTGCCTCTTAGTCTGGTTGCATTGGCCTGTATATATCACAATATCACGTCAAAATACTTTTCGGAATTAATATGATCACGTAATGTACTTGCAAACTTCGAGAAAATAACTTCTTTCTACTAAAATACCAAAGGACAACAAAATTTAACTATATTTTAACGATTTTACGACTATTAGCACTATTATTATACAAATACGACAACCTACCCACTCACACTACTAAATTTGTTCTCAAAAGCTCCAAAACCGAAAGCCGGAAAAGCTCAATATGATAAAAACCAATGTAAAAAAAATAATGTAGTGTTTTCAATTGACAAAGGTAACTCTGTCGGTGCAATACCTTTTTTTCCATTCACACAGAAAGGGTAGGTTGAAGTGAGTAAACGATTATTATTCATTATTCCTTATTCCATCAACGTTGATGGTGCTCGGTCATGGTGGGGTGTATGAGTTTTCTTTTAAGGAGATATACAGAATTCATGTACGTTTGTCAGTGGCTTGGTATCATTTTCAGTAAAAGTTTTTTCAATTAAGTGTCGTGATAATATACACTGGTGCCACTGTTTTGAAAAAAGCTCGCCCAGAAGCTCTGTACTCACAATTTTACTGACTATAGGACTTAATTTCTCATGGAACCAGAATTAATATTTTTGGATTCAAATTTGGAGTAATACACATACTAAAATGCCATGAATTGAAAAAAATTAATCTCCTTTAGATATATTTTCTATCTGGACAAAGGACCTATTTATTGCCTAAAAAAGCTTTTGTCCATTTTCTTATGAAAATGTGTGTCCAGAATCCAAAGTCCTTTAGTTTTCAATTCCAGAAAAATGACTTCCTCAATCGATAGTCATACCTCTTGATCCTCTACTTCATTAAGATTTCCCCTTTTCCATTTTAATGACATAATTAATAAGATTATAACCTAATTTTGAATTAAGCTAAATAAAAGGCTATTTAAAGGACCTCTTAAGGTCGGCGGTATTGTCAAAAACATTCCAAACTTGTTAGTGCCCAACCAACTATATCATGATGACGAAAACATAGAAATAAGTTCGAGTATATAGAAATTAAGAAGAGGTAAAGGACTATCCGAAATAACTTCCCGCATCTAATCTTTGATCCATTCATCCATCAGATCTAAGAAAATACCGTTAGCAATGAACACACACAGGCAATTTATAAAAGCAAAGTAGCGTTTAGGAAAATAACGTTTTTGTTTGAAGTTTCTGTTTGTGTATTTGTGTGTGTCTATCGTTTACAACACAGAATTATAAAAAAAACGGAGATACTGATAACATCAAGGACTCAAATGGATTTTCTCATTTCATGTCTTTTGTTTTGTGTTAATGGATATTTTTCTTCTTTTTTTTTAACTTCAGCTACTGTGTCATGGCAAAACGCACAAAACTAAGAAATGAGAAATGTCAAAGTTTGATTAGTAAAGTGGACAAGTAAAGTAAAGTTGTTTCTTAGGTCTGTTCGTTTTTTTTTTTGTGTTGGGTTTTTGTAGGACAAACATATAGTCGTTGGCAATCATTATGTTGTAAGTATTGATTTATATTCCAACTTCTGGTAGGTCATAGGTTTTCGATATAATTACTAATGATGGGGCAGCATAACTTTTTTTTTTTGACAGAAATAAAATAATGATAAACGAGGAATGACTAAGTTAGGGGGGAGGGGCAAATAAAATAAATTGAAATTGATTACGATTATATCAATACATATACAGAAAAAATAAAGAGAGCTAAAAGTTTTTTATTTATACTTACAAAGTCATGTTTGGGTGAAAAGTTATTTTTTCTGGTATTTTCCAAATGATTATTTTAATCGAAGGAAGTTTATATAAAAAATGTTTTCATGCTGACCGAGCAAATAGTGATCAAAATGAAATGGTGTTTTATGTTGAATAGTTTTTTTTTTATTTTTAATTAGTTAAGTACTAATGACTTTTGTAAAGGATACCAAATTATTTTTCAAGCTTTTCGAACATATTAAACCAAAACGATTTTTATAGCTGCAATATTTGGAAAGAGCACACAGTTATTAAAATATAATCAAGTCACTTTTGAATTCAGTAAAGTAAATATTGTTTTTCAAAATTAGTTTAATATTACCTATTTTATTTTATTTTGTATCTTATGTTGCAAAAATAATTTAACTTTAAAATTGTGTAAAAAATATATTCTAAAAATAAAATGAATATTTAATACAACTGCCTTACTACCTTGGATAAATTATTATAGTCTGTTCAGTAAAAATTGTCATCACAGGGCGAGCTTTCTTCAAAACAGTGGCGCCTGTGTATATTACATAGAGTAAATATATTATATAGAGGAAAATCTTTCGTACGTTCCACGGCTCAACACCCTCAATTTTCGTTGTTGCTTTGGTATATCATTCATTGTGTTTCGTGTTTTCTTTTGTAATCATTCATTGTCCGCGTACAAAAATGATATCGTGAGTTTTGTTCATTTTGACATTTCATTTTGTTCTTGTTGACAACAACTGTAAGTAAATTGCTTTTCTTTACACAAAAAAAAATAAAAATATTAAAGTTAAAATACATTTTTTTTGTTCGACAATAAACTGAGAAGAATTCTTCATGCTTTCCATCGATACATTTATATGAACAACCAGATTTGCTGGATCATCTTCCTGAAAAGGTTTCACGTCGCTCTCGTTGTTCGCAAGGAAGTAGCTGAGGATCATGAAACCAGAGAGTTGAGGCATGTTGCCATATAAATCCATAATGTGCACAGAAGACATTTGGTTTTTAAATTCTGGTTTTTTAATAAAAAAACAGCAAATAAATGTACATATTTTATTATATTACTTGATATATGTATGTACATATTACATATAAGTATGTATCTATCAACAACAAATTTGTGGCTGATAGAATGATCGATTTGTATCGATATTTTTAAAAACCACTTGCCATCGAAAGCATTGTCCAAAGCATCAACTACACGGCCCAAAAGCTCATCACCGACTGGAACGTCCACAATAGCACCGGTACGCTTGGCAATATCTTCTTCTTTGATCAGCTTGTCGTTACTGAAGATGACAACACCGACATTGTCGGGTTCCAAATACAAGGCCATACCCTGTGGAATAAAAAGAGTCAAATAAATGCTGTAAATATGTAACAAGAATAATGTTTACCTTCAATCAGCCTTTGTAAGCAGTCTGTGTGGCAGCCTTGGGAAGAGTGTGAGCCATAGAAGAGGCCAAACGTCCAACGCAATAGGGATCATTCTTGGTGGGCGAAAAATAACACACACAATTGTTGACTGATACACAGGTTGGGAATGCAATTCCTTTTTTTAACTTTTTTTCCTTTTTCTGAACTAATGTCGAATTCGTTTTTAATTTCAAGATTTGATCTTATTATCATTAAAAAAACCGATAAGTAGTTTACTTTTGTAAAAAGGACACAATAATTCACGGAGTTCCTTCACTTCGAACAATTTGTGAGAATTTCACAAAATACCATCAACGACGACGACGTGCCTGATGAGAATACTTGATACAAGATACAATTCTCATCAGGCACGTCGTCGTCGTCTTTCGATGGTGGTATTTTGTGAAATTCTCACAAATTCTTTGAAATGAAGGAACTCCGTGAATTATTGTGTCCTTTTAACAAAATTAAACTGCTTATTCGTTTTATTGATGATAATAAGTACAGTTCTAATTATCACTGTCCTACACTACGACAATATTCACTAAACTAAACAATTTCTTGTTGACGTTTTAGAAATTCACCTCCACCATACTTCCACATATCGAGAAGGATGTGTTCGAAATGTATTCCTTAAGGGTTAAAGTGATTTTCGTAGGTCTTAGAGCTTGTTTACATGATTCCTTTTTTTGGATGTTTCTTCTTTCTTTCTTTTGCAAATTGGGTAAGAGATGTAAAAAAGTAGGGGGAATGAACTAACGAATGGAAGAATGAAAATTTTAAGATTTTTTGAGATTGAGCTTTGAAAATTCTCGTTCGAGAAAGAAAATGCTATGCACGGACTAAAAATAAGAACTTTTGAAATTGAAACCAATTCCTAATTATGTTTTTTAGTGGTAAGGGGCCAGTTATAGCGATCATTAAAAACCATCATTAAAAATTTTCAATTGGATATTTTTGTGTGTTAGAAAAAGATATAAAACATGAAACTTATGCCAATCGATGGCAAATCAATTGAAATAATTTATTTTGACAAAAAACAAACCGGGAAACAGTATTATTTATTAAAAAAACATTTATTTATTTTAATGATGAAAATTGGTTTTACTGAACAGCTGATTGTCATTTGACAGAATAGTGGAACATTTCGTTCCAGTGTTTGTGGTCCATTTTTTTTAATGTTCCACTCATCAGTAAAAAGTTTACTGAAGCATTTTGCATCATCAAAACAAATTTGCGGTTATGGCTGGTGTGGTTGGCCTGTTAATTCTGACACAACTTTAATGATCGCTATAACTACCCGTACGTAAAAAATTCCAGTTTCGAACTGTTTCAACTTTTAATGATGGATTTTTAATGATCGCTATAACTGTCGCCTAATGGATGGTTTTAATTGTTTTTTTTTTTTAATTTTGCAAATTTCTTTAGAATAAAACAGTACAGTTTGTAGGAAAGAATTGGATATATTCGGGTAATCAAAATCAGTATACACACCAACGTACGTGCCTGTCCAAAAGAAGAAGGAAGAAACAACCGAAAAAAGGTATCACGTACACAAGGTCTAATTAGTACGGAAAAATATAATGTCTACAATTTTCTAATATAAACCAATATAATGCAGGGTTTTTGTAGGATTAATAATTTGTTGAGATTGTTTTACCTTGTCTTGAGATTATTTTAATACGGCATTCTAAACACGGCGTTAGAAAACGTCAGACAGAAGGCTATCCGCAAAGCGTTTAATAATTGAATCTTGATTTTCATTTTCTCACTAAATGCCAATTAGGTCATTTTTTTCTAAATAAATTTCTACAATAAATTCAAAATGACTTAATTACCAAACACAAAATATTGAAAACAAAATTTTTGTTTGGAACGCCGCGTCGAAGTTATCTCAACGCAGCGTAAAATAATCTCTACGCCGCGTTAAAAACGCGTTCTGTTTAACGAAGACTTAAAAAAAACAATTTGTAAATTATCACAACGCGACGTTTTGACGCCGTGTGGAACTTGACGCGGCGTTGAAAACGTGCTCTATGTGACTTGGGATATGTTTGTTTTACTGTATATTACAACGCGGCGTCAGAACGCGCTATGTTTGACTAGGCTTTTACTCCTGTGTAAACGCCTATTATATAGTGTGAAGAAAGATAATTTAACGTTCAAAAAGTAAACCTTTATCGCTACTTTGTATAGTACAGTCTTGCAAATATACATAGTAGATGTTCTTCTGACCGAATGCTTGTTTAAATTCATTCTTAGAACAATCAACACAGTATCATCAGTTTAGGTATCAGGTAAAATGGTTGAAACTCTTGAATATTGTTTAACCAGTTTTAAACGTTTATATAGAGTTTTTAAGCACATAATCTGTAAAAGACAGCAAGAAAATATTAATGTATAACAACTTGCATTCGAGTAACTTGCTAGTGTTTCTTCATGCTACAAGAAAACAAGATAGCGACTTTCGTATTTTTAGGTAATCAGTGCCCCTTGTTGAAAAAAATAATTTCCGTTTTAGAAAACAAACGGGAAAGTAAGTTTTAATTGATGCAGGTTTGGTCCAATGTCTTATCTGATTGATTTAATATACATTTTAAGTCCACTAACACGTCGGATTCTTTCCAAAAATGGTAATTTAATTTAGTCAGTTTGAGTCACTGATGACGTCAATTTCGGGATGGCGCTTTTTATTATCAAGTATCTTCCAACACGCCCAATTTCGTGGTGAAAAAGAAAAGGAAACTGAAAAGAAGAGGTCAATTATTTGACTACTACACTCTCAATCGGCGTCAATTATTTGACAGTTCAGCACTACTACACTCTCAATCGGCGTCAATTTTTTGACAGTTCAGCACTACTACATTCTCAATCGGCGTCAATTTTCTACAGTTTCAGTTCTACAACAATCCTTATTTGACCAGCTTGTTGGCCTTGTCAAAAGAAGGCAGTAGATTTCCCTCTTTATAGTATAGTTACTCTATGGTATGTTATCACGCCACTGACTAACGTATATGAATTGTGTGTATCTCTTTAAAAAAAAAACTCATACTCACTGCCATGACCGATTACCATCAACGTTGATGGAATATTGGAATAATGAATAATGATCGTTTACTCACTTCTACCTACCCTTTACATGTGATTGTGAATTTAAAAAAACGTATTCCGCCAACAGAGTTACATTTGCCCATTGAAAACACGATTATACAGCTTTTTCATTGGTTTTTATCATACTGCTTTCGGTTTTGAAGCTTTTGAGAACAAATTTAGTTGTGTAAGAGGGTAGGTGTTGTCGTTTTTGTGTATAAATACTACTAATAGTTGGAAAATCGTTAAAATGCATCTAAATTTTGTTGGCTTTTGGTATTTTAGTAAAAAGAGGTTATGTTCTCGAAGTTTGGAAGTGCATTATTTTGACGTGATATTGTCTTTTAGTAAGAGTGATGTGGTGTTGTGATTAATAAAATTAAATATATATAGAATTATTTAAATTGTTTCTAAACTGTGAAGTGCTAATGTTTTTAATAAAAAGTAAATGTATATTTTTTTTAAATTAATAGTAATGTATTGTATTGTTATTAGCAAATGGTAACCTTACGCACATTGCTCTCCGATTTGTGATGATTTTTAATGCTGGGTATGGAAACCCTGCTAGAGCTTTTACTTGAAACAGAAATATGCAAGCCATGAGAGGCAAACGTCCTATCTTCCCTGTACTGACAATTTTTGTTGAACAGACTATAGTTAATGAGAACAAAATCGCACGTTTACAACATTAGTAAAGTTAAAATTAAATTTATTGGCGCGACAGCTCGTTAAGGAGCCAAGTGAGAAGTGACTTGTACTCTCAACCATTCCTGTATGTGTTGTGAATCTGCAAGAATGAAATGGACCGCCGAGTCCGAACGGCTACGGCTTTTTCGAGGCAAATTTTACTGTTGGAGGTTTTGTGAGTTCCTCGCAAGAGGAAGTACCCCGGAAAAAAGGTTGCTCTGACGGGAGTCGAACCCCGACCCTTTGATTTGTTAAGCAAGTCCGACACACTAAACACTAAGCCACGTGACACATTTGTAAAGTTGCTGCCTTATATTTAGTAGAAAATCCTTTATGCTGCAAGACATCTTAACATCGGCATCGCATTTTGAGAACGGGATGTTCAGATCTGTCTACAGGAATTGAATCTTTTAACCTTGGCGTAGAAGTCGTCCAAATTGTTGATGTTCTTACCGCTTACAACTTAACTTCGCGTTAGAGTTCATTCAACCACATTGAATGAATTGTCAGTCAACCACTTTTGAGTGAGTTTTGCCATTTGCTTCCATCAATTGGATGAATAGGTCCAACGCAGAGGCATGAGAAGGATCCCCCACCCTACACGTTTATCGATTCTCTTCCGTGCTTTCCAGGGGCAGTATATCTTTTTTTTTTTTATAATTAACGCGCGCACAAGGGACTATTTGTTTCCCTTTTAATGTAACACACTGCACGGTCATAAGAAAGATAGGGAGAGGAGAGATAGGAGGTGTCGATTAACATTGGTTTTGAATGCTTGCAAATTGAAATGGCAAGGGAAAATCTCGCCGGGTAAACCATTCCAAAGTGGTGTTGTACGGCTAAAAAAAGAATCTCTATATTTCACGGTACGTCCGAAATTGGGCTCAAGGGTGAACTGATGGGCATTCCTAGCAAGACAAGTATTACGGGCGAAACTTTTAAGGGGAGGAATGCAGCTGGCTACCTCGAGTGAACATTTTTTATAAAAGAAACGATAAAATAAGGAAAGACATGAAACATTGCGTCGGTGTTCGAGGGCAATTGTTTCAGCGACAGTTCTATTTCCTATTAATCTTAACGCTCGATTTTGTATTCTATCAAGCAGGTGAAGCGATGTTTGTGAAGAACCTGCCCAGAGGTGGGAGTTATACTCGAGTTTAAGGCGTATAAACTCTTTATAAATTGTAGCCAGATCAAATGGGGAAAAGTACTTCTTACACCGATACAGAAAACCTAAGCACTTAGCAGCATTCTTAGCGATCTCAAATATATGGTCGTTCCAACGGAGGTTATCGTTGACACACATACCGAGTACTGAGAGCCTTTCGGTTTCTTCGATGTAAGTGCCATTCATGGACAATGGCATTGGGGGTATGTTTAGCTTTAACGACAGAAGACAGCATTGAGTTTTCGAAGCATTAAACTCTACACGAGTTTGACAATGCTGTATAAATCGGAGTTTAATGAGCTTGACATACGGTACCGTTGCAAATGTACGTCCGAAGGCGAAGGACGTGAATTAACGAACGAATATGAAAAGCTGAGGGTAGAGTAGAGTCGTCAGCAAAACAGTGCCATCAGATCACCAGTGGAACGGTTGCTGCGGAAGCCATACTGACGGTCATGGAGGAGCTTTCGATCTTCGAGATATTCTTTGAGCTGACGGTTAATCAGTGTTTCCATGACCTTAGAAAGAAGGGATGTTAGTGCTAAGGGTCGGTAGGAAGAGGGGGAGGATGGGTCACCTTTCTTAGGGACAGGCTGGACAAATGCTGTTTTCCATCTTCTAGGAAAGATTCCAGAAGAGTAGGAGCGATGGAAAAGCTTACGCAGTGGCTTTGCCAGTGTGGAAGAACACCTCTTTAGAAGAATGGGGGTATACCATCCGGGCCAGCGGATTTGTGTATATCGAGATCTTTGGGAACTCTTGCTACTGTACGAGTGCCGAAAAAAATCTATCCCATGGAAAAATTTACATTCTCAAGTACAGGAGGGGCAACGTTGCTATACGGCAGCACGGAGCTGGCAGCGAAATGGGCGGCGAGCAAGTTTGCCTTCTCTGAAGAGTAAACAATTGGTTTGTTATTGTCGATGAGCGTTGGAACCGAAGATGTTGAGGAGTTTTTAATATTTTTTTACAAATGACCAAAAATTTGTACTGCCTTTGGGACACTGCAGAATTTTTTGCCGTAATTTTTGGTCATGCAAAAATTTGGTTCTTTCAATAACGGAGTTGCATGAGTTTCTTGCTTGTTTGTGCTTTTTCCGATTTTCCTCTGTAGGGTTGGCTTTGTAAGAACGGAAAATTACTTCTTTGAGCATGATAGCTTCTTTACACTCAGAATTAAACCTTTTCTTTAGGTTTGATGTTTCTTACTCTGTTAGGAATATAATCTGGATCTGGAAACGAATGAAGTGCTTTTAGGTATACGCACAAAGCGTCTACCATCAGGACCCAAGCTAATAATTTTTGTTCCATCGGTCCAAAAAATTAATTTCCATTGATTCAGTCAGTGCACAAAAGAAATGAGACCTAGCGATTTCGTCAAGGGCTTGTTTAGGGAAATTCGGTCATGTGATCCAAATTTGGACCTCGAATTCGGCAGCAATTCCTCGATGAATATCAACAGAGCTTTTTCTAGGGTCTTTTTTTGGCCAAATTACGATTTTTAAAGGTGTTGTTTTTCTGACTCTGCGTATGGAGCCTTGGCAATGGTATTGCTTAGTTGCATTTATGACCACATGTCCATTTTGTTGCCTTTCCCATATTATAAATTGGTGATCTTAATTATAATTCCAAAAAAATGTTGATCAGTCTTTGTTAGCCTAATTAATTAGTTGGCGCCTTTTCTTTTATTGTTGTATTCAAAATTCCCAATCTAAAGGACGGATTTAATGGAACAGTTTAATGCAAATAAGCAAGGCGAAGATAAAATTATATTAACCTACGTTTTAGATTTATGAAAATAATTAACTGAAATCATATACTTACAAAATCACATCTAGTTTAGCCTAGAACTATGCAAAAAAATAATTTAAGGGAAGCAACATTTGAATTGTGAATGAATGGAATAAGTTAAATTTGCTGTTATTTAAACTGGAAGACGTTGTGTTTCATAAAGTAAAGAGATTTGTTGTATCATTGTGGAATTTTGATTGAGTTATATGAAAGAAACATCAATAGTTAGATATACTTGTCTCTCAAATCGAAAAAATCTTTGAGTATACCTAAGTTCAGCAATCAGTTTTTCTTTCACTTAAAACAATAAAATGGTGATTTAACCCTTGTATTCTTCATTACTTTGATAGTTAAAAATGCTTTTAGAAGCAACCTTCTATTCTCCCACTAAATGCCTCACAATTCAAGGATTCAATCAATAAACCAAACATTTTCATTAAACACATTCCCATTTCCTTCGCCCATCTTCTTGCATGCCTAATTTCTAAACTAATTGCAGGAAATCCATTCTGATCAACAAAACCCCATTTAATAACTATAATATGGCCACAAAATATTAATTACACCCCCCCTCCCCTCCCCAAACAATCATGCAAAAACCTCTAACAAAAATGTAAAAACAAAACCGACAGATGACCCTTTTCAAGAGCAAGGACCCGAATGAAATAAAAAATGAAATAAAGTATTAAAAATTGCGGTTCGAGGCAAAAATTAATCCCCATTGGAGAAAAAAAATATGAAAGAAAAAAACAAACCGAATGAAATCTCAATTTGGATCCTAGACAAAAAGGCAGAACTGACGTTCCTCATAAATTCATCCATCCTGGTTCCTGCTTGCACCCTCTGATTTCAAAGTAAAATCATTCTGATTTATTGTTATTGTTATTGGCGGCAGGATTAACATCAAGCTTGAGAAGGACAGAATTTAATAAAAATTTCAGACATGGCCGCTCGCCGCCGCGCCGCCCGCAGGAATTGGGGAGAACCAACCAAAGCGGAAGCAGGGACAGAATCACAATCAGCATCAGTAGCAGCTGTCCTTGTCATTATTAATATCTGTTAATTATTCACTTTAATGTTTCGTTTAAGAAGCCTTCAGACTGTAGCATTTTGTTCGGTTTTTTTCTTTGATGGAAAACTCCAACTCATTGTGCAGAAAGCATCTTAAACATGAAATGAACTTAACAAGTAAAAATAATAATTTGTTTATTTAAAAAAAAAAAATCTTATTCAAAAACAAAATGTGTTCATCGAGAGGAACATCAACACAGGAACAATATCCTAAGTGGCGATGTTCTTCAACCAAAGTTTCTTCTTTAAGCCCGAGGAAATATTTTGGAAGTCATTAAAAATGCACAAAGCACTCAAGCAGTGGATCCCGTTGTTAATACCACCAAAGTAATAATAACACAAATTATTGAGGCATAATGTAATACCTTTTTCGGAAGAATAATGATACACAAATTTGAAAAGTTTCCTTGTAACGATGGATTTTTCGTATAAAAATATTGTATAGAAAGTCACGTTTTTTTTTTTTTTGTATTTATTGTAAGATTTATAGAGTGAATCTAGCCATCATCAAAATGGAATTACCATTGAAACGTAAACCAAAAATTACACAAGTTTGTGAAGAGGTATGGCAGATCTTTTGTATCTGAATCTTTTAGAAAATATATAAGGACAAAATAGGAAAAATTGAAAAAGCCTTCCGTTTTAACCTGCAATGTTATTTTGGGATCCTTTTGCTGCTTTCCTTTAAATTCACATCATATTTCAAAAGCTGAGTTTATATTTGGAGAAGGTTTATATTTAGATTACTTTTGGTCCTTATTGTCTTGCTAATATCTTTTGTTGAAAAGCTCTAGATGTAAAATGAACTACCAGTGTATCTGAGGTAAGAATCCACTCAAATAGATTGCTTCATTAATTATTTGTGATTTGATACAGAAAGGCAAAAACTATTTGTAACTCAGAAAAAAAATGTTTTAATCGTTTTTTAAATTATCAAAGAATTGAGAGTGCTCAAAGTACAAGATGAAAGTGATTAATCTGTACAGAAATATTTAAAATTAATTTTTAACCAACATATATAACTCTTCTAATAGTCTCCAAAGGAGTCCTTTACCAAGTATGGAGAGAATTATTGGTATCATTGCCAAAATACCATAAGAAGTGGCTGGAACTCTACGAGCAGAAGAAGAAAAATGAACACCAAGCTACTCAGAGAGAAAAAGGGAGCATTAGGAGCGCGCGATTGAGAAAATGAAGAGCAGTTACTGCAGGAATGGTGTTCGAAAGTTTTACTAAAACATCAAAAGAAACTATCAAAGCTACAGAGTTTAAACTGAAACTTGCATAGACGATCAGGTCGAGATACGCTTAACGCCGAATAAGAATAAGCATTGACCAGATCCTTAGAGGGGTTACCAATCACTCTTTGTTAGAATGGTGCCTGTAGTCCACTCTTACTTAATAACACCATATTAATTAGAGCGAGGTCTATCTGCACCTCTGGCAAAACCCCTGAAAAGCTTCACTCAAACCAACTTCTTTCGAAGTTTGCGATGTGAATGCAGGTTCAAATACCATGCGCTCCCGCTCCCCCCACAGCCGCCACGCTGCTCCCACTAAGGGACCTACCTCATATACTCAGGTAGCTGCTACCGAGCATATACTCGTGTAATCAGCTGGACTGTCCTAGTATTCCGTGGTACCCCATATTTATTCAGCCATGGCTATGGCCTAGCCCGCCTCCGAAGATTTGCACTTATAGGTTTGACCTCCAAAAAAGTTAGGGAAACCATCATCCCTAAAGTGTAGCAAGAGTTCGTGGAATCGTGGAGGTACAACGAAACTGCACTTGTTGATTTAAGTTCGATCTAAGGTTCAGACGATAGACTCCGATTCAGGACTATTCTCGCTTTTAGCCAAAGATCAACTAAACAAAAACTGGAGTATAACTACTCAGTTAAAGTCTTTCGAGTGATTGTTTACGAGGGCACCAATTAGAGGTGATGAGAATTTACTCCGCTCTCTGCATAGACGATCAAGGGAACATCGTAGTAGAATAGATGCAAAGAAACCGCTTCTGCAGACTCTATACCGGCGATGAACATCTAAATTCCGCCGTCGAGCATAATGAACCACCCTATCTGCTAAAATCCAAAAGATCCTTTTATGATCTGTCGAAGTTTGCAAATGCAGAAAACCTACTATAAAAACTTAGCTGTTGCCGTACAAGACTATCTTACAAGTACTCACATACGGATCCGAGGGTGATTATTAAATGTGCGAGGGAGGATGATTCCTGAGACGATACAATCATACATTTTATGAAATCTACCTCGAAGCAAATGTTGGGGAAAAAACAAAGCTCGGTAGACTCTGGTAGGCTGGGCAGCTAACTCGTACGAGCGATGAGGACCCATCTCGCAAAGATTGTTTCTTTTAATGGAAGAAGGAAAGGTTTCAGACCTTGCTCGTTGGAAGGATGGTGGTAAGCAGAATGCCCGAAGCCTTGGGGTGCGAAATTTTACTCTTTATTAGAGAACTTGTTTTCCTGCAAGATCCGAAAGTGAAGCAACTATTATTATATTTTGCTGAAAATGGAGCTATTGCATGTACAAGTACGTAATATATGTACATATTTTTTGATATTCTAGAGGGAAATGTATACCTTCACTACTTTGGTATGCTGCCCATTTTATGATACATACAATCCTATTCGGAACATGTTTTTAATGGATCATTTCTTTCTAAATGCGAACAGTTTAAATATTTTGGATTTACGATCAAGAGCGATGGATCTTGTGATGACTTAAGATAGCATAATGCATGAAGTGCCCTAAAACTCTGCCATCTTTTATGAATAGCTGAAAGAAAAGCTCTAGGTGTTGTTCATCTAGTTCTCTCGACATATGAGAGTGAACAAGAAGCAGCTGAAATGAAAATTATTCACATGACATCAAGAAGTCACAAAGGGTTATTAAGAATAGAATTATAAAAAGAGTAACTCAAATAGAATTGCTAGAAAGAAAACCCAATTCAAAGGCAATAAAATACAACGTTCCTATACGATTCCAGAAGAAGAAAAACTACGGTAACAGCGGTTAGGAAAATCTATTCTGCCTTTCCAATTTTGACAGACAGTTGCTCAATCGTATCCGGAAAAAGTCTAGGGTGTGATGTGATAGGATCAATGCGGCCAAATCACCGGTCCGAAGCGCCAAATTAACGGTTCACCAAATTGTTTATGCAATAAAGTCATGGTTTCAAGTGCTGTGTAGTAAATGGCGCCCACAAGAGGAGATCACAAGATCAAGATCAAAAGATCATGGACTTAAATTTACAGTTACGTTCTGACCGGCATCGTTTTCGAAGAAATATGGACCGATAATTCCACCGGTATATAAACCACACCAAACCGTTGTTTTTTTTAGATAAAATGGCAGCTATTGGCTTGAATCTCTTCAGGTTGCTCTAAGTGCAAGAAACACATTCCTCACAGAACGCTGATTTTCGTAATACAGTTGAATTATGACGCTGTGCTATTCCCGCTCAGCGTCAACAAATAATTCGGTCTTTTCATGATGAAATGTCGAACTATAACTATACTGAACAAAAATACCATAAATGGTTAATACGACTCACGCTACATGTGACAAAATATCCATAGAGAAAAAAGTATCTTCAAATGAATCACCCATTATATGCAATTTGTAGGTTTGATTCATCAAGGAAACTTCTTAAACAAAGTCCACACATGTTATGAGTGATAATCAAACTATACAAAGTTAAGCAAATTCGCAAGAAAAAGCAAAGCATAATTTGACAGTAGATTGGTGATGTTTTAAAAATATTTTAAAACAAACCGCCTAAAAAGTTCTCAGGTAGATAGTTATGTACCTTCTTGTGAACAAAAATCTTGAATCGAAAATTGCTCACAAAATCAGGTTCGCCAAAATATCATTGGTTTTGACAAAAACTAAGATTCGTCTCCATTCTACCATGCAAACACCTCACTTCAAACCCTATTATCCGATTTAAATGATTTTCTTCCAAAAAAATAAGCTTTTCTAGTTTTTTTCTTGAAACATCATACTGTTCATAAATCCATTTTAAATTAAAAATTTGCGTGGTATAGTGCAAATATAAACAGGGTTCTGTTTGCAGATACCCGCATCTAAAATTTTGCAGACAAAAATATTATTATGAATCAACACAATCCTTGGTTTAGTAGTCATAAACAAATCTTTGCGACAATTATAGTCCCACAACATAACCGCAAGCTGAAAAAAATATTTACAAATAAAGGACTTCCACAATTACCGCACAAAAAATCCCTTTTTTCGTTTAAAATAAAAGCATAAGCTCAACCACATAACAGATAATTTTGCCCAAAAAACATTCCCCCAGTTTGGTGCAGAAAGATACCTCTAAGGGCTTCAATGTGGCGACGACTATACTTCACTAAATGGGGTAGGGGATTCGAGTCCTTAGCGACGTAATTACCATTTAGCGTGTGCACGGAAAAAACCATTTATAAAAACACAAACCAAAAATAACACTCACACTCACACACACACAAAAAAAAAATAAACAACTACTAAACCCGAGAATAAAAGGACACACAGAGATTCCCACCAGTAGATGGAGTCGGAGTGGAGCAAATTAAAAAAGGACACCCCTGCTCTGCTACTACTGCCCTAACACACAATCTAGCGTACAGACTAGCGAATCTATGCGCATAGCAGAAAGATAATTACGGAAATTTTCGTTCCATTTATTCATTTTATTCATTGTTTAAACAATTATAACACAACAGTAAACCTAATCTGGTGCTCATCTTCCTGGTTCGGTTCGGCAGTTGGGAATGTCGATGGTTTGGCTGCCGCGTCATGGTCCTTAGCTACCACTGGTGTGTGGCAACGTATTTCTAACTCTGTCGTTTGCAGACATATTGCGTCCAGGGTCATTACAGCAACGCTCCTTATTAATAGCCGGGCTAAGGATGCTGCCCAGGCCCACAAAATGAAGAAGAATGGAGATATCCTTCATCCTTCATCTCATTTCCGTATACGTCCATTGTTAATTTTCTAGAGCACAAATGTTAATAAGATGCTGATGCTTGCTCGGGCTTTTGATTCTCGTTCTATGCTATATATGTATGTATATAGTACTTGGCTCTTATTACTATAGAATGAAATAGACAGACAGATGGAAAGAAACGCAAACCACTTTTATTTGCATACGCTTTTTTCGTTGAAGCTGGGAGGAGTGCGAGGATGCTTTGTGGACAGAGATGCCACTTGGGAAATGCTAACAAAGAGAGACATGTACCAGAAGAGTGATTACTTTGTTTTGTCCAAGAAGTCCAAAACCAAGGAGCTGGCCTGAAGGAGTGATGGGCTCCAGAGAAAACGTTTACCAAGGAAATTAATATTTTCTTTTTTTGTCCAAAAAGGCAAAGCCACAGAGACGACGGCCGAGATGATCAAATCTTGTCTTTACCAAGAGGTGGAGGCGTGTAATATAATATAAATTTTAAAGCAGACACATCAAGGCTTTGAAATGAGGTAAATATTGATAACATCTGATTGAAATGTTGCTGTTGTTGTTGACAACTTAACTTTGAGATTAAGCTGTTAGTTCGGGCGGAATATCATATCTGGGGAGTGAATAAAGCATAAGGAGGAGGAGAAATCTTGGTTTATTAACTTTTTTAGTTTCGTTTGAAAACCTGGACTCATTCGGGCATTCAAAATGAAGAGAGGAATTTCCAAAAAAAAAAAACATTAAATTTATTATCTTTTGTGCGTTGAATGGGAACAAAAGGCTTTTCAAGGCATAATGCTACACAAATGACTAAAAACTTGGATAATAATATTGCATTACATACTTGTTTCGGGGCATTTCTTTTTCGCTTAATATTTATATAAACGTATGCATTATATATCAGAAAGTAGAAGAGACCAATCAGCGGTTCGTATGCGTAAGACGTGTATTATTTCCAGCCATAATCGGTAAACCAAATCGTTCACCTTGTGTTGAAGACATGTCTTCATCACACTTCTTCTTAAAATGAGTTCTAAGGAACCCAATAGAAACAATAAATTTATACGTTTGCAAACATTACAGGATTCAGATAATAGTGATATCGAATGCGATGAAATTATTGAAACTAATAAAAAAAACTAAAATCCCTTCTGTGTGCCTTCTTCAAAGAACAAGTGAAGAAGTTCATAAATTGCAAAGTAATTTTAAAATCTCTAATTACAATATTAAGAAAATGTCAATCGGCATTAAAATTAATTATGAAAGTTTTGAATCAAGTGACGCCCTCCGTGTGGCTTTAAAGATAAAAAACTGGCAATTTTATACCCATGATCTTCCAGCTATGAGATCATTTAAAGTAAAGCTATAATATGGACTTTAACACTGACTTAAAAAAAAAGAATTAATTTCAATTGGCCTTAAATGTCAAAATGTTAAAATTATCAAAAAAATACGATCAATTCATAGATATCTTTTAACACTTCAGATTCTTTGATGTAGTAAGCTTAGAGCGAGCTTTTTACTACAATCAGAGGCTCATCATAAATGCATGTGTTAGTTGTTAGTAAAATAAAATAAAAATAACACATGCAAAAAATACAATTAAAAAACAAAAGTTAACTACAATAATTTGAACATAATAAAAACATTTAGAAACATAAAAAATCACGATAATGAAGCACTGGTCCTAAATAAAGATTTTAATTCCACTTTACTTAAATAAAAATCTCTAGACGAAGCATTAATATTAAAAAGTCTGCTCATACGGTTTAGAGCTTCATGTATGCCATAGTTTGTTCTATGAAAGTCAACATGCAGAAGTTCCGATCCACGCAGGTGATAGGATCCTCCACGGTAATTTAACGCAATACAGGCTAATAAATAATGAGCATCAATTTCGCCCTTAATAAGTTGATGAACAAATATTAAATCATTATTTACACGCCTTTGGTGAAGGGTTTGCATCTGCAGAAGCTGGATTCGCTGTTCAATGGTGGCAGATCGAATGGATCATTCCAAGGAGACCTTTAAGGGCAAAACGAATGAAATTGTTCAATACGGTTCTTATGAATTAAGTAATAAGGAGTCCATCCCTGTTAAGCATACTTAAGGTGTGGGCGTACGTAGCAATTGTACAAGGAAAGAGTCACATATGGATCACTAAATTTCTTTGCCCAGCGTTTTATGGCATGTGTTGAGTAAATTCGTAAGATGGACACCCAAATCCTTAAAACAAAAGACGCGACAGAGTTTATGCTGGGAAATATGATTATCGAATGCACTTACAATACGTTTTCTAGAAAATGTAATCCTCTGGCAGTTTACAGGGTTAAGGGATATACCACTTTTTCTGCACCAAATAAAGCTATCAATATCTGCCTGCAAACGACAGCGGTCGTCGCTTGACTTAATTTTCCTAAATATATTCACGTCATCAGCAAATATAAGAATGTCACTTGATTGTATGCATGAAGTAACATCATTTATTGCTAAAATGAATAGTAAAGGACCAAGGTGGCTTCCTTGAGGTACGCCAGAGTGGGCCACGAAGGGATCTGAAAGACAATTTCTAAATTTTACTTGGTAGGATCTATTCACTAGATATGATTTGATCCAAGCTTAGAAATAAGGAGCAAAACCAAAAGCTTTTAACTTGAACAAGGTTATTTCGTGACTTAGTTGGTCAAATGCTTTTGAAGAGTCGGTGTAAATGCAGTCAACTTCATAAGCTTTTTCTAATGCATTTGAGTTTTGGAATGCAAGATATTTTGGAAATGGGCCTATAGTTTGCAATGTCAGCCTTGTCTCCTTTCTTGAATATAGGAGTAAGAAAAGCCTTTTTCCATGTACTTGGAAATTTTCCTGTTTTAAGTGAAAGCTCAAACATAAACCTGAGGGGCTGAACTACAGAATGTTTTCACTTTTTTAAGTGTCATCGGGACCTGCGGAACAATCATCGTTTAACGAAGAAAGAAGGTCAAGCACTGTACTCTGCAGTACAGCTAGTTTACGAAAGATATGTAAAAAAAATTTCATCAACTTCAATTGGTTTTTTAATAAAAGAGTCACGAAAATTTGCTGCAAAGGCGTTAGAAATATCGGCAATTTTTTTCTAACTGAATCTTATTGTACCCGAAGATAGCCGGAAAGTTATCTCACTTTTTTTTTAATTAACAAGCTTCCAAAATCTCTTAGGATCGTCTTTTAAAGTTACACCCATATCATTTACGTAGCTAATATATAAAATATTTAGCAAAGTATTAAATTCATCAAAAGTTTGTGCATAATGAGAATACTCAGTTGGAGAAAGAGTTTTAAGGTAAACCATGCTTTATTTCTTTTATTAGGGAGAATCCGTAGCTCTTGGGTGTATAGTGTTTGTACTATTCGATTTTTTTAAAGTCAGATTGTTACTTAAGCAGTTGTTAAGAATATCATAAAAAATTGTGACTGCTTCGTCAATATTCGAAGAATCTAATACATTATCTATTTCAGAACTTATTAAATCTTCAGACAATATCTGGAAATTTGCTTTTCTAAAGTCAAAACTATAAGAGCAATCAAAGGAGTTACTGTTTTCAAGGGATTTGATCACTCAAATCGAGAAAAGTGTCCAGTGGTGGATGGTAGTTATCTATATTAGTGATACCAGATCTAGATTCTAGAACGAGTCTACTAATAGCGTCAGAGGAAAATATTAAATCGAGAGTTGGATTTTTTGAGTTTCTAATACAGCTTATTTGATGTAAGTGGAAATAACTTTATCAAGAAAAGAAAGTTCCATTTGTGAAGAAGATAATGAAGGTTCTAAGTAGGATTCATCTTCAGCGTTGGTGGGACGTAGTGGATTTTAGAGATAAGGTGGTAGGCCTTGGAAAATGTAAAAAAAACAGCCACATGTTACTATTCAAGCGCGTCAGAAATTAATAGTGCGTATGCCCCACGTGTCTCTGATAACGGAGAGATGTTAATCTGTCCATTTGCATGGTGGGGGTGGCTGTATGGTAGTTATTTGACCGCGTCAGATTTTCAGAGGGGATGTTAAGTGAACCCGAAAGAAGCATCTATTCAGAAGAATGACGATTCGGACATGACGCAGGCTCGTGGTGGCTTCTTGAAAATGCAAAAAAAACGGTATTTTAAAATACTCGAGCGTGTCAGATTATTATACGATACAGCTTAATCTCCGAGTCGTTCTGACCAATAATCTGACGATTATTTGCAAAGATTTCTTTTATCTGACGGTTTGAAAAAATAAATTGCACGACTGGATCGCACGTACTTGCTCTTATGTGCGGTCACAGCTTGGAATGAAATTTAAAAAATATTAAGGGAACTTCAAAGATTATATTCGATTTTTCTGACTTTTGATTGTTTGAAAAAGGTACGTAATATAGTTTTCAGCGGAAAAATTTAAACGCCATTTCATTTCTTTAAAAAATCTGAAAAAGTGTGAATTTTTTTTTCAAAATCGTTAGAGCCGTTTTTAAATAAAACGGTTTTTTAACAACTTTTTTTTTTAATTAAAAAAAAATAATTCAAGAATACAAACTTAAGCACAAATATAACCTACAATTAAAAACAAAATTTAAAAAAAAATTCACTTAACCGTTTTCAAAATAAAGATTTTTCAAAAAAAAAAATTGAAAATTATTAAAAATACAAACAAAAAAGTTTTCGAACAAAAATTAATGCAAAATTACTCAGGCGACCTACATCTTCTTGAATATCAATTTTGATTGTAATCGGATTACTAGTTTTCGAAAAAGTCGAAGTAAAAAACCGGTCCTATGGGAAGAACTGTTTTTATCCCACCATATTCATTTTTTTTCACCAAAATATATTGCTTACCTACAGTTGTACACTGATTTTTTTATAAAAATTCTTGGAATCTTTTTTGAGAAAAATAAGCTTTTACATAATGGTTATATGACAGGTACCGTTAATTTTTGAGCTAAAAAAAAATTGAAAAAACTCCTCCGTAGAATGTCAAAATAACCTTAAGTTCAAAATTTGTCCAAAATACATCTGTACAGACAGACAGACGGACAGAATTTTGCCAATAACTCAAATATGTCTCTCTATCATCGTAATGTCATGTTTGATTGTTACCTCAACATTTTTAATCTGCACGAATGCATAACTTGCATTATAGCACCTATAATCGCAAGTAAAAATGTTGAAAAACTAAAATTTTATCACGAAATGTGATAAATAAATTGCATTCAAATGAAAAATCTATTTCTTTAAATTATAATATATATTCAGGAAAAAATAAAAAAAAACTGCTCGCTAAAACACTTTCTTTAAAAAATAAAATAAAAGGAGAGATTTCTTACCTTTAGTTTAAGAAATTGTTTTTACTTGCGATTATATAGGTAGGTACTATAAAGGCGTGTCCACGCCAAAAAAAAACATTTGTTTAAAAAACATTTCTGAAATGTTTCCCACTTGTTAAAAAAACATTTTAGAAACATTTCAGAAATCTTTTGGCATTCAGAGGGAAATATGAAATTTTATTTTTAGGGCTAAAAATAACAGTACCTGCCATATTACGGTTAAGGGAAAGCTTATTTATATCGAAAACCGCTGCAACGATTTTGATGAACATTTTTGAGAATTTTTTTTTAGATACTAGCTACCATCTGATCAAACCAAGTTTACTGGAAAAGTCTATTAACGGTACCTTTTATAATAACGGTTCTTATTTAATTTTCGACTCTGTCGATAACGACTCAATGGATTTCAATAAAATTATATTTGAAAAGATCTGTTATTTTCAACTTAAATGTTACTGGTTTCTGTTACAGATTATTGAAAGGAACATTTTTTGGCATGTAATTAACCCACCTTACTTTAATCTGATGCGCTCGAGTATTTCGAAGGATCAATTTTTTTTACTGATCTGACCATGCCCTGCACGCACGTTCCTGTATAAAGGGCTAAAACTTGGCAGATGTAGTCAACAGCGTGCAAGTAATACCACTTTATATTAATCTGCCGCTCTCGAGTAAATCCCGAAATCCCTTCTAGGGCTCCCCTACTATAAACTACGTCCCAATTTAACTACGACTATGCGTACTTCCCATCAAAAATCATATTCCCATTCATTTGCACCACGCATGGATGACTTCTCAATGCTTAACCAACAAAAAAGTTCGGTTCGAACTGCTGCCACAAAAGATTTTAATAATTGTGCCCCCTGCCCAAATGCCTGGACCAGCAGAAACATCCAAAAAACCGGGTTTGACTCATTTTACATTTTACTCTTTTACTCTTTTCTATAGAAAAAATCAATTTATCACTGCAGATATGATCACTCTTCTCGGTCAATGCAAATCTAAAGCAGATCAATTTAATATTGTTTGCACAATTAGCTATTAAGTATTTATATACAAGTACAGGTAAATATTGATGAAAGTAAGCTTAAAAATAAATTGTTGGTATGCTAGAGGCATTAGAGGTAAATCTTTAGAATTTTTTGTTTTTTTTATATAAGCACTAGATGTTATCAGCGACTTCGTCCGCCTGAAGCAAATCGTTATAAAATAATGATTTTCGAAAAATAAGCAAACCCAGCGCCACCTATGGGTAAAATTTAAATAGCTTTAGTTATACCTTTCAAAATTAACTCTCTGCCTGTAAAAATCCCGTCAAAATCGGTGCTACCGTTCTCGAGTTTAAGCGGAGCAAACAGACAGAAATACAGACAGACAAAAAAGCTGTTATTTTGATTTTAAAAACAGACACTTCATTTTTATTTATGTGTATAGATTATATAAAGTTTGTTGCAATTGCTGTGCAAAACTGCGAGATTCGCCGAAAATCACCGAAAAATTGTCTAAAGTCGTTCAATCTTGTAAATTTTTCGTAGGTTATCACAGAAGAGAGAGCCCACGAGAGAGTAAAAAATATCCCCACCCTCTGAATTTCTACTACAAAAATTTTTGTGCGTAGAAAATTGAAGACTATTAAACTATAAAAAAAACATTTGACATTTCACTAGTCAGTCCTGTCTGTGTTTCTGTAATTTTATGTCCAAAGTCGTTCCATCTGTTTTTGCACAGTTTTTCTTTCTCTGAGAGATTATTACCCCCTCTCTTTAAAAAAATGCTGTGCTGTGAATTTCTGCGCACAAATGGAAACATGGCTAGGTAAAAATATTAATATTTCAAATAGAGATTATAAATGTTATCGCTTAGATAGAATGGAGTGAAAGGGAGGAGG
Organism: Platycheirus rosarum; assembly: GCA_963971375.1. Lineage (NCBI taxonomy): Eukaryota > Metazoa > Arthropoda > Insecta > Diptera > Syrphidae > Platycheirus > Platycheirus rosarum. The sequence continues at coordinate 104,270,114 of OZ020510.1, forward strand.
TGTTGCCGTCGTTCTTAAAAAATTAACTAAGCATAATGTTGGTATTGAAATACTATTTGAAAATAGTCATTCTGTAATAATTAAAAAAAAAAGATCCGATCTAAGGAATGACTTATTAAAATTGATTATAATAAATGATTTCTTCCTAATCGGAGGAGATTTTAATTGTAGCCACAAAAGACATGCCCTTAGCACTTTATATCCACCTAATCCCACCTGCAATCCACTTAATAACAGATCGAATCCATCCACAATAGATCTTTTTTTAACAAATATGCCTGATCTTATAAGCCAACCTATGGTTTTAAATGACCTTTGTTCCAACCATCTTCCAGTGGTTTGCAGTATTTATAGATCACCGTTAAAAGTTGATATATGGTATACGATTTCCAGAACGCTAATTGGCCAGCATATAAAAGAAACATTCGCGTAAAATTAGTCCAACTACCGCAACTTCTCCCCGCCGCAGTTTCATGCGAGGAAATAGATATAGCCGTGGACAGTTTTACCAATATGTAACATGATAGCATTGAACAATCAGTTCCAAAAAAAAAAAAAAAAACAAATTGGTCTTTCCAAAAACAAAATACATTACCATCTAACATAACATAAGATAATAAAAGAATATATTATTATTATTATTAAATAATAAAATAAAAAAGGTAATAACAGAACACAGAAATATATCTTGGAATACTAAACTTCGAAGTTTGGATAAAGCAAGTAAACCTTTTTGGAATTTTGCCAAGGTTATTAAGAAAAAAAATTCCAATATTCCTGCCTTCAAAATGGGTAATACAATTTCAGTATCAAATTCCGAAAAGGTAGATGCTTTGGCTAGGGAGTTCTCTGCAAATCATTTAATAACAAACAATGTAGGAGGGCATGCTGATCTTGAATTTACTGTGCAACAGACTTGTGATTCAATAAATTCATCGATAATTGACCTTCAAGAAAATTTAGTAACTCCAGATGATCTTAGATATATTCTCCTAGACTTAAAAATATCAAAAGCTCCAGGTTTTGATAGTATAAAAAATGTGTAGGTATCTTAAAAAACTCCCAACTTTGGGTATCAAGTATCTTTTAGATATCTTTAATGGATGCTTAAATTTAGGTTATTTTCTTAAAGAATGGAAAAGTGCTAAAGTTTTACCAATTTTGAAGCCAGGAAAGATTTCAGCACTGGAACTAAGATAGAGAAACCGTGGTTTTCATTTAAACACATAAAACTTCAGATTCCTTGCTAAAAATTCCATCAACAGTTAAGAAATAAAAAATAAATCACTTGCTACCCCACCACCTCTTAGCTAACCATTTCAACTCTCAAAAACCGCACATTTTCGGGTCATTGTGAAAATGAAAGATGTTTTACGCACAAAACATCCGTTCGTAATCTAAATCCGGTTAAGAAGACTTTTCAAAACCTCATACCTAATATCCTTTTTGTTGTAGCTAGGTAGATTGGTTGCAACACCCAAAGCCCCCCAACTGCGGCCAACCCGAAACAAGGACTCAACTATTAAGGTTAATTAACTGAAAATAATGTTTAACATCAACATGACAAGATGAATCCAAATGTCCATAGTCAAAACCACATAACCACCACTCAACCCCTTCTTTTGTGTGATATAACTTCCGTCTTATTGTGGTGCCTGCTGGCCCTGGCCCTTGCTCAAACTTAAACTCGCTGTAATGTGGTTAAACTTATACCAAAACCATCCCCGCCCCCAAAATGGGGTTCAAATATTTAAACTCTTTGTTTGGTACCGTTAATGTACGTTGTCGTCTTTCGGACAGTCAGTGTGGTAGTTAAGCAGATGTGGGTAGTTGAAACCTAAGACAAAAGCTCCACCACTAACATTTACCATTATATTGTCCTTTCACCTGACGTCATTCTCTGAATAAATGGAAATATATTTCATCGCAATAACTACTGTGAAAGTTTTTGTCACCGAAACCGACAAAAGTAACAAAAAAAAAAAGCAAAGAAGGTGAAATGAAGGATTTTCCGTCCACGAAAGTATAACAGATGGTTAAATTCCCTCGGGAGAATGAGAGAAAAAAACTAAACGAATCCCGTGCCCGTCTGTCTGGTCTGGTAAGGACTTAGGGGTGGACAAGGTGTAATTGAAAACAGAAAGCAAACAGTATTCTTTAGCGAGACGGATTAACGAATTATCATCAACAGAGCAGAGGCAGAGAGGGTGTTTGAAATTGGATATAGAAAATAAATACCCCGCACCGAGGACCTTACATATTTTATCCTTGAGAATCCGTTAAAATGCATCGCAAATAACATTGGCCACGCACACGTGCGACTCTCCAATAATGTGTCGAATTTCCATTTCTAATAAAATAAGAAAAACGAATAAAGAAAATAAAAGTAACGAAACGAACAATATTTTGAGTACTCGACCGAAATTTGATTTAAAAATCGGTATTATATCCCTTTGCCCTCTCATTTGACATGGAATACAATATTCGGCTCGTAACAGAGTTATAAATGGAAGTATCAATTGTTGTTACACCCCTTAGAGCAGAAGGAACCACCCCAGCCATAGCTTAGCTACCACTACTACTGCCACCCTTGACATCTGTTTAATGCCGAAGTTTAATCTGCTATCCTCCCGCATTATACTTGATCCAGTGGGATATTTCATTCAGCTATCCCGGCAACGTTGGTTGTGTTGTGTGTTTCTTGTTGAATTGATTAAATGATATCATTAATGATTTTGTTTAGGGGCGGACGGCTTAGTCCATGTCCTTTCGTAGTTCCGTTTGGCCAAGTGTGGTTAAGGCGAACTCAATAGGTTAACCCGTGCCCGTCTTTAAGTCCGTCCAAAGGATATGGCGAATTTTGACATTATTGATTGTTTTCTGTAGACATTGTCCTTGTCGATTGTATATTCATTCGTATTTGCCAGCGTAACAGTTCTTATATAAAAGAGTTGTCATGAAATTCAATTTATTGTCATGTCACTTGTTTCAAAAACGTTCGATTCTGGAGTAGGATACACACGTACAGCATTGACAGGACGACACCATCGGGGTTGGGGAAGGAAGAGAGATTAATGTTAATTTCATGGCAATTTATTTAGGGCTAAACACGTGGTTGTATGTATTGTATAAAGGTCCTTGTGTGATAGAGCGTAACGAACGCTATACTTACATACCAATAGAGACTCCTATATCCTTTGGTTTCCTAACCATATAGAAGTACAAGTTTTCCCTGGGATGATCATTTCAAAGTGCTTTCACAGGAAGTGTCGATAAACTTGTCAGCGTATGTTGATTAATGAAAGGATTTCGTTATACGATGCTGTTGCGTCTACCTATAAATGGATCGGTGACAGGTTTGTTTTGTGGAGCAACAAGAAAACAAAATAGTTAATGGTGGCAATAACAAAAGCTACATACCTAGAGATGTGGTACAGCTAAAGCAGAGGGAAATATGTTGGAGAGTGAGTAAGTGAATCTATTTTATATAGAAAAGCTTAATTGAAGGATTAAAAGGACTAAGTGTTATTTTAACAAATCGAAATACATGAGTAGACAATTGTGTCAAATTGTTCTGAAAATAAGTACTTTGATAAGGTAGATGTGTTGGATTAGATGTTATAAATCGATGGAAACACTTGGATTTAATGGAAATTATCATTGAAAATTTTCAAAATTGATGTTGAACATCATCGTCAACTTCACTGGCACAACAACCGGGCTTCCGGTCCGGACCTCATTCAACAAGTTTTTCCATATCTACATCCCGATATTGCTATCCGAAGCTATTCAGTTTCTGGCCACAAGGCTTCGGGCGTCCTGGTCTACGCCATCCTTCCAGGTTCCAAGGTAAGAAAAATTTGCACACGTTGCCTTCTGCCTTAAAAAGACGTTCGGAGCTGGTTCTTCTACGCTCATACGAGCTAGGAGCCCGCAGCCCACCGGAATCTACCGAGCTCTATTCCCACAAGGGAAAGTTTGAGAAAGGTCATTAAACCTAAATTTTTTTTTAAATCTCTTTAAGCACCAATGATTTTAACAAATAGTCAAGGGCTTTAAACTGGACCTTAACAGTTCAATGGATTTTTGTGTGCTTTTATCTAAATGTCCTTATTTAATTGGGAATCAAGGCCATATCTTCAATTGTCAACAAATTCAAAATAATTGATCGCTGTCGCAACGATCCCCGATTCATCAGCGAAACACAGCTAGCAACATTTGAAACAGGCATGAAATGGCAGATTAATTAGCCAAAACCAGGAAACCGAGCCAAACTTGTACCACTGGAAAATAATAACAAGATTCACCACTTGTCGGGTGTCGAGATGTCTTTGACCTAATATCTCAAATTAAAAAACAATACAATATCTCAGAACCAGAGTAACTCAAGAAAATTGTAAAAAAAAAAAGATTTGTCTACCTTTTTTGGAAAAATATCAATCGTAGACAAAAAATTATTAAAACCAAAGTTGTAGGAACTTAAATTCTGAATAACTTTGTCATGAGCATTTTTCGTCAAAAGTCGAAAATAAGCGAGATATTTAACAAAAATAAATTAAATTAAAATTCAAAATGGCGGCCAATTCTAAGGCCCTAAGAATTGAAAAATCAAAACTTATACTCCTTATGAGTTTCTTTAATGATTAAAAAAGAAAAAAAACCCTATCTTATATTTTCTATGTAATCCTATTTTCCTGATTAACTCGAAAAATATCAATCGTAAACAAAAATTTATTAAGAATTAAGTTGTAGAAGATTAAATTCTGAACAAATTTCGTGTTGTGCATTTTTCGTCAAAAGATGAAAATAAACGAGTTATTTAACAAAAATCAATTTACCTTAAATTCAAGATGGCGGCCATCACTAAAAACCTAGGAATTCGAAAATCGAAATTTATCTAATTTTTTTCATTTCAGCTCATGTTATTGTACTGGGCTATTACTTGACTTATTAACCAAAGTAACATTGCACTTCAGTTTGTCTTTCATTAAATGACCAATATTTACAGAATGTTGTAGGTGGATATGATTAAAATAATACTTTTTCCGTACCGACGATTTAAAACAGCCATCCCAACGACTGAAAGACACGGCGACCGTGTCTTATCAGTGTTCTACATGATTAAGCGCACGCTTTCACAAAAGACGGTTTTTAGTCTGCGTCTGTTGTTTTTTTTTATATACGTATATATAACTAACGCGCGCACAAGGGACTATTTGTTTCCCTTTTAATGTAGAGCACACTGAGCGGGCATTAGGAAAATAGGGATGGGAAGGATAGGAGGTGTCGATTAACATTGGTTTTGAATGCTGGCAGATCAAAATGGCAAGGGAAAATCTCGCCGGGTAAACTATTCCAAATTCGTGTTGTTCGTCAAAAAAAGAATCCCTATATTTCATGGTACATCCGAAATTGGGCTCAAGTGTAAACTGATGAGATTCCTGCGAGACGAGTATTACAGGAGAAACTTTTAAGGGCAGGAATGCAGCTGGCTATTTCGAATGGAAATTTTTATAAAAGAAACCATAAAATAAGGAAAGACATGAAACCTTGCTTCGGTGTTCGAGAGGGGCAATTGTTTCAGCGGCAGTTCTATTACCTATCAATCTTAATGCTCGATTTTGTATTCTATCAAGCAGGTGAAGCGATGTTTGCGAACCACCTGCCCTGAGGTAGGAGTTATACTCGAGTTGACGGCATATAAACGCTTTATAAATTGTTGCCAGATCAGAAGGAGAAAAATATATGATCGTTCCAACGGAGGTCGTCGTTGAAACACATAAAGAGTACTGAGAGCTTTTCGGTTTCTTCGTTGCAAGTGCCATTCATGGACAATAGCATGGGGGTATGTTAAGCTTTAACGACAGAAGACAGCATTGAGTTTTCGAAGCATTAAACTCCACACGATTCCTATTACCCCATTTGAAAATGCTGTATAAATCGTTGCCATTGTACGTCCGAAGGCGAAGGACGTGAATTATCGAATAAATATGAAAAGCTGAGGGTAGAGTCGTCAACAAAACAGTTAAGTGGATTAGAAATAACAGACAGAAGATCATTTATAAAAATGAGGGAAAGAGTCGGAGACAAAACAGAGCCCTGGGGAACACCAGCAATTATTTTATGCGATACAGACTTGAATCCGTCCAATACAACTTGTATTGAACGCTCCTGAAGATAGCTTCTAATCTAACGAACAAGAGTATCATCGATCCCAAAAGCACGCATTTTCGATAAGAGAGCTTCATGCCAAACTCTATCAAATGTCTTGGAGATTACAAGAGCAATAATCTTACTTTCACCAAAGCGATATAAAGATTTGTTCCACTGTTCGGTGAGATATGCCATCAGATCACCAGCGGAACGATTGCTACGGAAGCCATATGGACGGTAATGTAGAAGATTTCGATCTTCGAGATATTCCTTAAGCTGACGGTTAATCACCGTTTCCATGACCTTAGAAAGAAGGGATGTTAGTGTTATGGGTCGCTAGGAGGAGGGCGAGAATGGGTCACCTTTCTTAGGGACAGGTTGGACAAATGCTTTTTTCCATCTTCTAGGAAAGATTCCAGAAGACTAGGAGCGATGGAAAAGCTTACATAGTGGCTTTACCAGTGTGGAAGAACATCTCTTCAGAAGAATCGGGGGTATACCATCCGGGCCAGCGGATTTTTGTCTTACTACTGCACGAGTGCGGAGAAAATCTGTCCCATGGAAAAATTTACATTCTCAAGTACAGGAGGGGCAACGTTGCATGGAGCTGGGAGCGAAATGGGCGGCGAGCAAGTTTGCCTTCTCTGAAGAGTAAACAATTGGTTTGTTATTGTCGATGAGCGTTGGAACCAAAGATTTACAATATTTTTTACAAATGACCAAAAAAAATGTACTGCCTTTGAGACATTGCAGAATTTTTTGTCGTAATTTTTGATCATGCAAAAATTTGGTTCTTTTAATAATGGAGTTGCATGAGTTCCTTGCTTGTTTGTGCTTTTTCGGATTTTCCTCTCTAGGGTTGGCTTTTTAAGATCGGAAACTTACTTCTTTGAGCCTGATAGCTTCCTGACACTCAGAGTTAAACCAGAACTTTTCTTTAGGCTTGATATTTTTTACTCTGTTAGGAATAAAAGTACGCATCCCTAGAAGAATCACATTTGTCATCATATCAGCACTGGCATCAATGTCACTATCGAGGAAGCATAGTGACCAGTAAAAGTTTCGGAAAAAAATATTCAGGCCGCAAGCAAACTGGGGCTTTCTTGTATTGCCGAACAGTCCTGGTGGGGAGTTATACTTTAACTGGTTGTGTGGAGGACGAGAAATTAGCTGAAATGACACAATGATCCGAAGTGCCAAATGGAGAAGTTACACTAATGGTATATTTATCAAAGTGAGAAGTAAGAAACAAGTCAAGAGTATGGGCGGCTTGCCCAGCATCATCCGGTATACGCGTTGGCACATCGATCAGTTGGGTAAGGTGATGTAACCCGGCAAAGAGCTCGACATACCTTCCTTCGGGTGTTGTCTGACCAGAAAAGCTCTGCTAAAAATTGTTGTTAAAAATTAAAATATAACCAAACATCGTGTGTGAAACAAGGCTCATGGTGTCATTTTTCGTCTGGCTATCATCCGGGTTGATTCGTAACTAACTCTTAATAGTGGAGACGAGAACATTTACCGATATATTTCCAATATTTCATACACTTTTGTTATTTGCTCTTATTCTATATCCAAACCAATTGGCGATTTTAGCGACTTGATTCGCAACTAAAAAATTAAACTTCGTGATAGTACTATATACAGTGTATTTCAAACACCTAGGATTTTTTCTATTTAGATTAAGCATTAAGGAACAATTGAAAACTATTCCCAAATTTCTAACGGAGCTGACATGTTCAATGGTTTTATCCTCTATCTTCAACGGGTTTGCGGTAGATAGGTAAATCTTTTGACTTGACAAAATTTGAGTTTTGTTAATTTTTTTCCTGAACTAACGTGAGATGAGCAGCAACATTTCATTCATTAGAGAACTGTCTCATTCTTTGCCGATAGCGGTCGACTGATCAGAAATTTCACATTATCAGCATATAAATTTATGCGGCAGTTATTTTTCAAACAAATGGAAGTTCATTTACTAGAAAACATTTGGTCCAAGTATAGACCCTTGTGGCACACCCGTCAAAACATTCATTAAGTTGGATTAGCGATATTCTGCGATAACACTTTGTAAGATACGAAAGGATCACCTGGCATGGTGGACTGACAACTAAGGCATGTCTCGCTCAGTAAAGCCCTTATTGTATTGCGGAAGTATTTTTAAAAAATTGAAAAAACATTTGCAATAATTCAAGTGAATTATTATTAATTCAAAAGATTTTGTAAATCTTGCATAAATGGTTTAATCTGAATTTATAAAATTAAAACACAATAAATAAATAAATTCAAAATTCATCAACCGCAACCCTAAACACTTTTTTGAGAACCTACTCTTAAGCGAACTGCACAGATCCTTGCTTCAATGGTGAATCCAATTGAAATTCAAGTTTGTCTAAAAGTCTAGGGTTTTTAACTATAATGGTTTTGGACAAAATTAAAAATACTTACAAATACAATTTAGGACAACAAAGACATAAGAAGTTAAGTTGTACATAAAGTTGATCAGACACATTTAAACAACTCTTGTGACGCCACAAAACCATTTCAACCAAAAATTATCAGTCAATAACATCCTCCTTCCGTAAGTTTGTTTGTTTTTAATCAAATTGATCATTATATGTGACAACAAAACTTAGTAGCAGCTAGTAGTAGCTATATCCAAATTAAATACTCATATTCAGCAGAACCAATCCCTTGATAAATGGAATGTTCTGTTATTTTTCCACAAAAAGTTTACTGTCGAAAATTTAATGACATCGTTCTGTCATGTCAGCAAACTTATTAATGTGTCCTGTACCACCTTCCCATTCTTGAAGCCAGAAGCCGGAGCTGCTGTTGTAAAACTGAAATTATAAATGCACCTCAATTCCATACGGTAACGCGGTCTTCGTACATGCATGTCCCGGTCCCCCAAAAGACATCAATTCCTACATGACATTGTCTAGAGCATTATATATGGTTGTTTTAATGTTTGTGACCCACCCAGGATAGGTAACTCCTTCTTGTCCGTGTGTATCCTGGCTCTATCCGCTAATGGGGTGAGAAACAAAACACAAAAACACCAATCCAATTCCGTTTTTATATTTTCGAGTCATTCTGACAGAGCCAAACTACAATAGCTCATTGTTCCGTCATCCAGTGTTTCATAGTGTTTTATGAAACACACAACACAATAATGGAAGCAGGAGCAACAGAAGCAGCAGCGTGTAGCATAAACGCTAACGTCTAACCCAAACCCCAATTGGCGTCACAGCAGCACAGCGTGCGTTGTTGTCATTGTCGACTTCGTCGTCGTCGATTGCATTTAATGGTGAGGATGAAGATTCGTGTTGCTATTGCTAAATCCGGTGCGCTCACCTTGGGAAAAGGCACGCCAAAGCCAAAACCGACTTACATGTGAGATCAAAATTCTATTGGTCTCCGTGGTATTGTTTTTCATTGTGTTTTGCTCCCTGGGAAGGAAGGAAGGATTCCATCAGCGTAATTGTACCAACACCCGAAACCGACAAAAACAATGCGCTTTTGCATTAAAATGGTTGGTTCCAGGATCGGACTTGAATGGAAGTTGGATGAAAGCCAAACAGGAACTTAAAATTACGAGTAAAATAAAATTCAACAAAAATAAATAAAATAAGATAAAATAAATTTAAATAAAATAAAATGTAAAATAAAATTAAAATAAAATAAAACAAAATAAACTAAAAAAAATTTAAAAAAAACGAAATAAAATAAAATAAATTAAAGTCAAATAAAATAAACTCAAATAAACTACACTAACCTTAAAAAAAACGACATAAACAAATTAAATAAAAAAAAATAAAATAAAATGAAATATATCAAAATAAAATAAAGTAAAATAAAATAAAGAAGAAAAAATAAATTTAAGTAAATAAAATTTAAAAAAAATAAAATAAAACAAAATAATCTAAAAAAACAAGAAAAAAATAAAACAAAAATTAAACTAAAAAAAATAAAAGAAATAAAACAAAATAAAATAAAAGAATTAAATAAAACAATAAAATAAAATAAAAATATAAAAAATAAAATAAAATAAAAAAATAAAAACAAAAAAAATAAATAAAATACACTAACCTTAAAAAATATACAAACAAAAATATAATTAAATTAAAAAAAAAATGAAATAAAATGAAACAAAATGAAATAAAAACAAAATAAAGTAAGATAAAATAAAATAACAAAATAAAATTATATTAAATTTAATTAAAGAATAAAATAAAATAAACTAAAATAAAACAATGTAAAATAAACTAAAAACAAAATAAAATAAACTAAAAAAATAAATAAAATAAAGCAAAATAATTAAAAAAAAAAATAAAACAAAATGAAATAAAATAAAATAAATTAAAGTCAAATAAAATAAACTCAAATAAACTACACTAACCTTAAAAAAAACGACATAAATAAAAATTAAAAAAAAAATAAAATAAAATGAAATATATCAAAATAAAATAAAGTAAAATAAAATAAAGAAGAAAAAATAAAGTTAAGTAAATAAAATTAAAAAAAAATAAAATAAAACAAAATAATCTAAAAAACAAGAAAAAAATAAAACAAAAATTAAACTAAAAAAAAAATAAAAGAAATAAAACAAAATAAAATAAAAGAATTAAATAAAACAATAAAATAAAATAAAAATATAAAAAATAAAATAAAATAAAAAATAAAAACAAAAAAAATAAATAAAATACACTAACCTTAAAAAATATACAAACAAAAATATAATTAAATTAAAAAAAATGAAATAAAACGAAACAAAATGAAATAAAAACAAAATAAAGTAAGATAAAATAAAATAACAAAATAAAATTATATTAAATTAAATTAAAGAATAAAATAAAATAAACTAAAATAAAACAATGTAAAATAAACTAAAAACAAAATAAAATAAACTAAAGAAAATAAATAAAATAAAGCAAAACAAACTAAATTAAAATAAAATAAAATAAACTAAAATAAAATAGAATACACTAACCATAAAAAAATAAAAACAAAACGAAATGAAATAAATACAAATAAAATGAAGTAAAATAAAATAAAAAAAAAATTAAAATTAATTAAAATCTAAAAAAAAAAACAAAGAGAAAATTAAACTAAACAAAAAATAAATGAAATAAAAAAATAAAATAAAACAAAATAAAATAAACTAAAATAAAAAAAAATTAATACAATAATAAAATAAAATTAAAAAAATATAAAATATAACAAAAAATAATAAAATATACAAACCTTAAAAAATAAACAAACAAAATTAAATAAAATTAAAAAAATAAAATAAAACAAATTTAAATAAATAATAGCAAAATAGAGTTAAATAAAATAAAATAAAAAAAATCAAATAAAAATATAAAATAAAACAAAATAAACTACAAAGGAATAGAAAATAAAACAAAAATTAAATTAATCAAAAAACAAATAAAATAATATAAAATATTTTGAAATAAAACAATTTAAATTAAATCAAATAAATTCTGCGCCTTCTTCCGCGGCGACCCTGCTTCCAATTCAGCGTAGAAGAATTGTATTTATTTGAAACGTATGTCTGGGCCGATTTCAAAAGGCGAATATTCTCGCTTACCCCCCACCAACTGTACCTTGCCTTTATAGTTTATTTAATTAAATATACAATCAAAAGGCAGACATGGAGAGTGACGAGTGGCAGAACACCGAACAGAAGTGTCGGCTTCGGGACGATGGCAATAGCAATGGTGGATAATTCGTCATTCCCAGGACTCGAAAGGATATATTCTATTCATATAATAACGTCTGCACGCTTAAGAGGGTGGCAAAATGGCATTGGCAATGATGGTAATGTATTGTATTGTGTGTTTTTGGGCGAAAAAAAAAACTATTGTGATCTGGGTTGTAGCAGGGTGCAATGAGAGAGAGAGATCAACATATTGGCCAGGGAACGCAAAAGGACTCGTCGTCATAGATGATTGCAATGATGCCAATTCACGCAGCGGTGGTGGTAAGATGTATGGGGAATGTTGAGGCTGGAGTCCTGTCGTGTGACGGTTGATGGACCGCTTGCAGTGTTATAGTTGTAAAGACCGACGAGTGCGTGTTTTTATGATTGAATGATGTTTTGCACGTGCAATGTAGCATCGCGGCACCGTGTCCTGGGAAACGGACATTTATATTATTTTTTTTTACTTGCAGCCAGCAACAATTTTCAAACTATTGTGAATGAGTGTAAATGTTGGGAAAATTTTCCGGTAATTACACTTGGGAAATTTCGTAGGGAAAAACCGAACAAAATAATAATTGGATCGGATCGTGTCGTATAAATTATCATCGGAGTGCTTGAAATATTATTATTATTAGAAATTAGGGTTTCACTTGAAATGAAAACTTAACAACACTATGCAACATAGTCATAAGGGAATAGGCGTAGGGTTGGGAAATGTATTATAATTTGATTAATGATTTGGGATACATTCAATCCGATTAAATGAATGTTTTAATGAGATGCAATTAAAAAAGTACATGCATAAGGTAAGTTTTTACTTTTAAATGCTGAAAATTATGATGGATTATAAAATTTTATTAAAAATTCGGTTAGGCGCTTGGCATATATTATTTTGTGGGAAATTTTATTTTGAAGGGTTTGGTTATCATAATTATTACAATCAAACCAAAGACAGCATTGAATTAATGCTTCTCTTGCAGTTTTATTTTACATTTGATAGTAAAAAGTATTTATTCACATATCTGTTTCATTTGTATTCAATAACAGGGTCTTATGTTGAATATGAAGTTTTTTTTTTATATTATTATACAAATTTGTTTCCCATCAAGTGCAAATATAGAAATACTTGTATTGATATATTAAACTCATACAACTTTTGATTAGATTTGTTTGCTTTTCGAATGATTTGTTCTCAAAGGTGTTCAGAGGGGACAAATGTGTCCCCAAGAAGGACAGCACCCATAAGTTTTTTTTTTCAAAACTCATCTCTGTCTATCAACTTTTACTTTCATCTCCACGCTACCTGTTGAACATCGGGTGCCTACTACCTATACTGGGATTGGGTTCCAACTTGCTTACCTGGAAGCGGAAGGTTGTTGTTGTTGGGTGTCGTTCCATCGTGTCGTGTAAAGAACAGTTAGTTGCAAAACAACCAAAAACCTCTGATACTGACAGATTCGATGATGACGAACCCTGCAAACAAAATAAGCATAACAAACCTCGGATCTGTACATGGATCTGGGCATAAGAAAGATGAAAAACTGTGATCTTTACAATGACAACTGCTACAGAAAAACTCTGATTTTTACAATGACAACTGCTACAGACACAGCCTGCACGACAAAACCTCCGATAACGGATTCAGGATAATTGACTTTGTTGCGGAGCGAGATATTGTAAAGTTCGTAGTTCCCACACCTCAACATTCACAAAAGAACCAACCAGATTAATCACTTTGCAATCGACGCATGGCACTGCTCCAATATCATGGATGGTCAAACTTTCCGAGGAGCGAACTATAATTCAGACCTCTGCCTTGTAATGTGCTATTTTAAATACGTCTTCATCAACATCTTAAATAATAACGCCCATCACTACTTTTGCTATTCCAAATAATTTTATATTATTGCAAAGAAAAAAACAATAGTATTCTCTCTTGTTGTATGTTTGACAAAAAAAAATAACCTACTACAAGATAACACCCAAATGCATTCTTTTCTTATGTACCTACATACAATGCATTCATAAGAATTCAGAGTCTAGAGGGCACATAAGATAAAAGCAAAGAGCTTACGGTTAAGTCGCGGGATGATTGTTTGTCAAAGCGATAAGCGAGAGATCGAACAACAAAGCTTTAATTAGTGATATATATCAAAACTGAATGTCAATGTCACACAGTCGAAAAACAGTCATCAGCATAAGCACACCAAATTAGATCGTGCAAGAAGATTCCCTTTTTGTTAGAATAGTCGAAAAATCCTAAAGTGAACGTTTTAATTTGATTTATAAATTAATATAAATAAAAAAGTAGTGATTATCTATCAATGGTCTTTTATATGTAATGTAAATTCCTCAATTGATTTTCAATAGAGTTTTAAACAAATACTCAAATAAAATACGTTAAAAAAGCGGGGAAGTAATGGCTCCCGCTCCTAATGCCTGGGCACCTTTCCAACCAATAAAATGCAGCAAATAAACTGCCTCTCATCAAAGTCCTCAGATGAGAGGCAGTTTTTAATATTCATACAGTGACTCAAATTATTCATCAATTTTCTTTAAATTTTCTAAATTACTTGGACTAAGATATTTTGTACTTCTCAAACATATTAATTTATCATTTGTTTTTTTTAATTTCAAATATCGTTCTAAATTAAAATATTTCTCGAAGTTTTAATATTTTTTTTAATTCAAATAATTCTAAAGTCTAAATTAAGGTATTTTTCTTAATTAAAATACCTACTTTTGTCTAAATTCTAATTTTTTTCTAAATTTAAATATTATTCTAAATTCTATATTAATGTATGCTCGTATTGTAAAAACAAAAAGAAAAGCAATTTGTCAGTCAAATTATTAATTAAAATAGTAAGACTTGAAAATACGTATAGGTAGGGCTTCATAAAGTCTCTTACAGTTTCTTCAGAAATGATTTTTGTAGACTCGGTTGGGCGAATAATTGTCTAGGATAATAGGCCTATTTTGTAGAATTTGGAAAATGTTTAGATTTTTTTTATGCCAACAATATAGGTATCGATGAACATTTTTTATTTTTATTAATGTTTTTGAGACTTTAAATCCTATAATTCCAAGTAGGTATTATAATTTCTTTATTTTAATGCAAATTTTTTTTAAACTTCAAACCGTTTTATATTTTTTTTATTCGCATTCTTCTTGTTGATTTTTTTTTTCATAAATTCTAAAACTTTAAACTTTTATTTTACTTTAATTTAATTAATTATAATTAAAAAAATATGAATTTTGAACAAAGTTTTGTAAAGTAGGGTAGGTATACACCGAAAGACAAAAGTTTCAATTATTTTTTATTTGGGCCATTCAAATATTTTTTTGAATGGTTGGTAGGGAAATGTGAGGCCTAACAACACCTTGGTCTCAGAATCATTCCTTTTTTTGTATATAGTTTTATATATAGTTTAGTAAAACAGAGCAAACAAAAACCCACACCGAACTGAAGCAGCCGTATATTTTAAGTGATCACCCTACTCTGTATTTAGGAACATTTCACCTAATCCCAGACCGAAACGTAACAGCCTCGTTCTAGCCAAAATACGGCTTCGAAAATCTCGACCAACACAAAAAAGATGTAATACTGTGAGAAAATTTGAAGTCCAAGGAACCAAGGTGCTCTGAAGTGCTGGGTTTTACACGGCTACCACAACAAAACCCCTGGTTTGACGATGGGTGCTAGCAAGCACATTCAGCTTAACACAAGGACCAGAACAGCTTGCGGGCTCTACGAGCAAAACAGGAAAGAGAAACACCAACGAAAGAAAAAAGGAGCATGATAAGCATGGCATGGAGAGCTGTTACTGCAGAAATGAAGTTGGAAAGTTTTAACAAATGGTTGCAAGAAGCGATCTGAAACTTGCAAAGACGATCCAGGGATCAACTTAGTAGAATCTCAATCAATGCAGAGAATATGGAAAAATTATAAAAAATAAGGATTCCAATGAAAATGAACTAATATAAAATTTATTTCCTTATCATATAGCTGCATTCTTCTATTAATTTTCAAACAATTAATTCTCTCCTTTACACAAGAACTTGCCTCTTTTACGCAATCCTCTAAAATCAAATTCATTTGGTGCATTCCAACACGTTTAATGAAAATAAAAAAAGTTCTTTTTTTTATTTCCTCAAATGAACTCAAACATCAACCGTAACCGACCCCAGATTCAATCTAGCACCCCACACCCTTGCGCGCTCATCAGAGTCCACACTCTGTTGATTTCCACAAACCAATAAACTCAACATAGCAAAAGAGAGGGAACGCCAGCAGAATCCCTTAAACCAACCCAGCACATTTCTATCAAAATCCAATCAAATGGACTTTGACTTTCATTCAACCTCTTTGCTTTCTATATAGGATAGCTACATAGCTGTTTTTGCTTTAGTTATATACGTAACGTACAACTGCTTTGATAGCTTTTCCAGACTTAATTCATTCGAATGCTACTGCCGTTGCCGCAAACAAAATCTAATTGCATTGCCAACTGTATAGTCGCAGCTCAAGTATTAGTGTACAGTACACTCCATCTTTCCCTTGGGCCAACTCCACCCAACCCATCCGTATTTGCCACCCCCAAATCCAACTCCCTGCTCCTTAAACAATCGCGCAGCATGTTGAACATTTCCACTACGTTTACTTTGAAAATCCTTTCGAGCTAACTCATCTGTGTAAATCCGTAAAATCATGTATTTAGCCAAGAAGTAGCACGTGTCACGTCATTGTCAATTGATACGCATGAAAAGACAGCTGTTCTCAATGTATACCCTACTCCTGTCCTGTACTTGAATCCTAAGACACGATATGCAATGCATCCAAACGTGCGAATTCAAGGATTACCCATTACGATACGACGACGACGACGACGGATTACCGTTCTCCAGAAGAATCCCTAATCCCTTCCTAAACCGCTGCTCGTTCTTCTGCTGCTCATAGTCGCATCTTCGTGTATTATCCATATATGTCATTGACATTTCGATTGTGATTTTGATATATCAAGGCGGTAGCAGGGCCGATGAAACGCACTCTGCTGGCACAAAATAACCAAAGCAATTGCTGACCATACCGTTTCCTATATACAGCAATATGCACTCCCAACAACGAACAAACAGTAATTTCCAAAGCAAACGCCAAAGGCTTCTTTTGAGAATCCCAATCACATATGAATAAGGTTGAATGGAGAGTCCTATTAACTGCACTCCATAGTATACTCGCATATTGCATTTAATTATCCTTTTTCCAACCCCTCACCAAGTCCATGATAGTCTTTCCTGATTTTCCAAAGCTAGATTTATTGTGCTCGTATACTCCTACCTATGGTAACGTATTGTTTTCTTTGTTGTCCCCTTTTACAGGAGTTGCATAATCGGACCAGAACTGGAAGTTAAAGTATGCTCTATCGGAACTGTGATAAATCGTTCGGCATATGTGGCCGACTATTGCCAACTTGAAGGTACTGGAAGACAATCACAGCCAATGCCTATCAGATGGATGTCGTGGGAGAGTGTTTTATTGGTAAGTTTTCTAGTTTGATGTTTTTTTTTTAATTTTACAAACAAAAAATAACGTTTCTATCATTTTTAATGTATCACTTTAGAAATATTAAATTCGCAGAAAATTTGAAAATTTAATTAAAGTGATTTTTTGTATAAAAATCTAAATCAGCGAAATTAAATTCCAGGGTTTGTTTTTAGCTCTAGTTTTTTTCAGAATATTAGTAAAAAAAAATTAATTTTCTCCGGACAAAACATTTTCTTTGTAAAATTTTCTTTCTTAGAAATAACGATATTTAATGAGCTAAAATTATATAGAAAAATTCATTTTGAATCAAAGAACATTGTTTTTGCAATTAAGTTGAAATAATTTCTGGGAAAGTGATTGAATCATTTTAGGCGAAGGTAAATACCATGGATTTTCCTAGAAGCAACTTATTCCTTTGTGGGGAATTACTTTATGAACGATTTCGTTGAATTTCATCAGACAGTTTCATGTAAATACGAACATTTTCGTTAGGAAAATAACTATAGCCGTCTTTTATTGGTGTGAATACCCAGCGCAGTAAAATTTTATAAGGCAACAAAACAAATAATTAGGTTAGTGAAATTAGAGAATATAATAATTTTAGATAAAGCTTGGAAAGAAATGTCAACCAACTGGAATGTAGAAAAATAATGTACTTGAAGGTTGGCAAGATTTTATTATTTAAGGATATGTTCGTTGAGTATCATGTTACCAGATTACAAGACAGCGCCTTCCCGGATATGACGTCATCAGTGACGCAAATTGATTAAATTAAATACCATTTTTGGAAAGGATCCAAAGTGTTGACTCAAAATGTATATTAAATCAATCAATGCATCAATTGAAACTTAAATTACTGCCGATTTTTTCTAAGACCTAATTGATGACGTCATGGTTGAGTATTCTACCCGGATGTCTCTGTCCAAGAACAGAGTTGAATTGAAGTTGAACTTTTCGCAATTGTTAAATTCGGCTCTAAGCCTATGCAGAAGAGCTTTCAACTCTTCAAACAATCACTAAAAGATGCTTTACATTGATCTACATGTCGACTTCTCCTGAAAAAAGATACAAAATATAAAAATCATACTTGTTCGATAGAGAGGGGAGATTAAAATACACAGATCTTCATGGTTGAAGATTATAGGAAACACGAGTTATTAAGATTGCAGAATATACTGAAGACGAAATTTATAATAAAACAAAGCACTGCAACAACAAAAATGTAAAACCTTACCGTATATATATATATATACCTAACCGGTGTGATACTACGCGAAATACTGCTTTCAGTGTGTCTCTTTCTTTCTCTTATAATTTAGACATATATTGGTTCTGCTCTATTGCGCGTCTTTCTTTATTTCTCCTCATTGACCTCGCTGCATTTTGGTCTCTCTCTCTCTATCTTTATCGAAGCATTGTGATATTTTTAATTGTGTATACTTTAACCGTGTCTCCACGATCTATATTTTATAGAATACAATCTGTCATTTTCATAAAAAAGAAAAAAATAGAATGCTGGAAAATTCGTGATGTGTATTTCATAGAATACTGTTTCCTTCGCAGAAATGGCGCGGAGAAAAACGTATTTTTGTTCTTGCTCTAATAGCATCAAAACCAAAAGTAAAAACTCTAAACATTCTCGACCTGAACTTCCATGTATATTCAAACTAGAAGTCGACTCAACCTAAAAAAATTATTGCACGTCATTGGAACACACCCTTATTAATTTATTCAACAAGACGTCAGTTGTCACTTCGGGGGGTTAAAGTAAAAGTGAATTATGGAGTGAATATAGCGTTTTATTGGGACTTCCAATAGTGCGCTAGCTTTAAAACATGACTTGTAGTGGTAAATATGCCTTTTATAATGAAGTGGTAAGAAAAGCAATCTTACAAGGAAATTTAGTCAACAATAAATATGTTTATAAAAGAATCAGTTGAGGCTCAATAGCTTTTGAAAACTCAAAATATTATGAAGTAATAATAATAATAATTTTCATTGTAAAGACGAAGGTATGCCATTAACAATGGAAAACGATATCAGCCAAAAGGCCACCATGGCTACGATTGGAGCCCCATGTCCTTTTCATGAAATTTTTCATGACCATCAGCTTCACTATTGTCGGCCGAGAATGTGCTTCATGACGACAGCAAAATGTTCAAATTTTGAGGAAAACTCTAGGCATACATCAATTGTCATCGTTTTTTGGGTGATTGGGCTGATAATCAAATGGAACTTGAACCAATTTTTTATCGTCAAACCATCTTCAGCGGTGAGTCTCATTTTTGGCTTAACAGGTATGTTAACAAACAGATTGTCGTTTTTAGAGTGAGCACAATCCTCATGATGTGGTTTACATGCCGAAGGCGTCATTGGCCCATTTGTCTTTAAATCCGAAACCGTTGCCAACATAACCGTGACGTGAATGGCGAACGCTACAAGCAAATGATTCGTGCAACCATCATTTTGTTAAGTCGAACGTTTAGTGACCGAATCATCTCAAGAAATGGTCCTCTGAATGGGACAGTACGTTTGTATGATTTTGAAACCTTTCGACTACTTTTTGTGGGAGAAAGTTAAATCTCTGGTCTATGCTGATAAACCAGCAAACAAGTTATCATTTAGAATCCAACACTCAATGCACTATTGACGAGATAAGACCGGGTATGCTCGAAAAAGTAGTGCAAAATTGGACCGGGTGGATGGCGTTCATAAGGCGCAGTCGCGGAGGCCATATGCTAAGAAATGTTATGAATAATCTCATCGCAACCAATTGGACCTAAAATTTCGCCTCTAGATAATAATGCCAATGAACTTAAGCGAGATTGACAAATGGTTCACAAATCGGCGAGTAACATTTAGAGAAACAACTCAGTTTCAAACCTAAAATGAAAATAGAAGCACTATAAAGCCTAATATTTTAGATCGAGAATGATCACAAGCCAATACCGAAATCAGGAAAAAAATTCCAAGTCTAGTTCTTCAACAACAAAGTCAGCAAATCAATTCTTAATGAATGATGTTGATCTTAGAAACATTCCTATAACAGCTGTGTTTCCAGATCTTCCGCTAGTTTTTTATCTTCTAATGACTCCAACGGAAATATTTTTAAACCCGTCATTTCAAAAGAAAGTAGGCCGCAAACCAATGGGACGGAACACGAACACCGATTCTCATTCTCATTTTCTGGAAGCAGTGAAAAACTTAACAAGCTAATTCGCGAGTAACATATCAAGGAAGTTCTCACCATTCAACCAAAGCTGATTCTTCAACTTATCCATTTTCTTCTAGAGGAAACTTCATTAAGTCAGTTGACCTGAAACCAAGTACATCGGAGGCCAAAACAAATAAAACAACAATTCAATATTCTTTGAATTACAAAATAATTGAAAATTTAATCAAGCTTAACACCTCGGGAGCAACGCCAACAAATAATCGAGCAACATTTGGAGGAGAATCTCGTCAGAAAAATATCGAAAGAAGAGAATTAGAACAAAACGAAAGTGAAAAACTAACATTTTCTTCCCGCAAAATGGACAGAAGCAAGACAATTAAGGAAATTATTGTTGAAGACGAGTGGAAGAACTTCAAAACCCAAAATCTTAGTTTTGCGGAGTATGCTAAGCAGACAGCTTTAAAGACGAAAAAATACTGATTTAAATTTTTGATTTTTATATTTTTAAATACGTTGATTTTTTTGTATTGTAATAACATTTTTCGATTTAAAATACATCAAGGAGAAGAGGTTGCACCTATTTCTAGAACTTGCTCTGTACAACTATCCAGGGGAATCTTGAGAGTGAAAAAACTGTAACAAAGCGAGTGTTGTTAAGTTTCTGCTATTGTTTCAATGCCATTGTAATATTAGTAATATTTAGAATTTTAGAATTGTAGAAATTATCAAAAATCTCTTTGAAGAAGTTAATAGAACCACGTGAACAAGAAAGTTTTCTTAGTTTAGGTAGTGATGCAGCAGATAAGGTTTTTGTCTGCTAGCCTAGATATTGTAGGTTCAGTTATCGGGTAGGTCGTTTTTTCAAACTCAACGTTGTTGGTGGGTTTTAAGTCAGAAACAGACATCTAATTCTCGTTCTACTGCGCAGAACAATTCTTTTATAGGAATGCCCATCAGTTTACCCTTGAGCCTAACTTCGGACGTACTGTTAAGTATAGAGATTCTTTCTTTAGTCGCACCACATGAATGTGGAATGCTTTGTCAGGCCCTAACTTATCTAGTGCAAGTGTTAGTAGTTAGTAAAATTAAATCAGCCAAAAAGTAACATATGGAATAAAATAATATAAACATAGTTTACACGCAAAACTCAATAAACATAAAATTCGGTTGCAGGGGCAGTATACCTGTTTATACGGGAGCGCTATTAAAATGTGTTTTTTAAAGGTATAGAACTTAAAGCTGGCAACAACATTTTAACTGCCGGCCATTTTGCCAGCTGTCAAGTGATTTATTTTTAGTTTGGTTTGGTATTTCAACATGAATAGAGACGCCTGAACAACGCTTCCAAATTGTGCAAATTTATTTTGAGAATCATGGTTCTGTTCGAAATGCGTACCGCGTACTACGTTCATTAAAAATCGTCCAGCAGAGCAGTTAATTCGATTAACTATGGAACGTTTTCGCACCACGTTTACCTGGAGGCATAGCCTACGGGTAGAGTGGCCAAGGACGGCGAAGAGGGTCCCAGATTCGAATCCGGCCTGGGCAAACATAATATTTTTTTTTTTGGCAGAAGGTGCTGGAAAATAGAAGTAGACAAGAGGAAAGCGTCAGTCAGGAGATGAGTGACGTCAATACAGCGGAGACATCGGAAGATGTCCCAACAACATCAGCCGATGTGTCAATGACGTCAAAACGGCGAAAAAAGCAGACGAAACCAAGTAATAAACCAAAAAATAATCAGAGGTGTGCTAACCAGTTTAAAACTGATTGTTTGACAGAACTTAGTTTTCCAATTTGTTTTTCGAGACACTAAGTGTTAGGGAAATTTTTAATCGGTATCCTTAGCTTAAGTATCCGCAAGTCTTACAGCTTCTTTATACTATTCTTGGACTTTTATTTTGAGTTATTTATTAGAAATCGTGCAGAAACGGAAATGCTTTCAAAACCTCTACATTGCATTTAAAGTCATCCTAAATATCAAATTTCGTTACATTTTATATCTTTCGTTATTATTAATAAACTTGGTTCCATGGAAATCATTTCCACAAATTTATCTAAATAGCTCATAAAGAAAAATAGTTGATTAAATTATCAAATGTCCTTATATCAAACCCAGATTCAAAAACAGGCCATAATCCGCATGCAGCATATACTCGATAACTACCTTCTTCCCTTTAATTTGTACTATAATATATGCCGCTGTGCGTTGCGGAATCCTCATGTGGTAATTTTTTAGGTTTCTGCTTCGCCTTACAGATCTTATTCCATGCGAGTTGGTAATCCTTAAAATAAATGTATCCTTTCCTAACTCTACCGTCGTCATCGTCATTGCTGTGCAACTCTGCCAAGAGCAAACGTTATTTTTACCAGCTGAAAACAACCTTCTCTCCTTTTTTTTCGTTAACTGTATACGTTATACTAGTGTAAATGTAAACACAGTGTCGAGTAAAAAAGGAATAATCATAATGAAAAACACTCAAGGGTATTCCTCATGAGTCGTGGTTTTACGCCACGAATCCCAAGTTCTGGATACGCGGTGTGCACACGTCAAGTGCGGTGGAGGACGGTGAGAAGCAAGGAACACCACGAAGAACGATTTTCCAGAGTTACGATATGGCAGTATTTTTTCATTAAATTCGTTTTGAAAATCTATACTGGGACTTAGAGACTTTGACTATTTTTTTTATAGAAAGAAAAAGCTCCTTTTCGATACAAGGACGACGACGATGGCAAAGATGTATGTTATATGAGCTGGAAGCAAACTATTACCATGCCCACACTCCAGTGCTTCTCTTCTTTTACCTCTTAGCCCCGGACTAAGCTCGCTTTATGCTATTAAAGGCAAATACTGTTCGTATTTTGTAAGTGTAAGTACAGTGCTGTGCATAAACTTTTCAATCTTTTGTCGAAAATTGGACAACCCTGAAATGAATTGTCTTTTCGCTTGATTTTATTTCATGTGCTTCAGCTCTTTCAATTCTTGCCTAGTTGTGCTGATTCCGCTTGAATGTTCTGCGCCATGCCGCCATGTGCTTCTCGGCCGCCCACATCTTCTTCCTTTTTGTGTGAGTGGATTCGAATGCATTGCTTGAGTTGCAATACATTCGTTACCTTTACGAAGCATATGTTTGATCCACTGCCACTTTCGCCGTCGTATAGTAGAATTGATGGGTTCCTGACGCGTACTCCTGTGGAGATCTTCGTTCAATATTCGATTGGGCCAGAAAATCCTAGCTGTTTCGTAGACATATTTCAACGATCGTTTGCATCTTCCTCGTGACAGCAGATGTAACTTTCCAAGTACGGCATCCATATATCCATATATCTATATAGCATCATCCTGCGTTAAGCAAACCAAATAATTTCCCTGCTGGGGCTGTCAAAAGCCTTCCCAAAATCGATGAGTTGCGTTCATCGATATTCAACGCCCTGCTCAATGACGATCGTTAAGTTGTTGGTACTTTTTTACTTGCGATTATAAGGACTATAAGGCAAGTTATGCATTCGTAAAAAAAAAAAAAAATTCTAACAATCAAACATGATATTACGATGATAGAGAAGTCAAAAAAAGTGGGTCCGGAAATTCCGTCCGTCTGTCTGTCTGTCTGTCTGTCTGTCTGTCTGTCCGTATCGATATCTACAGCCTAAACGGTTGGGCCGATTTGATTCAAACTTGGTATATAGTATTTTTAGAGTGCTCTACCCGACAGTTTTTGGAATTGGCATTCTAGCTCCAAAACTAACGGTACCTGCCATATAACTTTTATTAAAAAACTTATTTTTCTCGAAAACGGCTCCTACGATTTTGATTAAACTTTCAGAATGATGTTTTCTGTGCAAAATCTATCTTTTAATTTTAATGGATTTTTCAGAAAAAGTTTTATAACGGTACCTCCCATATGACCGGTTTTTTAAAATCAGACTTTCTCGTTAACTAATTGACGGATTTTGATGAAATTTTCAAAATGTGTAGTGTTTTATGATTTAAATAATATTGCTTATCAAAATTTTCAAAAACATTTTTTTTTTAAATTTTAATAATTTTTTTAAAAAAATATTTTGTTTTTTGAATATTTTGAAAACGGATCTATAGATTTTTTTTTAAATTTTTCTCCTAGTATAAACTATAGATTTCTTAAAATTGACATACTAAACAAAATTTTAAAATATGTTTTCGAAAAGTTTTTCAAAAAAAACATTTTTTTGAAAAAACTGGTCGAACGATTTTGAAATGAAAAATTCATAAAATAGAAAACAGCAATAGAAATAAGATGGCTTACAACATTTTTTCCAAAAAACGTTATGAGTAGTGTTTTTTTTAATTCATAAATTTTTTTCCCCAACATTTTAATTCATATTGCTCGGCTAAGCCCTAGCCAAGCCATTAGTCAAATAAAAGAAAGTGACAACCTACATTACATACATACTTACGTATTTTAAAGTATTTTTCATCATCATAAAAGCACAGAATAAATAAGGAAGCCTTTGATAAACACACAAAAACAACTAACAAATAAAAAAAACTATTCGATTACTACTGAATGCAAAAATTTCAATCTAGAAAACAAAAGTTTACACCTTCCTATAAATAAACAAAACCACTGTGTTAACTTTTAATATTGTCTCTATACCTACTGGCTTAACAGTAATTGGAACACGTATCTTAATTTTAGTACCTACCTTCCTTCCAACCTTATTATAGGTACCTAAATCCTTTATAAATTCCATTGGTCCCATATTGGGACGTATAAAGGTCCCTTTACCTAGCATTATTGCCATACTGCTGATTCCGACAGATCTTTATGCCAGTTGTTCAAATTTTTCCATACCAAAATGAAAATTTAACTGAAAAAAGTCCTTTGTATCTTTCTATTAGCAAATTATATTATAAACAGTAAGCAGCAAGTGGAAAGATAATACTACACTAAAAAACTGCAAAAGCTAACAATCCTATATATTTATGTGTTTATCCCTTTGTCGTGACGCATGTTCGTTCGAGCTTCACCCCAAAACGATTCTAAGGAAGTTGCACGTCATACAAAAAATATTAAAATAAAATCTTTGTCAAAAAGACGCCTGCACTTAAAAAGGATTAGCACATAAGAGCAAGTACGTGCGACCCAGTCGTGCCTTTTATTTTATATAATTAAAGCGCGCACAAGGGACTATTTGTTTCCCTTTTAATGTACACACTGCGCCGGCATTAGGAAGATAGGGACGGGAGAGATAGGAAGTGTCGATTAACATTGGTTTTGAATGCTTGCAAATCGAAATGGCAAGGGAAAATCTCGCTGGGTAAACCATTCCAAAGTCGTGTTGTACGGCTAAAAAAAGAATCTCTATATTTCACGGTACGTCCGAAATTGGGCTCAAGGTTGAACTGAAGGGCATTCCTAGCAAGACGAGTATTACGGGCGAGACTTTTAAGGGGAGGAATTCAACTGGCTACCTCGAGTGAACATTTTTTTATAAAAGAAACGATAAAATAAGGAAAGACATGAAACATTGCGTCGTTGTTCGAGAGGGGCAATTGTTTCAGCGGCAGTTCTATTTCCTATCAATCTTAACGCTCGATTTTGTATTCTATCAAACAGGTGAAGCGATGTTTGCAAAGCACCTGCCCAAAGGTGGGAGTTATACTCGAGCTTAGGGCGTATAAACGCTTTATAAATTGTAGCCAGATCAGATGGGGAGAAAATACTTCTTACACCGATACAGAAAACCTAAGCACTTTACAGCATTCTTAGCGATCTCAAATATATAGTCGTTCCAACGGAGGTCGTTGTTGACACACATACCGAGTACTGAGAGCTTTTCGGTTTCTTCAATGTAAGTGCCATTCATGGAAAATGGCATTGGGGTTATGTTTAGCTTTAACGACAGAAGACAGCATTGAGTTTTCGAAGCTTTAAACTCCACACAATTCCTATTACCCCATTTGACAATGCTGTATAAATCGGAGTTTAATGAGCTTGACATAAGGTACCGTTGCAATTGTACATCCGAAGGCGAAGGACGTAAATTATCGAACGAATATGAAAAGCTGAGGGTATAAAAATGAGGAAAAGAGTCGGAGACAGAACAGAGCCCTGGGGAACACCAGCATTTATTTTGTAGGAATTAGACTTGAATCTAATACAACTTGTATTGAACGATCCAGAAGATAGCTTCTAATCCAACGAACAAGAGTATCATCGATCCCAAAAGCACGCATTTTCGATAAGAGAGCTTTATGCAAAACTCTATCAAATGCCTTGGAGATATCAAGAGCAATAATCTTACTTTCGCCAAAGCGATGTAAAGATTTTTTCCACTGTTCGGTGAGATATGCCATCAGATCGAAAATTTTGCATTTTTCTCCCTCCATGTACATGGTAAACGAGGTCCGAAACTCGAAAAAATGATAGTTAACCATCCCTAAACATTATCCTAAATTTTCATTAAGTTCCGACCTTTGTCGACTACGAATAGGTGTTCTTCAAAAATCTAGTTTTACCTGTTTTGAGTTTTTCGGGATTGTGAGTGAACTATTGGTCTCAAAGACTTTGTTTTATTTTTATTTTATTTATAATGATTTTTTTATGGGATGAACGGTTTTGCCGATCCGGACGGCAGCAAAACTAAAAAGGGACCATTTTCAAAGAGCCATAGCTTGGTCTGTATAGGATTTATAGAGCTGCGGTTAGGCTTTAAATTGTTGGAAATTTATTGGACTTAAAAAAATTTTCTCAATTTGTTTGTCGAAAAATTCATAATTTATGACTTTTAGAGCAAAAAGTGAAAAAAAATCCAAAATTTTGCATGTTTTTCGTGTGCTGTGCAGCAAGCTCAAGTTTTTCGAAGTTGCAAATCTGGATTAACACTACCCTAACTGGTCCATACAACATACCAACAATTCAGAACTACATCAAGTTTTGCGATTTTAATATCGATTTCTACAGGGTTATTAATAAACTTTTCAATTTCTCAACTTCCCGCAATAGTAGAAGTTGAGGAGGAAAGAAACTTTAGATTTGTTTTATTTTTTAGGACCTTGTTTACATGATTCCTATTTTCAATTGTTCAATTGGGTTGCCCCATGTCGGTAATCTCTTTCGTTTCATACATCTTGGAGACTGCTTCTAAAACGTCGTCAAATAACGATGTGATTAATTTGGTTGCACTATTAAACTTATCATTAGAACAATATTAAATAAAAAAAACAAACACATTTCTTGAAAACTTAAACGGAATTTTGCAATTTTTTACACAGCACTGTATGCAGTAACAGTGGGTTTCTGTGTTCGGATATCGCTTGTCAATCTTGATACGAAATATTGTATTTGTACCATCTGTTTCAATTTTAGATATTTTTTTTTTCAGTTTTATTCCTTCAGCTGTACTCTCGTACTCACTGATTTGTTTTTTCCTTATTTATTGTTGTCGTTTTTTTCTTATTTCTGTGTTTTCTATATTTTTGTTTGTATATTTTCTCTTTTCAGGGAAAATTCACTTCAAAGTCTGATGTATGGTCATTTGCTGTTACCCTTTGGGAAATTCTAACTTTTGCCCGAGAGCAGCCTTACGAGAATATGACTGATGAAAAAGTTATCGAAAATATTGGTCACATATATCAAGATGATAAAAAATACGTAAGTCAATATAATTTTCCATCTTTTTTTTTCTGTACATGTTTTTTTGTAGGTGAGAATATACTTTAACATTTATGTTTGCTTTGTGCAAAAAAAAAATTGTGATTTATTTTATAAAAATTTACAAAATAAATGGATCCTTTGGGAGATAATTCTTGAGGGTTGATGATGATGATGGTTACAAGGGTTATTGATTTTGATTTGGTAATGTTATGTGTTATTATTATAATTTTTCAGTTTTGAACGGTTGCTCCTTTGGGGATAGAATTTATAAATCGGTACGGTTTGAATTCGAATAAAATCACGTAACAAATACCAAGAGAATTGACCCTTTTAACCCAGTGAAGCTGTTTTTCGTCACAAGCAACATTAAAACAATTTTATTTAACTGCAGTTTTATTAGTATAAATAAATAAAAGTAAAAAGCAAATAGAAATGAAGAGAACCTAATTGTATTTGTAGACCTTAAAAAAGAGACTATTAAAAGGGACTTTTAAGTTAACGAACGTTTTATAAATTATTTAAAAATCAACCTTTTTGGAAGAATATTTTTATTATTTTATTTTTTTTATTTCATTTCAAGAAATATTAACATTTTTTTTGTTAATGCGTTTTGATGAAAAAAAAATGTGACGGCAGAAGTGAATCTTCATAAACGTAGTTTACAAGAGAATGAAATAAATAAAGAGTATCAGGAGCATTAGCATAATTATAAGGTTTATTATTTGTTTAATAATTTTACCAAGCTCAAAAATAATTTTTTTTATTTTAACGGAAAATATTACATTTCATATATTACAGTATTAAAGATTCAAGCAACGATTTTTTTCTCCTTGCTGTACATTCGAAAAAATTCTTCCTAATTAATTTCTGCAAAATCAATTTCTTCAAAATCCGCATCAATTTAGGGCTAACTTCTACATCAGATACAGACAAATTAAATGTTAACTATATTTTTAACTAAAATCTTTAAGCTACCTTAAACTATCAACTACTTAATTAACTTAAGGCCCTATGCGGGCGCTCTAAATTAATCTCGTAACTTAATAATAATATCTTAAAATGTATCTTATTTCTAACGGGTTTTATTTTTCACCCAGAAAATGAAAAAAAATACTGGGCAAACTCTATCGGTTTTTACTTAACTTAAGTTATATTATACTACTTAAAACTAACTTAAAATAAACTAAATATAAACCTAAAATAATTAAATCTAGAAAAGCTAAAGCAAGCTTTTTTTTATTTTTTTTTTGTGGCGCCACAATTGCTTAAAGCTTAAAGATAATTTAGACATATGTAAGTCGACCCATAGGCGATTTGTCACCTATGTCCACTGAAAATATTAGTTTTAACTAAGCCACCAGAATTGGTGGACCTGATCAAGGGCTTACTTCCGATCCCGGTCGGGCACGGCTCTACTGAAACGGAGGCGCTCTGCTTCGCTCCCAGCGACTATGTCTCGGTCGTAAAGGAGCCGCTTATCGACTGTTCTGCGCCCGACGTGGTAAATTAACGGAATCGCCAATCTATCCTGAATCAGCCCTCGACTATCAAGGTATAGGTAAGCCTCGGGAGGGATAAAACCACTCGAACGTGTACTTTCAAAATATTTATTTTTCGGGTAGTAAGCCCTGAAGATTTGTCTATTAGTTGAAGTAATCGTCCTTTCAATGTGTCCGCGAATGAAGTTAATAAAAAAGTTATTTATCCTGTTTGTATTGGCCGCGTTGTATAGAACCTCGTTGGAATAATAGTGTTTGTACTGCGACTCTGATGTTCTGTAAAGTCCGAGACAAGTGCGAAGACACTGTCTCTCAAACACTCGAATCTTTTCCAACGTGCAACGTTGAACCAGACAGGGCATCCATAGGCAATCATCGGTCTAATGAAGGCCAAGTAGCAAGTCAATGTCATCCTGCTGTTAAAACAACCGTGTTGTCAGAGCAAAAGCTCTCCTAGCCCTATCCAGAGCAGCCTCTACATGTCAGTTGAAATATAGAAACTGATCCAGCCAGATGCCAAGGTACTTTACTACACTTTTACTCGCCGGTGGATGTCCATGTGGCCCAGCAATCACTAGCTTGCGCCAGTTCTTTCCCATGTCCCGCCTCAAAGCCGAACTGGGTGTCTGGAATTATATTTTTTGTTCTCGGCCCACTTGGACAGAGCAATATTGAGAACTTTGTCGAATACTTTGCTGATACACGGAAGAAGACTTATCGACCGGAGATTTGGCGGATTGGAATTATCCTTTCCTTTTTTCGGAAGAGGATGTACAACAGCTATTGCATCCTCAGGGAGATGTCGTAGTACAATATTGGGTATACCATCGACTCCTGCTGATTTCTTTTTCTTTAATGATGCGAAGATCATTTGGACATTTGAAGCTCGACCTTCGAGATGCACTACTACTACTGCACCACTGCCGCCCGCAACTGACCAAATTGGAAAATTAGGCTTTAGACTTTAGAGATTTTTGCTCAAATGGTTAGATTCATATCTTTCCGACAGAAAACAAATCAAGAATGTATTTAGTGACTGTGGGAATATTAGAATCGGTGTACCGCAAGGATCTGTATTGGATCCCATTCTATTCCCAATTTTTATCAATTCCTTAACTAGCCTGGATTTAAATAATAAAAAAGCTGGGTTTGATGATGATGTTAGTCGCTTGTATGCTAAAAATTGTTGCTTGACTTGGTAGCTGACATAAGCTATGATTTGGAATTTCCAAGACATTGGTTTGGGATGCACAAGCTTGTCATCAGTGACAAAACAAAACATATGTATTTTAATATGTCTTCTTACTATAATGGCTTTCCAAACTTCATTTTTCATAGTCCCGATAGTCAATGTATGCTTATAAACGAATCTTTTTACTGTACAACCAAAGATAAGTCAATTTTACATGCAAGTGTTCCTCCTCGAAATGTTTTACTATTGAAAATAATTCAGAATTTAAATATCTGGGTTTGAATATGGATAGTGGACTGAACTGGAGTTTTCATACCTCTCAATTGAAAAAGTATCTGCAATCCACAACATATATTTTGTATCACCTAAGAGAGCTCTGTTCTCAGAAGCTTCTGAAACAGTTTATTATGGTTTGGTTCAATCGGAAATACAATAACGTCTTGTGTGCTTGTACCTCTCAAGTTCAACATAAACTAACAACCTATTTTACTTGTCCAAAAACATTT
The DNA here is from genome assembly GCA_963971375.1 of Platycheirus rosarum. Classification (NCBI taxonomy): domain Eukaryota; kingdom Metazoa; phylum Arthropoda; class Insecta; order Diptera; family Syrphidae; genus Platycheirus; species Platycheirus rosarum. The sequence goes on from OZ020510.1 coordinate 104,301,528, forward strand.
ACTGCGTATAATTTGCAATGGATTGGTATGATCGCATTTGATTAATGTTATTGTTCATAACTTTGACTGAAGAATGTAAGTAATTAGGTTTTGATTCCATGTAAGACCAGAGCATTGAAAAAGTCGAGCGCGGAGTTTTGAAGAGGGTACAAGGATTTAGTGGCACTGAACTGTCTTTCAAGATTGTTTATTTTTGTCAAGCACTGTGGAGAGGATTGTTGCGATTGAGAATAGAAGATCAAATTTTGTGTACATGTTTAAAATCTTTTTTTGAGTAAAAGAGTTTTCATTAATTACTGATTCACTGAGGCATTTAATCAAGCATAATGTCACAAATTGAAATATTCTTTTACTCTTCACAATAAAAAATAAAGTTATTTTTAAAGTCTATCACGTAAACACTCGCTCTTTTACTTAGACCAATGCAGAATGGGTGAAGGGATTTGCCACAGAAACCATTGTATTTAAGTAACTCCGCGGTTACGTCAGAGTTGCAACAAATTGGCCTCGTAAATGAAAATTAATTACAGATGTAGGTCACGAGCAGTAGGCCAGAAAAAATGTAATTTTATTTCTGAATTAGGTCGTGTCGCTAGAAATGGGTAAAAAAAAATTAGAGCAAACCAAAAACCATTTCCGATCGGTTCTGAGGCGGAATTAACATTGTAATACGTAATAATCAAAGATTTTTAGCCCTGTTTCATTTCACATTGATCATAAATACTTGAACTTTTATACATACTTGCCTAGCACTTAAGTTATTATGTTTGGAAGATTTAATAATCATAATTATATAAATTAAGATTCTCTTTTTATTCTTATATCACTCGATACATCCGCCACTAGTTCCAAACTAAAGAATGTATCTTCTTTACTCCTCTTGCTTTTAATAATGTAAATAATTTTAAAATAATGTAAATAATTTTATAGCAATATTCAAAAAAATGTAAAAAAAAAATATATTTTTTTTTTAAAACAATTTTTTAAACTTTTTCAAATACCTAATCAAGAAATAACAATTTGTTTTTTTTTTAAACACTTTGTTTTACAAAACTTCGTTTATAATGTTGGACATTCAGTCTACCTACATATTTTATACACTTTTCTTGTGGAAATTCGGACAGCTTTTCTTTGTACTTTCTATGTACTTTTTTAGCAACGGAACTTTTCTGATCTCGAAGGCAGATCTGTGTTCGGTAATAAACGATGGATTACTCTGCAACTAACACTTATCCATGTTTTCTGTTACAAATCCTTGGATGATAGAAATGGATTTCTTATATCAAATCCACTTCTGTATTCCAAGGATTTGTAGCAGAAAACTTCCTTATTCCTTTTGATGGCCGCCATTCGTTTTTGTATTCTTAGCTGAATTGTATTAAAAATATTTTAAGCAGAGCTTCTGACAGCTTTTGCGATTTCCCGTATCGACTTTCCATTTTTATGCAAAGCTAAAATGATCTCGTGGTGGTCTTTCTCAAATTCTTAATAACAGTCTCAATGCTATTTTTTTAAACATAGTCACGTCTAGATGCGAGTAAAATGTACACCAAAATTGTTTTTCATGTATTAACAACAACTAGCACTAGCAAGTTGATTGAGTAGAATATATTTTTTGTCAGTATCTAGATATGTACGAGTTCTTCACTTCTCCTATAGAAATATTAATACAAATTAAAACATTTGATTTTAACGAAGACGACAGTAAATAATATTCAAATGTATTCATGTAAGAGCTAAACGAATGAGTTGACGTACAAACTTGTTACTATGTGTTTTTATTATCATTATAATAGTTTCTTTCGGTAGAAGTTTTGTGTTTTTTTTTTTTGTAATAATTTAAAACAACAAAAAGCAACAAATTTATAACAGACCATCAATATCTTTCTTCAGGCTAACTTTACCTCTTCTCAAATCTAATTAACCATGAAATTTCTATTGACATAATGTGTTTTCTTACGACTTTTTAATTCTCTAATTCCCAGATTCTTCTTCCGATGCCAATGAACTGCCCACGTGAAATCTACGACCTAATGTGTGAATGCTGGCAGCGCAATGAAACGAATCGACCTAATTTCCGTGAAATTCATCTATTTTTACAACGAAAAAATCTCGGCTATAAGCCGACATCGACGCTTTATTGAAAATTACCCAACGGCTTCATTCACTAACTTCGCGTACCCCGTTTGGGGGGATGCCATAAGTGTCGACGTATAGCTTGAAGCCGTTAAGTTTTTTGTTTGTGATATTGTTCTGAAATGTTGTCATCTGTGACAAAATAATTTGCATACGTATCCCTTTTTTTCTTCGATCGAAGAGAATAAAAAAAACAACAATAACCGACAAAGAAGAATCAAGACTTCTGAGGAACTCAATGTGAAAGCATCCATTAGCATATATGTATGTATGTGTATACATATGTTTTTTGAATAAGTTAAAGTAAATAAAAGGTGATGGTGATGGCAAAGGTACCGGGATAAGATATCTTTCGACAGATACTAGCCTGAACATCTCCCTGAGCTGAAGAAAAACATATGAGCGAAACCGCACTTGACAATGATGGATCGAATTGATTTATATACCTAGATTTAAGGTATAAATATTATAAATATAAATATAAAAAAATAAGAAAATAATATATATATGTGTATTTATCATTTTTTAGATTTTTTTAAAGAAAAACACACATAAAAATGTTATTATGTATATAAAAAGAACTTTTGTTTATAGGTAATTCTTTAATTCAAAACATTTGTTGTACTATAATGTTCAGTTATATTTTTAATATTCTTATAGACTGCAATTATTTTTTTGTTTATTTTTCCTAGAAATGTATTTTAATTTCATGAGGATAAAAGTCCCCACATTTTCTAAAAAAATTGAAAATAAAACTATTGCATTAAAAAAAAACTGTAAATAATATAAATTTCACATAAAAACAATTAAACTTGTATATAAGTAGAAAAAAAAACAATTAAAATATTCACAGAAATAAATCAGCATTTAATTAAACGGAACAATTGGTCATAAGCCCTACAAAAAAAAATAACATTTTTAATATTTATAATTTTATGTAGAAATTGTAAAAAAACACGCATTTCCTCTAACACACGCGGAAAAATTATTGAATTTATATTAAGTCATGCACTTGCTGAAAAAATATACATCTTTTTATACTTGTCTATAAGGCAAAGATCACTTAAAGTTAAATTTAGAAAAAAATATGTAAATTTTTTTTTTGTAATTATGGTTTATTTAGAGCAACAAAAATAGTGATCAATTTACAAACTAAGTAGGCATATATGTATGCATATGTTTTAATAAAACAACAAAATTACACAACATTATATTTTATTGTTTTATTTTAAGTTTAATCATAATCGGTGCATGCAATTATTTTTAAACAAATACAGACACAATCACAATGTAGGTTTTGGTTTCTTGTGTAACACTTTTAAAAAGAAATTCGAGGAGAGGATGTTTTTTTTTAACTTTATAACTTTTTAACAAACCCTTTAACATCAAAACCATGAATAATTATTTCTTTTAATTCCTTAATTTACCTTAGGTGGCGCGCAGTATAATGGCAAGCTATTGCAAAGCTTTATAGCATGAACAAAAATAGCCGAAAAGTAGAATTATTGCATTTAAAGTTCTAGCTGACTGATTTAAATGTAGACTATTCAGTTTCGGCCAACTATATACCAGGTGGCGCAAAAATTAAAAAAAAAATTTGTTTTGCTTCATTAAGCAAAAAATGATATCGGTCAAGTGGCCCCGCTGCCAGATTTGATGGCATAAGAGCCCGATAATTGGCATTTTCCATCACACTTGTCAGAATTTCCCGCATTCCTGACGGATATTTTTTTTGAGGGTTTCAAGTGTCTGAGGCTTGTTGATATAGTAAGTCGTGGCTTTTAGAAACTCCAACAAAAGAAGTCTAGAACGGTCAAATCGGGCAATCTTGCCGACCAGTGCAAATCACCAAAACAAGAGACTAGCCGACTCGGAAATTCAGCCCTCAGAATTGCTGTGGTGCATCATGCTTCATTCAGTTTGCGCCTTTGCTCTATCATGTTGGAACTACACTACTTCACTTGTTCTTGTTCTCCAACCCCAATTCGACCAATTAACGTAGAAAAAAGTTGTTGAGCATGGTTCTGTAGCACTCGACGTTCACAGTAGTCGTTTGGACCGCAGCGAAAAACGTAAAAGCGTAAACGCCATAACAGTAACTTTGAGCAAGTGTAATGGCTCTTCATGTGTTATAAGCGGTTTTTCGATGCCCCGAATCCGAATAGATAATTCTGCTTATTCATGCAAGTTGGAGCTTCACTGCTCATGATGATTTTCGATAAAAAAGTTGTCTTACTTTGTCGATCAAGATTCAGTATGGCTTGAGCTTGAGTTATGCTAGCAGCTGATTCACTGTTCGCAATTTTTAAGGGAACATCTTCAAGTCTTTCATCAAATATCTCTGTAAAGACCGCAGATTAATACCCGATATTCCGGGGTCCTCTGCAACAACTTCAGCCACAGCCACAATATTCTCAGCTGAACGGCTGATCCGGGACCGCCGAGACCTGACAGGATCTTATGTTGTGCCATACTAATCTAAGTGAGCATCTGAACGCCGTAGTGTTTTTCCAATTAGTGTCGGAAGACAGAGAGATCTACATCTTAATTCACCCTGCACCAACACCACCGACAAAAAAACGCGTTCTGAGGAGAAAAGCAATTCATGTTTTATTGACGTGAATTTTGTATCAGCCTACTTCACAAATGTGAAAGCAAGAAGAACTGAAATTTACCGCCATTTACCAAAAAATATAGTATCTTCCGGCAGGGTGATAACTTTTGCGCCACCTTGTACATTCGCTAAATCGGCGTTAAGAAAATTGGAGAGAACATCAATTCATTTATAAAAGTGCAAAACAGTATAGGCTCTAAAATAGAGAAATAAGAACCCTATCACTGAATCCAAAAAAGTGTTCAAGTTTCCAGCAAAGAATATCCAGCTTTTGAGAAGTCAAGAAGACAAAGAAGTGTCAAATAACTTTTGTCAAAATCCTTATATCTTCTAGAATATTGACCATTGCTAAAGAACTACTATGGACACTCTTCTAAATCCAAATTTAAAAGGGCTAAGTAATGCGTTTTTTGATAAATAAAATAAATGATAATTGGAATAAAATCATTTATTGAAATTGAATTGGATTTTGACCTCAGAAATTTTCCAGGATTGAGGAAAGTTAATGGGTATCCCATAATTTAATAGGAATTAAAGATTTTTAATTATAAAGCTTAAATTTTGTATTGATTCATAAAGTTAACAGATTGGGGTTATGTAAGAAATAGCACATCGGATAATAGCCGCCAGGGGGTTTGCTGGCAAAGACGTACTCCATTATTGACATTTTCTATGACCATTTGGCAAAAATGTGGCTGATTTTTTTTAATACACCTCCCAATTTCGCCTTTCAAAGCATTTTTGGTCGTGGGTTGTTTGCATAGACCTTTGACATCAAAAAAGAAAGTCCAGTGGCGTTAAATCGACAATGCCCACTAGAAAAAAACTAAACTGGTTGGCAACTCGGTTACCAGTAACCTCTCTAGTTCGTTCAGTGGCAACCCGACATGCTAACTAACAGACGATTGGTTACAAACTGTTTTTGTGAATCGCAAACGAGTTTTGAACCAGTAGCTTCGTGTGCATCATCCCGTTTGATTACACAGGGTATGACTCAAAGCAAACTAGTTGAGTTTCCAATTCGCATCGTTGATCATTTTTTTCCAGTTGTTCTGTGTGCATTGGCCCTTAGAGTTTCGAATAATAAGTCATATTATTAAGTGCAGCTTTATAAAAGTTTCGTTTCCATATAACGTATTGTACGTTTAGTTGCGAATTTCAATTTGGTTCATAACTTCAGATAGGCAACCGAACAATGACAAAAGCATTTATGTCTCTTGAGCACAGGCAATGTTTCTGGTCTTTCGTTATCTTATCGCAATTTTTATAAACAATGCTCTAGCAAAATAACCTGTTGCATTCCTCCCCTTAAACAGAAAATTTGTTATGCTGAAACTGCGAGGAATGCCCATAATTTTACCATCGATCCCAACTCCGGACGTACAATCAACAACAGGTTTTTTTTAACCGTACCGCACGAATGTGAAATGCCTTTCCTGGTTCTTTGTTTCCATCCCGTTTGGAAATGCAGAACTTCAAATGTGCATCGGTAACTCCATCCTTCCCTATTTACATATCGCTGTGTTTAATCAACATAATAAGGGTAGCCATAATCCCAAAATTTCGGGCTAATTATAAAAAAAGGACGGCAGCTTTTATTTCGAATGGCCACACTTTAAGTCGGAACGCATTCTCTAAACACAAACTCAATAAAAGTATTAAAAATATTCAGGTTGTCATTGGCCTCAGAATTAAGCCAACAATTTTACCAATGTAATGCACCAAAAGTCTCTTGTAGAGCCGCTGCTCAGCGCTGCTGGCTGGCGTTGTTCTCAGAGATAGAGGAGCCCAGGTAGACATAGCCCCTCACTCTAACTTCTTCAAAGTTATAGCTGTCTTTTGTGATGTTTTACTATTCATTATTATATTCCTTAAAATATGAACTCAATAGTTAAAAAAACACCCAACCCTAACCCAGTTGAATAAAGTTTATGCTCTTTAAGCCATTAACATAAATACAAGACCATTTCTTTTTTGATACTAAATCTATCCAAAAGTTCAACATAAAGTGCACAAAAAAATTTGCAACAGAAGAAGAAAAACAATTCAAAGTAAGCGAAACATCTTAATTTTGTTTTCTATGTTCAAGTATCTTCCAGTATACAGATGTCTTATGCATTTCAATTTTTTTTTTTTTGAAACATAATACCCCTCCATCAAATGCAATCTGCTTCTCTTTGGATCTCCAGGATATTGTCTAACAAAAGGAACCAGCCAGCACGCCACTGCACAAATGGAACGGAACCTTTCGCAAAGAACTTAACAACAACAAAAAATATGAAATTCAATTCATTTGAAAGGGACTTTTGCATGAAAAGAATGAAAATGCTTATCTAAAATTCTCTGTATTTGAAAAGGAATTACCATTACCATTACCATAACCCACTATCAGGCAGCCACGTCATACAATGGTGCCCCAAGCCCTCCATCTACTTCTAGTTATTTCATTTTGTATATTTCGAACTGACTACTCTCAACCTTCAAAAAATGGAAGTAGAACTTCATTCTCGTCGAGCTGTAACTCTATAACTCGTCTACTCTGTTGTATCGTTGGTATGTTTTTGCATAATTCATTGTTATCCCCGGTTGGGGTATTTAAACTAAGCTAATGCACATTTTCTTTTAACTAAAGGAGAATAATAGGGATATGAGCCATAAGTCTAGAGTTGGTCAATGTTGATATTGGTATAAAGGTATAAACAAAAGATTAAATAGTTTTAAATACTGAAATATGTTCAATGCAGTTGAAATGAAATAGATGGAAGATTTCTAGATACTTTTTAACCTAGTAATGGGTAGTTTTGGGTACCCGTCTGATCTGGGTAAAGTCTCTGAAGTTTATATTCGGCCAAAATTTGGGTAGATTTTCCAGGTGCTTCGATAACCCACTTGAGTTTTTTCGACAAAGTTAAAAAAAAAACTTAAAGAAATAATAGGCGACCGGACAATAGCAAAAAAGTTTCCATCTCTTGAGCACCGTCGTAATCTTTCTTGACTTTCATTATTTTATCGCCATTTTTTTATAAACAATGCTCCTCTCCTAAAACAATTCAACCATAATACTCGCACCGGCACAGCAAAGAATACCCATTAGTTTACCCTCGAGCCTAACTTCCAACGTACAATCACATACAGGGATTCTTTCTTTAGCCGTACCACACGAATGTGGAATGCCTTGCCGGGCTCTGCTTTTTCCTCCCGTTATAAAGTGCAAAACTTCAAAACGAATGTCCATCGGTACCTCCATCTTTCTCTATTTACCTATCGCTCCGACTGTCTTTAATTCACATTAGAAGAGTATCTAAAACCCTTTTAGTGACGGCTAATTATAAAAAAGTTGTCTGGTTAGATGGGTATCTAGTTGTTCAAAAACCTTTTAAAATACAGGTCTGTTAACTAGTTGAAACTCCTATACATTAGAGGTACTGGCATCGGACGCGGAAGAGGAAGCGTCTTGAAAATGCGCCTCGGTGCATACACAAAGCTTGACCCCATAACTCGAGGTGGAATCGATTTGGAAAAGCAGCGATTGTTATCTCCGTTCGGGTTCAGTGAATGATGCTTTTCGGCGCAGTAGATCGAGATCACTTAAAAGCCACGGACCGGCATCTAGCTTGAACTAGGAGCTGTTTTTTTTTTTTTTTTTTTTTGGAAAATTGCTACCTAGCCTGACTAACGGTCTCTGGGTTAAAAAACAAACACGTTATCTACTGCACCCCAGGATTTCGACGGCCTTTGTCTACGCCATCCTTCAAGCGTATTTCTAAGCTGGTTCCTCTTCGCTCATACGAGCTTTGTAAGTGCTCGGCTTACCCGAGTCTACCTAGCTTTATTTTGTTTATAACATCTGCCTTGAGGTAGATTTTATGCAATTCAGTTATATATTCTAAAAATCGTCCTGCCCCAGACGAGGATAATAATTCTTCCTAAGACCTTCCTTTCGAATTCGGTTTTTTTGTAAGCTGAAATATTGTCTTTAGCATTTTCTTGCCTGGATGATAGAACTGGATGAAGGAATCTTGTATATGTCGATGTCGATGTCGTCTGCTTAAGTTTGTTTTTAATTGGACATGGTGATGATGTCAGTTCGAAGAGGATGCATGCCAAACTATCCCCCTGTCGGAGTCCATTAAAGATGTCAATTTGTTTGAACATCAATGTGGCTTCTTTAACTTGGCAAATAATATTGGTTAGCCATGTGAATTTATTTGGGATAGCGAATTCTCTTATGACTTTATAAAGTTTTAACCTGGTATATTAAAATGTTCAAATTCAGACTGATTTCTCCTTTAGTTGACTTTTCCGACAAGAGGGAATGCACTGTCGGAATATCCTACCCGTCCGTGGATAGGGCGTATGAAATAAAATAAAATAAAATTACATAAATACAAATTATAAATTTAAAATTAAAATTTTGTTTCAAAAACAACCTTGAGTGTGAATTTCTTCCATTTTTGTTTTAATTATTGTTAACATTTATTTTATAACAACACGTATTTATCTCAAATAAAATTCAAACTCTTATAAAACAAATATTATCTTCTCTGTACTGAAACCTGTTTAAAAATCATTTTGACAATAAAAATAGTAAACAAAATATAAAAAAAAATACTTTTCAAAATAAATTTTACCTTTACTATTGTAGATTGAATGTGAATATTTAAATGACTTAACTGTATAATATATATATATATATATTAAAGAAATTAAAACAAACACAGGTTATTTAAAAAAAAAACTAAATTAAAAGAATCAATTAAATGTTTTGCATTTCTATGAATTTGCTGGTGTTAAATTATAAATAAATACTCATTAAAAAAAAATTAATAAATATATTTCAAAATGAAATGCTGGATATAAAATTCAAAACCTACCAACATTGTGAAGTATACCTGAGAAACTCATATAAATTTTATTGGAAGGTTAAGTTAAAAACCTATTTTTTTTATTTTAAGTAAAAGCTTTTGCCAGTTGCCAATTTCCTTTCCATCGCACAAGAGCTTAACACTGCCAAATATTTCACAACACATTTCAGATACATACATACATACTTAATTTAAATTTTGGCGTCAATTATGAAAATCTAAACAGAAGATATATTTGTAAATTTGTGTATATAACTTAAACATTCCAGCATTTCAATAAATACAACATTAGTCATAATTAAAAATATAAACATACACTTAACTTTAACCATGTACATATATTTATAACATAATTCTAAAAAAATGAATACTTTCCCAAAAATTTCCCTTGTGCCTTTTTACAACCGCTGTTCGTGTTGTCTCTCAATAATATTTTATGTAACACAACAACAACATCCTATAATTATGTATGTCACAATTTTCTTGACACTATGACTCATTGATCAACAAACAAAAAAAATTGTTATGTCAACGTAATAAAATCAGAATATTTCACATAAAACGAAAAAATCACAAAAATGCTAACTGAGTCCTCCTACTTACACACAGTACTTCCTCCTTGTTCCAAGCATTTCTGGCTAGTTGCCAGAAATTTAATTAGTAAAAATAAAATGCAGCTTAATATTTTACTTATTTCTTGTTAAAAGGATTGTGTGCCTCTTAACCAAATGTCCCAATGCCGATGTCTTTAAATTTTTGTTTGTTCTTAAAACTTTAAAAAAATTTGAAATCCATTTTAAGCATCAATTTCGTTGCCACCTGTACCTGGATAGTAACTATCTGTACTTGTAGTTTAATACAAGAAACCTAAGGTATGTTCAAATGGCACTTCCTACCAGAGCAACATTAATGTATGAAATCTAAATTAAACATTTTGTATGTATTCAATTGTCTTTTTTAGTCTGAGTTAGATTTTTTTATTTAAATTAAATAGGAATTCCAAAAATATATTAAAATGTTGGGGTTAGTTTGTAGATCAGCTCTTTGGTTTATGACAAAACACTGCGAGGTTTGTGTTCGAAATAAGTTGAAACATACAAAATGGAGTAAACTCACACTGCAAAAGATGAATAAAAGCCTTTAATTTATTATTATTATTATTGTTATTAGTTTTACATTAGGTATTAATAATATTATTATTATTTTTTATTATTATAACTTTATTGATGTAAGCCAATTACATGATCAATAATAAAAACGAAACACCAGCTACCAGGACTTTCAGCTGGGTCGCGACAACTATAGAACCACCCATGTCGCCCTTTTTGTAAGTGAACAAATTATCAAAATCGATTAAGCCGTTTAGGCTTCATACTTCCCCATAGCACAGACATACACATTAATACATATACAGTGTTGGCCATATAAAAAGCACACATTTTTATTAATTATTATTAAATTCAAGTATAAGGAACATTTAGAGTTAATACATATTTGTTAATGTATTGGGATACTTGAGTTTTTTTATTTTCAGTTATTTCTGTAAGAAAACAGATATAAAAACCAACAGTTAGTATCTAAACTTTTTTTTATTCCAACTTGGATATTTAATTGGCACATTTGATAAAAACTCGAATTTACCTTTTAAGTTCATCATCCAACTTAATATTTCGTTGGAAAACTTTTTTTTCAATCACAGCTTGACATCTTCTTGGCAAACTTTACACCAATTTTCTGCAGCGTTTTTTGCCATCCATCCAATTGGTGTTCAATATCATTCCACAGATTCTCAATCGGTTTGAGATCGGGAGACTGAACAGGCAATTAAAAACCATTCTAAAAACGTTTTAAGTAACCGATAAGTAAGTTTAGGATCGCTGCGCTGTCGTGCACAAAACGCCATATCATTTTCGAGTTGACTTTGACAATCGGGCCAATAACTTGTCAAGACAAAGCTCCTCACACTATAACTCCTCCGTGTTTAATTGTTTTAAGAGTGTTAGGTTGTATTTTTGGTTAGGTGGAAGCCAAACGTATTTTTTTCCATCTGATCCGAATCTGCAGAACTTTAATTCATTACTTCAATACATGTTTTTTTCCAAAACTTAAGAGGCTTTCGAAGCAAATTGAGTTCTGCATTTTAATATCTTTTTTGAGATAAACGGTTTTTTTGCTCTATGCAGCCCTTAACTGAATTTCAACCAACAGTCGTCCTATTGTTCGAGAAGACACAGAAATACCGTGTGACTCGGCATCTGATTTTATTTGATTTGAAGAATGGGTCTGCTCTCTCTTTGGATTAAATGATCTTCTCCTATCGTAATTTTTCTTTGGCATGGGGCTCTTGGAACGTTTCTTAAGTTCCAAATGTTTCAAGGTGGCGAATTGCGTTATAAACAAGGTTTCTAGAACAGTTTAATTACTTTAAAATTTCTGAAACCGTTTTTCCATGAGCTTTCATCTTATCAAGAATCTTTTATCCTCTGAGCAGTGTGGTCCTTTTCCCATGTCTATCGATTTTTTTTACAGAAAATTATTTAAAATTCACATATAATTTGTCTGCCTTTCTTAAGTTCTGTTGGTTTTTACACGTAAACTTATTAAAATGGACGCGAAACGTCTATCCACAATTATTGGAACCAAATTCCATACAAAAAATCACTCATGTCACGGTTTTATGGTCTCCAACCTATGATGCTTAAAGCAAAGAGAAACCATGTAAATTTAAGAGAATGTAAAGTGTGCTATTTATGTGTCCACCACGGTATTTTTAGTAACCCAATCCTGCTTCGCACAGAAAGCAAGCTTTAACTGAAGTTAAAGTCGGATAATTTACGCCATGATTTTCGTCTTTTACCCTGTCGATCGAATTTTCACAAAACACACTACCCCAGCGCCGCGTAGTTACTCTTTAGATTATAAGCTATTTGCAATTGAATTTCCCGTCAAAATCGGTGCAGCCTTTCCCGGTATTATTCGGAACAAAACAGACAGATGGGCAACAAATTAAAAAATTGGTTTTTATACCGTGTATACATATTTTCATAAGAATATCTTGTAAAAAAAGTTATTTTGATATTAGAAAGAGACACTTCAATTTAATTTATAAGTCTTAGAATAAAAAATAGCGCCACTTATGGGTTATTAAAACAGCCTAAGTTACTCCTTTCAACATAAGTTATCTGTCGGTGACCGTCAAAATCGTTCCATAAATAAGAATTTTGAATTGAATTGAAGCACGAAATGTGCGCTTACAGCGTCACCTGTTGAGAATTTTCTGACTTTTATTTTTCTAAACATTTGTGAAGCGATTACGAACGAACCCGTAAAAGAAAGTATTAAAATTGGTCCAAACGTTTGCAAGTTTTATGCATCCGAATAATCCGGATCACCCGCGGAACTAACGTAAAGAATGCCTAAAAAATTTCAACAAAATCGGTCGCCTAGTTTTGGAGCCCATAAGGAACATAGATAAACACATACATTTACTTTCATATATAAAAGAAGAAAATTATTACTAATATTTTTTATTTTTCATAACTTTTCTAAGGCTTATTTGACTTTATACGATTACATTTTCATATCTTTGTTTGTAAAATCGTATTAACCAATAGAAGTGGATCAGTGAAGATTCGTAATTTTATCTTGTAAAGTTTCCAATCGGTCAACTCGGATTGAGAGTGAGACAGCCCGTTTACATAATTCTTCTTTGAATGTTGTTTTCACTTTAAAAAATTCATCGGCATTTGAGATATTCTAGGATCTAGGTCTTCCTCTTCCAATATTTCTGTCTATCTTCAACTCTCTCTCTCTCTCTATGTCTTTCTCGATGTAGTTAAGCATATTAAAATGTAAAAAAAGGTTTCGCTTGTCTTAGTATACACAAAAAAAAATTAGATATATAAACCCTTAACTTCCTCCATTCAAAAACACCCTAATTAAAATTAACTAAATACCACAAAATAAGTATTTTTTTTTTGTTTTAAGAAAACTAATTTTTGTTGTTAATTTTATAAAAAAAAATTATTAAAAACAAAAAAACTTTGTATCAGAAAAAAATAGTTATTATACAGTCACACAAGTCATATCATAATGTCTATTGCAACGATAAAAAAAATAATAGTTATAGTTAAATTATTAAATACACACACACTAGCAGATAAGACTATTAATTATTAATTTTCGAAAAAAAGTAAATTATACTAGAGATCGATCAGTGTTTTTTTAAGCAAAAAATAATTTCTTTTGTTTTTGTTTTTTTAAGAATAAAATATATTTGAATGACATATATTGAAGTCATTTTTAATAAGGATAACGTAATTGTTGGGATATTTAAATCGAAGAAGATACAATACAAAAAAGGAATTTACTAAACTTAAGCATTGAATGTATTATATAAATAAATAAATAATGCAAATAAAAATTTATTTAAACTTAATGATGATTTAAACTATATATAAAGAAAAAAAGATCAGCACAATCACGTTTTAATAAAACATTTAAATAAAAAAAATATTTTAAACAAAAAAAAATAGATAAAAACGACTTAAAACTATATTATATACATTTTTTTAAAGAAAATGAAAAAAACTAACCACAGGAAACGAAATGTATTTTAAATGTACCTATATGATATATTTTACAAAAATGCAATATTCAATGTAAATACAGGATAATCCATAAGACACAATATATTAGTTTAAAATAAACAAACAAATTAATAGAATGCAGATAAAAATTAATTTTAAGTGTAAAAAATAAATTCAACAGAAAAAAATGAAAAAAACATATACATACTTACATAGATGTGATTTGTTTTCTCTTTTTATTTATTTATATAATTTAATTAAAAAAAGAAACTATCCTTAGCAAATGCAAGACAATTATCATAAAGTAATAAAAAAAACAACTTGTTATAAGGTAGAATGAAATGTCCTGAATTTATTTTTTATTTTTTAGGAACGGACCAAAAGCCAATGTAGAATCCAAGCAAAATGAAATAGTATATATACCATATATATCTTAATATGTTATACAGCATACAAAATAACAGAAAGATGAATAGTGAACATACCATAGCGGTACCTAAATCAAGGAACACACAGGTAGACATGAGTAAAATGAATAAAATTATTATTTTTGTTTGCTCCAAAATATAAGTGGATATAACTGCTAATTAAAAATAAAAAAAAATAAAAATATTCCTTTGAAAAATAAATTGATAAAAAATAGATGAAAGAAACAATTTATAATTTTAGAAAATAAAATAGAATAACGCAAAAAAAACAGATGCTATATAATTTTTTTTTCTATTAAATAAATTTAATTTTAATGAAAACACAAAAACAAAAATGTTAAATAAAAATCCATCTGATATTTCCTGAGTTATTGTTTAAACGTACAACCACTGACTATAAAGTAGAAAAAAAACAAACGATGCATTGAATTTGAATTGATTGAAGAGAATTGAAACAAGAATACACTGTATCCAAAAATACATGAAAAATAAAAAGCTTCTTAATAAAAAATAAATAAAATACTTATGCGTCTTCATTTAATTTTTTTAAAAAATCTTATTTTTTTAAGTAATTATTGGCGAGTTCCTGCCTGTGGTCTGTCTGCCTTTTTTTCTGTTTGTTCCGGCTAATCTCGGGAATGGATGCACCGATTTTGATGGGACTTTCACTGGAGGATAGTTGTTGTTCTACCTATTAATTTAGGCTAAGTTACTAGGTGGCTTTGGAGTAATGTTTGTTCGAAAATTCTTATTTTTGTACCGATTTCGCTGGGACTTTCATAGGCAGATAACTAATGTTCTAAGAAGTAACTTAGGCTATTTTTACTACGGTCGCGCTGGAGTCATGTTTTTTTTTGAAAATTCTTGTGTATAGCTCTTTTATGCACCCATAGGTGGCGCTGGATTGTTTTTTTTTTTTAAATTCATTTTTATGAACCGATTTGACTTAAAATAATACCATATAATACCTATAATATTCAAATAAAAGTAATAATAATTATTATTATTATTTATTAACACGCAATTAAAATTACATGGTAATTAAGTTTAACGAGCATAGCTGCTGAGACTATTTGCTCTAAAAGTAATAAAAATATAGTCTTTGGCAAAATATTGACCCGATAGGTGGCTCTGTGGTGAAAATATTAACGAAAATGTTGTTTTACTTATGGGGCCAACAATTCTTTGTAAGACTTTTCTTTCAAACACGGTTAAGAAGTTATGGAGCTTATGCTTTTTAGTAGCACCCAAGTTTCGGATCTGTGTGAGTATTGACCCGCGTTCTATGAGACTGCGCTCCATTTCGGTATGCATCATTCCTGAATTTTATTTTACTAGCAATTTCGCGTTTATCCACAGACAAGTTGTTCCGATTCTTGAAATGTTGCAAACGACTAACTCTTAAATGGCCCATTTTGTGGGTCCAATTTTGGAAAAATCTTTCAACCATATCGGCCGGTATTCGACGGCTATCCAAAGCTTCAATAGTTTCTTGTTTTTTCGACGTAAACCATAGATTTCATATATCTCCCATAAAAGGTAATTTAATGGTGGTCAAAGCTGTTCCAGGCTCACAAACCGAAGTTAAACCGTAAACCAAAGTCAGTCGGCTTCAATTCTTGAACGATCCGTATTTTTTTCGTTTTTAAACCAAAATTCCGCTTAAAAAAACGCCACAATGTTTCATAAGGGATGCCCAAACCTTGAGACAGGCGACGAATTGATTCATCATGGTCTTCACCAATACTCTCTGCTACTTCAACAATATTCTCAGTATTACGAGATCTATGCACTTTTGTTTTTGAATGAATGTCCAATAGAGAAAAATTGGTTAGGAATTTGGTATTGTTTTTTTCAAACGAAGAGCTCTATAACAATTATTAACTGTGTACTGATTTTGAGGTAAGCCTATTCAAAATGAAACGCAAACTTCATATAGACAAGCCAGTTGACAAATATTAACCATCATCATCACCATAATTATTAAAATCTACAGCTACATCTACAGCATAAGCGATTCATAAATTATTATCAGCTTAAAGGTTTCCAAGAACAAGCGACCGCCTATATTTTTTTTTAGTTTTTGGAAATGTTCTCCTACGGAAGGAACCGCAACCGCAAGAATTAAACAAATGCAATTATCTCAGACTTGGAACAATATGACACCAGGAAGCCTGCCGAAGTTTTCTGATTCTGAGTTCAATCTTGTGGAATCCACAGTTGAAGGCAAAGCATTGAGAGAGTTGTAGTCCCATTCGAGATCAAGATTATCTTCGCGAATGTAACAGTTACTATGAAACAATCAAAAATCGATTACAAAATATTAAGGCTTATACAGAAAAGATGCAGCGTTTGTATTAGGTTTTACTGACCCGATTTCAATTTGTATACAAGTGAAGAGTTATTACCGACAATTACATGGTTTAACATTTTCTTAATAGAAATTTCTTCTATTTCTTTACAATTTTTTGTTCCATTAAATGCATTGAAATAACCTGCATAATGAACCGAAGCTCATCTGTTATCACAAATATTACTGTTTATGTTTACATAAGACTGGTTCACCCTCATAATGACTGAATCCAAAAATGCAAAATTTCGACGTGTTTTATCAATTTAAAAGAACATTCCCTCAAGACAAACAAATGTCTTCAAAAACACGAGTAGTCAATAAATCAAAATCAAACAAATGCATTTACCACACCCGTACGACACATTTAGCCCTTCTTGCTTGCTTTTTTTTAACCTTATTTGTTCAAAATACATTCAATTTTCAAAATCAAATTAATATAACCGACACGCCTGTTCAACACAAGTACTAAAATACAAGAGATTCCAACAACCACTATACAAACCACAGCCATCACCTTCTGTCTATTGTTGAAGTCGTTAACTTAAATATGCTTCCTTGTGAACATCATATGTTCATCCCTGGCATTCGCGATGCTATTCCTCCCAATTGATTCTATTAATCCTGGTGATTTGTAATAATCGATTTCCTATTACCCATGCTCTTAGTTGGATTTTTCTTCGCCAACAGCACGAATTCCACGCCACCCATCCCTTCGTCTTTTACACTAACAAAAGGCAACATTTTTCCTTGTGCACATATTATAATCCGCGAGATAGTTGCCACACTGGCAATGCTTTTCTAGATCCCGAGGGAATTTAATGTCTGCGGCAGAAGAAAACAAATTCTGTGCAATAAAAAATAATCAAAGATCTGCTAGCAGCACTGAATCTGAGCATGCAACCCCCAGTAAGACCACCATCAACAATCCTTCGGAACCCCTGTTCTTAAAGAAAAGGAAACAAATCCTATATAACCAATGTTATGTCGCAATCACTTCTGCTTCTGGTCTCTGGGTTAGGGTGTTCTTATTCAGAGTTTTTTTTTATATACATATTTCCATGTTACGAGAACATAAAGAAAAAAATGTTAATGCACAAAGAAACTAACTCCCATCTAATCCCATTGTAACACCTATGGGAATTCTAGTGAATCCCGAATTTACAAACCCACCTCTCTGTTAGTTCTTTTGGGTTTTATTTCTATAGTTGAACTTTGAGCTGCACAGTATTTTGGGGTTCCCTTCGTTCATTTTTCACTCACTTTGTTGTATGAGCTCCGACAAACATTCCACAAAAAAACAGGAACACAAGTCCCGGGGGACAAACTATTTTCAATATACATAAAAAATTGTATCGGTACAGTAGTAAAAAGCAAATGGGTACAAATATAAAAAAAAAAGGAATGCAGAACTGTTTGTTTATCCACCCTCATGGCAGTTTTAGGGTGGAATATTTTTCAATCCAACACACAACTCCTGGTTGTTTAGAAAGTGCGTTTTTTGTATCCAGTGGGGCCATGTTCTTTGGTCTTTGTTTCATTCCGGATAGTATTTGCTTCGGCTTACTAATGTCGCCTAAATTTAGTGCAGGAAAAATATATCACACTGGTGCCACACTCAATTAGCGAAGTGATTTGGATGAGGTTTTAATCACAGCTGGGTCGTGAACCGCTACGACAGATCTGGTACTTTAAAAGTATTGTATACTAGCTTTCCCACCCGGCATTGCTCGTGTATACTATATATTTTCGAAAAAAACGACCCCGGCTTGGCGGAACCTAGTTGTCAAAATAGCATTAGTTACTACTTCCAAAATTAGCTATCTGTCTGTGAAACAACCGCTTTACTCACTCGCTTTAAAGCACCACCTGGGGTTCACCTGGCCGACATCTGAAAAACTCGACAGTCCTCTCGTTTTGAATAGTTTTATGTCTAAAGCCAAGCAGTGGACTTGGAGTTGGTCGAGGTCATCTTCCGCTGTTCCTTTGGATTATCAAGTTAGGGTGGTCCTCCAAGTTCCTCAAAATATTTTTGGAGAGCTGTGTCATGAACTGATTTATTGGGATCACTTTGCTGTCTTCATATAGCTTCTTGTTTGGGACATATTTCCTTGTAATGGGGTTTCGGTGTAGGCCTGTACAGCTACGGAGTATCTTCCTTTCAAAAACTTCGATCTTCTTCATATATGTTGGTGATATGGTGAACCAAATAGGACAAGCGTACGTCAGAACTGGACGGATCAGCTGCTTATAGATGAGGAGCTTAGTATTTGTGCTTAGTCCGTTTCTTCTCCTAGGAAGCGGGTGGACCAGATGTAGGGAGAAGTTTGCTCTATTAATCATAAATGAAGCGTGCTTGTTGAATTTGAAGCGGTTAGTGAAATTCACTCCAAGGTATTTTGCTGTTGTTTTTGTCCTTATCACTGTGTTGTCAGGTAGCTTGATACTGATATTATCACAGCGTGAAACCTCTTCGACCTCTTGTTGCTGTTGTTGGGGTTCTGAAGCAGATAAGCTCGCTCTTATCGCTATTTATCTTTAGACCCCCTACAAGTTTCTTATATGATCTTCAACTCTCCTGGCTGCGATTTCCGGTGAAAGGGATGTTAGATATGTTAAGGAGTCATCGGCATATACCTTCGTTTTCGTCCCTGAGATGTTGGTAGGTGGGTCAGCTGTGTAAATGTTGAATAGTATGGGGCCCAATTTGGAACCTTGTGGAACTCCAGAGCTGATCGTCTTTCTTCGTGAATATTCTTTGTTTACTGGTACATAAGAGTATCTATGGGTTAGAAAATTTTTGATAAATCTTACCAAGTGTTTAGGTATTCCTAGACTTGACAATTTGAATAATAGTCCTTTTATCCAAACTGTGTCGAAGGCCTTTTCGATGTCCAGTAAACAGGCGACTGTCGTCTCTTTCTTGTTGAGTCCATTTGTCACGCAGGAGTGCAGTCCAAGAAGCTTTCCCTTTCCCTGAAGAAATGTGGAAGCTTCCTCAAGTTAAGTCCCTCCAGTATTTTACTGACACAGCATAGAAGCGAAATCGGCCGATATCCCTCGACGTTAGGTTAGCCCTGTTGGTCTTCTTCGGAACGGTCACCACTTTTGCCGTTTTCCATATTGCGGGGAAGTAGCTGTTATTCAGGCGGTTGTTGAAGATGATTGTCAGCAGTAGGATGGTGAGAATTGGTAGCTTTTTAAGTAAAAAGTTAGAAATCCTAGCATTTAAGCTAAATTCTAAGTATCAGAGGCGGCAACCTTTACAAACTTGTTTTTAACTTCTTCGATGAATTCAGGAAGCTGATTGGGCGGGCGAACCTTGAAGGTCTGCTCAAAATGCTTAGCGAGAGCTTCTGCTTTTTCAGTTGGTGTTGTTTCAGAATGTTGTCCGTACATTAAAGTATTTGGCATCGAGCTCTTTTTTCCAACGATCTGGTTAATTTTCTTGAAGGCATCGGGTCCTGGTTTGATGTTCGCAAGTCTTTTCCTGAATTTATTCTCCTGGTGATGTTTCACTGCCTGGTTGAACATGGTGTTGGTGCATTGAAGTTCTGAGTATATGTGTCTATACTCGTCGGCCTGTATATGCTCCGGCATATTCGCATATCGGTCTCTGCTGGTTCTTGCAGTCTTAAGCTTTTCCAAGGCGTTGTTAACTGTAGTCTCGAATTGGAGTATAGCACTATCGATTTCGCTGTTGGAGAGATTGCTATTGGTTGGGACTTTCGAGAAATCTCTTTCAATTTCGGTATGGAATGTTCTCCAGTTCACCCTGTTATACCTGATGTGGAGCTCTTGTTCCGGTTGTTCGTCGCCGAATATCCTTTGATTAGGTCTTACCCTCACTTCGCTGGTTCCAGATAATAAAAAAAGATCTAAAGGACTACCAAATCTAGATATCACAGACTAACTAATGTAGTTAAGCCGTTTCTAAGAATTTCAAAAAAAACATTGTGTCCTCAAAACACTCAAATTGTCTTACTTTAAGACGTTTGAATGAGATGCTAAGCTTGCAGAAACTTCTACGTAAAGGTTCTTCTCAAACAGATAATACTAAATAAAAAAAGAAATATATTAAATATTAGCTGGAATTCAGATAAATGATTTGTGTTATTAAAAACCCTCAGCCATGCATCATTTCACATTTAAGAGTCTCCCGCAGGAATCGTGCATTTTGTTGCCATAAAAAGTAGCCTATTTTTTAATGCAGCACCTCATCCATCTATCTAACAAATCTCATCCAAATGCGTTAAGCTGTTGAGGCGTGATTCCTTCACAAACATCCAAGCATTCACATTAATAAGTAGGATAAGGATTGAACAAAAAAACTTTTTTTTTTAAACAACGGTTTCCGGTTGTTTTGAGTTGATCTAAGGCGACAAAAACGATTTTGATAAAATTATATACTTAACTAGATTTGACTTTTATAGAACCTGCATCCTATACATAGATACTTTCATGAGTATAAGTCACTACTCAATAGGCCTTGGCTCCTTAAGGAAGCCCAAAATTAAAAAAAAATTAAATATCGAATTATTGTATGTTCTTATATAACCATACATTTCTTGTTCCTCACTTGGAACTCAACATATGTTCATTGTTATGTACCTACCAGAAGTACCAATAAACGTTTTATACACCTTCTTCAATCTACACCAAGCTATGTAATATGGGATATAGAATTGGTCCCAACTTATACATCTACATAATAATAAGCTCTCCCTTTGTCATAAGTTGTTGTTATCCTTAATATTTTGCTGCGTTTGGTCCCACTGCCCTATTAAAACGCAGTCACATCTTTCAGCTGATTCTCTAGGGCTTAAGTATCTTTTATATATGAATATAACAAGACCAGGAATAGTAAAAATAAAAAAAATAAAGTAAAATAAAATTGAAATAAAATTTGCGACAGAACCCCGACAGAACATACCCACAACCCTCAACTAATAGGCAAAAGAAGCACACCCAGAGCTGTTGCTGGTCTTTTATTCACTTGTACCTACATAGACGTAGTTTGTTCCATTCCAGGAGCTTGTTGCTGCGGCACAAGTAATCCAAAAATAATAACAGTAGAAACAGTAAAAAGTGGGAAAGAAAAATAAGTCCTGGGCCTCATCTGTTTTATAACCATTGGGGGATATAAAGGGATCAAATACTCATTTGATATTCGTTGCTTCCGTTCTTCGGCGTTTTCGTTGCCTTAGTCGTTGACGCTATCCTTGTCGTTCTTCGTTAAGGGATATGTATCGTGTGGAGCTCGGGTACCAGAGATAGAGGCCATTGCCTTCCAGCCACAGTGACAGTAGTAGTAGTAGTTGTTGTTCATATCCTGAATGGGTACATTTAGGCTCTTAAGAGCGGTAATGTCACTGCTGTGGTTTTGGTTTCGAGGATTTCTTGTTTCCTTTTTTTTTGCTTCTCCTTCCTTAAATGCTCAGCTGAGGTGAGGGTTGAACTACGTGGTTTGGGGGACTCGTCGTCGTTTTGCTACTCTGCGGGTGCGAATTGAAATGGTTACAAATAGGAGAACATTTCCACTCGATGGCATCATTGGAATGGGGCAGAAAAATCGTCTGACAAAGATAATGATTCTGATGTTTTTCAACGGTTATGGCAAAGAACGCAGAGCATTACAGAGATCCAATGGGGGACGAACTCAATGAGAAGGTATTAAGTTCTTTGGTTTGTGTACGGGGAGTCCTTTCTTTTGTCGGTTTTGTTTCATTCCTTCTTTTTTTTGGTACTTATCCGATAGCAATTTTAATATAAAAAAAAACCTCTGCTTCAATTAACATTGCATCACGGGGATCCAACCGGAACCAGTGTTTCGATGTCAGGTACTTAGTTGGATTTTTCAGTGCTGCTGCGTGTTTACACTAAGGCGTATGTTCTGGAGAAGAATTAATTGAATCGGGTATCACTGGCTTAGGAAGTTAGGAAGTAGGATTAGATGACAATGTGAACACACCTTGTCCGCTATTTAGGCTTTGAAAGTTTGAATCAAGTGGAAGACATGGGAAGTTTGTACTAAAAGCTTAGTGTTGGATTTGTAAGTATACACATAAAATGACACGAGTTGTGTAGGTTGAGGTTGAAGAAATTGGTTTGGAATATTCTATTAATACCAAACTATGTTGAATTTTTAGAAAGGATCTTGACCTCCACCATTATAAGTTGAATTCAACTCCAGAACTAAAACCAGTCAATCATATGAAGCGAAAATGATAGATGAACACGAAATAAAAAACATAGACCCTTTCCCAGTCGGATGTCCATTGGGGTATTCGAGAGAAAAGTAATACGAACGATTTATGGCCCTTTTTACGGCCTCGAAATAATGAATGGCGAAGAAGAAACAGCAATGAGTTTGTACGTGCTTTACAGCGACATACATGCGCCTAGCCAAAAAAAATTCCTGTCCAACGGCTAAGATGGCTCGGCCATGTAAAGCGGATGAACATCGACGGTTCAGGGCGCAGTCTTAGACGCCATACCCGGGGGACACAGAAGCCAAGGTAAAACTCATCTTCGATGGAGCAACAAGGTAGAGGAAGATCACCGACTGCTTTAAGTGCATAATTGTAGGCGGCAGGCTAGAGATACACGCTATGTAGCGCCACTAAAAGTATTTAAGTCCGTCTTGAATTCCACCAGTTGCTTTATTACTAATTTGTATTTAAATGTTGTATACAGGCCCTTTGAAAACCTAATTTGAGGTAAGGATTGTTACCATCAACTCTGCGAACGTCTCAAGTTAACCCTGTCTGGTTCGGTCTATTATTCTGATCTTCTAATTCCATAATCTGGCAACAAATTTTACTGACATTTTGTCAAATTTGCGAAAGAAAAGAGGCAATGTTTTCTAGGCTTCATAGCCTAGTAATTTTCTAATTAACCCAGCTTACGTTATAGTCACAATTAATTTAGATCAACTGCTTTTTATATTGATCAGCATTGACTGGAAGAGACATAAAGCGGGAAACTATTAACTTTCATCAGTTGCTATGCCGCTATTCATTTATTATTCGGGAGCGTCCGAAAGCAACAGTTATCTTTAGAAAGATATTTCCCAGGA
This sequence comes from Platycheirus rosarum, assembly GCA_963971375.1. Lineage (NCBI taxonomy): Eukaryota > Metazoa > Arthropoda > Insecta > Diptera > Syrphidae > Platycheirus > Platycheirus rosarum. The sequence continues at coordinate 104,325,588 of OZ020510.1, forward strand.
GGTACCAAATGCGCGGCAGATCATATCGAAAGTTATTTCTCAATTTCGAACGCCTTTGAATTTTGGTTGTTTTCTTATGCTCCCAGAATTGAATTCCCTTTCGAAAATTCCTCGGTAGAACTGGCTGCAGTTCAGATCAGAGATCTTAAATTTAATAGAAAAAAATAAAAACTGTGATATTTCGAAAACAACTGTAACAAAATGATTTATTAACACTAACTTAACAACAATATCCATAACAATGTTTACAAGACAAAGGATTGTCAGATTTATGTTAATATTATTACAACTTCAAAATAATGATATAAATAAAGAAAAACATAGTTTTTATAAAACAATGTACATATATAAAAATAAAAATTCAATACTATAAAAACCAAATGATCACCGCTACTTCCACAGAATGAGTTATGTCTGAAAGAACAATACTTAAATGTTAAAAGCTCATATTCAACTGTAATTAGAAAAAAATGTCTTTTACAAGGAGTTGATCGGCACGGATTAGTTTATTTTTCCACAGAATTGTTTCTTTGTAAATTCTCCTTGAGCAATCTCATTTGATTCAGTATCTGCGAAGGAATTCCCTTCGTTAGACATTGATAAGGCTTTCTATAAACTGGAATGGTCTTCTCGCAAATTGTATAAGGACTATAACTATCATTGATTAGTTTCACATCGATTACTTGCATTGATGAGCCAAAAAGTTGCTTTAAGACATTATGCAATGGTGTTGGTTTACTTTTATTTTTCAAAGCTAATCGTTTATACTCAAAGTGATCGATTTCTCTCAAAACTCTATGTACATCTGACCATATTGTAGAAGAGAAATTAAAAAGCAATTTTGCTGAATCATCGCATGCCGTCATGAAGTGTTTGTTGACACTAAATCTTACTTCAATTGACATTGCCCTTCGGGTCTTCCATTGCAGATTTACTTGCCAAATTTTCCGAGCCGTAACTCCTTCAGACATAGTTATGGGTATAAAATTGATTACCTTGGAAGAGATTGGCGGTGCTGTTGGTGTTGGAGGCGGTATAGTAACTAGGTCGATTTCCAAGGCAGGTACCTCAGGATAATGTGGTACGCAAATACCATCTATATTTCTGAGCAGTTCTGAATTTTCAAAATATGTACAATCAGTACCTAGTATTTGGGACGCAGTTGTAGCTGCAATAAGTTGGGATGCATCTTCGATAAGGTAGTCACATGCTTCAACTGTCAAAGGGCTTGTTTTCTTGCAGGTAGATTTATTTTGAGGTGGCTTTTGGCCAGCAGCCAAAGGAAGCGATGAAAAAGCATGTGTTTTTTGAGGAACAAAATCAGGAATCATTGAAGATTTCATAGTTGTTGTTTTCTTTTTGGAAGGCTGTGGTCGTTTCTGTTTGTCTTTTCTCTCCAATTGAATCGGAGCTTTTTCGGGAGAGCTACGTATTGGACATCTTAATAGATTTTCTTCTACATTAGGAACTGTCTTAAGTATACTACTTATAAATTTTTCGTCGTGCTGATTAGAAGGGATATTTGGTCTTATTTGATCATCCGGACGAATAATAATTGAATCCACAGGATGCAATATTTTTTGTTTCTGTTTAGTCTTCACGTCGGTAGCAATTTTTTTCGGGGAACAACTTTTTTTACACATAATTGGATTTTCTTGAATTTTACGAACAGCCATTATTGTTTTACTTATAGATTTCTCGTCATGCTGAATCCGAGGAATAGTTGGACTCATTAGTTTAACTTGGCTGATATTTATTTGATCTTCAATAGCATCTGGTTTTTGTTCCTCTAGCTTGAGTTCTAAATTGACCCTTATTGCATTCATTGGATGGATTTCATTCGATTTTTGTCCCAACGTGACAATGGAGAAGGGAAGGGATTTAAGAAGACGCTGATCTATCATCAATGGAACTTCTACGAAGTTACTTTCATTTGGGTTTTCGGAATCGGACTCAACATTATGAATAATACTGGAAATCGGTATAAAAGCGGGTAAGGAAAAAGTTTTTGATGTGCTTGGAGGCAATTCGAAATGACTAACTTCACGAGTTTCTGAAATATTTATAGACTCTGTTGAACAAGCCGGCAAGTTTCGTCGATAGATGTTTTTGTACATTTGAAAAGCTTTTAATAATTGTTTGGAATAATTTGGAGTGTTAGAATTAGCTTGTGAACTCTCTATTTCTGTAGTAGAAACTTGCATCACCTCTGAATGGTGTTCATTTATTACCCCCGTATTTATACTCAAATTAATGTTTGCAGATTTAGGAAGGGTGGGTGATTGAACTGTTTTTATCGAGCTGTTTAAAGATGTGGGTAGTTCAGCATGTTTGCTTTTGGAAGATTTTTCTTCTTCGTTGCTTATAACTTCTTCGGAAACATTTTCAAGATCGTTTGAAAGATCTTCCTCGTCTGTACTCACAACCAATTCAACATCAGACGAATAATTTGAAAGGCTTTCATCTTCGCAAGGACCAGCTTCTTGGCATTGTTGTTCAGGGTCGATAATATGTTCTGTCTCTGCCTTGTCAGTGTTTAAAAGGACATCAACTTCAAGATTTGGAGGACTTTCTGCACTTGTATTTAAATGCATTAAAACTTCTTTCTCACTTGAATGCTCTACAGGTCTGCCCTGTACTGTTAAAAATGATTCAAGACTTTTTTGATTATTTGTGGGTTCGTCAATATTTAAAGAAGTCAGGCTTCTTAATTTGTCTTTGACGTAAGCACTTACAGAACGCACTTCTTCAAAATCGATATCATTAGGGAGAATACACTCTGAACTTTCTAGCATTTCTGCATCTGTGGAACTGTTACTGGAGTTGCATGAATTAAAAAGTTCCGCCAGATTGACTGCATCTGAATATTTTTCTTCGCTTTCATCTTCTGATATGGAATAAATGGTGATATCAATAAACTCAACTGAGGAATCGTGAGAAGATTCTAGTGCTGGAACTCTATGGTCGTTGTTTTTGGCAGAATCTATTATATCTATTTGGGTACTTGTCATTATAGACATTCCATTTGAGTATTTTTCTGTTCCAAAAGCTTGTGAATATGTTTTATCTTCCGATATTTCATTAAGTTTATTGTTACTACTACTACTAAATGTTTCCGAATAGTTTTCTTTGCCTTTCTCAGAAAGCGGAAATGTTTTACCAGAAGCAGGAATAACGTTACCAAACGGCAAATGATCTGTGAAAGGAACAGAACTTTCAACAGGTTCTTTTGGTTCTTTCGAAAACGTGTTAGAGTCATCTACTAGAGGTTCAACCTTAACAGAAGGTGTAGTAGTTTTTGCTGTAATGATTTTGACTTCATTGTTATCCTTCGAACGACAATTACCCTTAGCGTATTTTTGAGTTTGAATGTCGCTCTTATCTCTTGACAACTCCGTAGATTTAGTACTTTCACAAGGGCCTGCTAAAACTTCAGTTTGTTTGTCGTTTTCTTCAATAGACTCAATAACTTGAGAGATCTCAGCTTGACGGTTCACATTTTCTTTAACATGATTTATGTTGTCTCCCTTCAAAAGATCAGCATCACAAGCTAACTCAACTGCAATTGAGACCTTTGCCACTTGCGTAATTACAGTATCATCTTGGATGATATCTTCTGGAAGATTTATAACACTAGTGTCTTTATTTCTCAATTGCTTAGAAACAGATTCAGAATAATTAGCATCATCAGAAACATTTTCAGTTGTTTTGAAATCGCCAGACCTATCAACCAGAGCCACAATATTATTTGAAACTTTATCTTCTGTTTCTATTAACAAATTATCTTTTTTCCTATCATCAAAGGTCGCATTATCTCCAGAGTTGTTACCTTCAATATTCACATCGCACGTATTTAAAATAACTTCAGCTTTGATTATACCTTCTTGTTCAACTTCCTTAGCATCTTTAACGAGCTCGAGATCTTCAGATTCCGTAACTGAAATAGCCATTATTGATTCAGAATGATGAGTTGTTTCATGTTCGGAACTGTTTTCAAGAATTTCATTGTCAATAGTCTTCTCCTCTAACGTAGCAGTGGATTTTTGAGTAACAGTTTTGTTTTTTCCAAACTCTTCTTCATTATTTGGAAGTTCTGCAAAAAAACTTTTACTTTTCTTAAATTCCGTTGAATACAAACAATTTACTGATAAATTTACCTAGTTGAGGCACTACCGTTTCTAAAGATTTTATTTCTTCGCTTTGTTGAGAAGGAACTGAATCAACGATCTCATCACAAACTATGTTTTCTTTTTCGTTTATAACGGTCTCAGACTGTCTCAGACTCATATAAGGGTTTTCATTTAATTCACAACAACTTTCACTTACACGAGCCACCACAGAATCTCCGGATTCTAGAGCGTTATCTCTCATTTCTGTTTCACGTTGTGCTCCCGAGGTCAACTTAAAATAAATTTGTTCAACTTTGTCAATATGATTCAATGAAGGCTTAGTACTTTTATAGAATAAATGAAATTACCTGTAATAACAGCTCTTGTTTTTGACTTCTTGATTTATCCGAATTAGTTTGTGATAATTCAATGTCTGATGATATTTTCTGTGGTGCTATCGAAACGTAACTGCTACTGTGAATTCCTTCTGATTGCTGACTAAGTTTTTCCTTAGTCTTTTTGTTGGGCATTATTTTCTTGACTCCATCAGAGTTTAGACTCTTTGAAAGAATTGATTTTTGAATGCAGCTTTTATCTGAATTCTTCTTTTGAGGCTGTTTAAGTTCATTACAAATGGGCAAATTGACCAGAACATCTGAGTTGTTTGCATTCATTTCAACATTATCAAGCATAACACTCTTTGCTGAAGGGTCTTCACTGATAGACTGATTAATTGTTTGGCTTGAATTCAATTGACTTTGTGTTTGATCAATGTTTGATGGCAGTTTTTGTGCCTCTGGAAAATTATAAAAGCAACTGGAGGAAGATGTTATGCATAAATTAGGTATATACGTCATGGGAACCTGATCAGCGGTTTTCGGCGAGCTACATAAAAGCGCTTCTAATAGTTCTGGTGCTGTTTCTTCGTCATCGATAACCACTGGTTCCGATCGAGGCATTTCAACGAATTGAACGTCAGCATCATACTGACTGTACGTTTGAGTTAATATTTCTGAAATGAATAAAGAAATAGTATTTCAGAGAGTTAGGCAAAACAAGTTGTGTACATATGTATGTATAGGAATGAACCAACCCATTGAAAAACCCCAACCTAAATATACTTTACTAAACAATAATAAAATTGTCTTCCCATTCATTTAAATTCTTGAAGGAAGAAGAAAAACTGGTTACATCAACCAATTGATTAAGGAAAATTATAGGTTATCGATTAATTTGTATTGGGACAACAAAATTAGGGTCGTTAATTCCATCGACTTAAGCATGTCTCCGCAAATTAATAATTTTTTTAGACGAAATGATCAAAACGACATTCCGTGTCTCAGGCTCTAGAGAACAACAGAAAACACAGAGAGAGACGTAGTTTTGACAACAGGCATAGATCAGGAGGACGACTCCGGAGAAGATACAATCATGAATTGTATGAAATCCACCACGAAGCAGATGATGTGGAAAAAATAAATATCGGTAGACTTCGATGGGTTGGGCACCTAGCTCGCATGAGCGAAGAGGAACCATCTCGGAGTTTTTTGCAGTTGTTCTCATAGTAAAAGACAACGTGGCAAATCTTGCTTGCGTTGAAAGGATGGCGTAGACCAGGACACCCGAAGCATTGGGGTGCGCATTTGGATCGTACTAGGCGATTTTAACGCCAAAGTAGGTAAAGAGGAAATCTTTGGTAAAACTGTCGGAAAACTGCCTACACGACACAATGCCTGAAAACGGACCTAGGCTAATTGCTTCGCAGCGGGACATAACGTTACCATTGCAAGCACACGGTTTCCTTATCTAGATATACACAAAGGGACTTGGCGACACCCAGATCAAAAAACCGTCAACCAGATTGCGATCGATGCAAGACACGCCTCCAGTATCTTGGATGTTCGCACCACCACGAAACCTCTGGTTCGATGACGAATACAGGCAGGTCCATGCAGCCAAGCAAGAGGCATATAAAGCGGCGACGAGAGCTGCACGCGAGTTTTACGAGCAGAAATGACGGGAAGAACACCGGCTTCTCCAAAAGAAAAAGAGAGAGCATTAAAAGCGCGCGATCGAAGATATTGAGAGATGCTACTCCAGGAACAACGTGCGGAAGTTTTAGCAACAGGTAAAAAAGAACGTGCCAAGGAAAAAAACCCGCCTGTAGAGATAGGAATGGAAACCAGGTTGTAGTCACAGTCGGTGCTGAGTACTTGGAAGGACCATTTCTGCAGACTGTTAAACGGCGATGAAGACCAAAATCCCGCTGTCAGGCAGAATGAACCATTCAACATGAACGATGACAGACAAAACTTCCGTGCACCTGACCAAAATGAAGTGAGGATAGCAATATCTAAACTAAAAAACAACAAAGCTGCTGGACTCGACGGACAACCTGCCAAACTTTTTAAAGCGGCCGGAGATGACCTGGTGGCATACACCAACTCATCTCTAAAGTTTGGTCAGAAGAAAGTATGCCTGATGAATGGAACCTCAGCATCGTTTGCCCGATCCACAAGAAAGGCGACCCTCTAAACTGCGCCAACTATAGAGGATAAGTCTCCTGAAAATCGCTTTCCAAATCCTCTTTTCCGTTCTTTCTTCAGCAACCTGATTGGCCCCTATCAGTGTGGTTTCAGACCAGGAAAGTCCACAATCTATCAAATGTTCACGCTACGGCAGATTCTCGAAACTAGCCAAGAATTCCAAATCGATACCCACCACCTCTTTATCGATTTTAAGGCCGCGTACCGTAGCATTTACAGAGACGAGCTATACAGAGCCATATCTGGTTTTGGCATCCCCACAAAACTCGTTCGACTATGCATGATGACGATGGAGAACTCTCGCTGCTTGGATGCTGATGCTCTATTGTGCGATTTCTTCAATTTAATACTTGAAAAGATTATAAGAAACTCGCAAGTTAATTCTCTAACTCCGTAGATAAATCTACGAAGTAGACACACTTACGAGCACTGGCTACTGAGGTCATCGGCTCAGACAATTACAAGACAACACACAAGACGACATTGATATAGGACAGAAGAGGAGACAGAAGGAGAACGGAAAACACATAACACATGTCAACAGCACGCAGTTGGTTTTCGGACGGTCCCCCATCTTTCTACTAACCAAGCGCAACAATGCTTCATTTCGCTGATCTCACGGGAAGCGATGCTTTATCAGAGCCAAGGCCGTTGACTAGGGACAATTTTTTTCAAGTCTTTGCAATTGACGCTGAAGACATAGACATCATTGGCAGAACTCGGCGAGCTTTCACTGGAGCGTTTGCTGGCATTGAAGCTGAAGTGGCTAAGATGGGACTAGCAGTCAATGAGGCCAAAACGAAGTACCTGCTGTCCACAAAAAGGGACACACAACACCGGCGGATTAACCAAAACATCACAATAGGGACTTTGTTCACCTCGGATCCGCAACATCTCGTCAGAAATAAAGCGAAGAATTACACATGCCAATCGCTGTTTCTATTGGCTAGGAAGGCAACGAGCTGGCTGGAGAGGCATGTTGGTTTTGGCCCAGGTTTGTCCTGAACTGTAGCGCCGCCTAAGTAAGTAAGTATCAATAGGGTTCTGTCGTAAGTAAGAACACAACAAAATCACACCGGATACTCAGTACGGTTTAAGGAGTCGAAAGTCGGAACAAATCTATAAAACAATGCATGGGTTGATTTGGAAAAGACTTCCGACACCGCTTTCGTATATGCTTTATGGCAGAAAGTTTGTTGTCAACAGTGGCAATATAACGTCTACCGCAATTTTTGACATTTAAGATGGTCTTCAGCAGGGATGGGTGAACTCGCCGTATTTACATCAGAGGTCTCATCGGTTTGCTCTTTCTGTCAAAAGATTTGATCTTTTTGAATTTTGAGAGTTTCATTGCAAGAAAAAGAGCAAATCTAGATCAAATCTCAACACGAAATATTTGATCTCTGAAGGAGTGGAAGATTTGATCTGAATGCACACATACATGTAAATAATCTAGTCTGCCAATCTCAATAGGGATGCAACATACAAGCGATATATCGATGTTTTAAGAAATCGATGTATCATTCATAAACACCGATTTCGAAACATCGATGAAACCCACTTAAACATCGATACATCGTTCTTGGCGAACGATAATAGTGCCACGTGTGTCGAAAAGGAAAACGTATTGATCTCAAATTTAATATTTGTTACTGAAATTTCATGCAAAACCAGTTTTGTGTTGGGCAATTGACAACAGTTTTTTGTCTGAAAAGAAGAGAAAATCGATTCTTTCCCCAAAGAATCGAAACCACGCATCGTGTACGCAGTTTAAAATTCAAAATAGTGAAATGTCATTTCTATATTAAACTAGCTTACCCACACGGCGTTGCTCGGGCTTACACTAGCTTTTCTTGATATCGAAAGCGGTCCAATTATAGCCAAAAACCACAAACGTAAACGTAGTTACAAAATATTTCAAAATCGCCCATCAAATTTAATGTTGGTTATATGAAATTCCATACAAAAATCAATTTTCGATTTTTCCAATTTCCCGACTTTTCCGGAGGGTTTTCCCAAAAGTTTCTTTCGTAAAAACCTTTTCCTGATAATTGCAAACAAGGGAAAAAATTGAGCCAAATCGACCCAGACGTTCTGAATTGATGAATTACTATACATTTTTCACATATTTTTATATATATGAGATTTATGAAATTGCGATTATTTATTTCCGGGAGATAAAAACAAAATAAACACAAATCCCAAGAAAGAAATGATATAGAATTGAAAGTGGAATTTCACAAGCTACTCCAGGGTATTTTTTTTTTTTGAGGAGGTGTGTGAGGGTTGGGCTTAGGGTTTGAAAACTTGTATTCTGTTTTCAGTCGAAGTTTAATTTCTGATCGAAAAATGGTCTACAGAAAAGTTGTTAATAATTAGAAAAAAAAACTATTATTTTACTTCAGGTTATTTTTCAACATAACCTCAAATATAATGAGATATCAGCAAAAAACGGTCTTTCGATTATTTAGTTTTGCTAACTAAAATCGCATTTGGTGTTTTACAAACGCAATGAAACACAACCTTCAGAATTAAAAATAGCTGGCTAGTTATTGTTGTTTTTTTTTATTTATTACTATTCGTATTTTATTTTATTTTTATTACTTATCGTTTCAAACTTTGATTAACGAGTCTTTGACATTTAGAATATGTTTTTATATTACTTATTGTTTCAAACTCTAAGACCAGCCTTTTACTGCCACGTTTATGATCTAGGGACGCGGCCGACTTTGTTAGAGTGAGACATTGGACGCCCTTAAGAAGTAAACATTTTTCTTAAACATCGCGAAAATATCGATATCATCATCATAATATCGATGTTTTTATGAACGAAGTTGCATCCCTAAACGCAAATGACAAAGGAAGAGTGACAATCCTTCACCAATACTACAATTTAATCATAAAAGAAGTTTCATTGAAAAGATCAAATCTCGATTTTGAGATCAAATCCCTAAAATTTGAATGAAACTCCCTATTAGATAATTATGTATGCCGAAGATCTAATTGCATATAGAACAGCTCCAAAGGTTAAAGATCTGAATTCTTTGGCAAGGTGACTTCGAAAAGATTCAGCGATATTGTGATGACTGGAAATTAAAAATTAACATTCATAAATCAGAAACAATTCTGTTAAGGATCCCGTTAGCTAGAGCCTCGATGGTTACGAGAAAGAACTGGCGTAAGCCTGGTGATCGCTGAACCATATTGGTATCTGGCTAGATCAGTATCCATATTTCAATAGACAATACATAGAAGCTGCTCTGGCCAGGGCTAATGTAGCTTTTGGTCTGACGAAACTCTTGGTTTGTAGTAACTGGCTCGAGAACAGGTTGAAGGTGATTTGCTACATGGCTCTCATCAGACCGATGACTGTCAATGAATGGCCGACATCGTTCAACCCATCCGAAATGGAAAAGATTAGTGTTTTTGAGAGGTGGTTTCTTAGACGCTGCTTGGATTGTTCAGAACACCAGAATCGGAGTTCACACTATATTATTCCAACCTCTGGTCAAATACAACGAGGCGGCCAACATAAACAGAATTTATATTTCTTTGTTGAAGCTTGTTTGGGCCCAATTTGCAAGAGCGATGTCTTCAGCCAATGAATTAAATTTCAGGGCTTACTATCCCAACAACGAATACTTTTAGTATACACTAAGGTGGCTTTTCACCGCCCGAGGCATTAATCTATTAATCTATATTAATTTAGAATATCGGCGGCTTGTACAGAATAGATTGGCGGTTCCGCTAATTTACCACGTCGGGCGAAGAACCGTGGACAGGCAACTCCTGTATGACCGGGATATCGTCGCACAAGGCGGAGCAGAGCGCCTTCGGTTCAGTAGTATTAAAAAAAAAATAATAAGTTTGCCCGACGCAACTGACACACGAGTGAGTTCTTAACGTTAACAACTTAACATTTATTTATAACAAATTCTTAGACTTTTAAAGATTGTACGTGCCACTCACCTCGCTTCACTGTAACTTTAAGATTCTTCAGTGGCTCTCTTGATATTGATACTTTCAATTCCGATTGCTTCTTTTCAAGACTTTTATCAGGACGTAACAATACCTTTCGTGTAACTCTTGTTTGTTTGTCGGGAGTTTTATTAGAATTATCTTCTGATTGGTAGGTTTCTTCAGATTGCACATTTTCTTTGTACTGGCAGTATAATGGCTGAATGATTTGTTCTAAAAGAAAAAAATTGAAGAAATAATAATTATGAATATCTACAAAGTTTAAAAAACAGATACTTTTGAATATAGTTTAACGAATTGTTTTTTTACTAATTGATTCTCTATATACTTTTTAATAACCACTTACCTTCCGTCTTTGCAATATTAAGATTCCTTGTTGGCTCTTTTGATCGGGGTTTAACCGTACTTCTTATTTCATGATCAACATGTTCTTCAGATATTTTTGAAATACAAATCTGATTTAATTTCTGCTTCTTTGTTACTTCGTTTTTGGCATTTACGGCAGCATTGTTTGTATTTGGTCTTGTGGCTGTTTTTGCCGCAGATTTTTCTTCTGTTTCCTTGGTTGTTGGCTTTGTTAGTTCCATTTCATCAATCAATGTATTTTCCTTTTGAATGATTTCAGTTTCGACAATATTATTTTTATTAATATTAAGATCTAGCATTTGTTCTATTATGTCAGTAGTTGTACAGTCAACCATCGATGTCACCTCCCTACCATCATTTTCGGCTCTTTCAGTTGAGATATCGTTATGATTTGATGATAACGTTATAAGTTCAGGTTCTGTTGATTTATCTTGCCCGGTTAAATTTTCAGCACGGTTTACTGATTCTCCGTCTATATTATTTATTGAAGAATCTATCACTTGATTTGAAGTCTTTTCTTCTAAAATAACTTCGGTTGTATTTTCTGCCGTTTTTTCTAAACTTTCATTCACTCTTTCAAGATTTAAATCCGATTCTTCTGAAATATTTAGTTCTCGAACAAGAATGTCATCATTGATATCTGTTTCAACAATGTTTTCTTTGGGAGAACTGGGATTTGTTGTACTTCCGTTTGGACCCTTTATTATAGTATCGTTAGTATCTTCTTGGTTCAATGTTATTTGAGCAAATGGATCTTGACTCTGGCTTTCCTCATCAATGCTTGGAATTGAAAAATTATTTTGTTCTGTATGAAAGTTATTGCTATATTGACAAGAGACATAAACTGACTCTTGGATTGGTTCAGATTCTGAGCCATGGCATTTTGGATCACTTTCTTCGCTGGATTGGAAGAGATTCGGTGATGGGGGTATAAGTTTTTCGATTTCTTTTGACTTTATTAAATTATTGTTCGCTTTAGTTGCACTTGTTGGTAAAAGTTTCGGACTGTTAGTAATCTGCGAAATCTGCGATGATCTTGTTGGACTTTTTGTCAATGTGCGCTTCAATTCTTCATAATCCATTGGTGGTATAGGTTTATTATTGTTATTTGTGATATGAAATTCTTCGTCTCCTAATATTTTATTCATCATAATTTCAAGATCATCATTGCACTTCAATAAATATTCCTGGTTAGGATCTGGTCCACATATCTGTGTTGTTTTTGGCTTTTCAGGTGATTCATGTGATACATTTGGATTTATTATTGATTCTCTATTTATGTCCTTATTAGTATGCGAATTTGACAAAACTGGCGATACTTTCTTAACAACCTGTGTATTGAGTTAAAAGAAATTAATTATATAAAAACATAGAAAAAACAAGGGCAACTACTCACATAAGTTTCGATATTCATAGTTTTATCTTGCTGAATATCATCAAGGCCAGAAGGAGGCATTGATTCGGTGAATAACTCAATAGACATATCTTGACTAGGTGCATTCTCCTTTAAATATATAAATACAACAATTAAACAAATTACACGTTTTATTTTTGTGTATTACCGTTATTTGAGGATTAAATTTCAATCCCTGGTTCCATATACCTTCGGTGCAACAATTTTGATATTCTTTCTGGCATAATATAAGAAGTTCTTTATAAGATTCTGGTGGTTTTTCGCAACTTAAACTTATATTTTCTTTAATATTAGTTTTTTCTAGCACTTCATTGAAAGATAGAATTCTCGGCGAAATATCTTTTAATTGAAGTGATCCTTTTAATCCTTTGGAACTTAAGAACGATTCAAGTTTTGCTAATTCAATATGAACTTTAGGCCATGGTTTATCTTTTTTGGTAAAAGCTTCAAATTGACTCTTGCAATTCTGTTCGAAATCTTCTTCAAGTGATTTACCAGAATGCGATGTATTCATAAGGTTTTTAAAATCATCAAAAGTCATTTGAGAAAATGTATTCGCGATTTTAGTTTTTGTTGGTCCATTTAGGACTGTTGGTTCTAAGTTCTATAGGAAATGAAAAATATAATGTAATTAAAAAAATAAAAGAAGGTATTTAAAAAAAAAAACTTACAATGCCTTTCCGCATTTGAATTTCAAATTTTAACCAATATTTGATGTATTTCTTAACATTTTCGATATAAGTTTTAACTGTTTGTATTTTATTACCAACTGATATATTTTCTGGGGTGGTTTTTGCACCAGAACGTTTTTTAACACCCGGCTCAGTAACAACAAAGTCGTTATATAAAGCCTTTTGTCCTTCCTCGATCCATCTTTCTATAACCTATATAAAGAAAAAGCATGTTTGAATTACTGCCAAATATTTAAATAGAATATAAGGTTTTGCATTGAACGTTTATATTTTTTAAACGGCAACTACTCTGTCTCTTTGAAGACCTTCTGAACTGCGCCAACTTGTCTCCTCAACATCGCCTACAAGAGCTGTAGTGTGTGATCGCGTTAAGCCATTCATCAACAACCTGATAGGTTGATATCAGTGCGGGTTAAACCGGGAAAGTCAACCATTGCATTGGCCATATATTCACATTACGGCAGGTATTGGAAAAAATCCAAGCACTTCAAATCGATATGCATCACTTTTTCATCGATTTAAAAGCAGCTGGCGTATGACAGCATTTATAGAGACGAGTTATATGCAGTTTGGCAATCTCGTTCGCCTGTACAAAATGACGAAGGAAAACGCAAGCTGTTTCGTCAAGGTCGATCAAGACTTCACCGATGCTTTTGAAGTAAAAAAAATATTTAGATATGGCGATGCGCTGCCATGCGACTTCTTCACCATCATACTTGAAAGAATAATGCATAACTCTATAGCCAACAACGGAGGGACGATCTTTCTAAAGTCCATCCAATTACTCGCAAAAGCCGACGATATTGATATAATCGGAAGAACACAGCGTGATGTCAGCAGCCCTTATGTGAGTATTGGGATGAAAGCAGCGAAGATGGACTTAGCAGTTAATGAACGCAAAAATAGCAGCATGTATGCCATTGAGAAGAGACACCCAACATCGACGTCTTGGGAAAAACATCATCATAGACAGCTATAACTATGAGATAGTTAGAGACTTTGACTAACTGGGCTCCGCTATTAACTCAGAGACCAACACCAGCACTGCGATCAAACGAAAAATAACTCTTGCCAATCGAAGAAGGCGATTGAGTTGATAATCCCTCTCTCGGGCAGCTACAGTTTATCTTTATAAGAACATCACCATCCTAGTCATGCTCTATGGTGCAGACGCATGGGCGTTGTCAAAATCGAATGAGGTGCTTTAGGTTTTTTTTTTTATAATAAGCACGCGCGAAAGGGTTTATTTTTCTACCCTTATAAATGTTAAAACACCGTGCGAGCATTAGGGAAGAAGGGAAGCATGTAAAAGGAGATGTCGATGGACATTAGTTTTGAAATTCTGCATATCCAAATGAGCGTTCCACATTCGGGTGGACTAAAGAAAGAATCTCCATACTTGACAGTACTTCCGAAATTGGGCTCAAGGGTAAATTGATGGACATTCCTAGCAGAGTGAGTATTACCCTTGTATATACATTCTCTATAGTACTCTCATGGTGGTCATTTTTCGTCTGGCCATCTTCCTGGTTGATTCGAAACTAACTCTAAATAGTGGAGACGAGGACCTTTACCGATATTTTACCAGTATTTAATACACTTTTGTTGTCTGTACTTATTCTATATTAACACCGATTAGCGATTTCAGCGCGCCTTATTGCGACTTGATTCGGAATTAAAAAATGGGCTCGACTGGGTCGCACGTACTTGCTCTAATGTGTCTAATTACATTGGAAGGCAATATCTTTGACAGAAACAAGTAACATTTATGTTGAAAATAACACAGTTTGAACTTATAAAAAGTATCAAAACCACAATACTTAACGGTTTTTAGTAAAAATGAAGTATGCCAACACACGTCTTAAATAACAAAGAATTAATGAAAAATGTATTTCGAAAATTGTAGGACCGGTTTTGCCAAAATCCTGTTTTTTATTTTTAGTTTTTTGAAAAAAAATTGTTTTTGAAATGTTGGTATGCAGTTTTTTAGAGTTTATTAATATACATGTGATTATAAAATTTTAAATAATTTTGTTTGATTAGTTTTAAAAATATTAATTTTTGAAAATTCAAAGATTAATTTTAATTAGAAAAAAAAGCAATTAAAAAATTTGATATGCAGAAATAATTAAACTACCTAGTCCTTCTCAAATATAAAATTTGACATAAATCCAAAGAGCCGTTACCGAGAAAGCCCAAAAAGAAAAAAAACCGTTACATGAAAGGTACCGTTAATAGACTTTTCCCGTAAATTTGGTTATACACAAATGATAGTCAATACGAACAAAAAAAATCTCAAAAATGTTCATCAAAATCGTTGGAGCCGTTTTTGAGAAAAATAAGCTTTTCCTAAACGGTCATATGGCTGGTACCGTTATTTGTAGGCCAAAAAATAAAATTTCAATTTACCCTCTGGGGAATGCCAAAATAATCACACACACCAAGTTTGAAGACAGTCGCTTAAGCCGTTTAGGCCCTAGCTCGTTATAACGGCTCCGCCAAATAACTTCTTTTTTTTTAAATGCTTCATCAACACCGAGTGTAGCTTCGGCTGTGTGGCACGTAGCGCCGTCCTGTTGAAACCAAATGTTGCCAATATCCTCCTCTTCAATTTTTGTGAACAAAAATTCGTTCAACATGGCCCGATAACGTTCGCCATTGACTGTAACGGCCACTCCTTGTTCATTTTCGAAAAATTGCCCAATTATGCCTCTGGACCAAAATCCGCACTAAACAGTGACTCGTTTTGGGTGTATCGGCTTTTCAAATGCGACAATTTTGCTTGTTTACATACCCGCCAAAATCAAAATGAGCTTCATCTGAAAAGATTATTTTTTTTGGCAAAATCGGCATCTTCTCTAAGTCGATCGCAGGCAGTAATGTCGCAATATTTCCCAGCGTATACACAACCATATTCGTTCAGCAGAAGGATAAAACTAATTATCTGTCAAATCAGACATAAGCTAAGTGTTACCATTCACGAAATAAGCACTAGTTGAAAAAAAACGTTAGATGGCGGACCCTTTACATACTGACAGACAGACATACAGCCAGACAGACGGGCAGACAGACAGACAGACAAACATTTTTTCTCGATCACTTTTTTAGACTTCTCTATGATCGTAATGTCATGTTTCATTGTTATCTCAATTTTTTTTTATTCACGAATCCTAAACTTGCCTTATAGTCCCTTTAATCGCAAGTAAAAATGATGCTTCATGATAGTACTATATGCAGTGTATATACAAAGGTATTACGGTTGAATTGTTTTAGGGGAGGAATGCAACTGACTATTTCACTGTTTGTAAAAATAGCGAGAGAATAGTGAAAGGCACGTTACATTACTGTGTTGCCCAAGAGGTGTAATTGAATCTGTAATTTTTCTATCACCTTTTAATTTTAAAGCTCTTTTTTGGAAGTGATCTAGAAAACTCAAGTGCGTTAAAGGAGCACCTGCCCAAAAGAATAACTATTCAACATCTCCGATGGCTGGTTCATATAGAGAGAATGGACATCAATGCTCCGGCCCGGAAAATCTTCGATTCCATCCCAGAGGGACGGCGCAGTAGAGGAACACCGAGACTCAGGTGGCGCACACAAGTAGAAGAGGACCTCAACCGACTGGCTGTAGAAGCTTGTTGGTTGAGGCCCAGGTCCACCTCGGACTGTAGGGCCACCTAAAGTAAGGTAGGTAGGTAAGGAGTGATCAAAAAATCGTAGTCATATACATTTTTTCAGCTCCATCAAAGTGATTTAGGAAATTTCTTGAGATCCCCGAGACCTTGAGAAACCTTAACTGCTTAGATCAATAATTTAATTTTACCTGCGAACTGATAGGTTGATGGCAAAGCAAAAGATTCAATGTTTTTAAAATTGCTAACAAATCCATTAAAACACTCACCTGTTTCTTGGAAAGATTTCTTTCAACAAAATCCTTGCGGGTGGTAGGTGATGTTTTCAAGTCTTCACTTTTTTTTCGTTTCGGTAGTGGTGAATACTTAGGCGAAAAGATATCTTCAAGACCCTCAGCAGAACCTGCTTTGGATCTGCTTGCTTGACTTGATATATCAACAATTTCATTTTTTTCCATTTTACAATCAACTCTAACAAGATCCGCTTTATGCACTTTCTTTCTACTCTTAGGCTTTGGTTTGGTTTTATTCTCCTTGTAAATTTTCTGTGGGCTTTTCGCAATGCATACTTCATTTCTTTCGTTTTTTAATCTATCATCAAATGAATCTTCACTTCTTGAATCATCACATACAATTATTTTTTTATACTTATGCTTGGATTTAATTTCATCCGGTTTCGATTTTCCACCAAGATTATCACCATTGTTAACTTTTAAAGGAGTTTTAGTTTTGTGGGCTTGATTAGATAGACTACAAGTTAATCTGATTTGAGAATCATCACTTACAAAATCATCTGAACTTATTTTTGGTGGACTTTTATGCTTTTTTATGGTGTTTTTGCTTTTAATATTTTCTTGATGCGATTGCTTTGAAAAAGTAATTTTTTTTCGTTTTAAGTTCTGTGTGCATTCAGTGTCTCTCTGTGGTTCCGATTTCCGTTTTCCCAACTGTTTAGTTACTTCAGAAATTTTTGATTTTACCGCATCATTCTTGCTTGAATTTTGTGCGGCGGTAAAAAAATTTGTAATTTTTGTTGGTTCAATGTCCGGTGCTTTATTGGAAAACTTCCTGGAGGGTTTTTCAATTGATTTCCGACTTTTTCGACCAGTCTTTGAGGTTTTCTTGAGCGAAGGGTTGCCTTTCGGGGACTTTTCTTGTTGAGTCTTAGTTTCAGATTTGAAACGAACTTTGTTGAGAAAGGCAGAACTGGTGGAAGGCATATCGTATTTGTATTTATCTTCCAGAGATATTTGTTTTTGTGGAACTTGTTTCTCAGCTATTTTTGATGAGCTTGAATCTTATTCAAATGAAAAAAATATAAAAAAATTTAATTAAAACAAATCTTTCCCTATCTTTACTTTACTTTACTTTTCTTTACTTTATTGAGAATACATACTTTACTTAGAAAATTAAGCTTGCCAAAATCCCCATATGTTATGGGTCTGGGCATTGTAATTTGAGATATATAATGGCTCATCAAGAATCTATTTAGAAGTTGCGAGGCGGTTATAATTATCATACGTGGAAGTTCGCAAGTGAAAATATTTTGGAATTTAACAACCTGGAAGGGGCTAAAGAATTGTTTATAACAGATCCTGTGACAAAACAAAAACACACAAAGCTTAGCAAAGCCAAAGCAAAAATAGTGTTATCCATAAGTAAATTTCTTTACGTTCACATTCAGAATGAGAAAAGTACAGGTATGGGAACACGAAGGAATGCCAGGTGAATGGCGAAAAGGCATTATATATGTCCCATACATAAAAAGGGAGATAACACAAACTGCAGCAATTACATGGGTATAAGGTATAACATTGTTGAGTACATCGTATAAGATATTCTCCTCTATCCTGCAAGAATGCAAGAAATTGTTGAAGGAGGTCCGGACTGGATCCCGGTTAGATGATGCTATACGCCAGATTAGTCGCAAAAGGTTTGTATGAAATTGACTATGGCGAAATATTTTCACCTTTATTTCATTACACATTATTGGTTTTTTGATTGCACTGGCTGTTAAGGAAAATATGAAAATTGACCAATTGAAAGCAGTAACTGCTTTTTTAAAAGGATATTTACCTTAACTTACTTTAGGTTGCGCTACAGTCCGGGGTGGACCTGGGGCTCAACCAACAAACTTCTCCAGCCAGCTCGGTCCCTAGCTAGCTGCCTCCAGTTTCGCATGTGAAGTCGGTATAGGTCCTCTTCCACTTGTGTGCACCACTTGAGTCTCGGTGTTCCTCTACTGCCCCGTCCCGCTGGGGTGGAATCGAAGATTTTCCGGGCCGGAGCATTGATGTCCATCCGCTCTATATGACCCAACCATCTGAGACGTTGAATTTTTACTCTTTTGGCTGCGCTCTACAGCCGGTAAAATTCTTTTCTCAAAGCAACCTAAGGCGTCCTTATCCGCGACCATGCGTCTGCACCATAGAGCGGGACTGGGATGATGAGGGTCTTATAAAGAGGCAATTTAGTTACCCGAGAGAGGACTTTGCTATTCAATTGCCTACAAAGTCCGAAAAAACAGCGATTGGTAAGAGTTATTCTTCGTTTGATTTTAACGCTGGTGTTGTCTGATTTAAAAGCGGAGCCCAGGTAGACAAATGCACAACTATTGAAAGTTATAGCTGTCTATCTTGATTTTTGTCCAAGATGTCGATTTTGGGTGTCTTTTCTGGATGACAGCGTATACTTGGTTTGCCCTCATTGACTGCTTAACCCATCTTCGCCGCTTCCGTCGCAATACTCACAAAAACGCTACTGACATCACACTGAGTTCGTCCTATTATGTCAATATCGTCGTTAGCGTGAGTTCTGCACTATTCTTTCAAGTAAATAAATAAATTAAATTTATTGGCGTGACATATATTCTCAACCATTTGTGTGTGTGTTGTTAATCTGCAAGAATGGAAGGGACCTACAGTTTACCGCCGAGTCCGAACGGCTAGATGAGATGCACTATTCGAGACAAATTTTACTCTTAGAGGTTTTGTCAGTTCCTCGCAAGAGGCAGTACCCCGGAAAAGAAGGTGGCTATGAGTATGGTGTTCAAAAAGTCGCATGTTAGCGTATCGCCTTGTCTAAATCCTTTTTTGACTTCAAAGGTGTCGTTGAGGTCTTTATCGACCTTGACGGAACAGCGTGCGTTTTCCATCGTCAGTTTACACAGGCGGACGAGTTTGGCAGTGATGTTAAAACTGCACATTGCTCTATATAACTTTATAGGTCTCCATAGGTGCCGTAATTTTAATATTTGATCGATAGTGGACTTTCCTGGCCTAAAACCGCACTGATATGGACCTATCAGGTTGTTGACGAATGGCTTTAGGCTTTCACACAATGCAGCAGAAAAGATCTTGTAGGCGATGTTAAGGAGACTGATACCACTGTAGTTGGTGCAAAAACAGAGAATCTCCTTTTTTAAGGATCGGGCAAATTATGCTGAGATTCCATTCATCGGGCATGCTTTTTTAACCATATCTTCCTTATGAGTTGGTGCATACTTATAGCCAAGTCATCGCCTGTAGATTTGAAGAGCTCGGTAGCTAGGACATCGGCTGCTGCAGCTTTGTTGCTCTTAAGCTTCCTATTACGCTTGCTTTACTCCGTCCAGATGTGGTAGGCGGAATTGTTGGTCTAATTCGCCCAGATAAAATGGACCTTCTGCCTGACAGCGGAATTCGTTTCGTCATAGCCGTTATACAGTCTGCTGCAGCTTTGTTGCTCTTAAGCTTCCTATTACGCTTGCTTTACTCCATCCAGATGTGGTAGGCGGAATTGTTGGTCTACTTCGCCCAGATAAAATGGACCATTCTGCCTGACAGCGGAATTCGTTTCGTCATAGCCGTTATACAGTCTGCAAAAATGGTGTTTCCATATTCTCAGGATCGACTCCAATGTTTCTTCGATCGTATTTACAAGCTTCAGGTCGAGCTCTGTAGCGTGGGCAGTTTCTTTTTAACTTTTGGTAAAACTTTCAAATTTCATTCCTGCACAAATAACCCTCCATTTCCTCGATCGCACGCTTCTCATGATCACTTTTTTTTACAAGGATATTTGCTTGATGAAATTCACATGGAACGACCCAAGTGGTGTAGTGATGGAACTGCAAAGTATGTAAATTAAACAAATTAATTTACGGTCTTAAGCAAAGCAGCAGACAACGAAACCAAAAACTAGATAACGCACTTGTTTAGATAATGGAACTATCGCTGAGCGTTATGCACCAACCGAAGATATATACAACGACCATATCTTCGACCAGAAACATATGAAATTTGCTAATGGAATCGGAAGTCCTTGAGCTTTAATTCTCCTAAGCTCGTTTGCTGATACAATATTTAAATATTTATGTTCAAATTAAGCGCTTATTGTCACATAGGCGCATAAGTTAAACATCGTATCGTATCACCAAACGGGCCCTAGATACCTGCATTGGCCACCAACTATTATACTCTTTTCCTATCAATTCGACCATCTGTACTGAAGATTTTATTCCCTCCTTTTGAAAGCATAGTTTATAGGAAACAAGTACCTACTTATATTCTATTTGGTCATTTTGGTTTAAGGAGTTAAGTAGCACTTATTTTGTATTTTTTCGTTATTGGCTAACTATGTATGTTATTAAGATGAAATCACAGGAGAATTGTTTGTGATATTGCACCAAATGAATAAAACCAATGACAATCTGGAAAGGATTTAGATTACATATCTATAATTTGGATTCATACTTCTCATTTGACAAAAGATGTCACCAATGTTTTACCAAGGACGGTTGCTATTTTTTCTAATTTGATATTTATATTTTATATTATACTATGAACATATAAATAAAAATACCTTGATTTGTCGGGAACTGTAAAAATTTAGCTTTGAAAGACTGTGGCATCGGTTTCAGAACTAATCCCAGCCGATATGCTTTGACCCTTTTGTGGTCATCGTAAAATGTCTTGTAAATTAATTTGCAATGCTTATGCCTGTGTTTATAATTGATTTCATATATTGTTGGGCCTTCTTCTTTCATTTTTTGTATGACTAGCTCCTCGACATTTGTGAATTTAAGGAAATCTTCAAAAGTAACGGGATACATCCTGGTTTTTTATTCTGATCCGGCAGTATAAAAACGTCTAGTTTTTCATGTATTTTATACAAATTAAGAAATTAATTTTACCAGACGGTTAGATTAGGTAAGATTAAGTTAATTGCTTAAATCTATTAACTAGATAACAAATAATTTAATGAAAACAAAAACAAGCTAAAGTTTTCTTGCTTCATGGATAACGGCGGAATTTATTTTGCTGTAAGAAAAGAAATCAAAAACAAAAAGAATGAAGTAAAAAGGGTGGAAACAAAAACAGATTACAGGTATGTTTTAATTAAAAAAAAAAGTGCTACCAAAATAGTTATTTTAACGTGAAGTTTGCATTTCGAAACACAAGTCATATTACTTGTGCTCTGAAATTGTATTGAAATTGAATGTCGCATCTCGTAACGCACACGTTGAATTAGCGTTATACTACGTTTTCATTAGGCCAAATGAGCTAATTTCGTATCAAATTTCCAAATTTGATTCATCTCATTTTCCATACAAAATCACATTTCAAAATCATCTCATTTCCAATTAATTTTGACGAAATTAGGTTGAAATTTATGTAATGTGAAGTCGAACACACCTTATTTGAAAACAATTGAATCATAATTGAACAATGTTCTAAAACAAATGTCAAAGTTGACATTATAAAAGTCAAAGAAGAAAATAAAAAAGTAAGACGGCACGACTGGGTCGCACGTATTGGCTTTATGTACGTAATGACAGTGGAAAGCTAGATATTTGAAAGAAAACAATTAACATTTATGTAGAAATAATAGACTGGCACACAGACATTTCTTGTCACCAACTTTCTTATGCTGCTCTATGATCGTTATTTCATGTTTCACTTTTATCTCATTTTTTTATATTCACGAATCCTAAACTTGCCTTAAAGGTACCTATAATCGAAAAGTAAAAAAATGTCAAACGAAATTAGCAAACTTAGATGAAAACACTTTTTCTGCAAACTTCCAAATGAGGTAATTTCGGCTCTAATGAAAACGTAGTCTTACGCGACAGTGATTTTTACGTTTGTTTATTTTAATGCTCTCGTTCTTACTTATAGCAAAACATACATCGGCCACAAACTGAGGGAGATAATAATAAAACAAGCAATGAAAATAACAAACGAGAAGGAGAGAATCGCAACAAATTCTGAGTCCCTGCGTGATTTTGATCCCCACTATACTTCTTAACTCCTTCGCCTAAATACTAAGTCGCTCTACGGCATATGCTTATGTGTATAAAAGGGAACCAACGAGATAAATTTATACACTATAGAAATTGTTCCTTAAGCTAGCATTTGTATGAACGCCACTTAGAAACAAATTGCGTTAATGTGGAATTGGTCTCATATGACGCTGTGTATAAAAGGGATTTTACTTATTCTTTTAATTCTTCTTCTGTTCTGTGCTGGATTTGAATACCTATTTTTTAAAAGAGGAGAACGGGACTAATATAATCACTAACATATAAGATAGAAAGAGTACACACTAAAGGCTAAATAATTTACTATAACTTTTTGATATTGTTTTTGGGCATATTCGAGTGCGTAGTCAAAATAAGAAAAACAAATGTTCTATGCCATTTGCTGGAAAATGAAAATATATCTAAATCCACATTCTGATGCAATGAATTTGCGTTATGTATGTGTCTCTTTTTAGCGCAAAGAATTATGTAGACTCAATAAAATTCATGTGACGGCAGCAGACATATAAATTTGTTTAATATGTCACATTCAAAGCATGTTATACGATTCTGACAAATTGTCAGCCCACATGGAAACATTTGAATTGCATAGGTATTTCAACATGCAAATTAATCAAAACATATTTCGAATTAGATTTATATGTAAATAAAATAAACGGATCACAATAAAAACAAAAAAAACATAAAATCAATCGAAAATCATAATCATGTTGTTCAAGTATTTTGTTTGAATAGATTATTCGACATTGATTGAAAAATGCATGTCGAAATGTCGAATTCGTTTTTAAAAAAAATCAATCTTCAATTTCATCAATTTCATGTTCGTTTTTAAAAAATGATCAATCTTTTTTTTGACCTAGATCACTTTTTCGAAATCTAATTTTTTATCGAGATTTGCACACACACACTACTTTATATGATAATTCGCAAATGTCACTGAAGTTTGCATTTCATTTGGATTTTGTTATTGATTTGAAAGTTTTGTGTTGATAAAAGTAAAAAAAGAATCAAGAATTAACAAAATATTAAATAATTTTGTAGTATTCTTACCAGGGACGATATCTACGTCATCGTCATCTCCCGATTGTAATATTTTATTTTTTTCCTAAGCAAATTGGTGGAATCAAAAAAACTCCGTAAATTATTTCATTGAGGATGTTGTGTCGTTTTTACAAAGAAGATCATATCGTTCTCATTGCCACTAAACATTATTAATTAAACAATTTTCTCCAATGTTCATATTGCAATATTTTAATAAAATTTTCTATGGAAAATTTTTTTTTGTTTTTGTGTTAAAAGGCACGACAGAAAGTTGTCAAAAAGCGCTCACACAACTAAAAAAAAAACAAATCAATATCGTTTCATTTTCTTTCTTACAAGAAAAATCATTTTTTGCAGATCCATGTGATTACTGCTTTAATATTTTGTTTATTATATAGCGTCATCTATGCGCCAGGCATAATATACCATTAATTTCTTAGCACTTTTTCGTGCAATTGGCATTTTCTATCTCCGCCATCTTTTGTATTTCCTGTTCGCTGCCATCGCTTCTTCCATCTTTCTTTTTACATCGTGCTGTGTGTCGATAAAGGTGGGTGAAATTTTATTCTCATAAAATATTTTTGTAAAACTATCTAAAATAAGTTTTTTTTAATGTATCACAATCACTTGGTACAATGAAACATTCAAACAATTTGTTTTATCGTATATAAAACACTTATTTTGAGTTCACCGCGTGTCTTGTTGAAAAAAAAAATATTCGAGAAGTGTCAGCAAGTGTAGTTTTAAAATTAATATATTTTTGTAGTTAATTGGTGAGTAAAGCAGGGCGTTATTGTGTTTTCAGTTAAAAAATAACAAGGAGTTTCTGTTCCACATCTGAGAAATGCAAATAAACGTCCTGCCTAAAGGCGAGTCATTGATGAATACTCTTATTTTTTCTTTACAGACAAGATTATCGGTTCACACAAATAAACCAACAAAATGCCACAAAATGAATATATGGAACGCCACCGTAAACTCTACGGTCGGCGATTAGATTACGAGGAACGTAAACGTAAAAAGGAAGCACGTCTACCCAAAGACAGAGCACGTAAAGCTAGAAAACTACGTGGCATCAAAGCCAAACTTTTCAATAAGGAGCGACGCAACGAAAAGATCCAAATTAAGAAGAAAATCAAGGCACATGAAGAGAAGAAGGTCAAGAAACAAGAAGAAAAGGTTGAAGATGGAGCACTACCCCACTATCTTCTCGATCGTGGTATTCAATCGAGTGCCAAAGTACTCTCGAATATGATCAAACAAAAGAGGAAGGAGAAAGCAGGAAAATGGGATGTTCCAATACCAAAAGTTCGCGCCCAATCAGATGCTGAAGTCTTCAAGGTTCTCAAGACCGGCAAAACTAAGCGTAAGGCATGGAAGCGAATGATAACTAAAGTGACTTTCGTCGGCGAGAACTTCACCAGGAAGCCACCAAAGTTTGAACGTTTTATTCGACCTATGGGTCTTCGTATGAAGAAAGCACATGTGACACATCCCGAACTGAAGGCCACATTCCACCTGCCAATCATCGGAGTCAAGAAGAATCCCAGCTCCCCGATGTTCACCCAACTGGGTGTAATGACCAAAGGTACTGTGATCGAGGTGAACATATCTGAACTCGGTTTAGTGACACAGACAGGAAAGGTTGTTTGGGGAAAATACGCTCAGGTGACGAATAACCCTGAAAATGACGGCGTGGTTAATGCTGTGCTTTTAGTTTAAGATTTTAAAATTAGTTGTGTTACGTTTGGTACAAAGAAAATAAAGAAAAAATGTGAATGATACTTTCGAGCGTTTTTCCTGTTATTTAAGCTTTAACATATTCCCAGTTCCAACAAATTTCTATTTTCGAATTTGTATTCTCTTTTCAGTGTAAACATCTGACACAAACAAGATGCAGATTTTTGTCAAGACCCTCACGGGCAAGACCATCACTCTTGAGGTGGAGCCCTCTGATACAATTGAAAATGTTAAAGCCAAGATCCAAGACAAAGAAGGAATTCCTCCAGATCAACAGCGATTGATTTTCGCCGGCAAACAACTGGAAGATGGACGTACCTTGTCTGACTACAACATCCAAAAGGAATCGACTTTGCACTTGGTGTTGCGTCTTCGTGGTGGTGCCAAGAAACGTAAGAAGAAGAATTACTCTACACCCAAGAAGATCAAGCACAAGAGGAAGAAGGTCAAACTAGCTGTCCTTAAGTACTACAAGGTTAGTTGTTGTTCTACGTAAACAATAGACGGCCAACAACACACTTGGTCTATAGGAATTCTTGAGTCTTGTTGATCTTGAGCGAAACATAAAGCAAGCAGAAAGAAATGTTTAGAGCAAATGATGTTGTGTCCGTCGTCTTGTCATTGATTGGCCTATTCATCAGATTTGGATGGTCGATGTATGTACTTGATTTATATATTTTGGATTTTTTTTCTCCACATTTAGGTCGATGAAAACGGCAAGATTCACCGTCTGCGACGTGAATGCCCCGGTGAGAACTGTGGTGCTGGTGTTTTTATGGCTGCCCACGAGGATCGTCATTACTGTGGCAAATGTAATTTGACTTTTGTCTTCAGCAAACCAGAAGATAAGTAGATTGCTATCAGGAAGATGGAATAAGGGAGAAGAGAGTTTTATTTTTAATGAACGGAGTAAATTCCGATTTTTATAAAAATGGGAGTTCAAATCAATAAAAAAGATTTTGAGAGATCATAACTAATTTGTGTATTTATTTCTCAAATTACCTACTCGGTGCGAATAATTTGTAAATGATTTAAGTAGTTTTCGTTTAAGCTTGAGGCATGTAAGGTCGTATGTTCTAATTTCTTCTGTGTGAACTACAAAGACGTTATGTCGTATACGCTGACGTCGTGAAAAGTTGGCATTCCTAAAGAAAAATGTCAGATTTACACTTGGTTCGTTAAACTGGATGTTAGGGCATAAGTTAAATTGCATGAAAACACCAATGACATCGACTGCCGCGAATCAGCCGTTTCCAATGCATTTGAGTTACAAAAATAAACCAATACTTCTAAGGATAGGTATCATCTCCCGGAGTATGTATAGAGTTTATATTGTTATAGGCAAAGGCTGAGAAAAGGATTCTAAAGCATCCAACCTAGAGAGCTTAACAGTAAACCACAAATACCTGGGGCCCTATTCCTGAATACGAGTCGTAAGTTTTCATGAGATCGACAAATTGGTATTCACGAACACGACACACTAATAGCGAGTTTCATTGAAGAAAATATTTGCTCTTTCTGTCAAAAGATTTGATCTTTTTCAGTTTTGAGAGTTTCATTGCAAGAAAAAGAGCAAATCTAGATCAAATCTCAACACAAAAGATTTGATCTCTGATGGGGTGGCAGATTTGATCTGAATGCACATATACATGTAAATAGTCTTCGGTCAAACGTCAAATGGAAAATGTTTTGTTATTTGTTGTTTGTTGTAAACTTTTGCCAGCCTATATTTAGCAATAAAACTAATAAATATTCGTAAAAGATACAAAACAGTAATAAAAAATGTTTGTGAAGTCAGAAAATACCAAAATGGGATTTTGAGTGAATCAACAACTGTGCATAGACATTCTTGCATTCCGTCAAAATACTGTGTGTGCTCGTCAGATAATCACCAATACTACGATTAAATCGTGAAACAAGTTTCATTGAAAAGACCAGATCAAATCTTTAAAATTTGAATGAAACTCGCTATAATTATCTGTATTCCCCAATTCAAATGTCGAACGTCAAATGACACTCGAATAAAACATACCTATTCCTGAACTCGAAAGTGACGATTTTTCTGTGAGAAATCATTCATGTTTAAAGTGTTCGAGAGCAGCAGTGATGGATGCAAAAATGTAGGTTGTAATTTTCTAATTGTTATGAATAATGAAGTGTTTGAAACAAAATTTAAATATTTTTTGGTAGAAGTTATTTGGCATAGACAACGATTTGGCGTTTGTTTAAAATTTGTGCTCCATTACTCGCTGCAAATATACAAAAATTGTTTTATAAAACATCTCTGTACTTATCTTATTAATTTTTTTTTGCACTTTTACGATTAAAACTGATTAATTTACTATCAATTTACATTTAACGATTAGTTCTCAAATCAAGATTTTTTTTGTGAAACGTCAAGTTAACATTTAGTGAAGTTAGCTACAATTCAAAGGGTGTGTTCAACATTTTCGGAGTCATGTCATGTTTTTTGATCTCACTAGAGTTGTGGAATACTGATTCTTACTCGACTCGACCGTGAGCTCTCGAGTAACATCTCACTCGACTCGTATTTAGGAATAGGCCCCCTGACTTCAATGCGCTAACATCATGTTTCGGAATCCGATCCAGCACCGCAATAGTATTCAATTTAGGAAAACGTTACAGAGCATCAAACCCAGGAGAATGCATTCAATAAACCGCCTTTAAAATAAACTCAGTCGTTACCCGATGTTATGATAAAGGATAACATCGTGATATCCAAAGTGGACACTGGACAAAGTGAAAGCTTTTGGCGACCACTTTGAAAAGAACCTCACACTCATCCCATCAACGAATCCGGTATTCATAGATGAAATCGAGACATCCATCCAATAGACTGCAGCCAACTATGGAAGAAGTACAGTTTCATGACACTTGGCCAGCAAGTCATCCAAGGGACGTTGTTAAATTCTACAATCCGGTGGAGATAGCCGAAATCTTTATAAATTCAAAGCCAACAAAATCTGCTTCCTCAAACAGTAATGGTCAAACAGATGTGCCGAGTGCAGTTAATTTCGTGCAGCAAAAAAAAAATTACCCAGACTAATGATACTTCTTGCAATCATCATAAACAATTACATCAACAACATCTACTTCCCCCAATGACAAAATTCTTAAATCGTCTCTTCCTCCAAAAATATGTTACCCCTAACCCAAACTCAAGGGGACACCTATCGCTCCTCAGCAGGTTGGAAAATCATGTCACAATCCCCACATATGTATAATTTCACACAGAATTTCTCTATAGTCATCCTCGGGAAAACTGGGAAAACTTTAAACCACACGCTTCTAGTGAAGATCAGGTCTGGTATATGGTTGGCTCAAAAATGGATGCAGGTACTGGTTCCGGTATTTTTGTGCAATCATCTTGCGCGAACTTCTGTCATACTTGGTCTTCATTCTTGCATATTCCAGAACGAATGCGCGAGAATAATATGTCATTCGAACGCCAACAATAAAACAATATACATCTTCTCAGACAGCCAGTCAGGTATCCCAGTCTCCTGTCTTAATACTCACTGAACTTGCAAGGAACAATTTTGTGCTTCGCCATTTGATCGTGTCACATAAGGGGTAGGATGGTAACGAAAGGGCTGACACCCTGTCCAAAGAGGGCGTCTCATTGCCATTTGTCGGCCCTGAAGTCTTCTGTGGATTAAACAAAAACTATTCCAAAAACACTACCAAGAAAATTCTACTCATGGAATACAATGTAGCTTGGCAAACAACTCCTTGTGAAATCAGACCCAGGTTTGCCGACTCTGCCTCGAAAGTGAAGAAACATCTTTGCATATCCTCACGGAATGTCCAGCATTCAGAAAGCGGACACTTGGAAATGAAATCGTTCCCTTGTAAAAACTCAAAACCTTCCACCCTCAGAATATTTTAAAGCTCCTGGTCTCAGTCTGGAGCAACAGAGCTGCTCTAGAATCTCACACGGGTTGGCACAATAGGCATCATCGAGATACCGCAGTGCCTGAGCTGTATAAGCTCTCCCTTACAATATAATTATAATATTAAATAATAACGGTATACGGTGTACCTGCGCAGGTACATAATCATATACAGTTGTTGCAGCCCCATACAAAAAAATGTCTTCAAATATTAAGTCTGTTTCCGTACTCACACGAATCTACCCAAATTTACCCAAAACTACCCAAATCTACCCAAAAAATGTTTCTTTACTTTAACTTTTTTATTCTTCGAAATTCGCATCTATTTGAGTAATTTTTTTTTCCCCGAAATAAGAAACAATTTCAAATTGGGCTATCTGAAAACGTCTTTCTTGAAAATTCAATGTGTGATAATTTTTACTTGCGATTATAGGGACTATAAGGCAAGTTTAGGATTCGTGAATATTAAAAAAATTGAGATAACAATCAAACATGACATTACGATCATAGAGAAGTCTAAAAAAGTGATCGAGAAAAAATGTTTGCCTGTCTGTCAAACTTGGTGTGTGAATATTTTGGCATCCCCCAGAGGGGAAATCGAAATTTAATTTTTAGGCCTAAAAATAACGGTACCTGCCATATGACCGATTAGGAAAATCTTATTTTTCTCTAAAACGGCTCCAACGATTATGATGAAAATTTTTGAAATTTTTTTGTTGGTATTGCCTATCATTTGATTAGAACTGAATTTACGGGAAAAGTCTAATAACGGTACCTTTCATATAACGGTTTTTAAATTCTTGGGTTTCTCGGTAACAGCTCTTTGGATTTCTGTCAAATTTTATATTTGAAAAGATCTAGGTACCCAAACTATTACTGCATATCAAAATTTTGAATAACTTTTTTTTCTAATTAAAATAATTTTTGAATATTTTTTTTTTTGAAATTCAATATTTTTAAAACTTATCAAAAAAATGTATTTAAAATTTTAAAATTAGGTGTATATTAATAAACTCTAAAAAACTGCATACCAAAATCTCAAACAAAATTTTTTTTCAAAAAAAAAAAAAAACATAAAAAACAGGATTTTATCAAAACCGGTCCTACAATTTTCGAAATACATTTTTCATAAATTTTTTGTTATTTAAGACGTGTGATAACATACTTCATTTTTACTAAAAACCGTTAAGTATTGTGGTTTTGATACTTTTCATAGGTTCAAACTGTGTTATTTTCAACGTAAATGTTACTTGTTTCTGTCAAAGATCTTGCTTCCCAATGTAAACAGGCACATAAGAGCAAGTACGTGCGACCCAGTCGTGTCCATTTTTTTGTTTGTTTTTGTGATAGAAGATCTCTGTTTTCTTATAATGGCGCGCTTTTCGAAAATATTTATATATATTTTTCGATATAAATTTCTTGGTGGCAACGCTGCTGGCTGTGTTTGCTATTCCAAAGCATTGTGATTGTGGTGAACAATAATTTGTGTAACTATAACGGGAACAATCAATGATCTTATTTGGACTTGACTTATTATTGGTGTTGTTGATTTTGCCTTTGTTTTCATATATGTAGGTAAACAAATCATATGGACGGATAACAGCTGGAACACAATTGTGACGGAGACGGAAACGCAGGCAGACATATCGCATGTCAAAATATTGAATACACTCAAATTCAATGTTGCGAACACAATGAGACGGATGCGCAAACGCAGACGAAAACGGAGACGGACGAGTTGGGTAACTTTTAATAAATGCGTGCGCATTTTCTGACATTTCACAAAAAAAAGAGCAAAGTGCTAATAAAATCTTATTAAGAACGATGGAAAATTGCAATTAAGAAGCAATTATTAAAACAAATCTTATTGCATATGAATCATTCTTGTTGATTTAAAAAATAAATCGGGATCATTGTTTTTCATAAATCTGGTCTGGAAATAGCCCTTCAATGGCCTCTCCTGGTACAAAGGCAACACCCACCATCTTCGGTTATTTTGTTTATTATAGTGCTTGAAGTACGAGTAGCACAATTGTAGAAAAGCCATCAAAAAAACTCCATCGTCGTCCATTTTAATTTAAAAAAAAACTTATATTTTCCGTATTATATTATTTTATAAAAGGAAACACAGAAAGAATTCAATTAACTAACATGAATGTCAAGTAAATGTCAAAAATGCGTACGACTCCATTGTGGGCACTTCTAATTAGGTACGTACGTTTTCATTTGACATGCGATACGTCTGCGTTTGCGTCTCCGGCTGCGTTTTTGCATTGTGTTCCAGCAGTCATTCTACATACCTACATGATTCGTAGGTAGACAAGAAGGCGGCAGCCATACTCGTCACTGTCGCGTCACCGGCAGGTTCTTCACTTATTTTTTTTAGTATTTGAGTATTGAGCATTGTTTGAGTATTGGGATTAGGATTACAAAGCGATGGAATGGTGAGAGTTCTCTGCGTTGCCCCACACCCAAATCGCATCACAATATTGAGATTTCCGTATTTGTGCATACGATTTTGTAGAGTGGCAACGGCGACAGCGGTGCAAACAGGCTATAAAACGAATTGGTGCAATATTGTTCTCTGCAACGTAAAAACAAGACCTACATAGGTACATAGAAAAAGAATTGTTTTTCTTATTCTGACAGACAGATTCGTTTTCGATTTCGATTCACGTGACTTGTGGTTAGTTTGACATTACGATGATAGAGAAACATATTTGAGTCACTGGCAAAATTCTGTCCATCTGTCTGTCTGTATGGATGTATTTTGGACTGTAAGTTATTTTGCTCAATACAATTTTTCGTACTTTTTTCGAACAATCAAGTCACAAAAATCGAATAAATACATTGATATTCCCTTGATATTTTTAAATTGTACTCCTCATATGAGCGAGTACGTGCGATCCAGTCCTGCAATTTATATAATTTTGTTCTTATATGTATACTGTCGAAAAAACGGTTTTTACGGTACGGTTTTTTTTTATATAATGTAAGTTATGCATTCATGCAGATTACAAATTTTGAATTTTCAATCAAAAGATAATAACATATATGTTGGTATATATATTGGACTGAAGCCTAAACGGTTGGGCAATGGTTTAAAAACAGCTAAGTAGAAAAATCAGCACTAATTTTGGCCTTTGTTGTATTATTGATTCAAAATGGCTTTTTACGGCATTTAATTCACCAAAAATTGGTTCCTAAAATGTTTCATATTAAATATTTTCGAATAAGTTTTGTAAAGTATTTTTAATAATTAATTTTTTTTTTTGAAAAATTAGTAAGTGGATTTTCTTATTTATATTCTTAAATGTAGGTTATTTTTGTGCAAATTTGCATTCTTGAATTATTTTTTTTGAATCTTAAAAAAAAGTTGTTAAACAAAACTGTTTTATTTAAAAAAAACCGTTCCAATTTTTTTTTAAATAAAACAAACGTTTTTACAATTTTTAAAGAAATAAAAATGCGTTTGAATTACTATTCCTTCAATCTTTATAAACCTGATTTCTAAATTCTTAACCTACCGCACGAAATCCTAAAAAAGTCTTCCCTCAAAATAAACAGTCAGAATTTTTTGTTCACACACACAATTTCCTTCCCAATTGGATGGAATGCAGCTGGCTATCCTTTCTACCCATCGAGTCTGTCGCGTTTGCGTCGCGCGTCGCCCCACCGAAAATAAACCAAAACTATACAGACAGAGAAAAAGCACCCTATACAATTTTTAAATAATTCAATCAGTAGAGCTTTCTTTTGTTTGAAACGAACTTTTTGGGTTTCATATCTTTTTTTCCCATAAGAATGAGAGATCTGTATATAATTGTTTGTGTCTTTATCGTATATCGTTCGCCGTACATTTATATATTTGAACGAATAAGGTAAAAATAATACTAATTTCTTATTTATTTGTTCGTTAATTGTTTTTAACACAATAATACATTTATTCGTCTAAATCAAAGAAATAAGCACAAACAAATTACCTGTGCTAGTTGAGAAACATTTTGTCGGCCTGCCGAGGTTAAAATATATATAAGTATGTAAGTTGATTTATAATAATAATAGTAATAAAATGTTTGTATAATATTCATAAATTAAGCAAAAAAAAAATTATATGGACTTGCGTGAAGAAATTTCACGGTTCATGGTTATGCTCAATACATCATCGATAATCATCTCGGCTATCTGCCAGGCGATTTCCTCTTGTATCTTATCTTCAGGTATGTTAACCAGCTTCCTGACAACATTTTTTATTGTACTACTTCCCATGCCAACCAAAGACCAATTCTTCGACGTTGTCGGGCATATTTCAAAATCCCTTTCATAACGACCAAGTGAATTTACACGGCCAAATTTCAAACCACTGCTATTGGCCTGATGTCTTTGCCACAACATATCGGGATTAACAAAATGCCTGGAATCGATGTGCATATCTGGAGA
Organism: Platycheirus rosarum; assembly: GCA_963971375.1. NCBI lineage: Eukaryota > Metazoa > Arthropoda > Insecta > Diptera > Syrphidae > Platycheirus > Platycheirus rosarum. Next base: position 104,359,758 of record OZ020510.1, read on the forward strand.
ATTATTATTCGTTGATGAGGTGGTGGCACTCTTTTGAGTATGAGTACTGCGATGGCTTTCCATAGCCAGCAGAGTATTATGCTGTGAAATGAATTGCTTATGCAGATCTCTTGAGGTTTTGTTTGTGCAATCTGACATGGTTTTGCGGTGTTTATTGCTTCTTGGAGTTGATAATTCATTAGTAGCAAACTCCACACGTTTGTAATCACTTAGTTTAGATTGAAGTTCTATTACGAACTTTGAATATAATTGAGATTCTATAAAACCAGGAAAGAATTCCCTCTCCAAGAAATGCTCAATAATTTTTAGTGGGCGATCAAAGCAACGACAAATTTTTGATGTCGCCTCATTGCTGCATATACACTCTTCGACTATACTACGGATATTCTGCGATATTCGAAGTGGACAATCAGCTTGTAAGGAAAAGTATTTCTCGTAGAGAATCATTGCATCCGTTTGTGCTTCGCTACGATTGGAATCACAAATGGCTTCACTCTCATAGTGTTTTCGAAAATTAATAGCAGCCATCCAGAAATCGAGACAGTTTCGTTGGTTTTCTTGCTCCAGATACTCCATGAAATAAAACAGAGCCGATTCGCTAAAGAGTATATCATTGAGTGTCATCTCATAGCTACTAAGGAACTCAATGCAGTATCTGCAGTACAGATCACTTTGTAAGAACTCATTCAAATACTCGAGTTCTAGTTTTTCCAGAGCGTATTTCTGGGCATTTTCAAAGAGATTCGTTGGAATTTTCTGGCTCTGGCATGATTGCCTATCGTCGGAGCAAAGAACCAGAGAAATTTCTGAGAGTATGCCCACTGGTAGCAACACATATTGCTCTGAGCCGGGCATGAAATACTTTTTGTAAATGGAAATTGCATCTGTGGTCTTACAAGAAATGTGCTTGGAACTAGTACTGCTCATACTTTCCGATCTCATGAGTTGTCGTTTGTTTTTCTCGGCGTATATTTGACTCTTTTCATCGTCAGTCAAGGACTTTTGCATGGACAAGTCATATCGCGTCTTTGAACCAGGTACATTATCATTCTTCTCTTCTTCGTGAGTGCCAAGGTGTTCCTCACTGATCTACATATAAAAACGTTAAAAATAAAAACATTACAAAAAAACCGGCTTACCTTGGAAATCTCTACGCCCGATTGGTGGCTTTGAAGTGACGCGACATCACTGTTTACATCGTCGGCAATGCTACAGAAGCAGCATTCTTCTGTGTTTTTACATTTCTTAACATTTTCCGATGCGGCTTTAAAATTCTCAGTGTCAAGGTAGAATTTAATTAGAGGCAAAGCCTTCTTTGTTTCGAGGAATTGGACAAAATAGATAAGGCAGTTCTTCTCCTTGATAATTGCATTGAGATTCATAGACAAACGTGAACTATATTCGAATACTGGTTGTTCTTCGTTTGTATCATAGATTTCATCGATGTAGGATGATTCTTCATTGGCTGAACTACTACTCGATGATAGGCTGATAGAATGTCTTTTTTCATCGGCCCTCCTTGCCTGAGGACATTCTCTTGGAGTACGTCCAGGTCTTTTGAATATTTTAAACATTTTTGGAATGTTCTAAAAGTTTACGTGATGTTTGGCATCAGATTGCTTTTGGAAAGTGCAATGCTGCAATGAGCTCATTTGCTTTTCAGATTTCTTTTTTTTTATTTTTTGTACGAATATGGCCACATAGACAATTTCGTCACTAATGTTTTTTAAAATATTCTTTTACTTTGGTTTGCATAGGGAATGTAAAAAGGTTTTTTTAACTTTTGTATTCTTATAAAGAATTGAATTTTTTAAACATTGATAGTAAAATGAAGATTAGTTGTTTTCATTTTGTAGATTTCTTGATTTTTGTTTTAAAATTACATCGTAAAAGAAATATCAACAAAAAACTGCGTTTCCATCAGAACCAAAAGTCAGCTGGCCTGGCACTGGCACGATGACGTTTATGATCTTAAGTGATGCCAAAAAGCTTAAATAAAAGTACTGTTCGATTGATTTAGTATTTAAGAAATGAAACACAGCTGCCAGTTGTTTAACGGTTTTTTTAACTAATACTAAGTTTTCATTAGAGTCGAAATTAACTCATTTCGAAATTTGCATAAAAGTGTTTTTCATCTAAGTTTGTTAATTTCGTTTGACACTTTCTTACTTGGTACCTTAAGGCAAGTTTAGGATTCTTGAAAATGAAAAATTGAGATAAAAATCAAACATGAAATAACGATCATAGAGACCCAAGAACATTGGCGACAAGAAATGTCTGCCTGCCAGTCTATTATTTCTTTCAAATAACTAGACTTACACTGTGATTAGGCACATAATGCAAATACGTTCGACCCAGTCGTGCCCTCTTACCTTTTTATTTTCTTTTTTGACTTTTTATGAAGTCAAATTTGAAGTTTGTTATAGAATCTTTTTCAATTGTGATTCAATTGTTTTCAAATAAGGTGTGTTCGACTTCACATTTCATAAATTGCAACCTAATATCGTCGAAATTAGGTGGAAATGAGATAATTTCGCAATGTGACTTTGTATGGGAAATGAGATGATTTGGAATCAAATTTGGAAATTTGATACGAAATCATTGTAGTTATATAAACTGCCTATAGTACTATCATGAAGCATATTTTTTTAGTTCTGAATCAAGTCGCAATGAGGCGTGTTGAAATTGCCAATTGGTTTGAATATAGAATAAGTACAGACAACAAAAGTGTATTAAATACTGGTAAAATATATCGTTTAAGGTTCTCGTCTTCACTATTTAGAGTTAGTTGCGAATCAACCAGGAAGATGACCGGACGAAAAATTACCACCATGAGAGTACTATAGAAAATGTATATACAATGACGAAATTAGCTCATTTGGTCTAAAAAAAAGTTTGTGAACATTTTCCAGTAGTAGTAGACAATATTAAATTAAAACATAACTATTAAACCTCTTAAAAGTTATGACTGTTTGGAAAACGGGAAAAAATTGGTAAGTACCTACAGTGAATAACAAAAGTAAGAAAACACCCATCCATTGCTGGCGGCCTGTCGCATACACATGCTATAATAAAATGAAAGACCGTTATGAATATTAAGAGAGATGTATTCAAAATTATGATTAACATGTGCACATCATGTGGTAAGCAATGTTTACCATTTAAGATTTTGTTTACCCAGCAGAACATCATTATTTTTTTGAGTTAATCGCATTTTTATGTCACAAAAGTAAGAAAGCATCTGCAGTATTTGAATATTAAATAATGCAGTTTTTATGGTCTTTTTGGTTTCTTTTGTTTCATTTCTATTTTTTTTTTTCAGTTTACGATTAATTAATGCTTCATAAAAAGGAATGGCTCCAAGAGGTAACAACTAAGCTTGGATTTAAAAAAAAGTAATAATTAAACACTATTTGGAAAACAAATCAGAACGCAAGATCGTTAAAATTGTGAACAAAAGTCCATCCACCGTACACAAAATCGTTAACTAATCTTTGACGAGTTTTAGTTGTTAAGTACTAATTATAAGAATGTATTTTCTTTTTGTACTACCACATTTTTCTTGAAGGAAATAAATGTATTTTCAATAACGAGCCATGAAGAGAAAAAAAAATTCGCGCCAATATATTTATTTATTTATCAGATAGCCAGGCCGAGGGCGCACCCAGAGCACTAAGCTCTTATAGGATTAGCTCTTCTCTTAGCTGGTATTGCAGTGTGTGGCCACGACGGCATAAAGAGAAAAGAAGAAGCAGGAGCGATGACAGAAGTCCTTATTGCGCCATAGGGGAAAATGAAGAAGAGGTGCTGATAAGATTAAATGCAAAATCCCTAAACTAATGCAGGCCAAAATTCTACTTAGGAGTTACAACCAAGAACGATACCAATCCTGCACCAGTTTAATTAGGTTAGATGGGGTAATGACTCGGCAAGGAGCATCACCTAACTCTGATCTCTATCCATTTCGGTCCCCAGGAGTAGGAGAACAATGGGTGGGGAATGATAAGGAATTTAGTGGAGAATTAGGTGGTAGGGTGCGTCCTAAAAACTTCTTGAATGAGTGATGAATTTTAGGATGATTTTAAGTGGCATCTTTGAAACATCGCCAATTCGTCGAAAAATAATTCTCCAAGGCCTGCTTTTCTAGTCTGGGCTAATCTAGGGCAAAAGGAAGTGATAAGAGCCCTCTTCCGCATCAACGTCCTTGCACCCTTCTGCATTGTGCCAATTCTGCTCATGTGGGTACCCATTGAGGTGTGTGCCGCAAGGATAACATCCAAGAGGGACAGATTAATTAGAAACAAACTTAAAATAATCATGCGATTTATCACAGGCTACTGCAAGGTAAGAAGACATCTACACATTCTTAGCCTAGAAAACAGTGATACATGCAGATTCTGCAATACTCACGAGTTACGATATTCACGAGAACTCACCAATTATCAGAGGGCGAAGCACCTTGCCTTAAAAGTAAACCAAATAATAAAGTTTATTATTGTTGTTGTCTAGGTATCCTTCGAAAATGTACCCCGTATGATGTGGCGCATATTCTTCCTAAACTTGAGTAAAATTCCCATAATTGGCCAGGCGCTCCGATTACAAACTTGAGTTTTCAGGACAGATTTCAAAAGAGCTGCAAAAATGAATGTCGACCGTACAATAACAGAAACATCCACACCTCTTGAGCACCGTCGTAATGTTTATCGCTATTTTCATAGGCAAAGCTCTACGGACGTAGAAGCAAATACATAGATTCTTTCTCTAGCCGTACCACGCGAATGTGGAGTGCCTTGCCAGCGTCTGTTTTTTCCTCCCGTTTTTATATGCAGAACTTTAAAAAAATGTATATTTGCCTTATTAATACCCCGCTGTATTTAATAATCAACATTACAAGGGTAGCCAAAGCCCTTTTGTGCGGGCTTATAATACAAAAATTGTCGACGTATTTGATTTTACTTCTTATTCAATATATATATATTTTTTTTTAATTATACAAATATATTTAAAAACATGTTTTAGTACAAGATGGCAGAAATGCTGTATTTAAATATTATAATATGTATTTAACTATTATCAAATCATAGATTAATTACGTCAATATTTAAACTTTTGTACATAAAAGTCAATATATCAGTGGCTTCATCAATACGTTTAGCGGTGGGTTTTCCCTCTCCGTGACCTGCCTTGCTGTAAACCCGCAGCAATATTGGCTTCTTCTGGACATCAGATTTTTTTACTGCTTCCTGTAAGGCCGCAGCGAATTTTAACGAATGCAACGGGCTAACACGATCATCATGATCGGCAGTTTGTATTAAGGTTGAGGGATATTCCTCATCCGCTGAAAAGAACAATATAACACATGCTCGTTGAAATAGCGTTAAAGAGATGCGTTTGCTTCTGGTGCTTAAAAACAAAAATAATAACTAATTGCTTATTATCAACGCAACCTTTACTTTTCTTGCATCTTGTGCGAGGCTTAATCTTAATGTACTTACCGTTTTTAGGTGTCTGAACATTATGAAGTGGTGAATACTTTATGATACTGTCAAAATGCTTCTTCTCTGATGGGTTACCATAATCCGAACACCAAGCATGTCCAATTGTAAATTTATGAAACCTCAACATATCCATGACTCTGCGCAATAGAAAGAAAAACACAGTTTTCAATAAACTTTACATTGTGGAACATATTTCAGCTTACCCAACTTGTGCAACCGCTGCAGCAAATAAATCTGGACGTTGATTAATACATGCTCCCACAAGCAATCCTCCATTTGAACCTCCTTGGATTACAATACGATCTTTGCTTGTGTAACCTTTATTTATTAAATATTCAGCTGATGCTTGGAAATCATCAAATACATTTTGTTTGTTCAACAAACGACCACTGTTGTGCCATTTCTCTCCATATTCACCACCACCGCGTATATTTGGATAAGCCAGCACTCCATCGAATGTATCGATGAACATTAAACCCACAATACCAAATGATGGTTGAATACTTATGTTAAATCCTCCATACCCATAGAGAAGGCACGGTCGTGGTGTGACAGTTTCTTTATTTTTTCGAATAATAAACATTGGAATTTTGGTTCCATCTTTACTGGCATAGAATACTTGCTCTACTTTGTAATCGCTGCTATTGAAACCCTCAAGATTTAGAGTTATATCACGGAATAGCGTCGGTTCTTCGTTGGGTGTCGCGAAATCAAATCGATAAATTTGTGCTGGTATTAGAAACGAGGTGAAACTGTAGAATATTTCCGAATACTTCTTTTCGCCAGAAATACTTCGAATTGTTCCGATGTCAATGTTAAATGCACGTATCAGTTTTCCTGTTTCAAGTGAATGAGCTTGAAGGACACTCTAAAAAACAGAAAGATTCCTTTTAAAAAGATTCATGAAGTTGATTGTTTTTAAATAAACAATCCTGGAAAATAATGGTATTTCAACAGTTTTGTTTATTCATGGGTTCCAACGATGCTAGTTTTGTCACTGCTTAAACTTATGAACAAGGCTTTCTTTGAAATAACATTTAATTACCTACCTTGACATCCCGGATGTACTCTAGGAGTAGTTTATTATCATTAACACACCTAACTCTATCTAAAACATCCTTTTCATGTTCCTTAAAAAATAAAAAAAAATTGTACGCTTAAAATATTTTCAAAAAGAATTAATTTTAAATTATTTACCGGTATTAATGTTGTCCAATTCTCTTCTGCTGGATTTTCCAAATCGATTGTGATAACTCGATAGTTTGGAGCATTTTTATTTGTGCGCAGATAGACTTTTGATCCGGTGTTTGTAATAAACTAAATACAAAAATATGGGAAAAATTAACAACAACTGCTTACTTCACACAGCTTTTTTGAAACATACATCATAATCTGATTCGAATTTCGTAACAATTTCATGAATATCTAGTTTTGACTTTATCTCCCCGGCTTTTTCTAAATCTGCATAGTACACAATATTATCGCGACAATCTTTCACAATCATTAGGAGAACGTATTTTCCACAATCCGATACTTCTGCTCCTCTAGAAATATTGAAATATTAATAAGAAAATAAATGAAAATGGCCGTTGGTTTGAGTTACTTACATTCTCCATGTTGGATGTTCTGGAAATTCGACAACTAAAACATCTTTCTCTTGAGGTTCACCAACTCTATGATAATATAATTTTTGATTTTCATTTTGTTGTGTTTCAGATCCGTCAGTTTTACCAACTTGGTCGGGATATCGCTGTTGAGAAATTATTTAAATTATATAATTTATGCGTTTGAATAAAAACAATTTTACTTCAATTATACTTACACCGTAGAAAAATCCTTTGTTATCTTTGGTCCAGGTAATGCAGGAAAATTTAACTTTTTCAAGTGTTTCTTCGAAATCCTTTCCGGTTGCAACATCTCGCACCTTTATTTTTATCCAATCTGACCCACTTTCGCTTATACCATAAGCAAAGTATTTACCATCATCTGAAAAAGCTGTCTCTGATAAGGCAATTGTACCGTCAGCTGATAAAGCATTTGGATCTAAGAACACTTTCGGTACACTGGACAGAGTTTCTTGTTGATAAAGCACACTGAAATACAAAAAAAAAAAACGTTTAATTAAAGTTTATTGACATGAATGATAAGAAAATAAGCTTAATTCGGTTTGGGTTTTCATGTTATGTATTTTCTATGATTTTATGACCGTAATGGCCCTTATTCCAGTTGTTTGTATTACTTAATCTTAGGGCGCTTTTGGTCCTCAGCTCCCTTGTGAAAAGGTATATTGGGGTTATTGATAGAACTGTTTACACGGCTGCGTACCAATATACGCTAGTCTTTAAATTTTTGTCTTGCCTTGTCAAGGGCATGCCACCAAACCAATGTTAGTGTATATCCAAATTAATGTTATTGGGATATGACCCCATCTCTTACCAAAAATTCTACTGCAAGTATAGAAAGATATAGATATTTTCTTTCCAGCCTAGTTTACGGTATAATACTATCCCAAGATATTTGGTTGTACCAGATATACGGTGTGATGTCCTTTTTAATGTGGGAGCAGTTATATTCGGGACGTTTCGTTTTCTTGTAAAAAAAAAAAAATAGTTCAGTCTTAAGCGGATTTACATCCAGTCCGCAGGTATTGGCGCAATTATTGAGTTTATCAAGGGCAGCTTGCAGAAGTTCGCACTGGGTGGGAATAAATTTAAATTTAATTGACGCTGGTAAAACTTAGTTTTACTAAAATCCTGTTGACGACCAGTGACCAAAGCGGTAGAGATAGAAACCAATCAATTCCGAATTTACAATTCTATTCAATGAATCTAAACCACAAAAAAATAAGTGGCAAAAGGGGAATAACCAGGAAAAACTAAACTAATCGATCTATTGAGGGAGATAGACAACATGTTTATATAAAGCGTATGTTTTCTTCAGAGAGAAATGTATGGTTGGCACTACAGAAGTATGATGAAAAAATCAGACTTAGTAATATAAGGTGTATTTAATGCCAAGGGTCTGTAGCTTGAAACTGGGCGATTATGCCAGTTGGATTGTTAATTCCGCACATGCCACATATCTAGTGACAGGGGTTTCATTAAGGAACGTGAGAAGATCAATGAGGTAGCAACTTTATGACGTTATTTATAAAGTTTCTCAATCATAATCATAAAAATGAAGAATCAAAGGGATTGGTTGAAGGTGTTGAGTTGTTTGATTGTGCTATAAAAAGGTTGTGTCGATGTAAAGTATGTTTGCAAGGAAAAACAACCCCATTACCTTTTTTCAAAGCAAACAACTACTAAAACTATTGCTCTACTTGATCTTGTGCTTACAGATGTTTGCCGAACAGTAAGCGTTACCTGGTTACATTTTTTGATGATTTTACCAGATACACAAAGATATACCAACTAAAACACAAATCCGAATGATTTTTATCGAAGGCGCATTGTTGCTTTAAACCATTTAAATGCCGATCCTAACGTTCATTGAAAATAAATAGAAAGCTAGCCACGACAAAATTGTGAAGATGTTGATGATTTTTTGTAAGATTTCTGATCAACAACAGAATGATCAGAAACTGAGTCATGAGGATGTGGGTGTTGATACACACTCGGCTTGGAGAAGGCGATCAGTACGATCAAATAAGAGTGTTACCAATTAAATTAATCCACGTAATAAACACCGTGCAGTGTACCGATCTAAAATCGAAGAACTCTTTTCGAAAAATTGTTAATCAACAAAGGAACGAAAGAAATGTATTTTGCTTTTGTATTCTGGGTATCGATTTCCGTAATTTTAGTGCGAATTTAGGGATGCTGTTCAGGGGTACTCCAAACAACAACGTGTCTTACAGATTCATAGTTAATAAACTAAACGAAAACCAAGCAATATTAAAAGTACAGCTGTTGTATAGCTGATATGTACGTTATCATTCTTAACTGGCCAAAAACGGTTCATCCATGGAACCAAGCCAAACCGTCTGGGTACTTGAGCCACTGGAAAATAAAATAAAAGAATTCACGAGAATTTCCTCAAAGCTGCAAGCGAGATTGTCAAAACTCGACAATTGTCGGTTCTCAAGAAGTCTTTGGCCAAAAGCTAGGCAGACTACAACTGTCCATTTTGGTTGGCGTCCTTACGGGTCACAACGCAATGGGGCCGAAAACAGGCATTGGCACATCAGAATTATGCAGAGGCTGTCAAGGCGTTGATGCAGAAGTATGCTCATATCACTTCCTTTGAATGCCCCAACCTAGCTCAGACCAGGAAAACAGCCCTCGGAGAACACTTCTTCGACGAATTGGGCGACGTTTCAAAAAAAGCCACTTAAAAACATTCTGAAATTGATCAAAATCTCACGATGGTTTAAGGAGGCACCTCAAAACTAATTCTCCCCAAAATTCCTCACCTTTCTACGCACCTTGTCCCTCCTACTCCTTCCCGAATCATCACCCCATCCAACCTAATCTAACCCAAGTTATCATTTCTTCCACTAAACCCTTTTTTAAGTTCATCGCAACAAAGCTGACGAATTGCTTGGTTTGCTGCTACTTTTTAAAGCAACTTATGAGGTAACCACGTGACGAAACTTTGTTGTCGTACGGATAGTATAACAAAGATATAAAGTACTTAAATCAAATAAAAATTAAATCATTTCTCATTTTTTTACTTTTGCAATAAAAATAGTAAAAAGTCAACGGAGAAAAATAAATTATATATTTTATAGTGTGCATACATTAATGTCAATAAGACAAGAGTAATCTCTGTTGAACAAAAAAATAATTGCTTTTTTGCATAATAATATGACATGTTTTACAAAAATATTGGGTAACCACACATAAAACGAATTACTCGGTTTCGTTAAAAAAAAGTATTGTTTTGTTTGAATACCGACAACTTATTCATATCTCAAGCGTAAGTGTTCTATGTAAAACCCTTGTACATATCTATAAGCGGAATGATCTCAATTTTATAAAAACCTAATGTAAATAAAATTATAACTACATAATGCAGTGTGTTTCAAGAAAAATGTAGTTAAATGTCAGGTTAGAATAGAAGCCATAATAAAATCGAGAAATAAATCAAGATGTATAAAACTAACAGGTTGTGATTAAAAGTAGCTGATATAAAAAAATTAATCGATCTTTACCAGGTGACGGAAAAATGTCTGGAATTTTACATTCCAACATACGATAGCATAACTAGGGTAGAACTTTATAAAGCCATGTGAAAAAATTCGGCATCCCAAATTAATTGACACGAATATGTAGGTTGACCATTTCACACCCGGTTTGCAGTCCAGTTCAATCAACACCTTTAAAGGACTCCGACAAGGAAATGGTCTGGCTTGCATTCCTTTCAACCTCGCGTGTGAGATAGCAATCCGTGACTCTAGTACGTCAACAAGACGGTCTATCGTCACCAAGTCCAGTCAGATATTGGCTTACGCAGACGATATCGACATTATCGGCAGAAGTCAATGAACTATACAAGACTCCTTCATACAGATCGAGCAGGTTGCACAAGTCCTGCGGCTGCATACTAACGAAGGGAAAATCAAGTAAATACATGGTGTCGGGGTTTGTGAGAAGTGTTTGTTCAACAATACCCCGATTCAAGAATAAATTTGAAGAAGTGCAATCCTTAACCTGCTATAGTCTGCCAAGGCAAGACTATGGTCTTACGTCTTACCAATACTCACATACGGATCCGAGGCTTGGGTGATCTCTCAACCGCGTTCTAGAGGAAAGTCTTACGGGGAATTCGTGGCCCGTGCGCGAATAAAGACGACTACGGAGAAGATGCAGGTAGACTACGGTAATAATATTTTAACTGTCTGTAAGGCACGTTGCCTTTTAGAATGCAATATGTTGTTGCACGACAATAGTCGATCACCCGGTTCTTGGATCGATGATGATGATATAAGAAAAACGGAGAAAAGCTACCTACTTTGTCGGAAAACAAACTCACAAGAGGGGCGACTTTCCTTTATGGTAGCACGTTAATAATTTTGAAATTTTTTTTACAGTTAGGTAGGGGTCTCAATAGAACAGGATTATAATATTAGAATTAGGAAACACCGTTAAACCATTAAAAAAAATGTTTTCTTTTTCATTTTTAATCTAATTTTTTTTACAAAGTATGAAGGTTTGGAAGGGCATGCTGCCCCCTGCAACCCCCCTCCATGGGGTCACTATAGGATTTGGAGAAGGTGCAAGGTTGGGTATGTGCAACGTTTCTTTTTGATTTAAAGATCTTTTGCATAAACCCAATCTCGCACATACTACTGGTAACACTTAAATAAAGAGAAGCCATTTTCGTATGCATTTTATATGGGAATTTAAGAATTTCAAAAATTTATTAAAAATACCTAGTTAGAAGTGTTTCCTCCCTCTAAAATTGTAATATTTGTTATTAAAAAGTGCTAATCTATCGAATAAAAGTATCCGCGTATTAAAATTCGTGCTCCCTTAAAAGAAAGTTGAGCCTTTAATTTTAATGGTCAAAAGATTCCGAACCCCAGATTATAATATAAACCAAACAAAAAGAAAACAGCCAAAGAGTATGAATGAAAACTTCCATACAATGGAACAAAAAATGCACCAATTTAAATTCATTAGTACCATTAATAGATGTGATGCTTTGTTGTGGAACACAATTTACCTTTGATTTTGAAGTCCTGAATTTTTGTAAAAATAATAAAAATCTCCATGTTTAGTTGGAATTCCATACTTTGGATAATTCCAAAGTTTAGTCAACTTTGTGTTGATCTTTTGCCATTGTTCGCAATTTTCCAAAAAAGGTTGACTTATCTTATTTTGAGCCTCAACATAGGCTTTAGTTTCTTCGGAATCGGGATCCTCTAACCAACGATAGACATCCTTTACCTAAATATCACATTTTATTTAATATCATAATTTACCCAGTTAGCATGATATTCATACCTTTGTTCCATTAAAATCATCTTCGATTGTTTCATCCTTACGTGGTTCGGGATAGTCAAAAGATTGATTAGTCATTATAGTTTTCGCGAAAGATGTAAATCCTTTATAATTTCCAACTGGCAAGAGCAATATAAATATGAATTTCAATATGAAAATAGGTAGCTAATAATTCAAAGTTATCTTTACATACAGTAATTAATTAATTGAGAAAACTGATTTTGGGTAATTCTACTTCTTTGTATGTTTTCAATGCCAGCTAGGCGAAGTGATGCAGCACGAATGTTAAATCTCATTTTTATATACTCTTCTCGGACTCTCGGAGGAAGAGTGACAGGCTCAGCTCTATATATATTTGAAATGTCATTTCCTTGTCAATTTTGTAAAGTGATGCCAATAGTACTCATTATATACATATTCAAAATAATTTAACATAATTGCTGCGTTCAATATTTCAAATTAAAAGCCGTCAACGTGACTCTGATCGGTTAATTGGCTCTAATAGTTAGTTGGAAACGTGAACTAACGACAAGCGTTGGAAACATCGGATCCGTGGGTTGTAGATACCTGATTCACCTGCTCAGGAACTAGGAGCAGGAGAAAAGATACGCCCTGATGCATAGGGCTCACAAGCCGTTCATGGAAGAATTTTATTGTAATGAAAATCAATAGATATGCCTCGGATGAACTAAGCAATAAAGTTCATGCTCTCTTAACCTAAGTCAAAATGTCCCTTGGTGACAGCTTGTCGTCCAATGGATTCACTTTGACTAATTCAGTAAATTCTCTATTAACTTAAATTTTGAAAATATTGATTTTTTGGTTTCACTTCTTAGTTCAAAATGCATTTTGTGTTTACTACTTTCCCTTTCAACAATATGCCTTATATACTAAACGTCAAAATAAAACCAAAAAGAAACACCGATAAAAATATTCAATTCACTCGTGGTCGTGGTCGTATATGCCTAGAAGAAAGTCAAAAGATTTTGAAATTCCTAAAGGTGCACAAATTGCACTTCTGTCTAGTTCCATCATCGTCATTTAAATCAGTGTAAGGAAATTTATATGTACTTTATAAAAGGGCATCTTTCTTTTATCCTGGTAAAAGGTAAATTCGAAAACGTTTTCATTCATATATAATTGGTATTATTTTCTAGGTCATCTTAAAATCAAAATCCAATCATGTCGACAAGACGGCCAAGAATCAAGGCCGCTGCGAATTTGGCCTTAGCTTCGAAACGCAAACCCAAAGTTAATTCTGATATAAAACCAGATATTTCCAACTTAGAATCAGCTGATTCTAGGTCTACTGCAGTCAAAGTAGAAAACTGTGTGTCGGTTGTAGATGAAACGAACACAAATGACATTGTTACCAAAGGTCAAGAAAGGGTTTTTAAAGATGAACTACTTCAAGCTACACCCTCATTCGAAATTTCAGACATTATCGTACAAAGTGAGCCTGTTCAGCCGACTTGTTCCCTGGAAATTCCAAAAGTTGCCAATGGCCCTGTTGAAACAAAACAATCCCATTTAGTTCGGGATTCTCTGGCTCCAACCGGGGCTAAACACTTAACAATTCCACCTCCAATTTTCGACGTTGTTAACTCACGCGAGCACATCGAACCTATACCATCCTCACACGACAGTAAAGAAATCATTCAAAACTCCTCTGGAAAAACATTACAAAGCTTCGAAGATGCATTTAAGTATCCCTTGAATCCAGATTACAAACGCCCCTCAGCAGCTGTGACGTCCGTGGAAGACAGTGCCTCTGATTTTGAAGACAATATCCTCCATATTGATTTGCAGAAGTCACCCGGCTTTCCAATGTCGCCAACAAAATCACGACAAAGAATACGACCAACACCGATATTCGGTCAACGGCGTAATAGTTTTGTTGGAACCAGCCCTTCCCCGCACACAGAAGACGAGCCAACCGGAACAACTCGTCAAAGAAGCTCCAACAGTACATCATCAGATGTATCTGGACATTTTTTCATGAGAAAAATGGCAGCTGCAAATTTAGGGCGAATACGAACCGAATCGGGTTGTTCTACAATATCCGAATCCAGAGGATCAACGCGAAAAAATCTACATGAAGAACAGAGCAGATCATATAAAAGAGAATTGCAAATGCGTTTAAATAACGGTGTTCCAGATAAGTCAACTTTGAAAATGTTTGATCTCATTTATTATAATCCAACAACAAATCCAATGGAAAAAAGGCCGACACAAATTGTTGACAAATCCTCTGAAGCAGTCATTGAAGCCGAACCAAAAACTCCAACTGTGACAGAATCTGCAATGCCAGTGCCACAATTGAAACTTGGTTCCAATGGAGAGCTGATGATTGATGAAATGAGCTTAGAAATTGAGACAACCGCCGAAGTTGAGGCACGGAAAGTTCTTGCCAATACAAATCTGATTTATCACGATGATAATAGTGGCAATGAAGGTTTCTATAAAAGATCAAAACGCACAAAAGACTGGCCACACGAAGAAACAATTAAATTCTATAGGTGTCTGCAGACAGTGGGAACAGATTTCTCTTTGATGTTGACATTGTTTCCAAATCGTACTAGGCGGGATCTAAAATTAAAATTTAAAAAGGAGGAACGTTGTAATTTGAATTTAATTAATAAAGCGTTACTCTATCCTGGCGCTTTCAACATTGAAGATCTAAAAGAACAACTGGATACTGAAGACAAGGAACGACAGGAGCAAGAGCGATTATGGAAAGAAATAAAGGCGAAGGAGGCTAAAAAAACTAAAAAGGTAATTTGTAATTTTTGTTATTCTTTATATTCAAACCAACATTTATATAAACAATGAACTGTGCTCAGCTTTTGAAGATCACACATTTTCCGATCATAAAATTAAGGTTCCCTTCACAAGAAAATGTATGGTTCTTTCATACATCCAACGTAAGCAAGTTGTGCCACGTTCCTTCTACGATAATAAAAGAACTGCAAACGAACTGATATCTCTTCGGTCATACGAGCTTGGTGCATATCCCATCAGAGTCCGCCGAGCTTTATATTTTTACTTGCGATTATAGGAACTATAATGCAAGTTATGCATTCGTGCAGATTAAAAATTTTGAGATAACAATCAAACATGAAATTACGACGATAGAGAAACATATTTGAGTTACTGGCAAAATTCTATCTGTCTGTCTGTACGGATGTCTATTGAACTACAGACTAAACGGTCTACCAAATCGTTTTCAAATTTAGAACTTATTCTACAGAGGACTTTTTAAAATTTTTTTTTAGCTCAAATATTAACTGTACCTGTTATATAACCGTTAAGAAAACGGCTCCAAGAATTTTTATGAAAAAATCAGTGCACTTTTGTAGGTGTGGTATATGTACTGGTAAAAAAAAATGTAAGTTGGTGGACTAAAAACGGTACCCCTCTTAGGACCGTTTTTTTTCTTCGACTTTCTCGAAAACTGCTTTCGATTACAATCAAATTTTATATTTTGGAAAGTGTAGATAGCAATTCGACATACAAATTTTTTTTTTTGTATTTTTAATTATTAAAAAAAAATTGAAAAATCGACATTTTCTTGAAAACCGGTGGGTGAATTTTTTTTTCTTAATTTTGTTTTTAAATGTAAATATTTTTTGAGTTTAAGTTTGCATTCTTAATTTTTTTTCTCCAAAGCTGCCTTTTTTGTCTTTGAAGTCTTTTCTCTGTTCTCCTGAGTTCTTTATAATCATCTTTGCGTGTTCGCGTTCTGTCACTGATGCATTGCTCGGTATGCTGCATTATTACTTTCGGACGCTAGTTTGAATTCATCAAACCAGTCGCTCCGATTTCTGCGACTACTTAAGATGGTGACAGTGACAGCAGTTCTAGTTTTTTTTTTAAATATGTATATACAAAATAACATGCTTTGATCTACATTTCAAATAAGAAACAGGATTGTTTTTGCTGCTTTAACTTATTATAAAATTTAATTGTTCGCTATCCTCTTGTTGTTCGAACTAGATGTATCTTCAAATCTTGATTGTTTCTAAAATTTTGTAGTGACGCTTCATTTTTGGTAACATTATCACGAAGATACAATGAACATGTTCCATATTTGATTTTATAAATGAACACCATAGCACACATAGTCTTTGATGTTTAACCAGTTTAACGACTCAGTCCAGTCATGAAGGATATTGGCGTATATCTTTCGCACTTAAGAACTATCCCCATCGCCTTGTTTTGGAGATTTTATTGCATATATAACGCGTATGGTCTAAAAAGTTAGTTTATTGTATAAAAATACGCCCAGATATTTTATACTGTTAGCTATTTGTAGAGGTCTATTGTCAACTGAAATGATAATTTCACTCTGGTAATCTATTGTTTAAAGCCCTTACTTTTGCTTTATTCGTGTTTAAAATTGCCCTATTTATTTTCAGCCATATAGAGAATGCATTCAAGTCTTTATTAATAGGCCAATTTTTTTGTTTTAATTGGCGCGACAGCTCCTTAAGGAGCCAAGGCCTAGTAACTTATACTCTCAACCAGTCTTGTGTGTGTGTTGTTAATCTGCAAGAATGGAAGGGACCTACAGTTTACCGCCGAGTCCGAACGGCTACATGAGAAGCACTTTTTCGAGACAAATTTTACTCTTGGAGGTTTTGTCAGTTCCTCGAGAGGCAGTACCCCGGAAAAGAAGATGGCTATGAGCTGGATTTGAATCCAGGCTCATTCGCTTAGCAGTCCGACACACTAACCACTAAGCCGATTACTAAATTCTTAACTGTGACCCGAAATATGACTTTGTTCTTAAGGCGTGACTATTTTCCATCTACGCCCGGCACCCTATCCCCAGGACTAAGCTTAGCGTGCGACTTGTAGGTATTGCTTTTGTTTTCATCGTGTAGGACAACCATTTTCATTCGATCCTGAGTGGCGGATGTAATACTTCTTTGTAAAGCAATCCGCCCTCGGAACTCCATACCACCAAGATAGTGATCCGCTTGTGAAATACATAAAAGATTATTTTTCGGACCATTACATATGTATATTGAGCACGAAAAATCTAAAATCTGATACAAAAAAAATGTGTAGCCAAGACAATGAAAAGTTCCTTTTCATTACGGATTCATTCCAGATATTTATTAAAATAGTTAGCTTATAGACAAAAATATTTGTTTATTTTATAAACCCCCGCGTCCTCTTCCGGCCGAGGGTGCGCCTCCTTGCCAAGATCCTCCACGACCGGTTGGAGGAGCACCTCTTCCGCCAACTCCTCCACGACCTCTTCCTCTGGCTAAAATCAAACAACCGATGAGATCAGAAATTCAAATTAAGTAAATGTAAATTTAAACTCACATATACCTTGCGCCCGGAGTATTGCAGATTTGCCTCTTCCGGCCGTTCCGCCTTTTCCAGACTGTTTTTTAAACATTGGAGCGTTCTTTAGCATGTCGGGTAGAATAAGAAATCGAATTTTCGATCCACGTATGTAAACGTTTTCCAAATTTGTTGTACGTCCATCACGATAGGTCACTGTTATTTGTGTTAGTTGACAATTCATGTTGTCCTCGGCTTCGATTAGTTTTCCTCGGTATACTTCGCCGGTGATTGTTTCACATGTAACAATGTGACCTTCGGCTTCGTGTAGAACTTTAATTGGTACTCCAATCGACATATTTGTTAAATTTATTAATAATTCAGTATTAATTTAAATATGTTTTGATTTAAACGAAGTGGTTTTTCTTGGTATTAATTGTATCAATTCGAATTAGAAAAATTATAGTGAAGAAGCACAGCACAAATTGAAAATGAGGCGCAGACAATGACAGTGACAGAACACAGAATGCCATTTTTTTGGCATTTTTCTTTGCTTGACACCACTGAGTGATGCCAAAGTAGTTCTCAAAAATAAATGCAACTTTTTAGCAATAGAATCGCATTTTCTTCACCCAGAAGAAGAAAATATTGGTAAATATTGATTTCGTTTAATTAGATGTTTTATTTTTTGCTTATGAGATAATTAAAAGAAATTTGTAAATGAACCTTGGGCAGTTTTAGTGATCAGTAAAAACTCTATAAGGGGTATTGATGCAACGAGATATATTTTCTCAGTACAAAATCCTTACTTTCCGCAAGCATTTGCATGAACCCCCCTTATAAGTAATTATTATTATTGTAATAATGCAAAATGCTTTAGTAATTTTTAAACTGATGAGTGGAACAGTACAAAATTGGACCACAAAACTCTGGAACGAAATGTTCCATTTTTTTGTGAAAAATAACAATTAGCTATTCAGTAAACCAATTTTCATCAGTAAAATAAATGCTATTTTGTATCATTAAAATAAATAAATGTTTTTTTAAGAAATAATACTGTTTCCCGGGTTTGTTTTTTGTCAAAATAAATTATTTCAATTGATTTGCCATCGATTGACATAAGTTTCATGTTTTAAATCTTTTTCTAACATACAAAAATATTCAATTGAAAATGTTTAATGATGGTTTTTAATGATCGCTTCGTTCAATTGAAAACTTTTTTGGCAAAAAAAATCTTTGAGTGATTTCCCTTCGATTAGTATACTAATTTTGTTTCAAATCATTTGAAAACATAGTTAAGTATCCATTTGATTTTTTTTCCTGATACGTTTTCCTGATCGCTATAACTGGCGCCGAACTTGGCAACAGGAGAAATGAAAGGAGGTTGGTTCTGTTTTTTTGTGAAGTTGTTTGTTTTGTTGTGATCTAGCTCTTTTTTCGACGAAGCTCATAGTGCGCTAGCTCAAATTATGAGCTTGAACTGTCGGTTGGGCTGAGCTGTCGGTTGAACTGAGCTGTATTTTGATCTATGACATGAGCTCGGTTGAGCTGTAAAAATAAAGCTGATTTTATTCCATATTAGTTGTGTTAGAGATATTTTTTGCATAAAACTCGCAGCTGTCAGATTTTTGAGGGGGTGATTTTCTCATTGTGAGATTTTTGAGAAAAAGTACGGGAACGCATAAAACCATTGTATATAGAATCTATAGTACTATCAAGATGGGTATTTCACCTAGCGCCATCTAGTTTCGCTATCTCGCTTTTTCTCAGTGTAGACTTGTCGGGGAGATGAATTCAACACATATGCAACGTTAAAAATTGACAGAACGGGAAAGATGTATATAAAGTGTTAG
This sequence comes from Platycheirus rosarum, assembly GCA_963971375.1. NCBI lineage: Eukaryota > Metazoa > Arthropoda > Insecta > Diptera > Syrphidae > Platycheirus > Platycheirus rosarum. The sequence continues at coordinate 104,379,354 of OZ020510.1, forward strand.
CAGTCAGAGGGAAGCAAATTATCAAGTCTTTTTTGTGTTATTTCTTTGTTATTTTCTGATAATGGAAGAATGGAAGATAGAAATTTAGACAGCTATGTGAGGAGTTTTCATTTCTGCCTTGAAAATACACTGTTTTTGGGTACGTCTTTTATAGATACGGCAACAGGATGACATTTACCTTTTTAACGATTTTTGTTGAAATTTGATATTTGGTTTGGTTTTTTTTGTGTAAAATTTTGAATGGTTACCATGTTTGATTATTATATAATTATTATTATATTAATTAATAAAACGTCAACAAAAAATTTGTAGAATTTGAAGAAATTGAGAAATAATTTACGATTTAGTGATTTCGTTTGTTTATTTTTTAAAATTCGAAAGTAAAATTATTATAATTATGTTTGTAAAATGGGCAACTTAAATCCATATGAAACAATTTTTTTTATTGAAATATAAATCCGAAGATCTTGACGATACTGCCCTTCCGATTTGGAAGATTCTGGCGACGATGAACAACAATTTTTTTTAAATTTCAACATTAATTAGATTGAAAAGAAACTTCATACAAAATTATTTTGATGCAACTAGTTCCTGTTTATTTATAATTTTAAATTGTCAAACTGGCTGCAACTTTTTCTGCCTCCAAAAATTTCTTGAGCAGAAATTCGCAGAGCGGCGAAATTATTTTCGCTCCCGCGTGCTCTCTCTTCTGTGAATTTTTGTTGTACGGGAACAGGAGTAAGCAGAAATTCGTGAAAATTCGTACGAATTCACAAATTTGGAAAACAATTATTCAGCGGCTGTTTTATATTATACCTACCATAGATTTAAAACATGTGGAGAACAGACATTTTTTCATAACCTAAACCAATTTTAGCTTACCCTAGCTCAAAATACAGTTCAGATTAGATCAACTCTATTAAGAGCTACTCTCACATTAGCTCAACTCAACTCACATCAGTTCAAATTAGCTAGCTCTTTAATGAGCTAGACCTTATATGATTTTAATTTTGAGCTAGCTCGATTTTAATTTAATCACGAGGTCAACACTTGATTAAATTTGAGAAAGGCCGTTACTGTACTTGTTTCTTAAAACTAGTCCATAAATTATTCCCAAATTATTATAACCTAATTAGGAATAATCCTGCATAAATAAGTTTCTCAAGAAAACGAGATGTGGTTGGAAAGGCTTTACATTTAAATACTCTGCATATAAATCTTCACAAAAGCTTGTAAAACTCGGAAATAACATCTTTTGAATAACTTGAAGTCTGCACGCTCAATTCACAATTATCTTAAATTTTACCAAGAAAATCTTACATTTTACCAACTGTGTGGAAAATTAACGGGTTCCGACTAAAGTATAAAGCTGAGCGAACATTGAAATCAATTTTGATTGTTTATGTTGAGTTTGAAACAAATAATATGAAACAACCATTTTGGCTATAAATATTATTTTCAATATTAAAAGATCAGTCTTTCAAGAGATTATTTAAATATTGCTAAGCAAAGTTGCCAGGTGAGAGTCAGACAAAAACATTTATTGTCATCGATAACCCGCAACCATATTCAATATACATATAACTTGTATTTTTCTTTTAGACTTCAAATGTGAAAAGCAAAACATCACGTATTCTAACACCTGGTGATGAAATATACCAAAACGAAAATGTAACCAAGGAAAAACTTACAAAACGATCAGGAAGTAAAAATAAAATAAAAAATTCCGAACCGAAAGAAAAACGAAGGAGAAAAGACAAAAGAACAGTCACCACCGAACCTGTAAACTCGGTTGCGGAACAATACCAAGTGAACGATACATTAGATTTAACATCCGAAGTTGATACAATAGATTCTATGACTGATGACGCCTTCAACGAGGAATCAATAAATCTCATTCTCAATGAATTGGCAAATGGTACGCTAGCTTTGGTGAGCAGTGAAGATTTGAACAATCCCAATAAAACAACTGTTCATGAGATATACATTATGTGTAAGGAAACCAAGCAGCTAAGTGACAAACCTCTAGATCTCCCTGAGGACATTGTCGAAGCTATACTAGAGGCTATGACAGCTGAATAAAGCTAATAGCTTGTTGTTTTTTTTATAAGCATACAAATTTACGCTTGCATTTAAGTTTGTTTTTGTTATACAAATATTTATAATTTTATTAAATATGATGAAGATAAAAAAATCGATTTTTAATCTAACTGCGATTGTGCCGATTACCATCGCCTCTTCGAACTACATCCTTGTATTCATCCATACCACGCTGTCGCTGTAAATACTCTGGATCGTCGTTTTCCTCTAGGATCTCATTGGCTGCTTTTTCTTCGTCTTCCTTTTCATCTGGGTTAGCCGTTCGGGCTAAATGCTGTTGTTTGTTCATTTCCTGAACTTGTTCTTGATTTGGAAAGATGCCTTCTTGGACACGCTGGTGGTAAAATTCTCCAACAGTCATCACAGGTAAACTTGGATAACCCATTCCGAAGACAGTTTTTTGTGTTTCATCCCTGGTGATTATGAAAGGCTTCATCGGTTGGCTGGGGACAGTTTGAACTTTAGGTTTCTTTGACGGGCCAGTCGCGATTTGAACTGCTCGCATTTCCACCATTTGTTTTTCAAGCTTTACACTTTCCAGCTCTTCGTAAGATTCAATTATGCTGCGGTTAATGAATTTGATGAAGAAATCACGTTTAATTTCATCGTCAATAGTTTCATTACGAACAGCATTGTGGAGGAGTTTTATCTGTTCGTCAAGTTCTTTTTTCTTGCGGAATTGGGTAATTTTATCGTTTCGGGAATGAGCAGCACGAAGAAGACTAGCCAGCTCGTCTTGGGCACCTTTGCCGTTGCTTTCTGTCATGGTTTTGCTACCGTCAGATTTCTTGAGATCTTCTGTAAGTTCATATTCAACGCAACGTTGTAGGAAATCACTGTGAAACCACAGATGCATGGTTTATAACAACAACTTGATGAATCATATCATTAAAACTTACTTGTAATAGATTTCGGCCAAATCGAGAAGCCTACTCCGGTCAGAATCACTCAGCTTTGTGGACAATTTTGCCAAGAAGAAAGGAAGTAAGAGATATTTGAGGTGCTCGGTAGGAACTTCGTCTACGAGTTCATTTGGACTGAACATTGCAATTTCGTTGACAATTTTTGTGCATTCCTCAAACGACGATATAGAGTTTTTAACTTTTCGCTACAAATTCTTTTTAAAATAAATGAACAGATGAACAATTAAAAAAAATCTTACTTGATATTCAACACTAGAAAAGGGTAGAGAAGTTTTTTCCAATTCTTCATATAAATCCCAGCCATCTAGGAATATTTCGTGAAGTTTTTTATCTTCGGAATTTATTGATTCTGCCATTATGTTGGTTTCGGTTTGTTTTAGCAAAATAAAAACTTCTGTAGAAGAAACTTTGAGTGACAGTTAATTGATTTGACATTTTGCAAAAGTAAAATGTTGGCAGGATTCAGAGAAGAAATAAATACAGAAAGAAGAAGCACAGAATCTTCAAGTTGTTTGTTTAAGAAGGAACGGTAAAAAAGAACGTTTAATTGCATTACAAAAAACACAAAGGTATAATCATTAAACATTTTTTTTAAGAACGAATGTTATTTTAATGTGAGAACGGTAACCAGTTACACAAAATCCGTACAATTTATCATCAATGGGCATATATTGTACCCATAGTATAGTGAATCCAATAACTATTCCGTCTAAAAAAACTGCACAAATTCGTGCAGATGTTAAGGAATGAAACATATCAGACAAGCCTCCAGGAATGTAGTACACCACATTTAAGCCTCCTACAGGAACAGTTATTTTTTCGTGGATAAAATGGAACCTATTGTGATGTGGCAACAAGTTTAGATACATTTTGTAAATTAACGCCATCTGTTGGATTCATTGTGTACAACAACCAACATTTATTGTGTACAACAACCACCATTTATTGTGTACAACAACCATGCCCCTAGAAGTATGCTACATATTTGCAACATGTTTTAACTTAGTACTAAATCGAACTTGAAACAATTCGAGACTCGAATTAGTACCGAAAGCTTAGATTGTGCCAGAACCAGACAGAAGCTTCCAGAAGCTTTTAAAGTTGTATAAATACAAGAGTAGATTGCATTGACAGTTCAGTTTATTTTCGAAAGTGGAATTGTTAACAACTGGAAGTATTAGTAAAAAGTGATTGAATTGAGATTAAATAAAAAGTGTTGAATTATAAAAACGTATTTGAATTGTGAATAAGTGAAATAAGTTAAATTGGTGTTATTTAAACTGAAAGATGTTGTGTTTTATAAAATAAAGAGATTTGTTTTATTAATGTGGAATTTTGATGGAGTTTTATTTGTCGAACCCCAGGCCAAAATATCACATTGGTGTCAGAAATTGGGGATAAAACTCAGTAAAGTGCTAGAAAATTCCATAGTGACATTTTCTAAAACAGTTTCGGTGACTCATTTAATTGTGAAAGTGGAATTTTCCAGAAACTATTGAACTGATTGTGCTATAAAACTGTGAATAGCGAGTATTTTTGTTAAAAATAGTGTTGGAAAAAGATCTTTCTAGAAGAGACATTAAAATAAAACTGACTGTGTTGCGAAAATAGTGTTTAAGTTACATAAAATGGGTCGCAAATTAGAACAATTGACAACAGCTGAGTTGAAAGAAGAATTAGGAAAACGAAATCTTCAGACTTCGGGGCTGAAAAAGGAACTATTGCTCCGACTTCAGAATGCTATCACTCAGGATGGTGGAGACCCCGATACCATGTTGTTCGATGTTGAAGAACAAGGGAGAGAATGCACAGTAAGTACAGCCGATGAAATGCCTGCTTTCATGAAGTTGCTTCTGTCGAAATTCGATGCTTTGGAAAGTTCCTCGAAAGAACAAAAGAACTTTCTCGAAAAACAACAGAACGTTCTCGAAGAACAAAAGAATGAGCAGAAGAATTCGTTGGAAATTCTCCAGCAGCAACTAAGCGACCAAAAGAACGTTCTCGAAGAACAAAAGAACGTTCTCGAAAGCAAATTTGATGGTCTCGAAAACAAACTCGATGCACAGAATGTTCTCTTCGACAAAAGACTTCAAACAATCGATCAGAAATTCGAAGCCAAAATAGAAAACTTGGAAGAAAAGTTCGTAAGTGTAGAGCAACAGTACGAACATCTGGCTAAGGAATTTGATTCTTTGAAAAAGCAGAAGGTTCGGGAATATTCGAGCGACGGTCCACGAAGAAAGGAAATGCAGCCCCCTGTCTTCGATGGTCAAACATCATGGCCAATTTATAAGAGGCAGTTCGAAGCTGCCGCCTTGACGAACAACTGGGACAACGAAGACAAATCAATTGCTCTTACGCTTGCTCTCAGAGGAACAGCTGCCGAATTGCTGCAGACCATTTCTGAAGACAAACATCAGGATTATGATGCCATGGTCAAGGCAATCGAGATGAGGTTTGGCGACGACCACATGCAGCAAGTTTACCGAGTCCAGTTGCGCAGAAGGGTCCAGGCAAGAGGTGAAACGCTACAACAATTGCAAGCTGACATTGAGCGCTTGGCGAATTTGTCTTATCCCAATACCAGCAGGGAAATCATAAACGAACTGGCAACCGATGCGTTCACTAATGCCATTGCAGATGGAAAACTACAAATGGCTGTGAGAATGGCAGGTAAGAAAACGCTCGCTGAGGTTTTAGCATTTGCCCTGACAATGGAAGCAGCAGACCAAGCTTCGCAAGGTAGCCATCGCGTCAGGGAAATGGCTACGCTAGAGTGCTCATGTCAACGTGTCGACATTGAAAGACAAAACCCGAGCACTGTTCGAGGTCAAATGAGATGCTGGAATTGCAACAAGCTAGGACACCTACAGCGACAATGCAGATCTATGCCTAGACAGGTAAGCTGCCCACATTGCACAAGGAGGAGGCAGAATGACGAAGCATCTGGCAGGAATAACACTCACACTGCTGGACAAGCTTCTGATCAACAGCAGGCGGGAAACGCCTAAGAACCAACTTCGCGGGGCTGAAGTTGGTTGATGGAATCGACGCCCCCAGGACCATCATCCAAGTTTCGCAAACTACACGCTGCAGCAAGAGCTTGACAGTGGAGACAGTCATCAGAAACAGAAAATGTGTGGCCACTATCGACACGGGTGCCACAGCCTCCATAATCAGAAGAGACCTTGTTCAGACATCATGGCTACATAATACCAGCTGCTACACTCTGAAGACAGCTACGGGAGAAGCAGCAAAAGTATACGGGGAGGTATTTCTAAAGATACAACTGGCAGGGTTGACCTTCTCACATGCATTCTTGGTAGCCGACATATGCGACGAATGCATCATTGGAGTGGATTTCATGAAGGCACATGAGGTAATCATAGACCTTCGAATGCAAGTATTAAGGTATCGAACCGTTGAGATCCCTATGGTATACGGAAACGAGAACGCTGTGAATCTTCGGGCGGTTATAAGCAGAGATGAAGTCCTACCACCTTCTTCTTTGGACGCGTTTGGAGGGTGATCCTGGGAACCACCGATTCTATTTCATTGAAGCAGATAATAAAGAGGACTTTCCAAGCTATATCGTTGGAAAGATTTAAGTGGAACCAAAGAAAAACATGGTTCCGGTAAGGCTGATGAATCCGAACAAACACTCCGTCAAGCTCAGACAAGGAGAGGTGATTGGAAGATGCGTACCCATTGCAGCCATATCGACAACATCTGGGAGTGATTCTGCGAGTCCTGTTTCTGCAACAAAATTGGCTGAGGTATGTAATGCTATCCTTGGAAACTGTGAGCTAAATCAGGAGCAGAAAACCATGGCCAAAAATCTCATTGGCGAGTTTGCTGATATATTTGCATCGCAGGATGGAGACTATGGTCGAACACACCTAGTACAGCACAACCTGCTAGAAGACTTCTATTGGCAAAACAGTCGGAAGTCGATGAGATGATATCAACCATGGAAAAAGACGGTCTAATCGAAAGCTCAAAAAGTCCGTGGGCATCACCCGTTGTACTAGTGAAAAAGAAGGACGGCAGCACTCGATTCTGCGTGGATTACCGGAGGCTCAACGATGTCACCAAGAAGGACAGCTACCCCTTGCCTCGAATAGATGACACCTTGGATACCCTTTCTGGAGCGAAATGGTTTTCCACCCTCGATCTGAAAAGTGGTTACTGGCAGGTACAGATCCATCCAGAAGACAAAGAAAAGACCGCTTTCACAACGGGAAATGGACTATGGCAGTTTACCGTTATGCCATTTGGCTTGTGTAACGCTCCAGCCACCTTTGAGCGTTTAATGGAACGTGTGTTACAGGGTCTGACATGGAAAACCTGCCTGGTGTACTTGGATGACGTCATCGTTGTGGGAAAGACGTTCGCTGAACATCGCGACAACTTGAGGGAGGTGTTTACACGACTTCGAACTGCACATTTGAAACTAAATCCAAAGAAATGTGCTCTGTTCAAAGCTGAGGTGAAATATTTGGGACATGTGATATCATCAAATGGAGTAAACACTGACCCGGAGAAAATCGAAACCGTGAGAAATTGGCCAGTTCCCGAAGATAAACACCAGCTGAGGAGCTTTCTAGGTCTCGCCACTTATTACAGGAGGTTCGTCAAAGATTTTGTCGGAATCGCAAAGTGTCTGCACCAGCTAACTGAGAAGGGTAGACAATTTAAATGGTCAGGTGAGTGCGAAAGAAGCTTTCAACATCTAAAACAGCGACTTTGTGAGGCACCAATACTAGCTTACCCCACCCCTGGCAAAACATTTATTGTGGACGCGGATGCTAGTAACGTGGGTGTTGGAGCAGTTCTGTCGCAGATACAAGATGGGCAGGAGAAAGTGGTAGCCTATTTCAGCAAAGTTCTGTCGCGACCAGAGAGAAACTACTGTGTAACCAGACGGGAACTCCTTGCTCTGATACTGGCGACAAAACATTTCCATAAATATCTGTATAGTTGCTACAGTTCAAAAATCCTGAGGGGCAGGTAGCAAGATGGATCGAACGATTGCAGACTTACGACTTCGAAGTACAGCATCGCAAAGGAAGACTGCACTGCAATGCGGACGCGCTTTCCCGCAGACCATGTGAGCCCAGTTGCAAACATTGTGCGCGAAAAGAGGAAAAGGATGAAGGTATATCTGTCCAGAGAATAAGAGCCGAACCTGTAGAGGGTTGGAGTGCCGAAGAAATTCGTAATGCACAAAAAGAAGACCCTGACATCGAGCCAATCCTTGCATGGAAGGAATCTATGGAGAAACCAAACGCAAGGGATATCTCCGACAGAAGTCCTACTTTAAAAGCATACTGGGCGCAGTGGGACTCTCTCCATGTGGAAGATGGTGTTTTGCGAAGAAAATGGGAAATGCCGGATGGAAGATCCTTTAAGATGCAGCTTGTGGTTCCACGATCGAAAGTAGAGGAGATCCTACTAGAAATGCATGCTGGAATATCCGGTGGGCACTTGGGAATCAATAAAACACTGGAAAAGGTACGGGAACGCTTTTATTGGCTAAGCGTGAGAAACGATGTAGAGAGCTGGTGTCGAAAGTGCATAACATGCGCAGCTAGCAAGGGACCCAAAGTCAAAACACGAGGTAAAATGCACCAGTACAACGTGAGCGCCCCTTTTGAAAGAATCGCCGTTGACATCACAGGCCCGTTCCCGGAAACTGAAAACGGTAGCCGTTACATCCTTGTTGTCATGGACTACTTCAGCAAATGGCCGGAGGCTTTTGCGATACCCAATCAAGAAGCTAAGACCGTTGTCGAGCAGATAGTGGACCACTGGGTCTGCAGGTTCGGGGTGCCTATGGAATTGCATTCCGACCAAGGGCGAAACTTCGAGACGAAGGTATTCCAGGAAGTATGCGCATCACTCGGGTTAAAGAAAACAAGGACAACACCTCTTCATCCACAGTCTGATGGAATGGTAGAAAGATTTAACAAGACCTTGAAGGAACATCTGTCCAAAGTCGTGAACGAGAACCAACGGGATTGGGATCGGCGAATTCCTTTATTTCTTATGGCCTACCGGAATGCGGTTCATAGTACAACTGGATACACTCCATCCGAAATTCTATTTGGACGAACTGCCCGGCTTCCAAGTGAGCTAAAATTCGGATTTCCTATTGAAGACCCAAAATGCGAAGAGGACTACGTGTTAGATCTTAGAGAAAGGATCAACGACATTCACCAGAGAACAAGAAACAACATAAAAATTGCGAGTGACCGCATGAAGACCAGATACGATGCGAGAGCAACAGCACCTGAATTCAATGAGGGAGATCTGGTATGGCTTTATAACCCACATCGCAGAAAGGGAAAATCGCCCAAGCTTCAGCAGGACTGGGAAGGTCCCTACCAAATAATTACGCGCATTAATGACGTCGTTTTCCGAATCCAACGAGGACCAAGAGCAAAAATGAAAATTGTCCATGTGGATCGACTGCATCGTTACCACGGAAACAATGATGATGTGCTTGTTCGGGACGAACAAAACTAAGAGGGGGACAATGTGATGTGGCAACAAGTTTAGATACATTTTGTAAATTAACGCCATCTGTTGGATTCATTGTGTACAACAACCACCATTTATTGTGTACAACAACCATGCCCCTAGAAGTATGCTACATATTTGCAACATGTTTTAACTTAGTACTAAATCGAACTTGACGAAACAATTCGAGACTCGAATTAGTACCGAAAGCTTAGATTGTGCCAGAACCAGACAGAAGCTTCCAGAAGCTTTTAAAGTTGTATAAATACAAGAGTAGATTGCATTGACAGTTCAGTTTATTTTCGAAAGTGGAATTGTTAACAACTGGAAGTATTAGTAAAAAGTGATTGAATTGAGATTAAATAAAAAGTGTTGAATTATAAAAACGTATTTGAATTGTGAATAAGTGAAATAAGTTAAATTGGTGTTATTTAAACTGAAAGACGTTGTGTTTTATAAAATAAAGAGATTTGTTTTATTAATGTGGAATTTTGATTGAGTTTTATTTGTCGAACCCCAGGCCAAAATATCACACTATGTTTCAATCCAACACAATATTCATCAACCGACCAAGTTTGATCCAAATCGGTTAAGCCGTTAAGGCGTGAGTAGGGAACAAACATCAAAACATACAAACTTCCACATTTATAATGTAAGTAGAATATCTTTTTACCTCTATATCTATACATATCTCTATATCTCTGCATCATATATCTTTTTTTGTCTATATCTCTACATTTCTATATATCTATCTTACAAATCTTTATTTATCAATATCTATATTTCTACATCTCTATATAACTTTATCTCTGTATCTTTCTATCTTTATATTTATATTTCTATATAACTTGGTTGGGTGCTGTATGAATAGGGTAGGCACTGAAAGGCATCAAACTGGTGATGCACAGTCGCTGCAACTATATCGTACACATCAATTGTGCTTATTTTACCTCCCCGCGGTAACCACCGGGTACTGGTCTGTCCATCCGGACATTCCTGCTAAGCTTTTAAGCGCGAGTGTTGAACACAGAAAAAATAGCAACACTATATTGCTCTGCTTTAATGACTGTTCTGATCGATTCGCAGAAGTCTTGCACGAGCCCCTCAGAAAGAGGACGTACGGCGGATGAGCCCAACCAATTGGACCAACGGTGGCGTCAACAGTCAACGAAGCAGACGCCCTAATGAGCTACTTCGACGTATTTGGAGATAAGTTCATTAGGACAATTCAATGCAAGTCAGGGCATTGAAATAGAGATGGTGGCGGATGAACCCTTAATGGGCCAACGGCAGCGCTCATATCCCCGAAGTGGGTAACTGACTCCGGATTCTCCGGTTCATTTTGTCCAAGGAATCCAACAAAGGACCTTGCCCTCCAGGTTGGGGGTTGTGCGTGGGGTTAACAACCCTGCCACGGAAAAAAGAAAAAGTTGCGAAGCGACCAATAGCCTCGGAAAAGGACGGATTTACTGTTGACGCCAGAACCTATGCCGATCGAATATCCCGTAACCTCTCAAGAAATCCAGTACCGCCAGCATCAAGTGCCGAAGATCAGTGGCAACACTGCCAACAAGCCATCAGAGATGCCGCAACTGATGTGCTAGGTTTCACCAGACCACCACCACGAAACCTCTGGTTTGATGACGAATGCAGGCAGGCCCATGCAGCCAAACAAGAGGCATATAAAGCGACGCTGCAAAGAAAGACGAGAGCTGCTCGCGAGCTTTACGAGCAGAAAAGACGGGAAGAACACCGGCTTCTCCAAAAGAAAAAGAGAGAGCATGAGAAGCGCGCGATTGAAGATATTGAGAGATGCTACTCCAGCAACAACGTGCGGAAGTTTTACCAACAGGTAAAAAGAACATGCCAAGGAAAAAAATCCCGCACAGAAGCCTGTAGAGATAGGAATGGAAACCTCGTAGTAGAGTCACAGTCGGTGCTGAGTACATGGAAGGACCATTTCTGCAGACTGTTAAACGGCGATGAAGGCCAAAATCCCGCTTTCAGGCAGAATGAACCATTCAACATGGATGATGACAGACAAAACTTCCGTCCACCTGACCAAAATGAAGTAAGGATAGCAATATCTAAACTCAAAAACAACAAAGCTGCTGGACCCGACGGACTACCCGCCGAACTTTTTAAAGCGGCCGGAGATGACCTGGTGGAGTGCATACACCAACTCATCTTTAAAGTTTGGTCAGAAGAAAGTATGTCTGATGAATGGAACCTCAGCATCGTTTGCCCGATCCACAAAAAAGGAGACCCTCTAAACTGCGCCAACTATAGAGGAATAAGTCTCCTGAATATCGCCTACAAGATCCTCTCTGCCGTACTATGTGAACGCCTGAAACCTTTCGTCAGCAACCTGATTGGCCCCTATCAGTGTGGTTTCAGACCAGGAAAGTCCACAATCAATCAAATGTTCACTCTACGTCAGATCCTGGAAACCACCCAAGAATTTCAAATCGATACCCACCACCTCTTTATCGATTTTAAGGCCGCGTACGATAGCATTTATAGAGACGAGCTATACAGAGCCATGTCTGGTTTTGGCATTCCCACAAAACTCGTCCGACTGTGCAGGATGACGATGGAGAACTCTCGCTGCTCCGTCAAGGTTTGGGTCTGACCTCACAGAAGCTTTTGACGTCAAAAAAGGATTCCGACAAGGTGATGCGCTATCATACATATGCTACCATACGCTGACGACATAGACATCATTGGCAGAACTCGGCGAGGTGTCACTGGAACGTTTGCTAGCATAGAAGCTGAAGTGGCTAAGATGGGACTAGCAGTCAATGAGGCCAAAACGAAGTACCTGCTGTCCACAAAAAGGGACACACAACACCGGCGGATTGGACAAAACATCACAATAGACAGGTACAACTTTGAGGTAGTTAGGGACTTTGTGTACCTCGGATCCGCTATAACATCTGACAACAACATCTCGTCAGAAATAAAGCGAAGAATTACTCTTGCCAATCGCTGTTTCTATGGGCTAGGAAGGCAATTGAGTAGCAAAGCCCTCTCTCGAAAGACAAAGGAGACTCTGTATCAGACCCTAATCATCCCAGTCCTGCTCTATGGCGCCGAGGCATGGACTCTATCTAAAGCGGATGAGGATATCCTTAGTCGTTGCGAGCGTAAGATTCTTCGGAAGATTTTTGGCCCTATCTGCGTTAACGGGCTTTGGAGGAGAAGGTTCAACCCAGAACTATACAAGCTGTACAGCGACATTGACCTGGTCAAAAAAATACGCATATCACGTTTAAGATGGCTAAGTCATGTAGAGCGAATGGACAACAATGCTCCGGCTCGCAGGATCTTCGATTCCATCCCAGAGTGTAGACGCAGTCAAGGAAGACCTCGCCTTAGGTGGCGCGCTCAAGTGGAGGACGACCTGAACCAACTTGGAGTGCAAAACTGGAGGCAGCTAGCCAAAGACCGAGTTGGCTGGAGAGGCATGTTGGTTGAGGCCCAGGTTCGTCCCGAACTGTAGCGCCACCTAAGTAAGTAAGTAAGTATATAACTTTCTATATATCTACATCTTTAAAGCTCTATATTCCTATATCTCCCTCTATATCTCACCATTTCTTTATTTTTATTTTTAAATCTTTATATCTCTAAATCTCTATATCTCTATGTGTATATGCTCATGTCCCCACAGAGGACAAAGATGACGCCACCAAGGATGACTTTTACGAGCTTCTCGACAAAACCTAGGCGATTTTAACGCCAAAATATGTAAAGAGGAAATCTTTGGTAGGACTGTCGGAAAACATTGCCTACACGACACAACGTCTGAAAACGGACTTAGGCTAATTGACTTCGCAACGGCACATAACGTCACCATTGCAGCACACGGTTTCCTCAAGCAAAGGACAACGGACAACGAAAAAGACATCCAAATCCAAAAGAGGACCATATTGTCAAGTTTATTATCTTGGTCGCCGACAGGGAAGTATCCTACCATCGGGGTCGCAAGCGATTTATTCCGTATTGTTACGGTAAAATTACCCGCAACAAAAAACTATTCTTACCATTGGCTGATTTTCATTTTGTTCCTTCTCTTTTCTCCCCAAACCTTCCCAACCATTTTTTGGCCCCACCATTCTTCCGTTGTTTGCTCTGTCATGAAAGCAAAGCTCTGAGCAAATAACAATTTCTCCAGGTATGCGCCGTAATCAGTGGACGAGCTAAACTGTTGTGAGGGTGTCGACCCCAAATGGACCCGAAGAAAAATGGAGACAACAACACATCATACGTTCTTTTAGCACGGCCAATGGCCCACCGTAAATTAAATTTTGTATAAATAAAAAAAGGGCCGTCAAGAATGAAACGCTAATCCCTAAATCCCTCAAATCTGCACAAAGGTCCACCGGAAGAAAAAAGAAAAGAACAAACATTTAAGAAGAGTTAGAGATTAGACAATTTGAAAGATTTAACAATTAAATAGTTTGAAAAAAGTAAATTTTGTTTGTGTCGTGTGGAAGGAAGTGGAAATAAAAGAAGTTGAAAAAAGGTACAACTCGTCAGGAAGGGACGAAACAAATATTCGGAGAGGAAGGAAGATAGGAGAAAAAATACCTAAAGATTAAAAGGTAAGTAGTGTTTTAAATCTTATTTGTGCTTTTGTTTAAGTTGTTTCGCTTTGCCTTTACATTATTTGGTTTTTATTATTTCTGAAATTGTAGAAGTCTTGACCTCTTTAGTAATTTACCTTTCGTTCTTCTTGCGGGACGGATTATTAGCGGTCCATTCTTGCGGTCCTTTGTTTAACATAATTCCATTGTTTGCTTTTTTTCAATTTCAATTTGAACCTTAATATCTATATTATACCTCTAAACGATTATTCTATCGTCATGTTGACCAGATCACAGTTCTTATACTGTGACTGGTATGGTGTATATAGTGAAGCACTATAACACCTTGAGATGACTTAAACAGCTTCAACAGACTTACTTGAATGAAATAAAAAGTCTTGGTTACCGTTTCGTTGCTATCTAAAATAATTTTATTTTCCTACCGATATTTATACTTAAAAATATGCTTAGTGTACATTTATTTACCAAGGTGTGGTTGGTGTGACAAATAATGCCGAATTTACAAAACAGAGAATTTTAAAATAAATCAGTGTGCAAGGTGTTTTGTTACAATAATTATTAATTGAAAATTATATTAATGCTGAATGTGCATAAGGCACTACAATTGGATTTAGAAGAATTATATTTGTGCTGAAAGTGCAGAAGGCATTACAGTATGTGAAACACAGAAAGATATGAATGGCTTCGATTATGATATTACAGTATGTGAAACAAAATCAAAAATATAAAAAGTTTCGGATATGAAAATTATGCGAGGACTGTTATGTGCAACTAAACAATACCTACTCTTTGTAATTTAACCATTTCAAAAATTCTGGGTTTTTGCCCAGGCTTCGCCACGGTTTCCCAGATCTACGTATAGATATTCCAATAAATATTGAAATTCCCCATTCGGGAAATAAATACCTTTTTTTATTTCACCTTTTTTGTAGCTCATAATTTTTTTTGGAATTTTTTTTCATATATAAACAAATTTCCTGGCGCCCACTTTCTGCGTAAGTGGGATCATTTTCCCTAACTCTTTATATTTCTTATATAATTCATTCTCCGATTAATAAATTGATTACTCATTTTCTTTTGTGTTTTGTATTCGATTGAACACACCTCGTTCGTTTTCAATTTGGATTCGCAATATCCAAAGTTCGTGGTTTATAAGTTCGTTATCATCATAAAATTAAAGAAAAATTAATATTCGCGTTAAAATAATAACAACAGTATCTAAAAAAAGGTTTATCGAATCTTATCAGAGCCATCCATCCATATCTCTGTATCCTTATGTATATATCCCTATCTCTATTTGTCTATATATATACCTCTGTATTTATATCTCTTCATCTCTATAGCTCTATATCTTTAAACTATTATATCTCTACATCTCTGTATCTCTATTTCTATATCTCTATTTCTCTCTATCTCTATATCTCAATATCTCTATATCTCTATATCTTCATATATCTGTATCCTCATATTTCTCTTTCTTTATGTCTACGTCTTTTTATATCTCTATATCTCTGTATCTCTATCTATATATCTTTTTATCTCTATATCTTTATATCTCCATATCTCTGTATTATTATATTTCTTATATTTCTCTATATCTCCATATAGCTATACCCCTATATTCTCTTTATGTCTATACCCCTATATCTCTTTCTCCATACACCTGTATCCTTATATATCTCTATTTCTCTATATCTCTATATTTCTATACCTCTATATCTCTATATTTCTTTATCTCTATAGGCATATCTGTGTATATCTATATCTCTATGTCTCTATATTTCTATATCTCTATATCACTATATCTTTATCTCTATTTCCATATATTTCTGTATCTCTATATCTCTATATTTCTGTAACTCTATATGTTTATTGCTCTATATCCATATATCTCTGTAACTTTGGTACCGGAAAATAATAACGGATTCTAATAGACCGACTAAATACAAACATTTTTTACTATGGGAGGGGGTCTATCTCCTCCATTTAGGCAGGAAGGGCAAAAAAGCATAAGCAAATATATTTAAAAATAACGGCAATATCTACTAGAATGTGCTATACCTTTTTTTTCAAAGCCAAACGTCTGCTTCATTATATAATTTCTTAACTTAGTACTTTCTATCAATAATTTAAAAAAGCAAAAATAATTTCAAACTCGACATTTTGGAAAAATATCAAATAGAATTTATTTTGAATTTTATTGGAAATTAGGATAATATGTATTTTCTGAATTTTCTTTTATTATTTGTTACTCCTATGCACTCTTTATCTCTCCATCTAATTATATCTGTATCCTTATATCTCTATATCTGCATATCTCTGTATTCTTATATATCTCTATTTTTTCAATTGCCTCTGTATCATTATATATCTCTTTTTCTCTATATCTCTATATCTATTTCTTTATATCTCTATATTCATATATCTCTATATCACCATATCTCTATCCTTGTATATCTATATCTCATAATCTCTATACATTTATATCTCTACTTCACATTTTTTTATACCTCTTTATCTAGGCCACTATATCTCCATACCTCTGTGTTCTTATATATCTCTATTTATCTCTATCTCTATATCTCTATATCCTTATATATCATTTTCTCTATATCTCTTTGTTTAAATCTTTATATCTCTATATCTCTATATCTATCTATCCCTCTATCTATATATATCTCTATATCTTTGTCTCCATTCTCTGTATTCTTAGATATCTCTATATCTTTATATCTCTGTCCTATATCAGGAACAATATATCTGCCGGGAATAAGGAAGCCCGTGATACCAATGAGGCGTTCGCTGAATACATCATGGATATCATGGACTCTGAGGACGAAGCTGCCAGGACTGGAAAAGGGGTGATGGCGTTAGAAGATGAGGAGCGTATCCTCAACGAATACGACTATCAGTCTTTTTCCAGCTTGGACAGTTCAGACGGAGAAGTCACTGTGGCTGAAAACTCCAACAAAGAAGACAGCGTTCTTAGAAAGGATCCTCTCAAATGCGAATCTTTGACCAAAACCCTGACACCGTCGAGAGCCAAAGCAACCTCGACACCTTTTAAAAGATCTGTGAAGATGGCCCAAGGACCTCTTAATCTCAAAGGGCAACCACTTCCGAACATCGGAGCTTGCATGGGCCAAAACCGATCAAGAACAATGTGGTACATCCGACCCAACAGACAAAGGTAAAGAGGCAAGATCCTTACTTACTTACTTACTTAGGGGCGCTACAGTTCGGGACAAACCTGGCCCTCAACAAAAATGCCTCTCCAGCCAGCTCGGTTTTTGGCTAGCTGCCTTAAGTTTTGCACTCCAAGTTGGTTGAGGTCGTCCTCCACTTGAGCGCGCCATGAGCTAGCCATCCTAAACGTGGTATACGTATTTTTTTGACCAGGTCAATGTCGCTGTACAGCTTGTATAGTTCTTGGTTGAACCTTCTTCTCCAAAGCACGTTAACGCAGATAGGGCCAATAATCTTCCGAAGAATCTTACGCTCGAAACGACTAAGGATATCTTCATCCGCTTTAGATAGAGCCCATGCCTCGGCGCCAGGATGATTAAGGTCTTATACAGAGTCTTCTTCGTCTTTCGAGAAAGGGCTTTGCTACTCAACTGCCTTCCTAGCCAATAGAAACAGCGATTGGCAAGAGTAATTCTATAAGGTACTTCGTCTTGGCCTCATTGACTGCTAGTCCCATCTCAACCGCTTCAGCTTCAATGCTAGCAAATGCTCACAGGCTTGAAAAAAATTGTCCCACTATAATGAACTTGCGATTTTCTTATAATTTGTTCAAGTATTAAATTGAAGAAATCGCACGATAGCGAATCACCTTTCCGGCATCACCTTTCCTTTTTTGACATCAAAAGCGTCTGTGAGGTCAGTACCATCCTTGATGGAACAGCGAGAGTTCTTCATCGTCATCCGCTTAACAGTCTGCAGAAATGGTCCTTCCATGTACTCAGCACTGACTGTGACTCTATTACGAGGTTTCCATTCCTATCTCTACAGGCTTCTGTGCAGGTCTTTTCCCTTGGCACGTTCTTTTTATCTGTTGATAAAACTTCCGCTCGTAGTTCCTGGAGTAGCATCTCTCAATATCTTCGATCGCGCGCTTCTCATGCTCTGTTTTTTTTTCTTTTAGAGAAGCCGGTGTTCTTCCCGTCTTTTCTGCTCGTTGAGCTCGCCAGCAGCTCTCGTCCTCCTTTGCATTCGTCTGCAAAGCAGAGGTTTCGTGGTGGTAGTCTGGTCAAACCTAGCACATCAGTTGCGGCATCTCTGATGGCTTGTTGGCAGTGTTGCCACTTGTCTTCGGCACTTGATGCTGGCTGCAATGGATTTCTAGAGAGGTTACGGGATATTTGATACGCCATAGGTTCTGGCGGTTTCTTGCGATTGTAGCTTTCCGACGTCATACTTCCTCACAGTATTTTCTCCGTTGTTGTGGTGTTCGCGTTATTCGCAATCTTACCATGGCTACAACAAGGTATCTGTATCTCTATCTCTTTATCTATATATCACTTTATCTCTATATCTTTATATCTCCATATCTCTGTATTATTATATATCTTATAATTCTCTATATCTCCATATAGCTATACCCCTATATTCTCTATATGTCTATACCCCTATATCTCTTTCTCCATACACCTGTATCCTTATATATCTCTATTTCTCTATATCTCTATATATCTTTACCTCTATATCTCTATATTTCTTTATCTCTATAGGCATATCTCTGTATATCTATATATCTATATTTCTATATCTCTATATCATTATATCTTTATCTCTATTTCCATATATTTCTGTATCTCTATATCTCTATATATCTGTAACTCTATATCTCTATATGTTTATATGTTTATTTCTCTATATCCATATATCTCTATAACTTTGGTACCGGAGAATAAAAACGGATTCTAATAGGCCGACTAATTACAAACATTTTTTACTATGGGAGGGGCTCTATCTTCTCCATTTAGGCAGGAGGGGCAAAAAAGCATAAACAAATATATTTAAAAATAACGGCAATATCTACAAGAATGTGCTATACCTTTTTTCAAAGCCAAACGTCTGCTTCATTATATAATTTCTTAACTAAGTACTTTCTATCAATAATTTAAAAAAGCAAAAATAATTTCAAACTCGTCATTTTGGAAAAATATCAAAAAGGATAATATGTATTTTCTGAATTTTCTTTTATTATTTGTTACTCCTATGCACTCTATCTCTCCATCTAATTATATCTGTATCCTTATATCTCTATATCTGCATATCTCTGTATATTTATATATCTCTATTTTTTCAATTGCTCTATACCTCCATATCTCTGTATTCTTATATATCTCTATATCTCTTTCTCCACACCTCTGTATCATTAAATATATCTCTATTTCTTTATATCTCTATATATCTCTATATCTATATTTCATAATCTCTATATATTTATATCTCTACTTCTCATTTATTTATACCTCTTTATCTAGGCCACTATATCTCCATACCTCTGTGTTCTTATATATCTCTATTTATCTCTATCTCTACATCTCTATATCCTTATATATCATTTTCTATATAACTCTTTGTTTAAATCTTTATATCTCTATATCTCTATATCTATCTATCCCTCTATCTATATATATCTATATCTTTATCTCCATTTCTCTGTTTTCTTAGATATGTATTTTCTGAATTTTCTTTTATTATTTGTTACTCCTATGGACTCTTTATCTCTACATTTAATTATATCTGTATCCTTTATATCTCTATATCTGCATAACCCTGTATTCTTATATATCTCAATTTTTATCAATTGCTCTATACTTCCATATCCCTGTATTCTTATACATCTCTATATCCCTTTCTCCACACCTCTGTATCATTATATATCTCTATTTCTCTATCTCTCTTTATCTTTATTTCCTTATATCTCTTTATCCATATATCTCTATATCACCATATCTCTGTATTCTTGTATAACTATATCTCATAATCTCTATATCTTTATCTTCATATCTCTGTATTCTTATGTCTCTATTTCTCTCTATCTCTATATTTCTATATCCTTATATATCATTTTCTCTATATCTCTATGTTTATATCTTTTTATCTCTTTATCCTTCTATCTATGTATTTCTCTATATATTTATCTCCATATCTCTGTATTCTTATATATCTCTATATCTCTATATCTTTATATCTCTGTCCTATATCAGGAACAATATATCTGCCGGGAATAAGGAAGCCCGTGATACCAATGAGGCGTTCGCTGAATACATCATGGATATCATGGACTCTGAGGACGAAGCTGCCAGGACTGGGAAAAGGATGATGGCGTTGGAAGATGAGGAGCGTATTCTCAACGAAGACGACTATCAGTCTTTTTCCAGCTTGGACAGTTCAGACGGAGAAGTCACTGTGGCTGAAAACCCCAAACCCCAAAACCCCCTTAAGTTTCGCACACCAAGTTGGTTGAGGTCGTCCTCCACTTGAGCGCGCCATGAGCTAGCCATCCTAAACGTGGTATGCGTATTTTTTTGACCAGGTCAATGTCGCTGTACAGCTTGTATAGTTCTTGGTTGAACCTTTTCCTCCAAAGTACATTAACGCATATAGGGCCAACAATCTTCCAAAGAATCTTACGCTCGAATCGACTAAGGATATCTTCATCCGGTTAAGATAGAGTCCATGCCTCGTCGCCATAGAGCAGGACTGGGATGATTAAGGTCTTATACAGTCTCCTTTGTCTTTCGAGAAAGGGCTTTGCTACTCAATTGCCTTCCATGTCTTCTCGGTCTCGTGAGCGATGAACTGCTTGCCGCTACTAGATTTGTTGCTTCCATCAACCGGCTATAAGCTTAGATTTGGCATCACCTAAGTAAAGGTGAGACCGGTAACGGTGGCCAATGAAGAAAACAAGATGATGAAGGCCGTTCAGCTAAACCTTCAGCACAGTAAGCTGGATTCTACCAAGTTACTCTCCGTATTGTAGAAAGACAATATTGACATAGCCCTTATTCAGGAGCCATGGGTAAACAGAGGCAATATCTACGGGTTAGAATCCAAAGATTGCAAAAAAGGGCCTAACGAAGTGTCGATCTTAAGCTCGTAGAGGCCGCACGTCGAGGTGCGCGCACAAATACTTAAAACAAAAGTAAAAAAAAAAAAATTATTGCGCATTGTTATCGCGAGTGTCTCAAAAAAATAATACACGCTCGTTTGAGAAATTGGAAAAAACCCCTCGCTTGTGCTGTAAAGAATATAATAACATCCACTCGCGTCGTTAGAAGAAAGATAAGATGCCCACTCGCGCTGTGGAAGAAAAAAAAAATGAAACAATACATACTCGCATAGCAAATATCCCCTAGACCTTTGTGCTTAACTGCCTCTTTCTTATCTACTGTAGGCATCGTATGACCATCTAATGCTTGCGGTAAATGGATAAGGGCATCCTGAGTTTGTCCTATTGTGCTGAATATTTAAATTGATTTTTTGTATGCAAACTGTCTTATGGGCATAACACCTAAGACAGTTTGTTTATTACAAAAATTAATTGGGATTTTCACTGCATGGTTCGACTTTGTCAGAATTGTGTTTTTTATGTAAGTATTTTTAAATGGTAAGTGGTTTTCGTGTCGTATATTGTAATGTTCGCGGCCTAAGAAAGAATTTCTTTCAGGTGTACGTCTTCACTGTTCAATACAGGCCAGCTGTTTTGGCATTAAGTGAAACCCAGGTTGGAGTAAATACTTATTTATCAGAATTCGCTCTACATGGTGCCATTGCTCTTTTCCCATCATGGTCTCGTGGTCTATGTTAGTAATGATACTGCTTGCCAGAGCCTTCCCCTATATGGGCAATGTTTCAACACGGACTTTAACTTCTTATGGCTCACATTGACTGTCCGAAAGCATGTTATTCATTATTGTTTTATTTACAGGAGTCCAAATCTCGACAGTAGTTCGACTTGTAACGAGTTTGATGCGCTGTCTGATTCCATCTCAAAAATTGTTTCCCTTTGTCCTCGCACTATATCGTTTCAATGTACACAATTCCAATTGGCTCCGATATTCTGGTCAGACAAGACCCGAAGGAAGGTATGTCGAGCTCTTTGCCGGGTTACATCACCTTACCCAACTGATCGATGTGCCAACGCGTATACCGGATGCTGCTGGGCAAGCCGCCCATACTCTTGACTTGTTTCTTACTTCTCAAACCTGATAAATATACCATTAGTGTAACTTCTCCGTTTGGCACTTTAGACCATTGTGTCATTTCAGCAAATTTCTCATCCTCCACCTATCCAGTTAAAGGAAAACTTCCCACCAGAACCGTTTGGCAATACGAGAAAGCCAACTGAGACGGCCTGAATATTTGTTCCGCAACTTTAACTGGTCACTATGCTTCCTCGATAGTGACATTGATGCCGGTGCTGAAATGATCACAAATGTGATTCTTCTAGGCATGCGTGCTTTAATTCCTAACAGAGTTAAAAGCATCAAGCCTAAAGAAAAGTCCTGGTTTAATTCTGAGTGTAAAGAAGCTGTCAGGCTCAAAGAAGTAAGTGTCCGATCTTACAAAGCCAACCCTACAGAGGAAAATCGGAAAAAGCACAACAAGCGAGGAACTCATGCAACTCCGTTACTGAAAGAACCAAATTTTTGCATGACCAAAAATTACGGCAAAAAATTCTGCAATGTCCCAAAGGCGGTACAAATTTTTGGTCATTTGTAAAAAAATATTAAAAACTCCTCAACATCTGCGGTTCCAACGCTCATTGCTAATGACAAACCTAATGTCTCCTCTTCATAGAAGGCAAACTTGCTCACAGTCCATTTCGCTGCCAGCTCTATGCTCCCTTACAGCAACGTAGCCTCTCCTGTACTTGAGAATGTAAATTTTTCCATGGGACAGTTTTTTTCCGCACGCGTACAGTAGCAAAAGTTCTCAAAGATCTCGATATACACAAATCCGCTGACCCGGATGGTATACCCCCGATTCTTCTGAAGAGGTGTTCTTCTACATTGGCAAAGCTACTGCGTAAACTTTTCCATCGTTCCTATTCTTCTAGAATCTTTCCTAGAAGATGGAAAACAGCATTTGTCCAGCCTGACCCTAAAAAGGTGACCCATCCTCCTACCGACCAATAGCACTGACATCCCTTCTTTCTAAGGTCATGGAAACGCTGATTAACCGTCAGCTTAAGGAATATCTCGAAGATCGAATGCTTCTCCATGACTGTCAGTATGGCTTCCGCAGCAACCGTTCCACTGGTGATCTGATGGCATATCTCACCGAACAGTGGAACAAATCTTTACATCGCTTTGGTGAAAGAAATCTTGATATCTCCAAGCCATTTGATAGAGTTTGGCATGATTAGAAGCTATCTTCTGGAACGTTCAATACAAGTTATATTGGACGGATTTAAGTCTGATTTCCATAAAAATAAATGCTGGTGTGCCCCAGGGCTCTGTTCTGTCTCCGACTCTTTTCCTCATTTTTATAAATGATCTTCTGTCTGTTACTTCTTATCAATCCACTTAACTGTTTTGCTGGCGACTCTACCCTCAGCTTTTCATATTCTTAATAATTCACGTCCTGCGCCTTCGGACGTCCAATTGCAACGGTACCGTATGTCAAGATCATTAAACTCCGATTTATACAGCATTGTCAAATGGGGTAACAGGAATCGTGTGTAGTTTAATGCTTCGAAAACTCAATACTGTCTTCTGTTGTTAAAGCTAAACATACCCCCAATGCCATTGTCCATGAATGGCATTTACATCGAAGAAACCGAAAAGCTCTCAGTACTCGGTATGTGTGTTACGACCTCCGTTGGAACGATCATATATTTGAGATTGCTAAGAATGCTGCTAAGTGCTTAGATTTTCTGTATCGGTGTAAGAAGTATTTTCCCCATATGATCTGGCTACAATTTATAAAGCTTTTATACGCCCTAAACTCGAGTATAACTCTCACCTCTGGGCAGGTGCTTAGCAAATCTCAAACATCGACGCAATGTTTCATGTCTTTCCTTATTTTATCGTTTCTTTTACAAAAAATGTTCACTCGAAGTAGCCAGTTGCATTCCTTCCCTTAGAAGTTTCTCCCGTAATACTCGCCTCGCAAGGAATGCTCATCAGTTCACCCCTGAGCCCGATTTCGGACGTACCGTGATATATAGGGATTCTTTTTTTAGCCGAACAACACGAATTTGAATGGTTTACCCGGCGAGATTTTCCCTTGCCATTTTGATCTGCTAACATTCAAAACCAATGTTAATCGACACCTCCTTTCACTCCCCTTCCTATCTTCCTAATGCCTGCGCAGTGTGTTCTACGTTAAAAGGGAAACAAATAGTCCCTGGTGCGCGCGTTGATTATATAAAAAAAAACTATCGGTATTGCATCTATTATAGCGCAGATATGACAACAGTGAAGTGCGAAAGAGAAGGGGCACCGCCACTGATATTAGCCTCGACCTTCATGCCATTTGATGAACCGGGGCCTCCGACGTCAGCTCTGGCAGAACTGGTGACAGCAACTAGTAGGAACGGTTGGAGTCTACTAGCAGGATGTGATGCCCACCATCTGCAGTGGGGAAACACAGATACCAACACAAGAGGTGAGCCATTTTTTTATTTATTATAAGAAACAATATAGTGACCCTAAATAGGGTTAATGAACCATCCTTCATTACCAGAAGTAGAAGGGAAGTGTTTATGGTCTTCGGTTGTTAGGCCGCTCATAAAATTACAACGCACGTGTGGGTAGTTTTAAATAATCTTTATTAAAAAATGCATCCGATCATGTCGGGAGATACTTAAAGATTAAAACCAAAAATCAAGTACAACATGTATAATGAATTCAAGAAATGGTTGTGTTTGAGTTATGAGGTTGTGTGTGTGTGTCCGCCACATCACTACCCCCTTTACAAAATATTTATTATTTATTAAAATTAGATTATGTATTTGAAAGGTTTTGATTTAATTTTTTATTTTTACAATTCTTAACTTAAACCTTTGTTAATAACAATTAATTTTGTGAAATGGAATGTTAAATGTATTTGAAATTTACAAAATTTATTTGAACATTCGATTTTTATATTTTAAAAGATACTTGTGGTTTTGTTTTCGATCGTGTCATGATCTGATTGTTTGTTACAAAAGCTGGCTTTAGTCTGTATATGCTTATATTTACAGGCATGTCGGCTTTTAGGACTTTAAAATGTTTTTCGATTTTGTCTATGACTTCAAATGGTCCTTGATATGAGGAGTTTAGACTACTTTTTTTAATTTCATCGCGTACAAAAACAAATTTGCATTCTTTCAAACCTTTGGGGACGAATATGTATTTATGTGTCGGTTAGCGGTAGGTCTAACTTTCGTTATTGCATTTTTTATGTTTTGCGCTATTGAAGAATTTATTTTAAAATCATCGCTCGCGCTGCCGGCGATTAGTTCACCCGGCAGTCGAAGTGTTTGACCAAAAACTAATTCAGGTGAAATCCCAATATCGTCAATAATGGTTGAGCGAATTCCTAACAGAGTCCATGGGAGGTTGTGGTACCAATTGACTTTGTCTTCTTGACACCTTAAAGAGTCTTTCAATTGCCTATGTAATCTCTCTACAAGACCATTCGACTGTGGATGGTATGTTGTCGTTCTGATTCTTTTGGATCCAAGTATGTTTGAGATTTCTTTGAAAAGTGAAGATTGAAATTGGGAACCCTGGTCTGTCGTTATTGTTTCGGGAACTCCAAAACGTGAAATCCAATCATGTATGAAAACTGAAATAACCGTTGAGGTTTCAATATTTCTTAAAGGAAAAGCTTCTGGCCAAGAAGAGAATCTGTCTTTTATTGTTAACAGGTAAGAGTAACCGTTTGAAGGTGGAAGCAGTCCCACCAAATCCATGTGGATATGACTAAATCTTCCTTCTGGCATT
Organism: Platycheirus rosarum; assembly: GCA_963971375.1. Lineage (NCBI taxonomy): Eukaryota > Metazoa > Arthropoda > Insecta > Diptera > Syrphidae > Platycheirus > Platycheirus rosarum. Next base: position 104,405,457 of record OZ020510.1, read on the forward strand.
GGATATGTTCCATGTTTGGACTTGGTATGTCTTGTCACCTTGCATCTTTGGCACGGAATGCAGTTTCGAGTCCAAATATTAACATCACGATTAATATTAGGCCAAAAATATTTTGAAGATATGATTTTCCGAGTTGCTCTTATACTTGGATGTGACAGATTGTGGTGATTATTGAAAATGGTTCGTCGAAATGGTTGAGGAATGTAGGGGCGATTTATTTTGGTAGAGGTTTCACACCAGATTTCAACATCGTCGATTTGTATGAAATTTTTTTTTAGAACTGTTGAGGAACTTTTGTTTTTTATAAGATTTTCTAACTCTCTCATCTTTGTCTTGTTCTTTAGCAAGTGTTTTTAAGTCTAACTTGTCTGCCTTTTTAATTGTCTGCCTTCTACGAAATAACGAAAATGTTTAATGGCTACGAAAACTCCAAGAAGTTCACGATCAAAAGTGGAGTATTTTTGTTCAGCTGGACTTAAACGTTTTGAGAAAAAACCGAGCCGTTCCCATTTACCATGTCTGTATTGTTGGAGAACAGCACCTACTGCGTCACTTGAGGCATCTGTCATGATACTGATGTTAGCTTTTGGATCTGGGTAAGAAAGTAAGGTTTGTTGTGCTAGATGGATTTTAAGTGTATTGAACGCAACTTCGCATTCATCCGACCATTCGAATTGAGGTTTTTTATCTTGATTTAAACGAAGAGTTTTGATGAGTTGATATAATGGTTTGGCTATAACCGACATTTTGGGGATGAAGCGATTATAAAAGTTTGCCATACCAAGGAATCTTTGAATTTGTTTCAAAGAATTGGGTTTAGGGAAGTCGTTTATCGCATTGACTCGTTCTGACGTTGGTTTGATTCCGTTTTTTGAAAAAGTATAACCCAGAAAATTTATTTCAGGGACACCTAACACGCATTTCGATACATTGACATTAAGACCATATTCCTCCAATCTTTTGAAAACGATTCTCAAGTGATCTTCATGTTCTTTTTCGGATTTACTCGCGATCAATATATCATCAACGTAGACGAAAGCAAAAGACAGATCACCAAGAATGCTGTTTATGAAGCTTTGGAAGGTCTGAGCTCCGATTCTTACACCGAAAGGCATTCTAAGAAATTCGAACAAACCAAATGGGGTTATAACCGCTGTCTTATGGATGTCTTCTTCTGCAACCGGAATTGTGTGATATGCTCGTGGTATGTCAACTTTGGAGTAGATGGTACTACCGTCCATATTAGCAGGACAATCCTGTGGGTTAGTAAGTGGAAATTTGTTTGGAATTGTAGCTGCGTTGAGCTGCCTATAATCTCCGCATGGTCTCCAATCTCCGGAATTCTTGGGGACTAAATGAAGCGGAAATGCTACAGGCGAAGTTGAGTGCCTGCAAATTCCCAGTTTCATCATTTGCTGAAACAATGTTTTGGCGATCGCAAGAGCTGATGAACTGAGTCGTCTAGCTCGAGCAGAAGGTAGTGTACCATTTATTTCAATCCGGTGAACAACCGAATGTTTGACTGGAAGGGAATAATCTGGAGGCGCTTTGAGTGATAGAAACTCGTGAAGAATCTTTCCAAATGAACTTTGAATGGTGAAGAGAACAGGTGAATTATCGTATTGAACTTTGGGTACCGAGTAATTTGCATTCAAATAAGTAATGTTATCTATGAGTTTCTTTGTTTGTAGGTCTACGTTCAAATTAAATTTATAGAGAAAATCAGCTCCCAAAATAGGATGGCTGATGTCGGCTACAACAAAAGTGTAATCAAAATCACGACGAAGGTTGAAATCTACGGTTAAACGTTTTAAACCATAAGTCAAAATGTTTCCTCCGTTGGCAGTTAAAAGTGTAAAACCTATTGGTTCCCGTAGTGTGGGAAAAAGTTTTCGAGGTAATATTGATACCTCTGCACCCGTATCAACAAGAAAACGTTGTTTGGTTTTATTATCGAAGACAAAATGGCATCGAGAAAGATTCTGAACACTCGATGCCGCAGTCGAGGTGGAATTAACTAGTTTTTTGATTCGTTGGAAATCGTACTAGCGCTTCGAAAATTGCATGGAGGTAAGCATTTTCTAGCTTCGCCACAATGTTTTCTGTGGTACCAAGAAGTTCTATTATTATTGCTATCCGTGCGGTGTCTGCTAAAGGATCTAAAACGCGGATTACCACGTCCACGAGAAAAACTACGGTGCCTTTGGAAATTGCTCCTATCTACCTCAAGTCTTTCTATGCGTTGAAGCAATGTTGTAAACATGTTTTCGTCAACTTGATTCTAGGTTTGTTCTGTCTTATGGATGTCTTCTTCTGCAACCGGAATTGTGTGCTCGTGGTATGTCAACTTTGGAGTAGATGGTACTACCGTCCATATTAGCAGGACAATCCTGTGGGTTAGTAAGTGGAAATTTGTTTGGAATTGTAGCTGCGTTGAGCTGCCTATAATCTCCGCATGGTCTCCAGTCTCCGGAATTCTTGGGGACTAAATGAAGCGGCAATGCTACAGGCGAAGTTGAGTGCCTGCAAATTCCCAGTTTCATCATTTGCTGAAACAATGTTTTGGCGATCGCAAGAGCTGATGAACTGAGTCGTCTAGCTCGAGCAGAAGGTAGTGTACCATTTATTTCAATCCGGTGAACAACCGAATGTTTGACTGGAAGGGAATAATCTGGAGGCACTTTGAGTGATGGAAACTCGTCAAAAATCTTTCCAAATGAACTTTGAATGGTGAAGAGAACAGGTGAATTATCGTATTGAACTTTGGATACCGAGCAATTTGCATTCAAATAAGTAATGTTATCTATGAGTTTCTTTGTTCGTAGGTCTACGTTCAAATTAAATTTATAGAGAAAATCAGCTCCCAAAATAGGATGGCTGATGTCGGCTACAACAAAAGTGTAATCAAAATCACGACGAAGGTTGAAATCTACGGTTAAACGTTTTAAACCATAAGTCAAAATTTTTCCTCCGTTGGCAGTTAAAAGTGTAAAATCTATTGGTTCCCGTAGTGTGGGAAAAAGTTTTCGAGCTAATATTGCACCCGTATCAACAAGAAAACGTTGTTTGGTTTTATTATCGAAGACAAAATGGCATCGAGAAAGATTCTGAACACTCGATACCGCAGTCGAGGTGGAATTAAATAGTTTTTTGATTCGTTTGAAATCGTACTAGCGCTTCGAAAATTGCATGGAGGTAAGCATTTTCTAGCTTCGCCACAATGTTTTCTGTGGTACCAAGAAGTTCTATTATTATTGCTATCCGTGCGGTGTCTGCTAAAGGATCTAAAACGCGGATTACCACGTCCACGAGAAAAACTACGGTGCCTTTGGAAATTGCTCCTATCTACCTCAAGTCTTTCTATGCGTTGAAGCAATGTTGTAAACATGTTTTCGTCAACTTGATTCTAGGTTTGTTCCTGTGTGTTGACCTGAGAAACAACTTGAAATTTCCCTGAGCAGTCGTGAATTCTATCGGCTAGTTTAAATAGTTCTTCTTGTGACTGTGATGCTTCAACCGTCATGAGGTAAGTTCGAAGAGAAGGAAGAAGTTTGTTCAGCCAGAGCTTTTTGAGAAGTTATGGGTTTACAAGATCATTACCGTTGGCTAAGCTTTCCATTGATCTATAAAGTTCTGATGGGTTTTGGTCACCGAGTTCAATTCGATTGAGGAGTGAATCTAGCCTTCTTTCTTCACTATCCCTATTTCTTTCTAACAGTGCCTTTTTAATGCGTCATATTTGCCCTGAGCGGGTGGATTCAAAAGGATATCAGTGGCGTTGGTTTTTTTTATATTATTATTTTTACTGTTAGGTTTTTTTTTATGCATATTAACTCTGGTTTTTTCTCATAAACTCTTGTTTATTGTATTGTTTTCACTTAGTGGAATGCAAAAAACATTTGGTATTTTGCACACACGCACTTTGAAGTGGTTTTTTTTAAGTTTTATGAGCACAAACACATTTTTCACGTCACTCTCACTATATATGGTATATTTTTATTATTTATTTTTTTTGTACGTCTCTTTTTTTAATGTTATTAGACACTTTACTTTGTTAAGTTTTAAACGTCGGGGTCACCATTTATGGTCTTCGCGTGTTAGGCGGCTCATAAAATTACAACGCACGTCTGGGTAGTTTTAAATAATCTTTATTAAAAAATGTATCCGATCATGTCGGGAGATACTTAAAGACTAAAACCAAAAATCAAGTACAACATGTATAATGAATTCAAGAAATGGTTGTGTTTGAGTTATGAGGTTGTGTGTGTGTGTCCGCTACAGTGCTCGATGTGACACTTTCCAAAAATTCTGACTGGTGAGATCCCGTCAATATTATTAACATTAATAAGCAAATTAAAAATGGAAAATAAAAACAATAATAACGAAATGTCATTGATTGCCAGCTGTAAAAACAAAAACGTTTGGTAGAGGTAGTGGAGGTGAACATTTCGGGTATAGAAAGTCTCTGAAGGATGTATCAGTTAAATTTAAAAACTTAGAGGAATCACGAATATTTGAAATAAGAATTAAAGACAATACTCATTACATCGTTCCAATTTATTTGAACTGCAGCCATTGGCAGCGAGACTTCGATAATAAGCTACGAGAACTTGTTTGTGAACTAGGACCAGGAAATCTGATGCTAATCGGCGACTTTAATGGAAGAGTTGGTCTATTCACTTTTATTCGTGGAAAAGCGTGTTCAGTGATAGACTATTGTTTTCTGTCTGGAGATTGCATCACCTGTTTTGACGAATTTCAAGTGGCAGTGAAAACGTTTTCGGACCACATGCCGTTAGAGGTCTCGTTTAAAATAAAAACAGAGCGTGAAGGAGCAGTCGAACATAAGCCTAGTCTTCCTCCAAAAATTCATTGGGATCACAATCGCAGAGAAATTTTCCAGCGGAATCTTAATGGACAGATTGGTATGCGGATAACTTCGGAAGCCCCAAGCAACCCGGATCTAGATACTCTAATAACCTCAATTAAAAATGCAGCACCGCAAAAGATATTGGGAAGAAAGGTAATTCAAAACAGGCAAAAGTGGTTTGACAGTGAATGTTTGGCAGCAAGAAATTTATCGTTTGCGTACTTAAAAATATTTGAGAGCTTCTGACAACATAAACTTGAAAATTCTTTATGCATCAGCAAACAAAAACTACAAGGAGCTTTGCAAACAAAAAAACGAAATTTGGACCTTAAAAACATAGAATTGGTAAATAAAGCCAAAAACTCAATGGATTTCTGGAAAGCAGTTAAACTTGTGAGTGGAAAAACCATTTCAACTTCTTCAGTCCTGGACATAAATATTCTCAAAAATCATTTTTCGGACCTTCTTAATGCAGTGGAACCACCACCTCCAATTCATTATGCTGCTCTTTTAAAAGTTGATGAAGTTCTTGATGTTCCAATTTCTCAATCCGAAATAGAAATAGTGATTAAAAAACGCTAAAAGTAACAAAGCTCCTGGAGAGGACAGAATACCTGTCGAATTTTTAAAAAAAATTAACACCCGAATTTTTAAGACTCCTTACTGTAATAGAATCTTCGAGACATCTGATGCTCCCAATAGTTTCCGGACAGCAATTATGTTTCCGTTACATAAAAACGGAAATCTTTAAGATCCAACAAACTACAGGGGCATTTCATTTTTAAACACAGCTACTAAGCTTTTCAGTTCAGTACTTTATACTAGGCTCTGCGATTGGATTGGACTCAAGGGAATTTTGAACGAATTCCAAGCTGGGTTCAGGAAGAATTACTCAACTGTCGACCAAATATTCTCTTTAATAAATATCGCGGAAATTTATAAGAAGAATGGAAAAAAGCTCCACGCCTATTTTGTTGACTTTCGGGCAGCGTTTGACTCCATCCCACGGGAAGCACTTTTTTATAAACTCTTTAATTATGGAATTTCAACAAAAATCATTTTAGTCATTAAAGCAATGTACAAAAAGATAATATAGCGAGAGTGTGGGACGGGAATCTGCTTTCGGATGAGTTTTGTACTTCGATGGGAGTTAAGCAAGGATGTGTCCTGAGTACCCTTCTTTTCATTTTAATCATTAATGACATCACTGAATCTGTAAAAGGTGGCATAGTGCTGGGTGGAAAAACTATCCCAGGTCTCATGTTTGCAGACGATATAGTTTTCCTAGCCGATTCTATAGACGGGATGCAGTTGATGATGAATAGACTTCAACGCTATTGCAAGATCTGGAACTTATCCCTTAACCTTTCGAAGTCAAAAATGATGATATTTAGAAGAGGCGGCGGGAGATACTCAAGACAGGAAAAGTGGACGTTCGAAGAGGAGGCAGTGGAAATAGTTAAGGAGTATAAATACCTAGGAGTCTTGATCACACCGAACTTGAACTTAGATAAGCACCTTCGTTCAAAAGTAGCAGAAGCTAAGCGTGCCATGTTTTCGGTATGGAGAAACTGCTATTTAAAGAACAACGTTTCCTACATAGCCAAATACAAAGTTTTTAGAGCAACTGCTATCGCAATACTGTTTTACGCGGCCCATGTTTGGGGTTATCTCCCGTTTGAAGCGGTAGAAAAGTTTTTGCGTCTTTTCATTAAAACCACTTTTAGATTCCCAAGTACATCGCCCAACTTGAAACAGGATTAGGTCCTCTTTTCCTGGATACACTCAATTTGCATTTTAATTATGTGACAAGAGACTGGTGTTATCTCAAATCATGAATTCTGGAGAAAGGTGTGTAAGAGAATGGTATAAACTGGCAACTGATTGCTCAATAAATTTCACACTACCAACTGAAGAAAGCCCTGCATCTATCAAATTGAAATTCGATGATTGGTTAATGAAAATCGGGAATAGAATGTACGACAAGTTTATTGAGGAAGCAGAATCGTCTATATACAGAACTTACTACAGTAGAGTAAACCACTTTTTAGACCAAAAGACCTATTTCTTGGCTGACAACACCGCAGACAAAATCAGTTTGATTTTTAAAGTAAGAGGTGAACTCATCGGTCGGAACTTTATTCCTCGTCGTCCAGATCTCCCTATTTTGTGTGATTTATGTAATCGCAGAGAACGAGAAGACGTTTTCCACTTTTTGGGAGTTTGTCCAATTCTCAAAGAATTCCGTACTTTGGAGCGGAAACCCTTAATTTAGAAGAGTCGATAAATTTGTTAAATGGAGAACGAGGTTGGGACCTTTTATATAAGTATTGTTTGAACGCGTTTCAGTATAGAATATGTATAGTTCATGAAAGTTTTTGAAGATTCGAAAATTGTTAAATTAAGTTATGAAATATTTTATATTAGTTTTTCTTTAGTGTGTATACACATAATTTATAATGCAAATGTCAGTCTGGTAAACGGCCTCAGGCCAAGCCATTTAAAGACTTATGATATATAATTTATTCAAGAAAAATTGTGAATTGTATTAAAAATATTTTATGAAGTCAATAAAATAACTAACTAGCTAACTAACTATAGTAATGAACCTTTAGACTACGATCTCTACAGGTCCAGTAAAAATGAATACAAAAAAACGAACAATATATGCAAAAAGGGTTGCCTGCCAAAAATGTTGTATAGAAATAGAATCAACAAATGATGCTGCCTGGCTCAGGAAAGTCATTTCCAGGGTCCACAGTGTTTCAGCTTATCTTAAAAGACCGGACAGTACCTGGATCGACTCCTGCCATAGACTCTTTGTCAGCATATTAGAGGTTCATTTTAAAGGAAAATCACAGGGTGGAGTTTTATCTCCACTGCTTTGGTCACTGGTCTTCAATAGGATTCTAGTAAAACTGGATCTTACTGGAGTCAAAGTAGTGGCTTATGATGTCATCAGGTAAATTTATACCCACCCTGTGCAAACTTCTGCAAGCTGCCCTTGATAAACTGCAAAATAGGGCCAATAGCTGCGGACAGGATGTCAATCCGCCCAAGAACTAGTTTTGTTTACAAGAAAACGAAACGTCCCAAATATAACTGCTCCCACAATAAAAGGGACACCGCTTCGTTTATCTGGTACAGCCAAATATCTTGGGTTAGTATTAGACCGTAAACTAGACTGGAAAGAAAACATCAAAAAAAGAGAAAGGAAAGCCTCTCTATACTTGCAGTAAAATTTTTGGCAGGAGATGGGGTCCTAGGCCAAAAACCATTCATTGGATGAACACTGCCATCGTCAGATAAATTCTGACATACGCATGTTAAGTTTGGTGACCTGCCCTTGATAATCTCAAATCTATGACAAAAATTCAAAAACTAGCGCCAAAAGTGCCTTAAGATTAGGGCATTCAAACAACTGGAACAAGGCCCAGTGGTCATAAAATTATAGAAAATTAGATAGACACTGAGAGCCAAACCGACTGTATGTACCGTAACTAGATTTTAACACGGTGGCACTAAAAGACTTTCCTACCAGAGAATGCTGGAGGGAAAACCGGGTCATATATGGTATTGTTTTTTTCAGACAGAAGTGTTCAAGTAGGCTAAGGCGCAAAACAACTTCTATCTTTTAACCTGGAGAACAAAAATATTGATATTTTCATAGATAGCCAAGCGCCAAACAAAGCCATATCGGCAATCGTCTCCAATTCTAAACTGATCGACAGATGTCGCTATAATCTGCGGAAAATAAGTGAAACAAACCTGGTTACCCTCCGATGAGTTCCCGGACACTGCGACATTCACGGAAACGAAAGGGCTGACGAACTGGCCAAAAACGTTTCATCAATGGAACCAAGTCAAACCGTTCCCTGGGTACTTAAGCCGTTGGAAAATAAGAAAAAAAGAATTTATCAATATTTCCTCAGTACGCAGACATCTCAAAGAAAAATACAGAATACATTCAAAAGCTAGGTAGACCTCAACTGTCCCTTTTGGTTGGTGTCCTTACGGGTCACAACTCAATGGGGGCCCACATGAGTAGATGGTGTCAAGACGTTGATGCAGAAGAGGGCTCATATCACTTCCTTTGTAAATGCCCCAGCCTAGCTCAGAACAGGAAAACAGCCCTCGGAGAATATTTTTTTTCGACGATTTGGGCGACGTTTCAAAAAAGCCATTTAAAGATATTCTGAAATTCATTAAAATCTCAGGATGGTTTAAGAAGGTACCCCATAACTAACTCTCACCCCAAATTCCTATTCCTGGGGACCGAAATTGATCCTTGAGATCCGAGTGATATGATTTGACTATCGAATCATCACCCCGCTCAACCTAACCTATACCTCTATGTCTCCACATCTATGTATCCTTATATATTTCTGTATAAGGAAAAAAGAGAACATTTTCAAAAATTCAAATGATACTACCCCCCCCCACCCATCAGCTTCTTTGTAACTCACTCACTCTCAGATGAACGATTATGCACACCGTAAACTTGATGAAGGGCTCTATAAGTTTGCCCAACAAATTTCGGAAATAAATTTTTCACGATTTGTGAGCGTTGCATGGTGATTAGTATGCCAGCTAGTTTGACAGTTATCCAAATCGGAAGTTAATCTACCTATACCTCTTAAAAAAACACCCTTTTATTTTCAAAATAAGGGTTTGACTTTCGACTCTTTTAAACTCTTTTTAAACGTGTTAATGTAGTTTTATATGAAAAATTATTTTGATGTTGAAATTTCAAAATTGAAGTAAGGAAGGGAACAAATTTTGTAGAAAAAGAGACTAAAAAGAGGACATGCAAAAAAAGAAGACAAAAAAAGAATTTTATAAAAAAAGAGAGTGTAAAATAGATCTGAATTGAAAAAGCGAACATGTTCTCTTTAAAAGAGGAGCTCTGGAAACCCAACTGTGTACCTTTATCTGTATATTTCTATATCTTTATTTCTCTATATCTCTAAATTTTAATATATCTTTATCTCTATATCCCAATCTCTTCTTCTCCTTTTGTGTCTCTACATCTCTATACCTCTATGTCTCTATATTTGTATATCTATGTCAGTAAACATAACTGCATTTTACATGTAAATACTGTTTAACAGTAAATTCAAATCAATTCGAATAATTCTTGAAATTTAACCACCCACAGATAAGCATAAAGCTTCGTGGGTAACACAAATATTTGTTAAATCTTTTGAAATTAATATAAATATTTTTGTACGTATCTATATACCTCAATATCTCTGTGTTACTCTCTCTATATTACTATTTCTCTCTATCTCTATATCTGTGTATCTCTTTACCTCTATATCTCCTTATTTCTTTTTCTTTTTGCACTATATCTCTATATCTCCATTTTGTCTCTATCCTTATATCTATTTTTCTCTATTAATCTATATTTCTGTATCACTATATCTCCATTTTTTACCAAATCCTTATACATCTCTATTTCTTTATATTTGTATATCTATATATCTCTATGTCATTATCTCTAAATCTCTTTATCTTTATAGTTCTATATCGCTGTACCTCCATATCGTTGTATCCTCACATATCTCAATTTATCTATATCTCTATATTTCTATATTTCATTCTCTCTGTATCTCTATCTTCATATCTCTGCATTTTTATATCTCTATTGCTATATATATCTATATCTCTTATATATCTATTTCTCTATGTTTCTATCTCTCTATCTCAATTTATCTATATTTCTTTATATTTATATCTCTGTAGGCCTACATCTCGACATCTCTATATCTCAATGTCTATGTATCCTTATATTTCACTATTTCTTTTTGACTCTACCTCTTTATCTCTATATCTCATTATCTCTTTATATTTATATCTCCATATCTCTGCATCCTGATATATATCAATTTTAATACTTGATTTTAAAAAAGAAACTGCGAGTTTCATAGAGCAAGGCTCATTCTTTATTCAACTATATTAAAGAGTTCTTATATTACTTGTAGCGAGTTCTACGTCAATTTAAGATATGTCTATTGTTTTCCACTTGGGCTTATTTATAACGATTTTATAGGTATCGTATCGTGGATGTGCGTACGTGACTTTCTTCATGGAAGTCCGTTTACACTAGATAAGAATAATCTTGAGCATATCGTTGTTGTATGTTCAGGATTATTGTTTATTTTGTTACTTTGTTTCTTATCTCTAACATGAATTTTATTTATGTTTGTATAGGTCTTGTTCGTGATATTTCAGTCGTTCAGAACAGACTTACTTTATGTAGAGATTCATTGGATAAAACTCCTCCCTCTTTAGAGACTTCTATCGGTTGCAAAGCGACCGATGGCAAGTTTACAATAGTATTGTTATTATTTTTCTTGATTTTAACACAAATTATAATCAAAATAATGTATTCCTTGTTAAGTAAAACGCTGTGGAGCTCGAAATTTAAACGTGTGTGATTTTATTTCTGAAAGAAAATTATTAAAAATATATTCTTTACAAATTATCATTAAACACTTACCGCAGTCTGTACTCTTCAATCGTTTAACAAGGAATGAAATAATTTAAAATGGACGATTCCTTGAAATAATCACATGAAGAGTGCAGACTACCGAAAGTACGAGAGAAATATCGGCGAGTTCTAGTAGCGTTCAGTTCTTGACATCTGGTAGCGTTCAGTTCTTGCCGTCTGGTAGCGTTCCTTAACATAATGATAATAATAAACTTTATTGTTGCAAAGCTGAAATATAGCGTTTTCTTTTCTTCTTTTACTTCAGTTATTTCTTTTAAGTTTTCTATTGATTCATAATTTATTTCTTTTAGGTACTCTTCCGAATACTTATGTTTCGGTAATGGTAATATTTTATTTGTTTGTTCTATAACACATGGGTTTTATTAAGAGTCGGTAAACATCGACCTTTTTTTGTGCGTCTTAGAAGAGCATGAACGGTCTAACTGATGAGCCCACCGTTCATGCTTGGTCGAAACGCACATATTGGAGTAAAGGACACTAAACCTTTGAACTTATTTTCTATGTTTATACGATCATCGTCATTCATAGTTCCGAATATGATTTTAAGAATGTTTCCTCCTAAATTTATTAATCCTCTTTTTGATTTCTGATGGAGAATAAGAGTGTTTAATTTGATGTCTAATTTTTTGTATTTTACTAAGAAATTTGTATTGTTTGTATGGTAAGATTTTATATTGTTCGTTTCATTGGTTAATTAGTTGTATGTAATTTGTGGAGTTTATCAAGTGTATGATTGAGTTGTAACTTTGTATTAATTCTACTTTTTCTTTTTTAATAATTACAAATTCTTGTTCTATTTTATATATTTGTATGAATTGTGCATAAGTCATTGTCGCGATTAATTAGATTATCGTCAGTTTCGTCATGTTGTTTTTTTTTAGATTTCTAAATTGATCTTTGTGAAGTATCTGTATGCGGTTTAATTATTATTTTCTTTCCTTTTTTATTTATTATTTTAACCTTTTTGTGTCTTGTCTTTAATTTGTCAAATTTAGTTGTTTTTTTTTTGTTGGTATATTTTGGATTTATCTTTTTATCTTTAAGATTTTTGTTTATTCTTTTTAGTAAATTTTTTTTGTTCTTTCCATTTTATAGTAAATATTTTTGTAGTCTATTTTTACTAGGTGTATGTCGATTGGACGTTCTTTTGTTGTAAGGTGTTTAGTTCTGTTGTAGATTTCCACTACTTTTATTACGTCGTCGTTGAATTATCTTAGATTTTCATTTAAGGTGCTGTGTAGTTTTTCAATATCTGCGTTTCCAGTTTGCCTGTAAGGAGTAGTTGTATGTGTTTGAATATTATTTTCTTTGAAAGAAAAGTTTTGAAATGTTGGATCGTTATCTAGTGTCAGTATTTCGGGTTTTTGCATATATAAGAATATTTTTATAATGGCGTCTAAAATGTCCGTTTGATTTTTTGTTTTTACTTTTTCAACACTTATAAATTTTGAGTATTTGTCGATACTCGTTAAGTATTCCGTTTTATTTGGAAGTATCCAAATGTCGATATGATAGTGTTTGTGAGGTTCTAGAGGGGTTTCTGTTTTTTCTTTAGATAATTTAACTGGATTTCTTTCTATTTTTAAATTGCATTTTTCACAGTTGTTGATTATCTTTGTTATTAGTTCTTTTAAATTAGGATCATAATATTTCCTTTTGATTTCTAGATATGTTTTCTCGATGCCTATGTGATTATAGTATGTTTTTCATTTGTTCTGTGTCTTGCGCGTCTTCTAGCATAATTTTTGTTCTCAGTAATTTTTTGTTATAGTTGTTATTTTTCAAATATTCTTGAAATTTTAAGAATATTTTGTCTCGTATAGAAATACAATTTTGTATATTTGGGTCAAATTCATTTGTGATTTCCTCGAAGTCTTTTGTCATAAAGCCTTTTTGTATTATGTTGATTCTTCTTTTTTGAAAATGGAAGGTTGTTTCTTTGGAATTTTTATCGTCGATTTTAACAATTATTTGTCTCTTAAATAAATTTATAGGTTTTCCTGTATCGCATTCTTCGAGTTTGATCTTCCATTTTTGTAACTTACTGTTTGGTCCTTTTAGATTTTGGAGCCAAACAAGTGGTCTATGGTCTGTTAGGATTTAAAATTTCCTGCCGTATAGATAATGTCGGAATTGTTTAGTTGACCATACTATTGTTAGTAATTCTTTTTCAATTGTCGAATAGTGACACTCATGTTCGTTGAGTGTCCTGCTCGCAAAGCATAAAGGTCCATGATTTTGACTGAGTACTGCTCCAATAGCAAAGTTGGAGGCATCTGTTGTTAAAATAAATTCTTTCGCAAAGTCGGGATGTCTGTTTAATAGATTGTCTTGCATTAGTTTTTTCAAATTTTCGAATGCTTCTACATATTGTTCATCTTTAATGTTTATTTGTGTGTTTTTCTTTAGACACATTGTCATAGGTTTTATTATTTTTGCGTAATCGTGAATAAATTTACCATATTAGCCTGTGAGTCCTAAGAAAGTCTGTATTTCTTTAATTGTTTTGGGAATTATTGTTTTGATTTTATCTGGGTTAGGTTTTATGCCTTCTTTAGTTATAACATGACCTAAAAATTGGGATTCTTTTTTCATGAATTCACATTTGTTTAAACTTACTTTGAGATTTACGTTTTGAAGTGTTTTTAATATTTTGTTTAAAGCAGTAATGTGTTATTCTAATGTGGTGCTAAAGATAATTATATCGTCTAAATAGACGTAGCATGTTTTGCCAATGTGTTCTTTTAATACTTGATTCATCATTCTTTCAATGGTTGTTGGGGCATTTTTTTAAACCGAAAGGCATTCTTTTAAACTCATAATGTCCGGAAAGGGTGCTAAATGTAGTTTTTTCTCTGTCTTCAGTGTTTACTTCAATTTGATGAAAACCTTTAGTTAGGTCGTGAAATAGTTTGCACGTCCTAATTTATCTAAAATATCGTCAATGGGAAATGGATATTTGTCTTCTTTAGTTTTTTGATTTAGTTTCCTATAATCAGTAACTATGCGCCATTCCTTATTTCCTTCTTTATCTTCTTTTTTGGACACGATCCATATTAGAGCCTTGTATAAAGAAGTTGAATTTCGTATTATGCCTGAATCTAGCATTTCTTGTGTTTGTTTGTCTACTTCTTTCCTATGGCCTTCTGGGTATCTATAAATTCTACTGAATATAGGGTCTTCATTATCAGTTGGTATGTTGTATTTAATGTGACTAGTAAACGTTAAATCGTCACCTTTTTTGTAGAATGTTCTTCTATTTTCTTTGATCACTTTTGTTAATTTTGATCTTTGTTCTTGATTTAAATGTTCTAATCTGTCTTTGTTGATCTCGTTTATTACAGTTATTTGGTCACCATCAATGCTTTCTAAATGATGAATAGTATCTTCATATTCGAGTTCGTCTTTTTTGTAAAAGAATATTGGGAATTGAGTTTTGTTTTATAGTTAATTTTTGCATTATTAGGGATGAGAATATTATTACCTAATATTGCGTTAAAATTGTTACTGAAGTTGTAGATTTGTAATAAACAATCTTCGCAAGTGTTTATTACAAACTTATTTTTTGGGATTATTACCTTTTGATTAATTATTATAGGAGTTCCTACTGTTTTACTAATTAAAGGTTCTTTTCTATTTTTTAACATTTCAGGTAGTAAGTCTTCTTTATTTAATAAACTGTTGGTTACGCCAGCGTCTACTAAAAGTCTTATTATAGAATTGTTTTTTGTTAATTTAAGATAGGGTAAGTTTCCGAGGATTGTACCTGAAAATCCTGACAATTAGGTTTTTCGATATTTGTTTCATTTTCATTATAATGGGAAACTTGTAGGTGTTCTTTCCTTAATTGTGATGAAGTAGGATCTACTTCTAAAGGTTGTTGGTTTTTAAAAGTGTTTTAATTTTTCTTAAATGATTTTATTTCACTTATATTTTGTTTTGACTGTAAATGTTATTTTGCTTAACTCTAGACTTTATTAAACTTGAAAGGTGTTCTTCACTTTTTATTTTACTGTCAAATAAATTTTTACACTGTTTTAGTGGTTACTTCGAATTTTAATATTTCCTTATACGTAGGATATTGTTCCGATAGTTAATTTCAATAAAACGTTATGAGTGTAAGTTCTTACAGGATTCTAGCCAATTTAGTAGAATCCTACCCACTACGCCAATTTTAATGCTTGATTTAAAAAAAAGAAACTGCGATTTTCATAGAGCAAGGCTCATTCTTTCGAGTTCTACGTCAAATTAAGATCTGTCTATTGTTTTCCACTTGAACTTATTTATAACAATCTTATAGGTATCGAATTGTGGATATGCGTACGTGACACTCTTCATGGAAGTCCGTTTACACTAGATAAGAATAATCTTGAGCATATCATTGTTGTATGTTCAGGATTATTGCTTATTTTGTTACTTTGTTTCTTATCTCTAACATTATTTCTATTTCTGTTTGTATAGGTCTTGTTCGTGATATTTCAGTTGTTCAGGACTTACTTTATGTAGAAGTTCATTGGATAAAACTTATATATATATTTCTATATCTTTATATCTCCCTCTCTATTTCTCTGTCTATATATATATTTATATATCTATATCTTTATATTTCTACACCATCGCCATATCTCTGTATCCTTATATATCCCTATTTCTCTATTTTATTTTTTTTTTTTTATAATTAACGCGCGCACAAGGGACTATTTGTTTCCCTTTTAATGTAACACACTGTGCGGGCATTAGGAAGATAGGGAGGGGAGAGATAGGAGGTGTCGATTAACATTGGTTTTGAATGTTTGCAAATTGAAATGGCAAGGGAAAATCTCGCCGGGTAAACCATTCCAAAGTCGTGTTGTACGGCTAAAAAAAGAATCCCTACATTTCACGGTACGTCCGAAATTGGGCTCAAGGGTGAACCGATGGGCATTCCTAGCAAGACGAGTATTACGGGCGAAACTTTTAAGGGGAGGAATGCAGCTGGCTACCTCGAGTGAACATTTTTTATAAAAGAAACGATAAAATAAGGAAAGACATGAAACATTGCGTCGGTGTTCGAGAGGGGCAATTGTTTCAGCGGCAGCTCTATTTCCTATCAATCTTAACGCTCGATTTTGTATTCTATCAAGCAGGTGAAGCGATATTTGTGAAGCACCTGCCCACAGGTGGGAGTTATACTCGAGTTTAGGGCGTATAAACGTTTTATAAATTGTAGCCAGATCAGATGGGGAAAAATACTTCTTACACCGATACAGAAAATCTAAGCACTTAGCAGCATTCTTAGCGATTTCAAATATATGGTCGTTCCAACGGAGGTCGTCGTTGACACACATACCGAGTACTGAGAGCTTTTCGGTTTCTTCGATGTAAGTGCCATTCATGGACAATGGCATTGGGGGAATGTTAAGCTTTAACGACAGAAGACAGCATTGAGTTTTCGAAGCATTAAACTCCACACGATTTCTATTACCCCATTTGACAATGCTGTATAAATCGGAGTTTAATGAGCTTGACATACGGCACCGTTGCAATTGTACGTCCGAAGGCGAAGGACGTGAATTATCGAACGAATATGAAAAGCTGAGGGTAGAGTCGTCAGCAAAACAGTTAAGTGGATTAGAAGTAACAGACAGAAGATCATTTATAAAAATGAGGAAAAGAGTCGGAGATAGAACAGAGCCCTGGGGCACACCAGCATTTATTTTATGGGAATCAGACTTGAATCCGTCCAATACAACTTGTATTGAACGGTCCAGAAGATAGCTTCTAATCCAACGAACAAGTGTATCATCGATCCCAAAAGCACGCATTTTCGATAAGAGAGCTTCATGCCAAACTCTATCAAATGCCTTGGAGATATCAAGAGCAATAATCTTACTTTCACCAAAGCGATGTAAAGATTTGTTCCACTGTTCGGTGAGATATGCCATCAGATCACCAGTGGAACGGTTACTGCGGAAGCCATACTGACGGTCATGGAGAAGCTTACGATCTTCGAGATATTCCTTAAGCTGACGGTTAATCAGTGTTTCCATGACCTTAGAAAGAAGGGATGTCAGTGCTATGGGTCGGTAGGAGGAGGGGGAGGATGGGTCACCTTTCTTAGGGACAGGCTGAACAAATGCTGTTTTCCATCTTCTAGGAAAGATTCCAGAAGAGTAGAAGCGATGGAAAAGCTTACGCAGTGGCTTTGCCAGTGTGGAAGAACACCTCTTCAGAAGAATCGGGGGTATACCATCCGGGCCAGCGGATTTGTGTATATCGAGATCTTTGAGAACTCTTGCTACTGTACGAGTGCGGAAAAAAATCTGTCCCATGGAAAAATGTACATTCTCAAGTACAGGAGGGGCAACGTTGCTATGCGGCAGCGTGGAGCTAGCAGCGAAATGGGCGGCGAGCAAGTTTGCCTTCTCTGAAGAGTAAACAATTGGTTTGTTATTGTCGATGAGCGTTGGAACCGAAGATGTCGAGGAGTTTTTTATATTTTTTACAAATGACCAAAAATTTTTTTGGTCATGCAAAAATTTGGTTCTTTCTATAACGGAGTTGCATGAGTTCCTTGCTTGTTTGTGCTTTTTCCGATTTTCCTCTGTAGGGTTGGCTTTGTAAGATCGAAAACTTACTTCTTTGAGCCTGATAGCTTCTTTACACTCAGAATTAAACCAAGACTTTTCTTTAGGTTTGATGCTTTTTACTCTGTTAGGAATAAAAGCACGCATCCCTAGAAGAATCACATTTGTGATCATTTCATCACTGGCATCAATGTCACTATCGAGGAAGCATAGTGACCAGTTAAAGTTTCGGAAAAAAATATTCAGGCCGTCCCAGTTGGCTTTCTCGTATTGCCAAACGGTCCTGGTGGGAAGTTTTTCTTTAACTGGATGGGTGGAGCATGAGAAATTAGCTGAAATAACACAATGGTCTGAAGTGCCAAATGGAGAAGTTACACTAATGGTATATTTATCAGGGTGAGAAGTAAGAAACAAGTCAAGAGTATGGGCGACTTGCCCAGCAACATCCGGTATACGCGTTGGCACATCGATCAGTTGGGTAAGGTGATGTAACCCGGCAAAGAGCTCGACATACCTTCCTTCGGGTGTTGTCTGACTAGAATAGCGGAGCCAATTGGAATTGTGTAAATTGAAATCGCCCGTAATAACGATTTCAGTGCGAGGACAAAGGGAAACAATTTTCGAGATGGAATCAGACAGCGCATCAAACTCGTTACAAGTGGAATTGCTGTCAAGATTTGGACTCCTGTAAATAAAACAATAATAAATGACATGCTTGCGGACAGTGAATTTGAGCCACAAGAAGTTAAAGTCCGTGTTGGAACATTGCCCATATTGGGGAAGGCTCTGGCAAGCAATATCATTCCTAACATAGACCACGAGACCATGATGGGAAAAGAGTAATGGCACCAAGCTATACCCATGTAGAGCAAACTGATAAATCAGTATTTACTCCAACCAACTCTATATCTCAGTATCTCCATATTTCTGTATCATTATATTTCTCTTTTTCTTTCCGTCTCTATCTCTCTATATCTCTATATCTTTATTTCTATATACCTATATTCCTATACCTCATCATCGCTTTATCTCTATTATCTCTTTCTCTCTATCTCCATATCTCTATACCTCTATTACTCTGTATCCTAATATATCTCCATTCCAATATCTCTATATTTTTATTTTTCAATATCTCTGTATCCGTAAATATTTATTTATCTCTATTTCTTTGTCACTATATTTATATAGCTTTATATCCATATCTATATCTTATTAACTCTATATCTCTATTTCTCTATATCTCCATCTTTCTTTATCTCTATATCCCCATCTCTATATCTCATTATCTCCAAATCAATAGCCTTATATTTCTATTTCTCTTCATCTCTATATCTCTGTATCTATTTATCCCCATAAATCTGTATCCTTATATATCTATTTTTTTATATATATATATCTCCATAACTATGTAGCCTTATAAATATATCTCTATTTCGATATTCATATCTCCATATGGTTTTTCTTTAATTCTCTATGCCTATATCGTTTTATATCTGTGTATCTCTATATTTCTATTTTTTTTTTTATATTTTTTTATTGAATTTAATTTAAGTAATATTTTATTTTATATTATTTTGCTTAATTTTTTTTATTATTTTTTATTATATTTAATATTTTTATTTTTATATAATTTTATAGTTTTTTATTTTATTTAATATTTTTTATTTTCTCAAATTTAATTTTATTTATCATATTTTATTTTGTTTTATTAAAATTTTGTATTTATCTTTTTAATTTAATTTTTTATATCATTTTATTTTAATTATTTTTTTTATTTACATTTTAAATTAAATTTAATTTATAGATATTGCTTTTTATTTTATTTAATTTAATTTTACTTTTGTAGTCTATTAAATTTAATTTATTTTATTATTTATTTATAATTTTTTATTATTATGTTTTATTTGATTTAACATTATTTTATTTTATTTTGTTTTATATATTTTTGTCAATTTTTTTTATTTATTATTTTTTATTTAATTTTATTTAATTTATGTAATTTAATTTCATATTATTTTATTTTATTTTAAAATTATGTCAAGTGATTCATCAACCCATCAACCACCATCTTTCTATTTTCTGATACTTCCATATTAATTTATTTCTGCATTCTTTTGGAACAATAAGAAATTAGAACGCAAATAATAATTAGAACTGTTTGTTCCCATTTGTGTGCCATGACAATGACAATCAATTCAATTTCATCAGGAAAATAAATAAGTCATATTAAACGAAATAAATACCTCACAATTTCGCTTTAAAAAGTTGTGACTTCTTTCTATTCTTTTCCATGGTCACAACTTGTGAGTGAAAAAAAAACAGTCAAAACTGTGACCCCGTCACGCTCTCACTAAAAAATTGGTGA